>JALIGW010000006.1:43178762-43778762 GCA_023053685.1 Diadophis punctatus similis
TGTATATGTATATATATATATGTGTGTGTGTGTATATATATATATATATATATATATATATATATATATGTATGTATGTATGTATGTATGTATGTATGTATGTATGTATATATATATATACTTAAAATTGTGTCTTTATTTCCTATTTTACTTCCACGTATTATATTGACAGTTAAATCTTAGTGCGTTCAAGGAAGCCGGTTTTCAAATAATATTTAATAGGACTGCATGCCAAGTCATATTTAAAGATACTAGTAGATACTGATTCATAAAAGAAAAAATGGATGTAAACAGTGGACGGATGTAAAAATGAATGTAAACATCTGTTTCTACTTCATTATTTTTCTTCCGTTGCATTCTTTTTCTTCCGTTCAATTTTGTTTATTTCAAAAAGAGATTGAATGGACATATCTGTGGATTTTTTTGGCAAGTTTTTTCAGAAGCGGTTTGCCATTGCCACCTTCTTAGAACTGGAGACCCAAGTTAGCTTTGTGCCTAAGATGGGACTAGAACTCACAATTTCCTGATTTCTAGCCTGATCCTTAACAAATAAATCAAACTGGCTCTCTCAAATGCATTGAGATTAAATTTGTATTGAATTTTGATTGGATCTGAATTGATTAATTTAGATTCAGTAGAACAGCAATCCCAAATATATTCTTATCAAGAATATAAAAAAACTCTGGGTTGTCCTATTGCAATATTTCTTTTATGGTTTATCTTTCTGATACCTTTTTCCAAATGTATTTGATACAGAAGGAAGTGGCTGTGTCACCAAGCAAAAAATGAAATTGTGTGAATTTTATATACATTTATTTATTATTTATTTATTTATTTAACTAATTAACTTGTATACAAGCCACAATCAAAATGTTCTCAACAGTTCAAAAGAACTGTTAATGGTATAGTAGCTTTGTTATCTTTTGTGTCTGACTAATGACTAATCTCAACAGATAACCAAGTATACCTTGGTTTACCTTAGAAAAAGAGACTACAAAGTAACAATTGCAGTCTTAGTATTTGCATCTATTAATTGATAAAATAATCATAGTTCAAGATCAAAGTGGTAAAAATGGGATGATACAAAGAGCTAATCCTTCAAGACATTCAAAGCAGGGAAAATGAGAATCAGAATCTTTCTTCAGAATTCTCTACACACAATCAATAAAATGTCTAAATTAGTATTTATTTTTAAAGTTATTGTTTCAACAGTTGAACGAGGCAGCAGTGCAATTTATATGTGTGCCAGTAAAAAGTTACTAGGCATAAGGCTAAAACTTCCACTTCTCCGATTCATGCTCATTTTGTGAAATACGTGAAAGCAAGTACTGATTACTTAATGAGCAATAGAATTGGATATTTAATATAGGGCTAACAAGTCTACAGCAACAATGACATTCTTTGCTGCCAGATTTTTGTGCCACATTCTGATACTTCTTCATAATAGAACCAAACACATACCCCACATGTATCTTTGTTATGTTTTTCCTTTGCTGGTATTAACAGAGCTCTCATTCCCTCCTTCTTGAAAATAATCTGGGAAAAGATGGCCCTGATTTAGTTGAGTTTATCAGTGAATTCTAAATAACAGGAATTTGTGAGTCTCAGCCTATCTCTGTCTCAACAGAATCATTCACATACTAATTCTGTGGCCAAACATTAATAAAATACATTAATACAAAAATCAGTAAAAGCATTAAAATGGTGTTATTACAGCAAGTAAAATATTAGAAAACATTAGGAACTTTTGATAAAATATTCCGTCTCCTTAGCAGCAGCCTGTGCAAAGCTTGCTAATTTCCATAGCATTGTCTCCTTGAATAAATTCATTAGATATTCAATTTTATATGAATCAGGCCAAAATGATTTCCGTATCAAGAGAGACTCCAGAAATTTTCTACATGCTGAAGCAGAAATAGGGTAGTACAATAAATAATGGGTAAAATCTTGTATAATTTCCTTGAAGCAAGGACAGAAGCAGATATTATATGCATATTGAGAAATCAGCCTTCTTTAGTTGCTTATGCCATCTGCTGGAACCGTAGTCTTGTAAGTGTAAGGCATGGCATTGTAATACATCAGAAATTGTTTGCATTTGCTTTTTATTAGGTGCCTACCCAGGGGCAATTTTATTTCCTGATAATTTAAACAAATTTCTTTGGGCAAATACATTTAGCATACTTTTTTTAAATAACGGACTTATTACTTTATCTTTTTACTTTTTTACTTTTAAATAATAGACTATTGTTTGCATCATTTGAATTTGAAAAGGATTCTGGAGAAAAACCAAAGGAATGCACATGATTGGATAAAAATGTAAACCAACTGGTTCAGATAGGAGTGGAAAAATTCATTGGTCCTGAAAATACCACTTGAGAAGTTAGGGAAACTGGTAGTGATAGGAGACTATTCCAAAAATTAAATGCTCTTACTTATTCCAGCTTTACACTTGGCCAATAAAGAATTATATTCTATTCTATTCTATTCTATTCTATTCTATTCTATTCTATTCTATTCTATTCTATTCTATTCTATTCTATTCTATTCTATTCTATTCTATTCTATTTAATTGAGTATATACCAGCTTCAGCATAAAGGAAGAATGCCACTGGATACACCTAAAATAGATTGTGTTGAAAGAATTCCATACCATAAGGTGTAGAAATTCCCTATAACTTTACAGTATATGAAAAACAAGGAACTAATTTGTCTTTTAGCAGAGTACAATTGGAGTGACAACTTTAGTGGAAATTGGGAATTTTCATTTACACAACATTTCTCTCTTACAACAGGAGCAGAGATGGGTTCCTGCTGGTGCGGTTAATAGCTGTTGTTCAGCCAGAGCCGAAGACAATGCTGCCATTCGCGGTGCGGGAGCTTTCCCTGGGCACTGCCGCCGCCCGCATGGATGCCGCCAATTGCGTTCTTTTGCCCTCTGCACATGCGCAAAGCGTTCCGCATGCGCAGAGGGCAAAAGAACGCAACTGGCGGCGTCCCGAACAACAGCTATTAACTGCACCGGCAAAAACAGGCAGTAACCCACCTCTGAACAGGAGGAATCCTTGAAGGAAAGCATCTGGCAGGACTACCATAGTAACTAAAAGGCAAGCAGCTCAATTAATTTTCTGTCCATGTTTGAGACCTACAACACTTCCCGAAAGTGTTGTTATTAGTCATTACCTAATCAGTCTTCTTCTAGTCACCCTAGATCTAAGCAGTACCTTATCAATTTATTTCCGGTGTCCATGAGAAAGGAGAGACTGCTTGCCAATGTTGAAAATAAGGTATCTAAACAGTTTTAGACATTAAATATTGTCATCCTTGTGTATAGCGGTCTGAGATTAAAGAAGATACCAGCAATTTGATTTACCATTCGCCTATGTGTATTGGTTGGAAAATAAATCTTTAAAAAAAGGTGAGAGCAAAGGTGAACAATACTAAATTGCACATTTGTTATCTAATCTGGAAGATGCCTGCTAACCTCATTCTTGGCATGAACTAGGCAGGGTGAATCAGAACAATATTGAAGGTAGCAATAGCATTTAGATTTATGTACCACCACATAATGTTTTACAGCATTCTCTGGACAGTTTGTAATGTAGAGGCATTATTTGCATATTGCCCTCAACAATTTTACCAAGGCTGAGTCAATCTTAAGCTGGTCAGGATCAAACTCCAGGCTGTGAGCAGAGCTTCCCTGCAATACAGCACTATATATAAGGATAACTATACCATAAGGATAATGATTCCAAATTCATTTTGCATTATCATGATACACATTGCATTTCCTACTTTTTAGCTAAACACACTGATTCTAGTTTTTAATAATTAAAATGTTACATGTAAAGTATTCATTTGTATAAATTAATATTTATACAATATATTATGATTTTCTTAATTTTGATGACTAACAAAATTATCATGTACAACAAACTAAAAATGCAAAATTTTCAAAGACTGTTCTTTGAACTAGCTGTTAACTATATAATAAACCTATATAATATTAGACAGCTATCATTTTTTTAAAAATGTAGAGAATATTTGTAGTTAACATGCTTGGACTTAATGAAATATAGCAAAAATTGAAATGAATGTGCAGATTCCTTACATGCACATCAATAATAATATTAGATGTATTCCAATTAGTTAATGATGTAACCGCTGCCATCGTTTCCTTCTACATATATCAACTGAATTTTGAAGTTCTATTTCCATTAATAGAAGGGTAATAGTTTTAAGTTGTACTATTACATACAGCACTAGTTGAAATAATTAAACTATAATTGTGAGAAGTCCCAATATTTCATTATACATACTTGGAGTAATTAATTCTAAGAGCTGGGTTAGAGTCCTTACATTTTATTGTACCTTGGGTTCCTCTTTTAAAATAAAATAAAAACTTCCCCTAAGAACTGTTTTCATTAATTATATGTTTGATATTCAAAAATACTGTCTGACACTTATAATTTGCTTTCAATTTTTATCATTGCTATTATGTCAGGATAAATTAGTTTTCTAATCTAATGGAAGATTACTACAAAAGTACTTGGCATTTACAAAAATGTTTCGGGAATATGAATTTTGAAAGGTTAGATTATGGCTTAGGGGCAGTGAATTTAGGTTGCTCAAGAGTAAAATACGAAAGCCACAGCTTTCAAGGTCAAATGAATTAAATATATCGTTTTTAGACAAATTTAAGAGGCAGATGTTATAAGCAGTGCTTTGTGTTAAAAAAAAACCTCTACAAGCATTAATATGGCATGCAAATCTCTGGATATCTAATATATGAAATCAAATTGAATGCTACACTAGATTATTTTTTTAGGATTTATTTTGGTAATATTTATTGGGGTTTCATTTTTGGGCAAATTAAAATTGTAAGTTTTATTTTATTTTATTTTAAAAGAGGAACCCAAGGTACAATAAAATGTAAGAACTCTAACCCAGTTCTTAGAATTAATTACTCCAAGTATGTATAATGAAATATTGGGACTTCTCACAATTATAGTTTAATTATTTCAACTAGAATAGAAGAGAATAGAATTCTTTATTGGCCAAGTGTGATTGGACCCACAAGGAATTTGTCTTGGTGCATATGCTCTCAGTTTAATTTATTATTATTATTAAATTATATCATTATAATATTTATTTATTAAATTTATATGCCACTCATTTCATGATGTGAGGTGACACTGAGCAGCTTATAACATAATAAAACATATAGAAATAAAAACAATTATAAAATATAATTTCCTGGGAGTTAAAAGAGAGGGGAAAACATGGTTGAATAGTATGATACGTTGGCTAATATATTTTGCTCCATTTTGAACTCTAAAAACAGGAGACCTTTTGGTACTTTTTAGTAGACTCTTCAGAAATAGAATCCTGTACATACTTGTAAACCAATATTATGTAATTCATATATGTGTGTATGTGTGTATGCATCTACAGTATATGTGTATGTGAATATGTATGTATATGTACATGTTCTTATTTTTAGAAAGAAACTTATATGTCAATAAAAAGCACTTTTCAATAGTACTTTATGATTAATGAGACCTAAATATTTTAAAAGAACTCAGTTATAAGACCATCTCCAGAAATGTCTGCTCTACTGATTAGGTCTGAGTAGATGTTTCTGGGGGAAGCTCATAGACTTAAGAGACCAATAATATTTTTATCATATTACTTAAAATATATGAAAGCTGTGATGCTTTCTCCTATATTTGGGTACACCAGGATAATACGACAGAAAAACATATATAACCCTTTCCTGGTGAAGAGCTGATAGGGAATAGAGCCTGTGGCCTAATGGCTAAGCTGCTGCCTTACAAGGCAGGCAGCCCAGGTTCAAATCCAGTAAGGGTATGGCTATCTGACGAGAGCTAAGTAGCTCGAAATAGATCTATAATAGTCTCCCTTTATTTTCATTTATCAGCAAAAAATGCTACACATATAGAAGATAGTGTGTCGGCTATAGAAACTGCCTGGATGGTCCCAGAGAGGGGCTGAAAGGAAAAATGAAAGCTGTGATGCTTTCTTCCATATTTGGGTACACCAGGATAATATGACAGGAAAACATATATAACCCTTTCCTGGTGAAGAGCTGATAGGGAATAGAGCCTGTGGCCTAATGGCTAAGCTGCTGCCTTACAAGGCAGGCAGCCCAGGTTCAAATCCCAGTAAGGGTATGGCTTTCTAACAAGAGCTAAGTAGCTCGAAATAGATCTATAATAGTCTCCCTTTCTTTTCATTTATCAGCAAAAAATGCTACACACACACACACACACACACACACACACACACACACACACACACACACACACACACGTGGTTCCTGTGGATTTTATTCTGCTAGTCATTGCCAACTATAGAGGAGAGGCTTATCTCCATTTTGAAGTCATTGAGCCAGCATTATCCAAAGACATTTCCGCAGTCATGTGGCCAGCATGACATCACTGGGCCCTGTTACCTTTCCACCAAAGTTTACCTATTTATCTACTCACATTTGCATGTTTTTGAACTGCTAGGTTGGCAGGAGCTGGGGCAAACATGGGAGCTTACCCTGTTGCATTGCACTTGGGACTCAAACATGGGCTGCCAACTTTCCAGCTAACAAGCCCAGCATCTTAACCACTGATGCACTGTGTCACCCCAACATATACAAGTAGATAAAAAAGCCTATATTAATTCTACAACAGCATGAATGGAAAGTTCAGGAAATGTACTTATGCAAATTGAATTGTTTGAAAGTTGCCTATAATTTGGTAAACAAAATGAAAATAAATTGGTAGTAATGGCATGAATTATGTGATCACCATTTCCAATCTTCTCTGCCAGCTTTCCCAGAAAGTCAATTGGGAAGCCACCAGGGAAGGCTGAAAGTCAGAAGGGAGATGAAATTATTTTGTGGGCTGCAGGGCAGATTTCAGTTGCATACATGCAGCCCCATAAACAATTTCCCCTGCATATTAAATCCTAGTTAGAGAGCAACCTTTTCTCCAAATGGTATATTATAAATTCTAAAGTACTAATAGGGCTTAGTAGAGTGACGAGAATAGAACTGAAAACTTCCCTTAAACCAGGGGTGAAATGCTCCCTATTCGGGCGTGCCTGCCAGTCGTCATAGAGCCAGAAGCGATTGTAGTGCAAGGCTTCACCCACCCACCTGGACTCTGCCATTTGGGTTCTTTTACCCTCTGCGCATGCGCAGAATGCTTTGGGCATGCACAGAGGGTAAAAGAACCCAAATGGCGGCATCCAGGCGGGTGGCCGAATCCTCGCACTTCGATCGCTTCCGGCTCTACGACGACCGGCAGGCATGCCCGAACAGGGAGCATTTCACCCCTGCTAAACACTCATATATGTGATAAAATAAGATCAGGTTATTAAAGTGGAGAAATACAGTAGCTGCAATGCTATTATTAGAAAGAAAAGTTTAAGACTAAATTATAATCATCACTGAGAATTGTTAAAAATACTAATTGTATTTATGCACCTTTTATTCAGATGTTGTGAAATCTAATGATAATTACAATAGGAACAGCATTAGAGCAGAAAAAAAAAATCTTAGCACCAATTAAAAGTGGAGGAATCTAGTAATATAGCTAACTTTAATTTTTGCCTGAAATAAATTAGACATGTTCAGGTATTTGTCTCTTTTAACACAAAGTAAGGATATCAAATATTAAAAAGTGTTGTTAAATTCTTTAATAATGATTTTTAATTTATTTATTCATACTTCTTTAATATCAGTCTTGGCATATAATTCTTTAAAACAGCTGCCAACTTATTTCCTATCTTTATTTATTTATTTATTTATTTATTTATTATTAGGTTCTTCTATGCCGCCCTACTCCCTAAGGACTCAGGGCGGCGTACAACATGTTAAAAGAACACTAAACAATAGTGCATGTGCTTTAGTACAATAGCATGTATTTTCCTTTAATGCTGATATTGTTTTTATTTCTTTTTTTCCCAAGTTGATAAGCTAACAATTTTCTTGGTTTAATCTGCAGGGTCAATTTTTTTTCGAAATAATTCTTTTTTCTGCAAATCCTGTTTCTAATAAATTTAGCTGCTGATTTGCTTTGTGAAATTTTTTTCATCAATTATTTGTTTGGATTGGTTTTATACTTTTGTTCCAGTTTTCTTATTTTGTCCTCCAATTGTTCTTTGTGTTTATGACATCAGTTTTGAAGCTAATTTAATTAAAAGTGTGTCTTATTTTCCCCCCAGATGACATTATGGAAGATTCCATGTATCTTACTTGTGTTGAATAAGTTTCAACTCTTCTTTACATTTTTGTAAAAATTGGCATAAATCCATCTGGTTATAAATCCTCTGAAGTACTGTATATGATCTCCCAAAATGCACAGGAGTTAGCTTCTCATTGATGGGTAGTGTAAAAAGATAAAGGGGTCATCCATTAGCATTGAAATAAAATTAAAGTGGGAGAACTGAGATTGGGTATACTCTGGGGGCTGACTGGCTTACTTTTTCTCTTTCATCAAGGTTGATTGGTTTTGGATCAAAATTGGCAGCCTGGAGGGATTTTATCCCCTTTCAACCATGTTTTATGAGCAGAGTCTCCAGTATAAAATTTGGAGTTTGGGAGAAAAAAAGAAAACCAAATGCAAGACAGGAAATTCTATCTTAGAAACTCTTCCATGATCAACACAGGCAAATACAGAGTATAACTATAGCTTTTCAAGACATGAAAAAAAATCTATGAAATCAAGGAATCAGGAAAAGCATCAGATTCCGATGGAGGGTTAGTAGGTCAATATTACAAAGAATTTGAAGAACTATCACGACCACTGAAAAATATGACAAGTGAAATTTCAGAAACATAAGTAATACCACCAACGTGATAAGAGGCATATTTAACTTTGATTTCTGAAGAAGAGGACAACGCACCTTTGAGTGGGTTGCCTATAGATGTACATTTTGTGGGGACACATATAGTGAAATATGAGATTTAATTATACAAAATCCAATAGATTAAAAAACACAATAGTTCTATAAATGTACTAGCTGAATACCCTGCTTTGCTACAAAACTATGTGACCAGGCTTGATAAATTGACACTTACAGCTTGAAAATTAATGAGTAGTTACGATCGGCCTCTCCTCTCCCCTTCTCTCCCTCAGCATTGCACCACATAAGCCTATCCTATCCTATCCTATCCTATCCTATCCTATCCTATCCTATCCTATCCTATCCTATCCTATCCTATCCTATCCATCCCCCTTCTCTCACTCAGCCTTGTCCCACAGAAATGTATCCTATCCTATCCCCTTCTGTCCCTCAGGCTTGCCCCACAGAAGCCTCCCCTATCCTATCCCCTTCTCTCCCTCAGGCTTGCTGCACAGAGGCCTCTCCTCTCCTCTCCCCTTCTCTCCCTAAGCCTTGCCCCACAGAAGGCTCCCCTATCCTATCCCCTTCTCTACCTCAGCCTTGCCCCACAGAATCCTCCCCTATCCTATCCCCTTCTCTACCTCAGCCTTGCCCCATAGAAGCCTCCCCATCCTATCCCCTGCTTGCTGCTGTGAAAGTAAAACTGAAACTGAAACTCCTCTCCTCTGCTTGTGTTTTGCATTTGGAACAGATTTCTTATCAGGTGGGGAGGAGAGTAGAATTCCTTAGCATCAGAGCATATTAATAATAATATAGGAAATACTAATGCTCTGATGGTCATTTTGAAAAATTCTTTGTTAGTGAACACCTAGAAGCCAAGAGGAACATACGTGGCAAATTTCAAGTTTGTAGGCTTTACGGTTCTGGAGATTTTGTGATGATGCGTGAGTGGTATTTCACTTATATATATATAGATTGGAAATATATACACACTTGAATAATATTTGTATTAGGTAAGCATATAAAGAATAGTAAATATTTACTGTTAAAGTGATATTGTTTTCTTTTTTCCTTTGTTGTTATTTTTTTAATAAAACACAACTTATTTTTCTTTTCTTTGACAATGTATGCATTTTACTATAGTTATTTTTGTGATTTGCTTTACTTTTTCTCTGTTTTGTCATTATTTTAAAGCAATAAAAATAAATTTTAAGAAAATAAAGAAGGAAACAACTCAGAAATCATAGCCATGTAGATCAGTAGCAAAAAGACTATGACTATGGCTAAAGGAACACATTCTGCATAATTTTCACATCAATAAAAGGACAAGGCCAGCATGTCTGTCACTCTTCTACTGTTCCTCACTGCATTAGAAATATTGGCAGAGTAAATTTCAAGGCCATAAATAAATAGCAAGTCTTAAAATTTGTGGAATATAAAGTTAAATGCTATACAGATTACAGAGTGTTAACTATCAGAGAACCCAAAAAGGTATTACCATAAAGTAGCTAATTAAGTGTGGACTATATTCTAGATTTAAAACTAATGTTCAGAAAGCAAAAATAATCACTAGATTTTTAACACAAGAAGTAAGAATGTATTGCTTTTTCTTTTTTTCAGCACTCAGCCATGGTGAATTCTATAAGTTAAATCTTAAATGTTAAATTTAATTGACCACTTTTTCCTTCTTTTTTTTGTACATGGTTTTTTGTTGTTACGGTTAAACGTATGATTTTGTTTTGTTTCATTTTGTTTGTTTTACTGCTTTGTATTTTACTTTCTATGATAAAACAATAAATTAAAAAAGAAAGAATGTAAGCTTTTGCAAGAAGAATCTGTTTGTCAGGTAGTTCATTCATCAAATGTTGGTCTGCACATGACATGAAACAATAAAAAAATAGATCAAAACAATTATGTTAAATTTTGGTAAGAGATTAAAGGAGATATTGAAAGCAGGTGGAACCTAAAGCTATCTTGATTAGATAGTTAGGATCACCTACCATTAAAATGAATGTACAACATAAGGCAGAGCTGAGGAATTCGCTGAGTTTCTAACGGATAAAGTCGCTCAGATTCGGTCGAACCTGGACTCTAGCTGGGCAGAGTCCATAGAGTTGACAGGGGCTAGTCTTAGTCCACCATTATGGGAAGAGTTTGGGCCTGTTTCTCCCGAAGATGTGGACAGACCTGTGGGGGCGATGGGTACCTCCACCTGTTTATTGGACCCGTGTCCCTCCTGGTTGGTTTCGGCCAGCAGAGAGGTGGCATGCGGCTGGATCCAGGCGGTGGTCACCGCTTCTTTGAGAGAGGGATCCGTACCGCAGTCGTTAAAAGCTGCGGTGGTGAGACCCCTCCTGAAGAAGCCTTCCCTGGATCCAGCTGATTTGAAGAACTATCGTCCTGTCTCCAACTTGCCCTTTTTGGGGAAAGTTGTGGAGAAGGTGGTGGTTACTCAGCTTCTGCAGCTACTGGATGAAACAGAGCATCTAGATCCTTATCAGTCGGGTTTCAGGCGCGGCTACAGTACAGAAACTGCCTTGGTCGCTCTGATGGATGATCTCTGGCGGGCCCGGGATGGGGGTAACTCCTCCATCCTGGTGCTACTTGACCTCTCAGCGGCGTTCGATACCATCGACCATGGTATGCTTCTGCATCGTCTCGGTGAGTTGGGGGTGGGAGGCACTGTTTTACGGTGGTTCTCCTCTTATCTCACCGATAGGATGCAGTCGGTGTTAACAGGAGGGCAGAGATCGTCCCCTAGGCCCCTATCATGTGGGGTGCCTCAGGGGTCGGTTCTCTCGCCCATCCTGTTCAACATTTACATGAAACCGCTGGGTGAGATCATCCGCAGGCATGGGGTGCGTTTCCATCAGTACGCTGACGACACCCAGCTGTACATCACCACCCCGTCTGATTTCAGAGAGGCAGTTGATGTAATGTGCCGGTGCCTGGACGACGTTAGGATCTGGATGGGGAGGAACAGACTCAGACTTAATCCCGACAAGACTGAGTGGCTTTGGATATTGCCTCCTAAGGACCATGACAATTGTCCCTCCTTGACGTTCGAGGGAGCAAAACTGACTCCCTCGGATCAGGTCCACAACTTGGGGGTCCTCCTAGATCCACAGCTAAAATTGGATCACCATCTCTCCGCTGTGGCTAGGGGGGCCTTTGCACAGGTTCGCCTTGTGCACCAGTTGTGGCCATACTTGGAGAAGGAGGCTCTACTCACGGTCACTCATGCCCTTGTCACCTCGCGCCTGGACTACTGCAACGCGCTCTACATGGGGCTACCCTTGAAGAGTATCCGGAGACTTCAGCTGGTGCAAAATGTGGCTGCGCGTGCTGTGGTGGGTGTGCCAAGGTACACCCACGTGACACCTGTACTCCGCCAGCTGCATTGGTTGCCCATCGGTCTCCGGGTCCAATTCAAGGTGTTGATCACCATCTTTAAAGCCCTTCATGGCTTAGGACCAGGTTATTTCCGGGACCGCATTCTGCCTCACACTTCCCTTCGACTGGTTAGGGCCCAAGAGTTGGCCTCCTCCAGGTCCCGTCGGCTAAGCAATGTCGCCTGGCGGGCCCTAGGGGGAGAGCCTTCTCTGTGGCAGGCCCCGTGCTCTGGAACCAACTTCCCCCAGAGACCCGAACTATCCCCACCCTGCTGGCCTTCCGGAAAGCTGTTAAGACCTGGCTTTTCCTGCAGGCTGGGGGTAGAGCTTAATCCATTTGAGCTCACCCCCAAGTATGTATGAAGCTGAATGGATATTAAATGTTTTTAAGATGTTTTTAATTTTTATATCTGTTTTAATGCTTATTTATTTTGGTTTCTTGTATTTTTTTCTGTTGTACGCCGCCCGGAGTCCTCCGGGAGTTGGGCGGCATATAGGAAACACCAATAAATAAATAAATAAATAAATAAATAAATAAATAAGATAAATTATTTATTTCAATAGGACCTAATAGAATTTAGAGACAACTCTACAAGAATCACAGAAAATGTACATAGAGTTGAAAAAAAACTAAAGTTAAATTTAAAAATTGCATAAAATTTTAAAGAGACTGATGGCTTCTCTCTTTTTTAAACATTATCATAAACTTAATTGGCTCTCATGGCTAACTTAGTGGGTAGAATAGGAAACAGGAACCAGTTTAGCTAATGGACTTCGTAAATGCTTCAGATATACAAAGGATGACAAAAATTTAAAAGGATATAAAATCAGTCAAAATTTAATAAAAGTGTGGAGTTTCATAAAGAAGATAATAAGCCCAAACATTTCACCTTTATCTTCTTATCAAATGCTTTTCCTGTTGGAGATAATTATACTAAAATAAATGTAATTACATATGTTCCATCTACAGATATGATCCACTCATATGCTACTTGTAACATAATAGTAATAATGCTCATAACACTGATATGCTAACTATAATTAATATTGTTAGAATGTATACTTTTTCTTTTTTCTTCTTTAATTGCAATACTGGAAGATATCTAAATAACAGAATATAAAAAATTAATTATAATATATAAATATCACTGTGTTGAGATAACATAATGTATCAAGATTCATAACATAAATAAACAAATAAATAAATGATAATCCTCACTTTTATTAGTATCAATATCCACAAGTGTAAAAATTATTATGTTGCTTGAATTGTGTCTTGAAACATAGATTCTCAATTTTCAAAAACGTTATTGCCTTCTCTGGATACTTAGGATATGATTGATGTTGAACTTGATGTGTACACAATAATGGAAAGCTTTTACTCTTGCTATCATGCTAAAATAATGATGAATACTTCAGATAGTAATAGTTTAGTTTAGTTTACTTTATTGTCATTGCACCTCATACAATGGAATTAAATGCCATCTTCAGTGTACATTAGAACTATAAAAATAAAACACAAACACACATCCTTCACATTCTATACAATTGAATTGAAAAACCCGATATTGCATTAATATTGCACTATACATTAGAATTCAATATAGTTACTGCCCTGGGATAGAAGCTGTTTTTCAACCTATTTGGAACAGGGTGAGTATTTTATATAATATGCAACTCCTTCAGAAGTAGAGTTGGTCTTGCTTCAAAAATTACCTTTCAAATTTATAGAAGAATGTGGCACCAACTCTTGGAGTAAACAGCAGATAGAGAGAGATCCTCATTCCAGGGGTGAAATCCAGCAGGTTCTGACAGGTTCGGAGAACCAGTAGTGGAAATTTTGAGAAGTTCGGAGAACCTGCAAATGCCACCGTTGGCTGGCCCCAGAGTGGGGTGGAAATGGAGATTTTGCAATATCCTTCCTCCAGGAGTGGGGAGGGAATGGGGATTTTGCAGTATCCTTCCCCTGGAGTGGGATGGGAATGGAGATTTTGCAGTATCCTTCCCCTGCCATGCCCACCAAGCCATGCCCACCAAGCCACACCACGCCCACCAAGCCACGCCCACACAACCAGTAGTAAAAAAAATTTGAATTTCACCACTGCCTCATTCCTATGTTCATTATCCTTATTCCTGTTTAAACATAAACCAGAACCTCAACAGAAGTAGAGATAATTCTGCTTTATGCCTGTCATATTTTCTCCATCTTAATATTCTTGTGAAAAAGCAGAAATGGAGTGAATTAATAGAACATTGTAAATAATTACTAAATACTAGATGGAAGAAGTGAGAAACATTATCATAAAGGAGATCAAAAGGTGGAACATTTACGCAAATTAATCAGATCAGGACTGGTTTAATATATTTTGTTTCTGCAGTAGAACAGAAAATGGTATATTTTCTGATCCACCCAGGTATATGAATTATCACTTGAATTATTTTGACCCCTGTGCCATAAGTCCTACAAATTTCAGCCCTTCAGGAGCCTGACCCATTCATTGTAGAGAAGCTTTATTTTTAATGCATCTTTAGTATATTACCAGAACATTTAAAAGCAACAAATAACATTCATTTTTCTTTTTTTCATAAGTTATAAAATTATTATTTAATACCATATCGTATAAAATGTTTCAATGTCTGCTAAACAGTCTTCAAAAATGTCTTCCACACTATCTTACATATATTTTGAGAACATTGCTTTTGAAATATTGCTTTGGGACAAAAGTCCTAGTCTATTTTTAGAAAATGTTATGAATATCCCACTTATCTTAATAATAAGATTTAGTTGTTTTGAGGTTTTTTCCCATAGTACCAGTGACTGAAATAAAGCTGAAAGATTATCTGTTTTCCATGTTCAATCTTTATTAAATACACAATATATTGATATATATAGGACAATTTTGGAAATATTTGAGAAGTACAAAAGAAAAAAGAAATGTTAAAAATACAACACCAGTTCACATGTTTTAATTACATTTATATACATTTAAAGACTTTATTACCAAAATGTATACTTCACTATAATGCTGACTTTCTATGGAAACTGTTTTATACTAAAAGTGCTGACAAAATCAACATTTCATATTATTGAAAAATATATAATATAAGTCTGCACTGTGACAAAATGTGATAGATGAATACTTATATTGAACATTTTTCTTTCAGTCAAAAGCATTTATTATGAAACACACACTTTCATTTCTCTGTTTTTCTTTATTAAGGTTAAAAATTAAAGCAGTCAGTTCATGATTCACATCACAATAAATTGGTTTTTCCCTCTATCTTTGGAATAATAATATGAATTTTTATCATCTGCAACATAAAACTCTTCTTCTTCTTCTTCTTCTTCTTCTTCTTCTTCTTCTTCTTCTTCTTCTTCTTCTTCTTCTTCTTCTTCTTCTTCTTCTTCTTCTTCTTCTTCTTCTTCTTCTTCTTCTTCTTCTTCCTCTTCCTCTTCCTCTTCTTCATTTAAACCTTGAATCTCATATCCTTCCTAATGATAATTGTAAAGTAATACTACTCTTCTTATAATGGAATATAAAAATTACATATTTCGTAGTTTAAAGCCATCTTCTTATTTCAAACATTTCCACCTTTTTTAAAAAACAACCTTTTTTCCTTGGGTGAACCCTTCCTACTACCTGTCTTATCTGAATTATGTTGCTTGCCTGGGTATTTTTATCCCTATACCCCTATGTTCTCAGCTTTTCACTCAAATAAACGTCCACTTCTATATCTACAGAGGAAGCACAGACTTACTAGAAAGAATACTCTGGTTTCTCTTCAGATCGTGTAAATCTTTCGCCTTTTTAGAAAGTGACCTATATGGCATATTGATTAAGCTGTTGAAGGATGACTAGGGAGACCAGGCTTTAAGACCAGCTTTAGCCATAGAAAATCACTTGGTGCTTTTGGAAAAGTCAATCTTTCCACCCAAGTCTTTACATTTCATGAAAAATATACAGTTTTAATTTGCTTTATGCTGATTGTTTTGTAAAAACAATTTTCCCAGGAGCAGAGTGATATAGAAGTCTTGTCTTCTGATGACATGGCTGCTAGCCATCAAAATGGCCTGACTTTGATATAAGGCTATTACTGAATTTATCTCATGTTAGCGTAAGACATAATATAGACTATTGGTTTTATTTATGGCTTAATGTGAAGGGTGACTTACTTTAGAAATGTTGTGCAATCAGTGAATCCATCCATCCATTTCAAAGTTCAATATTAGTAAATGATATAACTTCATATTCTTATTGATATATTTTGTACATATGTTATCTGTTGTATGATATAAAAGTATACTAACTAGATCAATTTTAATTTTTTCTTATTAATAAAGGGAATTCTCTAATAAATATATGCTGACAAATTCAAAAATAGTCACTATAAAGTACATTATTAATATCAAACTGGAATGAATTTTGAACTTCTAACACCTGAGGATTAAGCACCCCAATTTCAGATTTGTATTTACCTTATTGCAATTTGCAGTGAGGCTTCAAAGATTATCCTATTAGATTTCATTTATCTAAAAGTTTATAACCAACCTGGTTGGAAAAAATATTGGCATCATAATGATTTGGGTTTAGTCTTAAATAATTTTACTGACCAGTGTTTTGGATCTGGGTTATTTTGCACATTAATTAATACAACAAATTTATTTATTGTTACAAAAATGTATATGGACACCCAACTCAGACAAAGTGACTCCAAGCAGCTTAGATAAGAAAAAACCCAAAATATAAAACTCAATAAACACCCCTCGGAGATTCTCAGCCATCCAGGTCATGGTTCTCCCAAAGGTGGTTTTTTTTTCAAAAGGCAACTGAACTTCCTAGTTTTACTTTGAAGAAATTTTGCTTCTCATCCAAGAAGGTCAGAGCTAAAGAAGCTTCTTGGATGAGAAGCAAAACATCTTCAAAGAAAAACAAGAACGTTCAGTTGTATCTTGACAAAAAACCCTTTGGGCCAATAAACACCCATTTATCTGGCAACAACAGTGAAACAAATCACTTGATGAATTTTGTATCACCCTGAGATCCCTTGGCCAACTGGCAAAACTTTGTCTTCAGGGTCTTTTGAAAGACCATCAAGGTCGGAGCCAATCTTATTTCTCATTACATTATTTCTATAGTTATGCTTTGTTTCCTCTATGGCAGTGGTTCTCAACCTTCCTAATGCACCCCGCGCCTGCACCCCCACCATGACCCACCCCACCACTGCGCCCGCTGCCGCGACTCCTGCCCCGCCACCTCCATTTGAGTTCTTTTACCCTCTGCACATGCACAAAGCGTTCTGCGCATGCGTAGAGGTTAAAAGAACCCAAATGGCGGCGTCTGGGTGAAGTCTCCCAACCCCTGTGAAAGGATCGTTCGACCCCCAAAGGGGTCACGACCCCCAAGTTGAGAACCGCTGCTCTATGGTAAGTTATTATTATTAATTTCATTAAATATAAAATTACATATTATTCAATGGAAGTTTACAACCAAGAGTTGTTGCAGGTCAGGTGGCACATTATGATGATGTGGATGAGGATGAGGATGATGAGGAAGATGGTTGGTCACATAGTCAGATGTTTAAACTGGATCTGGAATTTTTTGTCCACTTAACATCCATCCCAGGGGCTGATAATGTTAATGGAATTGTCACAAGATAGGTGGGAAAATATACTATTTTCTGGTGCACTCCAGGAAACAAAATATTTTGAACAAATAAGAAAAGAAATTATCTTAGAAGGACAGTTCTTATACGGTAGTAAGACAAAAAGAAACCATATCCTTTTAAACTGTACTTGAACTCTATGGTATTAACGTTAAGCATATAGAGTATGTGAATATATGCTTAAAAATCTGCCTTTAAAAAAAAGTCTGCTATCCTACATGTGTATTTCAGAATGTTAATTGATTTTACAAGAACTTTATTTAAACATATACAGTATGCATTAGATAGCAACACCGTAAATGAAGACCTTTATTTTAAGTGTCATTTATTCTTAAAAAGTGTGTGCCCTAATATTTTTGTATCTATTTAGTTAACCAATGAATCCAATAATTTCAATAAATTGAAAGAAATGATTTCAATAAACACACATTGAATATTTTATTCATGTCATTCTCATTTTTCTGAACAAAAGCTAGTTTTTGGTATTACATAACTTATAACATTTATATGTTTTCTGCATATCTTCTAGATTTTTTTTCAGTTGCTTAATAAAGAGTTCACTTAAATCAATTCAACAGTCTAAATAAAAGTTCAGATATTTTCAGTTTCAAATGAAGATTTAAGTTTGGCCATGACTCCACAAATGAAGCTATTTGTATCACAAATCTTTTGGAAAGAATAATGAGCAACATTCAATCCCATGATGGCCCAGGAGCTGCTCCATTGCCAAAATCTTATGACATCGTGTACAAAAATTTGAAGACTAGTGCAGCTTTTTAATCACTAGTCTGAAAAGTTCATATTTATTTATTTATTTGTTTTAAAAAGTATAGATTGACCCTGTGGCCATATTTGTAGATTCATAAATCCCTATTGCTTTTCAGATCAAAAGACTGGGGAAAAACATACTAACTTTTCAACTTTAGTTACTGAATATATTCATATTCCTAGACTGCCAAATTGTGTAACCTCAATGTAAATAGTTTCCCACTGCACTCAGAAGCTTCAGGTGGAATGAGAAGGATGTTCTTACTGGTCTATCTGCATCTCTAAATTTCCATGCTATTTGCTGAATCAATTCTTTTTTGACATCATTGTATGAATTATTTCGGTGTTGAAGAGCAAGTTAGAAAGAATATCCTAGCTTGAATATTTGTCTTGACAGATTCTGATGCAGTATATGATTTATAAATGCAAAAATATCTTTCAAAGACATTACTTCTCTAATACACTCTACATGCTTGGCAAAAATACATTAAAAAAGCTAAGCTAAGGGGGGAAAAGAAATCCTTCTGATTTACAAACCACAAATATTGAGAAGGTAGATCTTACTAGACTGGCTAATTATAAGAGTGCAATAAAACTCTTAGTTTGAAATACCAAATAGGTTACAAGAATCTTAATGTAAGATTTATGCATGTAAGTGCCAATAGAATTACTTACTTCTAATTAGGCCTAAAGGATGAAGATAACAAGTAAAAAAGAAATTCTCTATAACAGCAATTACTTTATATATTTTTTTCTGAGAAAGAAATAATGGAAACAGCACATTTTTGGAATAAAAGGGGTGTTGGTCTTACCTGATACACCTCTTCTCATAGGGTGGAGCCAGCATTCAGGATGGGTTGTCCTTGTCCACTCAGAATGAGGACCAGTCTGTTACTTTTTGCAGGATTCGCCCTCCTAGGACTCAGCTTGGATGAATCCGAAGAAGCAGATTCCACATGGCTATCTACTGGACACAGTCAATAATAAATAGTCTCCACTTCCTATAAACTGTCAATAATACGGAGGCCTCAATGCGAAACAGTAACAGTCCAGCAAAGGAAAGATGCCAGACCAACAAATGAGGAGTGTCCAGAAATGGACCCCCCCCCATGGGCGGGGCTGAATGATGGCTCCACCCTATGAAAAGAGGCATATCAGGTAAGACCAGCACCCCTTCTCCTTTGTGGGTGGAGCCAGCATTCAGGATGTGACATTCCAAAGCCAAACGTCCCCCGGGTGGGAATAGTCCAAGTCTGTTTTAGTGGGACTCCTTGTGGACCCTCTGCAAAACCCTCCAGCCAAAGGCCGCATCCGCTGATGCATATGAGTCGATCTTGTAATGGTGGATAAACTGAGAAGGTGATGCCCAGGTGCATCCTGTCAATGTAAATACGTAAGGCGCTGTGGACATCCAGCGTGTGCCATAGTCTCTCCAATGGATGGGCTGGGTTTGGGCAGAAATTGGGGAGGAGGAGCTCCTGAGCCCTGTGAAAAGACTTTGGGTATGAAAGAGGGGTCTAACCGGAGAACAACCCGGTCCAAATGGAATACACACAAGTCCTTCTGAATGGCGAGCTGCAACTTCAGGGAGCGTACTGCTCCAATGACAGACCAGGGAAAGCCCTTGACGGTCAATGCCAATTAGGGGGAATGAAGCTCCTGCTGTGACAGGAGCCAAAGCTCAACTACCAAATTGCTCGAAGTCCAGTATTCTGCCTAGGTTTTGAAAAAAGACTCATGATGCAGAAAGACCAATCCAATCAATTGAACAAGCAAGAAAAGTGTAAATTTCACTATTCAGGAAGGGAGAAAAGACAGCCACATCTGTCCAGTCTGAAGACCAAGTTGAAGCTGGGTCCTAGGAGGGAGGATCCTGCAAAAACAGGATTTGATCCTCATTCTGAGTGGACGAGGACAACCCATCCTGAATGCTGGCTCCACCCATGATGGAGAATCACACATTTTATTCCAATATCGCAGCATAAATAAATTGAATTGGACATGATCATATTATGGTCTATTGAATAGGTATTGTAAAATACATTTCCTTAATTAGAGTATTTTCTATTTAAAATAATACCACAACTGGCAATTAATGTTATCAAAGCAATTTGCTTCCTATCACCTTCCAAAATTGCTTCCTTCTATCCTATAGAAATATTAGAATGATTTTTTTTTCTTACATTCAATCTTGGAGATGCCTGGACAAGTCCCTGTAGTTTTCTTGGCAAGATTTTTCAGAAATGATTTGCTATTGCCTCTTTCCTAGGGCTAAGATAAGGTGATTGGATCAAAGTCACCCAGCTGACTAGAACTCATGGTATTCAGGTTTCTAGCCTGATGCCTTGACCACTACAGCAAACTGGCCCTCATATTAGAATGATACTGCAGCGTAAGTAGCATACAACTTCTAGTGTTTTAATGGACTTGGCAACATAATTTCCTTTCTAAGAAGATGGCAGTGATTTGAGAAGTTTTTTCAGTGACCCAATCTAGTTATTCACCTGGTTCTTCTGGTGGTCTCTCAACCAAGAGCCAATCTATATAGCAGGTGTTCCTAAATGTTCTGCCATAATGCCTCCTGTTAGTGTAATTTTAACATATACACTTTCCTAAAATTCTAAACATTAAATCAGCAGAAATGAACAATGAAAACAATACAATGGAACTTTTGGAAAGATGGATTAATTGTAGCAAGATAAATAAAAGGTTCTTTAAATTTCCCCTGAACTCTGTCACCACCTCCCTAAGGGAGGTACACCTCACAGCTTGGGAATCTCTGCAATGTAACTTTTTCATGTTCAAAAAATGTTCACTATGCAATCCGCTCTAGCATAATTAACAGTGTTTTATATGAAACTGTATAAAATAATGAAAAAAGGGGGAAAACATAAAAGAAGGAAATAACCATTGAGAGAGTACAAAACTGAAATTATAAGGGAAAACAAGAAGTTTTTAATTAAGCATAATTAGATGGTATACATAGTAAAGTCAGTGACTAGTTAATTGCTGTCTGGCTAAAGAAAGATTTCACAAATATTAAAAGGATTTTCTAGACTGTGCTTTTGGTTGTCAGAAAATAAATTTACCAAAGGGCCATTGGATTACAATGGGGCAACCGTTCTCTAACAGTTGTTAATGTTTATATGTATGTTTGTTTGAGGGTCACCTAAAGCATGTTTGGCTCTCAGATCACACAAAGGAGTTTGCTAAATATATCCAGTTTTGTTTGCCAGGTTACCTCCTTCTAGCAATTAAGTATGCCAACTTCTTAATAAAACTGAGATATTTGTTGCAAATAATATAACTGACCAAATTAAAGAATATAATTTGAGAAGAGGAGCATAGATGAGGTAATAAAATAACGGTCTATTCACACATTTATATGGGAATAACAGAGTAACTAAATAGCCCATACCCCATTGGATCACCATTTCATAGATACTTTCTTACCTCGACAGAGAAACAGATTGATCATGAGTTATCAATGGGAATGGAAGTGACTTCTTATCAGCTTCCCGAGTGAGTGGGGAACTTTTCCTTGATGGAAGTTCACAGGGAGCATCAGAAATCTTCCTTCCTTCCTTCCTTCCTTACTTCCTTCCTTACTTACTCCCTCCCTCCCTTTCTCCCTCCCTCCCACCCTTCTTTCCTTCCTTCCTTCATCCCTCCCTTCCTTGCCTCCTTTCTTCCTTCCCTCCTTTCTTCCTTCCCTCCCTCCCTCCCTCCCTCCCTGTACTTTCCTTCCACATCAGGTTTAGACTTGTTGCTGGCTTCCCCATTCATTTAATATAAAATAATATATGCCATGCTGGGTTGGAAAGGGTGCATGGGGATAACATGAGGTCATGAAGGTGTTTGGGGATATGCAAGAAGTATTGTGTGAATTGGGGAGGTGAGTGGGAATGGGTGGGGGCAAATGATAATGCACAGGTTGGAAAATATGCATGGGGATGTGACAATGGTCACTGTGGTACAAGTGCAGAGTATTGAGGAGATTGCATGGATGTGGAAGACATATTAGAGCAACTTGAGACCTTCCCTGCCTGCTTGCCCATTGCCCAGAAAGTGTCATTATGGTGTCTGAAATTACTCTAATAGGAAATATGAGAGGATATGGTTGAAATGTTGATGTGGAAGGGATTAAAAATACATTTAAGAGAATATTGGAAAAAATCAGAAGAAAAATACTTTAAGTTCATATAGAAGAAAATATAGTTGCAGAGAAAGCAATCAAAGACAAAGAAAGATTAAATTAAAAGAGGCAGAGGAATGCAGGGGAATTTTCATGGGAATAAAAAAAATAGTAAAACTGAAATAAGGGAATGTTCGAAAAAGTGTTTCAGAAATTAGTGTGAAAATGTTTGCAACACTCAAAGAACAATGATGTCAGAAGTCTGAAAAAGGATGAAAAGGAAGTCAATGTGAGAATGTTGAAAAAAAGGTTGAAAATATGGATGATATACTGTAAGTTTATAAATTCATAAACTGTACGAGTGTGATTTCTTTATGGAATGACTGTTCATTGCTCTCACAAGGCACCAAAAATAGGAGGTAACATCATCACTTAACTTTCCATAAACTGAGACCCACAACTGGCTGTCATCAACTTATTGGTGACATCTAAGTCTGTGTTGGCAAATGAACTCATCCAGAAGCTTCATATAGATGTTAAACAGAAGCAAAGAAAGCTGAGCTTTGTAGGACCTGCAAAGCAGGGGATGAAAGGCCATGTCTTTCATTTCCTACCAACAAGACAAGGTAGATAGGAGAAGGTGAGAATGACCACAGGAGAAGGTAATGAACCAGGACAACACAGTGCCTTCCCACCAGGGGCAGGTTTCTCTTACCTGCCTACCGGTGCGCTGAGCGCACATCATCTCATTTCACGTGTGCGCACGCTCACTATGTGTATGCATCCCCTTTTTGATTTTGCTTCCTGCACATGCGCGGAAGCAAAATCTCACAAGGGGATGCACGCGCATGCGAGATGTTGGTGATTTTTTGCATGCGCGGAAGCAAAAAATTGCCGAAATCTCTCTCACGTGTGTCTACTCGCAAGATTTTGCTTCCACGCATGTGCAGTAAGCAAAAAAAGCCCAAAAATTCCAGAAAAAAATGGCACCGCACGACGGACTGGCGAAGACGTCACCGGAGTAGTCACGTGCAAATTGCACAATCGGTGGGTCCCTACCAGAACGGCGCACTGGACCGCACCGGTAGGAACCCACCACTGCTTCCCACACTCCAACCCCTGAAGCTGCTCCAGAAGGATACCATGGCCAAGACATAAAGGAGAATGAAGGCAGGTACAGTATCCCAACCCACTCCCACCAGATATTATTTAAAAAAAGTGTGACCAATGCATTTCCATCCCATATCCCGCCGTCCTGAGTCCCACGGGAGTGGGGCGGCATATAAAAGCAACCAAATAAATAAATAAATAAATAAATAAACCCTGATTAGAAAGAGTCCATTTAATCTGTTTCCCATACTTGACTACACAATCACGATGAACAGCAACAAACACACACACACACACACACAAGAAAATGAGGTTAGAGTCTAAGATCAAGACAACTCAGAGAAAGGTTAGTCAGTTAGTGAATCATAATTTTTATTGGATAGCAATGAGATATAGTAATACTATAGTTCCATAGAAATGGATGGCAATATGCAGTTATATTAGTTATACTTTTCTAATCATCTGTATAATGAAATATATATTTTACACCATCTGTATATTTGATATTCAGAGCCACATTTATATCTTTTCACCAGAGAGCTCAGATTCTTAGTGCACATGTAAATTTTGCTTTATTCTTTTGCTTTTTATATTTTATCTCCAAAGATTATTTAAGTTCCTAAATTAAATTAAATTAAACTGAGATAGGTATACTTAATTGAGCTAATTGTAATAATTAGCTGATACCCTTCAGATATATTAAAAGTACAATTCCAATAATTTCCAAGCATCATATTTCTGCATAGAATCTAAAAACTTCCTTCATTGTGGCTTATATGTCTAGTAGAACTGGACTCCGATTAAAATCCATATATTTCCCCTGCTTGTGATTTTTTTAAAACTGTTGTCAAATGACATTAATTTGTTCTTCTATCTCAATTTTATTTTTTGTTAAATTAAATCATATGTCAAATGTCATTTTGGAACTTAAAGCTTCTTAAGAAAGCTCTGCTCACATCTGAGACAGTTAAAAACTTTAGATGGCAAGAATTAACAGATATTTATTTATATAGTTAACATTCATATTTACTCATTTTCCATATATAATGGACTACAATGCACATAGCTTTGCCATATTTCCTGGCCTTGAAGGGTTCAAGGATTCAATCAGCTATGATGAAAATATTTGCATTCTTTGTTCCATGTCATACTACTTATAGATTTATTCATCACAAAAAGTTTTTTACGCGGTTTACAATTTTACATCCTAAAGATACCAACTGTAAACATACAATATATTTGTCCTAATTAAATCTAAGCTCTTAAGACAGCCGTATTCAAGAACCACCGAATGATAAGAGTCAGCTCTACTAGTCATTGCTCACAATATAATGAGCTGGCCAAAGGAACATATGGAAGCTGCCAAATGGAGACTGGAAGCTCCTCACAAACTAGGGAAGTTTCCACTTCAAGTCAACAGTCAGAGACTGTACAGGAGTTGGAAAGGTCGGGGAGAAAAAGAGGACTAAGTTCTGCATGACTTCCAGACCCAAACAGACAGATAGATAATGGCCAATTACCAGACATTGTAGAAATAGACAAGGAGCACAAGATAGCAGTGGTGACAGATGTAGCAATGACAAGTGACAGCAATATCTGAGAGAAAGAATATAAGAAGCTAGAGAAGTACAAGGGACTGAAAGAAGAACTAAAACTAGAGAGGATTTGGAAAGTAAAGGCCAAAGTAGACCAGTGGTGGTAGGAAGACTTGACACTGTGACTTGGTTCCAACCAATAGATCCGAGAAATAATTGTCAGAGCTCTCTGTCCAAAAGTCCCAGGCCTCTGGTAGAGGACCAAGATTGAAGAAAATACATGCCACCCCTAGAAGTGAGAAGGGAATTGTATATGTATATGAATGTGTGTATCTCTGTGGGTGTATGTGTATGTGTATCTGTATCTGTCTGTGTACATGTGATGCCTTTATATACAGTAAATGCAGTGTGGTAGTCTAGCAATGAAGACACCCACCTCCCATTTGGAAGGCTGAGAGTTCGATCCTAGGCAGTGACAGATGTTTTTCTCTCAGGGTGCAAAGAGAAAATATCTGCTGCGAACTCGATGTAGGCATCAGGAAGAGCATCTGACCAGTAAACGCTCAGCTCCATTCAATCAGTCCAACTCTATCCAAATAAGGGACTACAGCAGTGTTTCCCAAACTTGGCTACTTGAAGATGTCTGGACTTCAACTCCCAGAATTCCCCAGCCAGCATTCGCTGGCTGGGGAATTCTGGGAGTTGAAGTCCAGACATTTTCAAGTTGCCAAGGTTTGGGAAACACTGGACTACAGGATCATTAAAAAAAACATACACACACATGCACACTCAAATGGACATTGTATACACACATACTGTATATACATACAGAACAAACATGTGTACATGTGTGTGTGTGTGTTATACTGATGTCATAAAATATTAGCATATCTCCCTAAAGGATATTCAGTATGGTTAAACTGCTATTTTCCTTAACATAGATGAAGTAGCAGCTGTGATTGGGTGCCAGCATTCAAATATGATGAAGCCAATGGAGTGCTTTTCAGGAACTGTTGGCAGTGGAAATGAAAGACTGACACTGAGAAAATTGTATCTTCAGTTTGTTGAGCTCTGATGCAGTCGCAGAAAACAGCAACATTCACAAATAAACAAAACAGCAAATGTTTCAAACTGACAGCACATAACTGAACATATGAACAACAGATTTGGAATCTCAAGTACTCTAGACATCTGTGACACTACTCCATCTGTCATATATGGTGGTTTTGTGGAGGTGATCCAGATTTTTAACTGGTTTTAAAACCACCACAGTGGAAAAATAAAGTCCACTTGTAGAAGCATTTATATTATGCATATACTAGACACTGTTGAACAAAATATGCACATTAGTTATATTTCATGCCAGCCATGAAAACAAATGTTGCATACCTGGTTGCACATTGGGTTTTTTTTTATTATTCATGTTTTTAGATCACAACTGACATATCTCCAAGTGTAGGTTCCATTAAATATTAATGCATTGTGCCAGGAACATGGTTTTTCTTAATAGCATTAATCAAGACAATATTATGACCTCATTCAACACTCCCTTTGTTCAGTTTTCTACAACTTCAACTTTAAAATACCTTTCATTATTAAATGCTGCTATAAATTAGGGAGGTGAAATAAAAAAAACATTTCAAAGGTGAAAGAATATCTTGTTGTCTTGTTTGACCATTTCATCCAATATTTAATTATAGTATATGTGTATGTATTAATATATTTATATGATTTTTGTTTTCTTTTATTTTTATAAAACAATTGAAATGAAAATAAACCTATAGGTTTCATAAAACAAGAACAGAAGTAGCAGAAGTTGAAGGAATAATGCCATCCATAAATGGAGGGGGGGGGAATCAAAGACTTCTTTCCTGTTGCTAATTTTGTTAGTGACTAAATTAGTATAACACTGCTGGGAGCAGCAGGAGATTTTTATGATACATTAGTGAGAAGGAACAAATGTGATGAATTGTGTTAATCATTAAAAACCCCAGCTATTATAGATTTTTTAAAAAGTAAAATACTATACTTCTTATTCCACTAACCTTCTTTAACTTTTCTTGAAGTGGGCTTTAAAAATATAAATGAAAGGACAAAGATAAATTTGCCCTTTCTCAATGATTAGTTATACACAGAAGGTGGACTTGCTTCTCAACATAGAGTATGTATAAGAAACAACTTTTTAACATACCGTATTTTTCAGAGTATAAGACGCACTTTTTACCCTCCTAAAAGAGGCTGAAAATTTGGGTGCGTCTTATACTCTGAATGTAGCCCGCCCACTCACCATCCCCTACCCTTCGGCCTCTGAGCGTCCTCTTCCTGGCTGCAGAGATTGCCACTGACAATGGGATCCACGTGTTGCATTTTCAGCCTCCAAACGCTCGTGCGGTGCCCAAAATGGCTACCCGGAACAGCTGCTGCCTTCTCTTACCCCTTCCCTGCTTTGCCTGCTTTAGTCACTGGAGGATCAGCTGTGCTTTTGAAGCTGTTTTTCAGCCCAAACATGAGCTAAGCGATCTTCCGTGCTTTGCCTGCTTTTCTAATTGCTGCTCCCTCTGACAATCAGCTGTGCTTTAGAAACATAGCCCCAACCATCCCCAACCTCAAAACCAGCAAGCGAACTAATGTGCTGAAGCTGACCAGGCTAAGGACTAGCCAGATGAATACCTGGTAGGCAGATTGCCCCCCCCCCTATTTTCCTCCCAAAAAACTAAGGTGCGTCTTATACTCTGGTGTGTCTTATACTCCGAAAAATACGGTACTTTTTCAGTGACCAAGAGATCAATTGTAGGATGTTAGACCTAGCAATATACTTCACCAAAAATATTTGTAGTACATGCTACAAATGTATAATATACATGCTACAATGTATAATATACATTCCCTTTGATATCTCTATACCATCAATTCTCCATATGTATGGTCATTATTATATTTTGAATATATTAATAACTTTAAACTGCTAAACAATATAGACAAGTAAAATTATAAAATTTTAATAAAATTTAATAAAATGTGGTCAATGCTAGCCATCATTATCAAAGATGGCTAGCATTGACCAAAACTGAAAAATTATTTAAAATGTAAGTGAAGTGTGAATACTGCTATCTAATAAAATGTCAGTAAAAACATAAATGTAACATACATATACAGCATGTATTGTCAGGCAGGAGCAATCAGACCAACTCAGGCATTGCTTTTCAGCAACTTTATTGACTTCTACCTATATTACAAGAATGTCCCTAGATGGCTTATTTTCCCCTGGAAACAAGCAGATAAGAGTTCATGGATCTTGGTATGTATGTGTGTGTATGGTAGGCTTATGTTATGTTATGTCAGCCGAGATGGCGCAGTGGTTAGAGTGTAGTACTGCAGGCTACTTCAGCTGACTGCTAGCTGCAGTTTGGCAGTTCAAATCTCACCGGTTCAAGGTTGATTCAGCCTTCCATCCTTCCGAGGCAGGTAAAATGAGGACCCAGATTGTTGGGGGCAATATGCTGACTCTGTAAAACCACTTAGAGAGGGCTGTAAAAGCACTATTAAGCAGTGTGTAAGTCTAAGTGCTCTTGCTATACCTCTTATAGCTTTCCAAGTACTCAAAGCCAATTCCCTGTTTGATACCTCATTCCAGCCTTCTGGAGTTTCCCAACACATCTTCATGTATATAGAATCAATAATACAAGGATTTTTATTTTAGTATGTATACTATACAGTATAGGAGTATGTTCTTTCAATGTGTATATAATTTATATATAAATAGAAGATTAAATAGTTAAATATAGTTAAAGCAAAGTATGTGAAAATGGAACTTGTTATAGTTTCACTGAGATTTATGAATACCAAATATTTCTTGGGTTGTGCCTACAATTTTTATTTTCCTGTCTCCTTCTTATTCATTTATATCCATTTGTTAAACCATATCTGTTTGGTTCTTTAATCAGTCTGATTAGAAAAAAATAATAAGTAAGTCTTCAGATTTCTGCTACACTGGAGAAATGCTAATCTTACTCAACAATTGGAGCATGCTGTCATCTACGAACTTTTAAGAAGCTTATCTTAAAACTGCATTCTTTAAAAATGTTTACATTAATTCTCACTTGACAGGACCTCTGTTGTTCTGATTCAGAACAATCAGAAAAAAAATTAATAATGGTAATAAAAAAATCTTCAGTTAAAATGAGTCTAAAATATTCCAATTTACACTAAAACTTCAAAAACCCACAAAATTGGAATATAGGATTCTGCTGAGTACTAACTATTCTGCTTGACACAAACTGTTATTTAATGCATTATTCTTTCACTGGAAAAAGTTTAAGTGCTTTCACTGAAGGTGGAAGTACAAGGGCAATACTGTAGAATAGAATTTGAACAAGGGATTTAGAAAGAAAGAAGTAAGTCTAGAGAGTACTATCATGAATCTGAGATTCCCCTAACCCCAAAAGGAAAAGACGAACAGAAGCACCAGCAGATAAAGAAGATTAAAAAGGAGGAAACAACAGAGGAGTAGCATTGGGGAGAAAACCTACAACAAAAGAAGTGTCAGCAGATCCCGAGCAGAAAGGCGGGTAACACTTCACCATGTGTAAAGTGGATATGAACAGATGTCAGTTAAAGCTGCAAGACGATAAATAGTAAGGAAAAATTGAAGTGGTGGGATAGAAATTATTAAAGGCATTGATGTGGGAAAATATAGGGGTGGTGAGGGAAATTCTAGTTTTAGAAACAAATAAAAAATGGATACAAACAGCATGGATAGAGAAACTAGAGCATACAATGATCACATTTCAAAATGTAATTATGATTTGGCTTTAGCTGAAGGGCACAGTGCGTGGCCATTCTTGTGATTTTTTAAAAAGAAAAAAAAAGAAAAAAATGAGCAAAGTAGTGTCTAATTAGTGTTTAGGTGAGAATACCTAGAAAATCTTGGGGCTATATGCTTGTATGGGAAAAAGCATCCCAAGAGGGGGGTGGCAGGAAAACAGCTTCCATATTGTTGCCTATAAAATTGTTTTGTTGGGTCCTTGTAGTTACAAAGAGGTAAGTTTGGATAAAGGAAGACTTTACTTTTTTAGCTGAAGAGAAAAACAAACAGATTTCATTCCCCTCCTCCAAAATATTCTTCCCATGTCTTTATTATAAATACACTTTTTTCTTCACTTCTCAGTAGACCAGCGGTTCTTAACCTTTTTAGTGGTCCGCACCCCCTTGGATCTGAAAATAAGCTCTTGCACCCCCTTAAAAATGTGTGTATATTTTTTATTTAAGAAAAAACATTTATTGCATAAACAAATGCCGTGTTTATTTACAATATATATTACTATATAACATTATATATATGTGTGTGTGTGTGTGTAACATTTTTTGCCGATAAATGAAAATAAAGGGAGACTATTATAGATCTATTTCGAGCTGTTTTGCTCTCGTCAGATAGCCATACCCGTAGTGGGAATTGCACCTGGGCAGTCTGCTTGTAAGGCAGAAGTTTAACCTCTAGGCCACAAGGTTTTCTTCCCTATCAGCTCTTCACCAGGAAAGGGTTATATATGTTTATACTGTCGAGTCATCCTGGTATATGGAAGGAAACATCACAGCTTCCTTTTTGCCTTTCGGCCCCTCCTGGGACCATCCAGGCAGTTTTCTATAGTCGACAAACTATATTGTGTGTGTGTGTGTGTGTGTGTGTGTGTGTGTGTGTGTGTGTGTGTGTGTATATATATATATATATATATATATATATATATATATATATATATATATATATATATATATATATATATATATATATATATATATAATATTACTATATAACATAAAAACACGGTCGCCTCGTTTGTTTTTTTTGTTTTTTTAAATTGAAATTTTTCTCGCACCTCTGGAAATGCTCTCTCGCACGCTCAGGGGTGCATGCATCCCAGGTTAAGAACCACTGCAGTAGACTATGCATAGTCTAGGTCCGTGGTGGCGAACCTATGGCACGCGTGCCACAGGTGGCACGCGGAGCCATAGCGGAGGGCACGCGAGCGTTGCCCACCGGCAAACCAGAAGTGCGGAAAAATGCACTTCCGGTTTGCCGGTGAGCTGTTTTTTGCACTCCGTAGGGTTCAGGGAAGCTCCCTGAAGCCCCGGAATGCAAAAAACCTCAAAATGGACAAACCGGAAGTGCAGAAAAACGCACTTCCGGTTTGCTGGTGAGCTGTTTTTTGCACTCCGGAGGGTTCAGGGAAGCTCCCTGAAGCCCCGGAATGCAAAAAACTACAAAATGGACAAACTGGAAGTGCGGAAAAACGCACTTCCGGTTTGCCCGTTTCATCATTTTTTATCGTCCCAGGCTCCGGTAAGGCCTTTGCACGGGGGTGGGGGTGTGTGCGCATGCGCAGGGGGCAGCATGGGGGGTGTTGTGCGCATGCGTGGGGGGGGAGGGAATGGGTGTGGGCACGTGAGCGAGCGCTAGCGCGCACACCCCCCTTTTTGGCACGCAAACCTAAAAAGGTTCGCCATCACTGGTCTAGGTATTTTATATGATGTACAATTTACATTTTGCCATAAGTAAGGCAAATTCTTATTCAAATTAAGCTTGACTGCTTTTTATTTCCTGAACATATCCGTGCAGTTTTCCTGGCAACAGAACAAATATAGTTAGCCATTCCTTTCTTCCAATATGGCTTTCTTTTTTCCAACTTTCTAATCTAGTCTACTGCTCTTCCATTCTCTAATTATCCCACTCCAGATACTAACCAGAGGAAGGATTTCTTTTAATTTTTAATGTTTGTATGAAATATGAAACTGAGCAATTGTTATCTCTCCTGGGACAAGAAAATATTGAGTCTGAGACTTGGCTTCAAGTTTTAATGTGCAATATTTTTGCCAGATGTGACTTTTCACAGTGAAGATGCTGTGCGCCTGATACTGTGCAATTTCCTGTGCTCATCTTTCAGTTTGGGTTATAGCAAATGAACTCTCTATCCCTTAGGCTATTTTCAAATGATTGGGGACCAACAAGTAAACTTGACTGCCGAACTATCTCAATATTCTTCTAATTACTTCTGACAACAAAAAGGTATGTTGCCATCATACCTTCATGTCACTGACTTTTCCTCAAGTCTGCTATGTCTATCTATACCTAACTGCTGGTATGTTCAGTTGGCAGCAATGTTTCGTGATAGGAATACTGAAATAACTTTTAAAAAAAGAATCCAATCATATTTTTGTTCTTGTTGTTTCTCTTTTAATGGCACTGTTGCACTATGTGCAAAAAATGTATTCATTTGGCAAAGGAACCATGATAGTTGACCGAGATCTGAGAATCTTTTATAACTGTCACCACTACCACTAGAGTATGAAAAGTTATTGCTATAACTGATAGCCCATTATATAAATGGATTTGTTTGGTTCCCTTAGTAACAGCAGTGGGGAATTGGGCACTGAAAAATTCTTTTAATTTTCTACAATTATTTCCACTGATTTCTCCTACTTTTGAATAGGGATGTTTCTAGGCTTTTTTTCACATGACTCCAATGGGGTTGTCAAAATGTCTGACATAGTACCAGTCAGATAACAATGAGACATGAGGAGAAATTAAAAGTAAAATGTCTACACTAATAACTCTCTTTGCTACTCTGTTACTAGTAATCCCAACTGGTGCTCTTTGTTGTAGAATGTTTTTTTAAGTATTAGCGCTTTTTAATTTTTAGTTTTTATAATGTGGTTTTATTTTACACCATTCAGAGTCACATTCTATGAGGCAGCTAAGTAAATAAATATATTCTATTAAAGTTTGTTGCAGAAAAAAATCAATTTCCAGAAGCACACACAGATGACTGATTCAGCTGGATTAAATAACTTCTTTATAAACATAATAATATATGTATTTACAATACCACAAGTAGAATTCTTCTTCAATCAGTTACAGGTAAACACAAGCAGGAGAGTTAGTTTCATTTCAGCAGAGTTCAGAGTGGAATAGTACAGAGTGGAGAGTGGAGCCATACCCAGCCTTAAGCTTCTCAGTTTTGATTCTCTGCACAGACTCAGAAGTGGTTGGCTCCCATTGGCTGACTTAGTTGCTATGCCTATTCATTGGCTAACCTTGTTAACATGGCTCTCCCAGTTCATGAATATCTTAACATATTCAATGAGAGCATTTTATCTGCACAAACCAGATGAAAAGGGTGGACGTTGGGATTCAAACAGTCATCAGTCAAAGCAGCACAACAGAAATGCTGAGACCAAGGTAGATAAGGACTTTCCTACACCAGACTCACCAGACCAATTCCCTTTAGCATTTTCCCTGCAATCTATGCCCTCATGCACTACAATTAACTAAGTAGAAGGTCTCCTTCCATTTTCCCTGAAAAAGCACTATTTTCATGCTGAAATATCTTGGATCATTTCCTGCCAGTGAGAAGGAGATTCTATTACAGAAATAGGTATCATTTGCTGTTGCTGTTGCCTACTGCATATTTTTTTTCCACTTTTGAAAAAGAAAGATTCCTGAGTTTCCTGAAGATCTCACATCAGCCAATATGATTTTTTTTTCTTCCAAGATCAGCCAAGTTGAATTAGGTGCTTTCTCATGTATGTTAAATTTCAAATTTTAAAATCTTGCTATTTATATTCCACATTAAGAATGTTTGGTTGTTTCTGGTAACGATATGGAAATGAAATGCTTCTTTTAAATCTCTTTCCAGTATTTTAGTTCAAATACTCATGTGAAAGAAAAGAAACATCATATGTATTTATTCAAACATGCCGTAGGAAAAACTCTAACCTGTTCAGCAAAGACTGTATTGGGCAAGTTGACCTTATATAAATAAATTATGGAATATGGGTATTATAATCAAAAGTAAAAGCCAAACTGGTGGGGGGGAGATGTTCAGGTTCTTAAAGGAAAGGATCCATCCACAACCTTAGCTGAACCTCTAAGCATAATTTTTGAAAAATGCTTCAGGACTAGCTCCTTACCCAACTTATGGTCACTAGCCACAGTCATCCCTATTTTCAAAAAAGGAGATCCAAGTAACTTTGAAAATTACAGATCAATCTCTTTGTGTTGCGTCACCTGCAAAGTCATGGAATCAATCATAAACCAATCCACTACCCTCCACTTAGAAACTAACAACCTAATCTCTAACAAACATTTTGGTTTCAGGAAAAAATTATCCTGTAATCTGCAACTCTTACACTGCAAAAACATATGGACCACACAACTCGATCAGGGTAAAACAATAGACACAATTTACATAGACTTTTGTAAAGCCTTTGATTCAATGGTACATGACAAACTACTTCTGAAACTAAAATCTTATGGCATCTCTGGACCCCTACATGATTGGATAACTGTGTTTCTGTCAAACAAACAACAAGTGGTTAAAATAGGGAGTGCCCTATCAAATCCTGCACCTGTCAACAGTGGTGTTCCTCAAGGCAGCGTTCTAGGACCAACACTATTCGTACTTTACATAAATGATCTTTGTGATCATATTATAAGCAGCTGCGTCCTCTTTGCTGACAATGTTAAACTATTTAACACCACCGACAATGCTACTACACTTCAAAAAGACCTTGACCATGTATCAGAATGGTCAAACAACTGGCAACTTCAAATCTCAACCAACAAATGTTCTGTCTTACACATTGGCAAAAAGAATCAAAATACAAAATACAAACTTGGAGGACACAACCTTGTAGACGACCCTCACTCTGTCAAAGACCTTGGAGTACTCATATCTAATGACCTAAGTGCCAGAGCCCACTGAAGCAACATTGCCAAAAAGGCACTAAGAGTTGTTAATCTAATCTTGTGTAGCTTCTTCTCTGGTAATATTACACTGCTAATGAGAGCAAACAAAACATTTGTTAGACCAATTCTTGAATACAGCTCACCTGTCTGGAACCCGCACTGCATATTGGACATTGATACAATCGAGAGAGTCCAGAAATATTTCACAAGAAGAGTCCTCCACTTCTCTATTCGCAATAGAATACCTTAGTCCACCAGACTTGAAATATTGGGATTAGACAATTTAGAACTACGTCGCCTCCGATCTGATCTAAATGTAGTTCATAAAATCATATACCAAAATGTCCTTCCTGTCAATGATTAATTCAGCTTCAACCGCAACAATACACGAGCATGCAATAGATACAAACTTAATGTAAACCGCTCCAAACTCGACTGCAGAAAATACGACTTCAGCAACAGAGTGATCAATGCCTGGAATGCACTACCTGACTTTGTGGTTTCTTCCCAAAACCCCCAAAACTTTAACCTTAGACTGTCTACAGTCAACCTCACCCCATTCCTAAGAGGTCTGTAAGGGGCGTGCATAAGCGCACCACTGTGCCTACTGTCCCTGTCTTACTGTCCTATTGTCCTCATTTATCTGTACTTTTTTTTGCTTATGTTATGTTTTTGCTTATGTTATGTTTATACAAACACCTATATGTTTGACAAACAAATAAATAAATAAAATGGACCTGAAAATTGGTTGTATAATCTCAGTTCATGAAATGCTAACTTTAGAGAGCAGTACAAAAAACTAGCTATTAACTTGGACTGCCACTTCTTTTCCAGTGTAGATTTAAAAATCACCCAATTGTACTATAATAAATAAAAATCTTTATTTTTATTGCTTTCCCCAAGCTTCACAAAATATAGTGTAAATTGGCCTGTCATCGTTATCTACTGAGCAAATGCCTGAAGGTATGCAAAGAGTACCCATTTAGTATATATGTGATTTCTGGAAGAAAGGGAATGACTCAAGGGCTACAAGGTTCTTCATTAGCTCTTCACAGAAAAGAAAATACAGAAGCTAGAGATAATCTTGCTTTAGGCTGTAACTGTAACCACTAGTGCATTCTTCATGAGCAATTTGAAATCACAAAACAAAACATGAAATTTATATTTTATTTAGCATTTAAATATCAATATTCCATGCTCATTGTCTCTTTTGCATACTGAAAACAATATATATATTTCTTCCAATATTATTCATCACATCTGTCAAATTTTAATGTGTTTTATTATTGTTGTTATTATTGCCTATCAACAATTACATCACAAAACATTCAGCAGGAAAAATATATATAATTTAATTAAGAGTTGCAGTCTTTATTTGATTGATTCTCTTATTATCGTAAGGTTACATTTTCACAGTGGTAAATAGATATGAAGTAATCCAGGCTAATATAAATAATAATAATAATTTATTTATTGTCATTGTACGTATATACACAGTACACCCATACAACAAAATTCACATAACGCTTCAAGACCAGTCCCAACACACATACTGTAGCAATCCTAAAACACGCCCCACCTGCCACAAATTCCCCACCCTGAACCACCCAAACATCCACATAACAGACCAAATAATACTATCCAACAGCTCACTGATGGTGACCCTTTAATTCATTAAGTGCAATTATAGCTCTAGATAAAAACTATTCAGAAAGCGTGTGGTCCGAGTTTTAATTGTTCTGTATCTTCTGCCAGAAGGCAACAGTTCAAAAAGATTGTAAGCAGGATGAGAAGAGTCTCTGAGAATATTGTGCAACTTCCTAGAACAGCAAGATGCAGAGATATCGTCCAGGACTGGTAGCTGGAGCCCAATTATATTCTGGACAGTTGTAATTATTCTCTGTAGAGCTTTTTTGTCTGCTGCAGAGCTGCTCCCATGCCATGCTAGAATACCATATGTCAGGACACTCTCAATGGTGCTGCGATAGTAGGACAACAGTAGATGCTGAGATAGATTTATCTTCCTGAGCATTCTCAGGAAGTACAGCCTCTTCTGAGCCTTCTTCATGAGCATGTTTACATGCTATACAGGCACTATTTAGGAAAGCTTTAAAACATTGTTTTCAAACATAAGTTATTTTATTTCTCTATTTTACAAAACCACCCACCTCATAAACAAGTGACTCTCTATGGTGTACAACAAAACTAAAGCAATAAATTTCTAAAATAAATATCATTAACATTAAAAACATTTTAAAATGTATAAAAGCAGTTCAACAGGAATAATAGATGGAGTTAATAGTAATGGAGCCACCTACCTAATTCAGCCATTACTTGCCATCCCCAGGCCTGCTATCACAATCATCATCTTAAGGGATGAGATGATGAGGTCATCATCACCTCAGAAAGGAAAGGATTCCACAGCATGGGCGCCACAGCAAAAAAAGGCCCACCTCCCAGGACCTGCTTGATGTAGCTCCCTAGACAATGGAACCTGTAATGGGACAATGCCCTTTCTATGAGATCTGGTGAGACAGGTAGATGAAATCAGGGAAAGGCTGTTCCTCAAATAACCCAGTCCCATGTCATGTCAAACTTTAAAGGTGATCACTAGTACCTTGAATTGGACTTGGAAAGAAACTGATAACCAGTGCAGCTTGCACAGCAGAGGTGTAATGTGTGTTCTACCAGATATATACATACATAACTCGTGCCAGTGCATTTCACACCAGCTGGAAACCCTTCAAAGGCAGACCCATGTAGAGAAATTGAAAATAATAATGCATATTAATATGTGGCATGATGGCAGGCATATCATATGGGTGTTTATGCTATGTTCTTATATGATAAGATATATGAGGTGTGTGTGTGTGTGTGTGTGTGTGTGTGTGTGTGTGTGTGTGTCTGTCTGTCTGTCTGTCTGTCTGTCTGTCTGTCTGTCTGTGGTAAAGACACAGAGAGAGACAGAGACAGAGAGAGAAAGAGAAAGAGAGGGAGAGGGAGAGGGGGGAAAGGAGAGGGAGAAAAACTAAGTTTATCTTTATCCAAATTCAGTAGAAAGTTTGATTTATATTCAAGAACAAGATTTGGGGTCATACACCGAAACACTGACAGAAACATAGACAAAGACAAGAGAGGGGAAGGGAGGGAGGGAGGCAGAGAAAGAGAGAGAGGGAGGGAGGGAGGGAGGGAGAGAGAGAGAGAGAGAGAGAGAGAGAGAGAGAGAGAGAGAGAGAGAGAGAGAGAGAGAGAGAGAGAGAGAGAGAGAGAGAGAGAGAGATTTAGAGTTTTATTAGCAATAGCCATAGCCATAGCAATAGCACTTAGACTTATATACTTCATAGTGCTTTACAGCCCTCTCTAAGCGGTTTACAGAGTCAGCATATTGCCCCCAACAATCTGGGTCCTCATTTTACCAACCTCAGAAGGATGGAAGGCTGAGTCAACCTTGAGCCGGTGAGATTTGAACAGCTGAACTGCTGAACTGCAGTGCTGCATTTTAACCACTGCGCCAATTCAAGGTTACTGTCATTCTCATATTCAATTGATCGGAAATAATATTCAACAGCAAATCATTTTTTAATTATATCAACACTAAATAGAAGGAAAAAGACAGTAATTACATGGTATTAAGTGATGTATTGATGAAATATATTCATGTGGCATACTTTCATACTTCCTTGTACAAATTCTTTCATTAATTTGAATTTAGATTTATGTTAGTTACATAATCATATATACATTCTAGTCAGAATTTCAGCCCATATGTAGGGTAGAAGAACCACCAGGGTTAAGCTTTAAATTCCATTTTCTGCATCAAATGAGAAAGATCTTTGCACCATAGTAGTTTATTCATCTGAAACAATAATTATTCAACTTGAAAACCTGGGTAAACAACATGAAGTAGATGTGGCACATGTTTTGAAAGTAAACAAAGATCTGCCAGCCTGCCTAGGATTTATCACAAAAAATAATTTACATTTTCTTTATATCATTGAGCAGATCAGCCTACAGCAACTTTCATAGAAATAAATTATACATTAAGATTTTATCACTAAAGCTAGAATATAAGCTTGAAATTGAAACCGCTTATCATGTGGCTTCAATTTCATTTTCATTCAGTTAAAAATTTAATCTCATTGTTATAAGATATGTATAATCTACACAATAGAATCATAATTTGCATCTTTCATTGAATGTTGGAAATCTTGAATGAATAGATGAAATTATCTTTTGCAAAAATTATCTTTTGTATAGTACACATACAGTACATCTTCAATGTAGAAAGTATTCAGAAAAATTCATCTGGCAGCTAAACAAAAACAAGTCAGACTAATCTCATTTCTTTCCTCCCCCTCCCCTCCCCTCCCCCACCTCTCTTGCAGAAATTGTTGTTTAACACGAATTATTCGGAAAATAATTATAATCCAGCTGATGATTAAAAAAAGTTTATTTTGGCCCTGATTTATAGATTACTTTCAATTAATTAGATTTATAGATTTACTTATATATATTGTTATACTAACAACTTTCAGATGTGAGCCAATTAATAAAATAGCAAATGTTTTTGTCTTAATGAGAAAGACAGATTCCAGATTTTAACCAAATGATAACTACAATATATATAATGATTGGGCTTTTAAGTGTCAAGATTTATGATTGCCTACTGCATATTTTGACTTCAATATAAGCAAAACATCTGTCCTTTAAAAAAAGACATCAAAGAATTAACTTCTCAATAGCAGCGCCTGCCTCGTAGAATCAGGTTCATCCAGGCCAGGGAAAATGAAACTTCTTGCTTCACTGCATACGGTCTGTCATTCTTGCCATCTTTTATCTTTTATTACTTTTCTTTCTTTTACTGGTTTTATTGCTATGTTTTTGTTTTGGTTGTTCTGGATCATCCAGAGACTTTAGAAGTCAGGTACCATACAAGTTTAATAAATTATTATGATTGGTCACATAGACAGTCATAGTTAGTTTAAATTGGATTTGGCATTTTTATCCACTTATGGAGTGTTGCTTGATGGTGTTAAAGTATCATTGCAGTATATAAGCTTTCCTGCTAAAGCCTTTTGCAATTGACTGATGGAAATTTTGTCAATGTCAGTTATGTTCAAGTGATTCTCCAGATGTTTTCGGATTTCACCCAAGGTGCCTATCACTATTGATAGTATCTTTGCTTTCTTTGGTTGAAGTAATTGTTAAAGTTCCAAATTTATCTCTCTCCCTCTTGGATATAGGTGAGAATATATGGGTGTGTGAAGTGCATGTGTATACATCTTTGTGAAAGATTGTCTGAAAACAACTGCTTCTCAAAAATCCTCAAAAAATCCACCTTTTTTAAAACACCCCTAAACATTGCAAGAAAGATTTTCAACTACAGTTTCTCAACTGCAAGTTCATTATGTAAAGGAAACTAACATTTTGTTTTCTTTGTTTTAAGTTTACTAATACCCTTTTATTGAATTACTTGTAATTTATTATTGTGACTTTGACCACTTTCTGATTTGTCACTGGGATACAGTGTATGTAGTAGTGAAGATAGAAGACCAGAGATATATTCTCCATGTCTTCACAAAGTTTATAAACATAGATATTAACCTTAGGCTTATAAAAATCTAGATGAAGATATAGTAACTGATAAAATATAGAATTTCTCAGCAAGATGGCTGCTGAATGATAAGAAAACTTTTCTCTTGTGCCAACAATCTGCTGATTTTGCTGCCAAAGCTGGTTCTTTGACAGTGCTGCTGCTCCATGGATTTGAAGGGGAACATTTAGGAATGATCCAAGACAGCTTTTGGATGGCTTCCCCATCTGGGAAGGGGAATCTTGAAGATTCTGGTCAGAAAGCCCTGAGCATACATTTTCCTCCTGGCAGTTAATTTCCTTAAGCATCCTGGGTTTTGAGTTCACTTTTTAAATTCTCTGTTTCATTTCACTTTTCATTTTTAAAAGTTGGTTGTGGATTGGCTATCAAGATTTACTATTATTACACAGATTTTTAACTTTACTTCTAGACCATCCAGATACAGAAATCTGCCAACTAATATAACAAGGCATCATTCATTAACCATGGATACATTATTGGACAATCTGAGGAGCAAGCTGGGAACAGATTGACCTGGATAAATTTTATCTGTATGGTTGCTAACAGTAGACACTGACTTAATAGTATACAAGTAATCATTCATTAAGGCCTTTTTGCAAAAACAAATGTACAAGAATTTTAGCATTTTGGCTTTTGATTTATATGGACTAAAAGGGCTAATATTAATTTTAGAATGTTAAACATTTCCATTCTAAAGACTCTGAGCAGCTACCAAATTAAAATAAATAAAAGGAAGAGTATAGCTTAAAGGTGAGGAATACGATATACATGCTGGCTCAGTTCTAGGAATCTCATAAAGGACTGAAAAAATTAACAATACTGAGTTAAATGAAACACTGATTTGATTCGGTGTAATGCAGCTTCCTATTTTTCTAAATAGGAGATGATTAAAATGTAACTAATAACATACTAACTGATTAAATATGACATTTTAATATTATAACAAGAACAGTGCTAGCAAAATACAATAGAAGAATTCTACTTTGCTTTTCACTAGAGATGTTATCTATTATTAGTGAGAGTTATCCTAGACTCAAACAAAGTGTCTGGTTTGACTTCCATGACTAGCCAACTGAAGGAACCATCTGCTTCCATTCAGTTTTCCCAGTTGTGATTTTATTACTCAGTTTAATACATTTTCAAATGGTGCTAATTATCTTTTGCTTGAGTGACTGACACCCCAAGAGCTGTCTTGCTTACAAACACTTTGATGTATGATGTTCGCTCTATATCACTCTCTAAGAAATTGTCTGCCATCAGACAATAAAAACAAAATGTCATTTCAGCCCATCTTCAAAATATTCATTCTTTCTTCTATTATATTATTGGGTTGTTTCCACTATGTATCCAATTCTATTCACCGAGTTTACCATAAGCAGCCCAAAGATCACTAACCCCCAGATGTATTCACAAAGTAAAATGATACTGAATTCTTAAGTAAAAGAAATCTAACACTGTATATTCAATAACAAAATGTTCAATTGTCAGAATATCAAGGACCATACAGCTAGCATGATTGTATTATAGGAATACCAATCAGCTTTGGTATTCATCTGTTGAACACATGTAATTCTATAAATATTTCTGAATTTAATTTCTTTCGTCCTAATTAGGGACTCGGGAACAAAAGAAGGATATAAATTGCAGTTCAAAAATATTACAGATATTTAATATTTGCGAGCCATTGTTGTGTAATTGTGAAATATATTCACACTATTTTAATTCTTTTTTTAAAATCACTAAGTCAATTAAATATGCTTTTAAGAATGTCTACTCTTAGCTGAATTAAATGGGGTAAGATGTTTTATGGATAAAGTTATCTAATTTTTCAAATAAAATAGAAAGCTAAAATGAAATATCAAGAAGATCATGATACCAAGATAATGATTTCTGGTTTTCATTTATTACAGAATTGTTTGCTTCATATAGTCCATGTATAGGAAAATCTTATATCTTATATAAGCTTATATCAGCATTTTGTTTTCAACCATATCAAAGCAGTTGGAAATCCTATAATTTATTTTAGAGTCATATTTGTCTCTGGTTATTACTTGCAATATCTAGTATTCAGAGGTGTACTATAAGAGAACATAAAAATATGATTTAGATATCATGGCTCATAGCCTTTGTCCTTCAAGAAATTAATTTAATTGCCTTTTAAAGCCATCCATTAAATTATCTCTATATTTACTTTCTCCTACCAAGAACACTAAATCATTTTTAATTTTTTTAAAAAAACCATGAAATTAAAAGGAAATTTAAACTTTAATTGTTAAAATGCAAACATTCTACGTAGGGACATAAATTATACTACCCTGATCATCTTGCAAATAAGTTAAATAAAAAAACACAAAGAAAATATACTGTAATTGTCCAGCCAGAGTACAAGATGGCATTTCTTTGCAAGAACAACTACAATGATACTAATCTAGTTTCAGATTGATATTGCAGATTGCAAGATTTTTATCTCCATATATAATGTAACGAATATAGCATGAAGATTGAAGGATGGCTGAATTTAATACACCCAGTTTTATAACTTGTACAGACAGAATGAAAACAAGACTTCAGCACAACACAGAAAGCAAAGTCGAATTTAACTTAAATTAAGACTAAACATTTTACCTTATTCTACAAAAGCAGCAGCTATCTAACATAGAAATTATTTAGGTTCAATTAATTGGGTTTTCCGTTTTTTCTCTCTAGGATTCCAAACTTTAATTTGAAGCTGGGGAAATGCTATGACAGGCCCATACTTTCCCCACCTTATATCTACACAGTTTACCTTTATCTTAAAAAAATTAAAAATCCTTTATCTAACATATTTTAGTATCTTACTTGTATTTGTCCTAAAGAGTTTGGTGTAGTGACTAAGGCATCAGGCTAGAAACTAGGAAACCAAGAGTTCTGGTCACTCTTACCCACAAATCCCCCATGTGACTTTGGACCAATCTCTCCTTCCCCCTCCCTCTTTCTTTCTCTCTCTGTCTGTCATAGGAAAGAGGAAACAGCAAGTCTCTTCAAAAAAAAAATTACTTTCAGCAAGAAAAAACTGCAGGGATTTGTCCAGGCAGTCAACAAGAGTCAACACTGTCTCAAAGCTACCAATAAATAAATAAATAGCCCCAAACTTTAGTAAGACTAAGCGAAACACTCGGAATGCACCTGGAGGCCATCAATAGAATGTCTGTACAAACTAGAAAAAAATTCTACCAAAGTTTGGATTCAAAAGCAGCAAGTCAAAGAGAGTGAATCTTATACCATATCAGAGTAAAATCTGTCACTGGAAAAAAAAGTGAACTAAATTATAATTCCACAGAGTTGTAGAACACACTTACTGAAATCCATTTATAAAACTCTTTTCTCAATTATATAGGCAATAAAAAAAACTTTGGAGTCTTTCTTACAGACATATTATTTTGGTCAGGAATGATCAAGGATGCAAAAATACATCTTCAATCTGTCAATGATTGCAATATATCAAATCTAAAGGACAAAATTCCCAAGAAAATAAATCCACGGTTCTAGCTCGTTTTCCAGATTGTCATGGATATGGTTGGATCCTTACCAAAATCAGATAGAGAATCAGTATATTTTGGCTATATGTGATTATGCCACCTAATATCCTGAGGCAATACCAAAGTGCAGGCCAGCACCACTGAAGCGACTGTGTTTATTATTGGGGCCGCACTGATGATCGGGCCCACCATTTGGACTGCTACAGTGGCCAGTTCCCTCTCCTTAGGCCCCCCTTATCTATGGAGGACCTCCCCCTCTGACAGACTGACATCGGACTCTGGAGGGAGAGAGCTCGGGATCTATAGATACCATCTGGATAGGGGGATATACCATCAGCCCCTGGACTATTGGCTTCCCATAACTGGACACTGGAACTCTTGGATTGACTTAATTTTTAATGAGATTATTTTTACATGCTCCTTATTAATTTTATTGATTTTAACATTTGTGATAATTAACCTTGCAATTTTTACCCCAGAAGTATTGTGACTGTGGTTATGGTGTGGGCTATGAATGGGTATGATTGTGTGATAGAGTTTCATTGATTATTATAGTGGAATGAGTAAGCCGGGGGTTTGGTCTTTGTCCCCCTCTGCTGAGTGTGGAAACAGAAGTGGAGGGGGACTTAGGTCCATTCCCAGGTGCAGTATGAATGGTATGCATGATCTGTCGGGAGAGGGGGGGACCAGTAGGGGAGGGGAGTGGATCTCTGATGGGATGGGGGACGGGAGGATTACGGTCATAACAGGGAGAGGTAGGTATGGCGGGAGCAGAGGGGTAGGCCGCTCTCGGGGAACGAGAACTCGCTGTCTCCAAGCGATTTCTTGTTCTGGCCCCTCTGGTTTGGTTCCATCTTGCTCAACCCGAGGTCCTGGTAACCAGGGATGTCAGGGCCCTGGGCTCAAGCTGCTGCTGTTGAATGCCAGGTCAATTACCAACAAGGCCCCCCTTGTACGGGATTTAATCCTGGAAGAGGGGGCGGACCTGGCATGTATTACTGAGACCTGGCTAGGCCAGGAGGGGGGGTTCCCCTCTCCGAGATGTGCCCAGACGGGTTCTCAGTTCAGCATCAGCCGCGACCCCAGGGAAGGGGTGGAGGAGTGGCGATTATAGCTCGCCAGAACCTTAATCCTCGAAGGAGCCCTGCCCCGGAGATTGTTGGGTGTGAGACGCTCCTTCTGAAGTTGGACTTAGGGGTCCAGGTGGGCCTTTTGCTAGCGTACCTGCCTCCTAGCTACGTTGCAAAGGCCCTGCCTGTTCTGCTCGAGGCGGTAGCAGGGCTGGCGATTGAGTTCCCCAGGTTGATGGTGCTGGGGGACTTTAATTTGCCATCGCCCGGTGAAACCTCGGAGGCAGTCCAGGAGTTCATGGCTTCCATGACAACCATGGACCTGACCCAAGTAGTTCAGGGTCCGACTCATGAGGGAGGTCACACGCTTGACCTTGTGTTTCTCTCGGGGCACTGGAGAGATGATCTGAGGCTGAGGGGTTTAGTCACAGTACCCTTGCCGTGGTCAGATCATTTCCTTCTGAGGTTGGATTTCATGGCACCACTCCTCCACCGCAAGGAGGCGGGGCCGATTAAGTGGTTCCGCCCCAGGCGCCTAATGGAATCTGAAGGATTTCAGAGGGAACTTGGGGAAATACCTGACTCCCTGGTACACGATTCATCTGAGGCTCTAGTGGCTGCCTGGAATCGGGCGGCAACGGGGGCTTTAGATCGGATTGCGCCTTTGCGGCCTCTCCATGGCAGCGGATCCTGGAGGGCTCCTTGGTTTACTGAGGAGCTCCGGGAGATGAAGCGCCTAAAGAGACGCCTAGAGCGACGATGGAGAGCCAGTAAAGCTGAGTCTGACCGGACACTTTTAAGAACTTGCATTAAGTCTTACTTAGTGGCGATAAGGGCGGCAAAATGCTCGCATTTTTCCGCTCTTATTGCGTCCGCCGACTCCCGCCCAGCTGCCCTGTTTAGGGTGACTCGCTCCCTCCTAGCCAAGGGGGGAGTTGAAGATTCCTTGCAGGGCAGAGCTGAGGAATTTTCTCAGTTTCTGGCGGACAAAGTCGTTCAGATTCAGACAGACCTGGACTCCATTTGGACAGGGCAAGCCGAGATGACAGGGGCGAGTCTTAGTCCTGTTATATGGGACGAGTTTGAGCCTGTCACTCCTGAGGATGTGGACAAGGCCATAGGAGAGATGAGCACCTCCACCTGTTTATTGGACCCGTGCCCCTCCTGGCTGGTCTCTGCCAGCAGGGAGGTGTCACACGGCTGGCTCCAGGCGGTTGTGATCGCTTCTTTGAGAGAGGGATCCATCCCGCAGCCTTTAAAAGCTGCGGTGGTGAGGCCCCTCCTCAAGAAGCCTTCCCTGGACCCAGCGGATTTAAAAAACTTCCATCCAGACTCCAACTTACCCTTTTTGGGTAAAGTTGTTGAGAAGGTGGTGTCGCTCCAACTCCTGCGGCTATTGGAGGATACTGATTATCTGGATCCCTTTCAATCGGGTTTCAGGCGCAGCTACAGTATGGAGACTGCTTTGGTCGCGCTGATGGATGATCTCTGGCGAGCCCGGGATGGGGGTTATTCCTCCATCCTGGTGTTACTTGACCTCTCAGCGGCTTTAGATACCATTGACCATGGTATCCTTCTGCGTCGTCTTGGGGAGATGGGAGTGGGAGGCACTGTTTTACGGTGGTTCTCCTCCTACCTCTCTGACAGGACGCAGTCGGTGTTGACAGGAGGACAGAGGTCGGCCCCTAGGCCCCTGGTTTGCGGGGTGCCACAGGGCTCGGTCCTCTCGCCCATCCTGTTTAACATTTACATGAAACCGCTGGGTGAGATCATCCGACGACATGGGCTGAGGTATCAGCAGTATGCTGATGATACCCAGTTGTACATCTCCACCCCGTGTCAGTTCAGTGAAGCAGTTGATGTAATGTGCCGCTGCTTGGACGATGTGAGGGTCTGGATGGGAGTGAACAGACTCAGGCTCAACCCAGACAAGACTGAGTAGCTCTGGATATTGCCTCCCAAGGACTATGTCGACTGTCCCTCCTTGGTTCTTGGGGGAGAAAAATTGACTCCCTCAGAACAGGTTCGCAATTTGGGTGTCCTCCTAGACCCACAGCTAAAATTGGATCAACATCTTTCAGCTGTGGCTAGGGGGACCTTTGCACAGATCCGTCTCGTGCACCAATTGCGACCCTACTTGGAGAGGGAGGCTTTGCTCACAGTCACTCATGCCCTTGTCACCTCACGGCTAGACTACTGTAACGGGCTCTACATGGGGCTACCCTTGAAGAGCATCCGGAGACTGCAATTGGTACAGAATGCAGCTGTGCGAGCTGTAGTGGGTGTACCGAGATACACCCACGTAACACCTATCCTCCGCCAGCTGCATTGGTTGCCAATTAGTCTCCGGTTGCAATTCAAGGTGTTGGTTTTGACCTTTAAAGCCCTACATGGCTCAGGGCCAGGTTACCTACGGGACCGCATCCTACCACATACCTCCCTAAGACCAGTTAGGTCCCACAGAGAGGGCCTCCTCCGGGTCCCATTGGCCAAACAATGTCGGTTGGCAGGGCCGCGGGGGAGGGCCTTCTCTGTGGGAGCCCCGTCCCTCTGGAACCAACTTCCACCAGAGATCCGGACCATCCCCACCCTGCTGGCCTTCCGTAAAGCCTTAAAAACATGGCTCTTCCGGCAGATGGGGTGAATAGGATAATCAGATTCCCCCTGAATGTCACGTTTATTATGTTCTTTTTCTTTAATTATATCTTAATTACATTTTAAACTTAAATTATGATTATTGTTTTTAAAATGTACGTTTCTTATTCATGCTGTACGCCGCCCTGAGTCCCACGGGATTGGGCGGCCTATAAGAGCGTCTAAATAAATAAATAAATAAATAAATAAATAAATAAATAAATAAATAAATAAATAAATAAATAAATAAATAAATAAATAAATAAATAAAAAATAAATAAATAAATAAATAAATAAATAAATAAATAAATAAATAAATAAATAAATAAATAAATAAATAAATAAATAAATAAAGTTGTTGCCGGTAAATCAGTGAATGTGTTCATTAGAATAGGCACACCTAATGACATTTTGAAAAAACAAGCCCTAAACTTTCAGTCTATATCCCGGTTTGGGCTGATCTTGTATCAGTACTAATCCTTACCATCCTCAAAAACTGCAGGGACTTGACCAGGCAGTCATCAGGAGTCTATGCTGACTTGAAAATGCCTCAGTCCCACGAATGTTATAGCTAAAGCCCTACAGTAGCTAATGAAATGGATTGAAAGTAACACAATGGAATGATAATGGTAAAAATAGTTGTCAGCCCCACCTTTCGGGGCTGCCATTCGGGTGGAGGGAACCTCGCGCTGTTGGGAAAACATCACAAGCCGACGATTGCCTCTGCAAAGACTGGAGAAGCCAAAAAGCTGCCTTTAGTCTTCACGACGCCCAGCTGTGCAAAGTGCCGAGCAGCTGAGCAATTATGGCTTGAGGCACGGAACGCCGGGAGAGGGTGGAGTCAAGGGATGGGGCGTGCTACATGCTAAATAGGGGGAAGGGTCACTGGGAAGTTGCTGCTGGCAAAATTCTCATTCATGTAATGATGGTTGGTGAGTGCCAGGAGTTGGAGAAGTAAAGAACTTTGATTGCAAACGCTTGTGTTCGAGTTTTTCTTCCAACAGCTTTCTGGAACCTGACAATAGTCTTCACATAAGAAACAAAATTAAATGCAGAGATATTGGTTGGTGTATAGCTGACTTGGTACTATACTGATGAAAAAGATTTTGAAAGACCAAACAGGGAAAAATATTATATTTTAAAAGTCTTTTTTTCCTGTCAAAATTGTAGAAATGATTTAGTAATTATATTAACAGAGTGATAAATATAACTCTGCAAAAGTTGATTTGGAAATATCACTCAAAAGAGATTCATTCAGATTCCTACCTTTTTTTTTTGCGCTCCTGTAATATCTTAATTTGGGGTAAAATCGGACTGACTGGATGGAGATGAGTGTTTATTGGCTGGATGCCCTTCCTGATGCCATGCAGAATTCATAACAGTTATTTTTTCTTTATGCCCTAAGAGAGAAACTTCTGCCACTACCTAGGATTGAACTCTCAACCTTCTGAGTGGGAGGCAAAAGTCTTCACCACTAGGCCACCAGTGCCGTTATGTTCACTTATATACCTAAAAGAATGAAATAATTGACTTGGACTAAATTCCTGATTGGCTCTAAATATTTTAGTAATTATTGTGATTTAATAATTTGATATATGCAGAAATATTTTTGAACATAGCATAGTTTTTATAAGAGCCGAGGTGGCACAGTGGTTAGAGTGCAGCACTGCAGGCTACTTCAGCTGACTGCTAGCTTCAGTTCGGCAGTTCAAATCTCACCGGCTCAAGGTTGGCTCAGCCTTCCATCCTTCCAAGGTGGGTAAAATGAGGACCCAGATTGTTGGGGGCAATATGATGACTCTGTAAACTGCTTAGAGAGGGCTGCAAAAGCACTATGAAGCAGTATATAAATCTAAGTGCTATTGCTATTTAAATTCCAATTCAATTCGAAAATCCAAATCAAATCATTTTTGTGAATTGTATTTTTAATCTGAATTATTTTTATGATATAAATTAGATTTCTTATTCAAATAGGAACTATTCCGGTTTAAACTCACTCTCTCATTTTTAACTGAGATTATACGTAATTCTCTCTGCAGTTTACATTATCTGCAAATAAGATTGAAAAAAAAATAGAAAAACAAGTATAACATAACAAAATAATTTCTGCTTATGCACCATGGAACAATAAACTCATTAACCAGACAAACATATACCCCTAAACAAGACAGAACACCCCCAAGGCATGTTGGGACTGTCAATTTTAATGACTTTTTCTTATCACAGTAAGACTAAGGCCATTCAGATTTTAAGAGGAATACTGTTCCAAAGAAGAGTAATAGTCATTAGGAAGGCTGATAGTGAAATGATTCAAAGGCATTCCAATCCTCCCTCGTACATTTGATGGACAGAAACAAATACCATATTTTTCGGAGTATAAGACACACCCTTTTACCCCCAAAAAGAGGGTGAAAACTTGGTGCGTCTTATACACCGAATGCAGCCCCACCCACCCACCCACTCAGCCACCCCCACCCTTTGGCCTCTGTCTTCCAGCAATTTACCTGTTTGCAGCAAAGAGGGAAGAGCCTGTAAAGCCAAGCAAGTCACTAGCACTTCCCGACCTACAGCTGATTAGGTTTGCCACGTGGGAAAATGAAAGTGAAACTAACTGCAAAGAGGCAAATAGCTGGGAGAGAGACGCAGATTTTTATTTTTTGCTGAACTGGATGGAAGGGGGTAAGTGAATAACTATAAATGTCTGTAGAATGTTCAAATTATTAGACTTATTTTTTAAAGACTGCTTTATTATTGTTCTAGAGCCAGGGGTCTCCAACCTTGGCAACTTTAAGACTTGTGGACTTCAACTCCCAGAATTCAACAGCCAGCTTTGTTAACTTTGCTGGCTGTGGAATTCTGGGAGTTGAAGTCCACAAGTCTTAAAGTTGCCAAGGTTGGAGATCCCTGTAAATCTAGATAACTTAACAAAATAAAGAAGCTTTTTAAAATAAATGCTTGCTCTGAAGAGGCCCAGTGCTATTGTATCTTCTTTTAAATAATAGAGAATAATGTATACTTCCAGAAATTTTAATTAATTTTAACAGCTCTGTACAAGTATAGTATGAAATGTAACAGTGTCCTGTTTAGTATTAGAGTTTAGTTACCTTGGAGTAGATCTATTAAAATAATTGGGAAGAGTTAGTGTGACTACATTTAAGAAAACTTTCTGCCATAATGTACATTTCTCCAATTCTTTGCTATTTCTATGGGTCAGGCACACATGCACAGAAATACACAGCAAACAGTGTATATCATCTGTGCCTTTTTTCCTTGTTTTCCTCCCCCAAAACTAAGGTGTGTCTTATACTCCGGTGCGTCTTATGCTCCGGTGCGTCTTATACTCCGAAAAATATGGTAGATTTGATCTTGAGCTATAAGGAATTGCACATTGAATCAAATGCACATTCCATATTAGATACCATAGATCAGTAAATACAAATTTTATGAGAGCTAAAATTTCCAGGCCAAGACGGATAGTATTCTTTATCCTATTCTTAATTCTACTTGTACAAAATGTTATTTCTACAATTAATCCACATTTTCCCATAAACATTAGTAAATAAAATGTGTTGCTTGGGTAATATAGAGATATATAGCCATATCGTACTTAATCTTGTTTTATTTTTCCACACATCATATGATTTCCAAGAAAGTTCACTTTGCAAAATGCATTTTTATCATTTGCATTTCTCTGAGCCTCAGATAAGCGAGTAGCAGTAACAGTTTTAAACACACACAGTGGCAAGAAATCAATTAAATCAGTTCAGCAGAAAAATGGTTAAGTTTGGACAATACAACTGAGATCAATTTCTGCATATGCAAAGTGGTTTTTGTGTGTGCATAAAACACACACAAACACGTATATGATAGTAAAGAACTGTGGGAGCATCAGTGAGTCTATTGCCTGACTTGTAGCCACAGGCACTGCTGATCACATGCTAGAAAGACTTAAATTAAACTAATGGAGAAATTGACAGATAGAAATCAAGCCAACTAGGCAATTAACTACACTTACTTGTACTCTCAGCTGGACGGCAGTGTACTCTTGGCACATATAAAAGACATTCTGTGGAATAAGAGGAAGAGGCAGAGAAGGGAAGAGTAAAGGAAGAACAGAAAATATTACATTTTCCAGTAGTTCTCCAACTCCACTGGTTGAGTTATTTATTTACTTTACTGTCTGTTTTGACCTTTCCATCATTTAAATAATTTTAAAGGCACTACTTAAGAGAGTCAGTTTGATGTAGTGGTTAAAGCATCAGTCTAGAAACCAGGAGACTATGAGTTTTAGGTTGCCTTAGGCAGAAAGTCAGTTGGGTGACCTTGGGTTATTCACTATCTCCCAGCTCTAAGGAGAAGGCAATGGCAAATCCCTTCAGAAAAACCTTGCCAAGAAAACTGCAGGGATTTGTCTGGTAGTCTCTGAGAATTGAACATCATTGAATGGAGGAAAAACAAATTCCCTATTAATTTAACAGAATAAAAAGACTTCTATATAGTAATTACAAATAGAAGCTGTGATAAAATATTTCAGTATGGAATGCATAGCTACTCCATCTTCCTGGATGTTGTTAAAATGGATTCCCTCCCACGCCCAATTGTGTGGTACTTCTAAAAATCCTAATAGCCTAATAAGAACTGCATATCTCAAGGAACATGGAATAGTGACTATGGCAGGGGTGGGAGAAACAGAAACCTGAAGCAGGGAGATGATATATGCATTTTAGAGGAATTGCTAACAACATTGATCTAGTTCTAAAATATGTATATTTACTTTAGAATATTAAATGGCTTACATACATCTGGTGCTGCATAGCCTGCAAACTACCTAGTTTCAGAAAATTCTTTCAAAAGTTTTTCTCTCCTAAGCTAAATTATTGACATCATGCTGAAAACGACATTGAGTGAATTTATCTTTTGATATCTTGAATTGCATAAATTGTTCTAAATAAGTTGTACTGCGTTATATGCAAAGAAAAAAAATTACAATGGCTTTTTTTCACCACCAGAACTATGATGGAAATTTGGATACCACAATACTTGGGGTGAGTACCAAACCATTCCTGCAGTACCATTAATCAATTTTTGTTTCGTTGTGCATAGTGACAACAAAGCATGGCTTAGCTATCTTTTAACTGCGTTCAACACAAAGCCAATCCTATGCTTACTGAAAAGTCACTTGAATTTAACTGAGCTTGTTCTGAAGCAATTTGTCTACAAGGTTAACAGTGGTTAGGAAAATATGATTGGATTTTACCACTTCTGCTACACACAGCCTATATTGCATAATCATATAGTACAACCTGAAACTAACATTTCTTTCTTTTCTTTTATTTCTTTTTTTTTTGGTGTGTGTGTGTGTAGTATGAATAATCCAGTAAAAGGGATTACTGAAAATAATGTGTCATGCTTTTAGCATTAAACCATCATTATTATAGATTTAATTCAATAATAATTACTTTAAGACTGATTGATTCCTTTAGTGCAAACTTTGACCAGCATTAGAAATAGAAAAAAGGGAATAAAGTATTACAGAAAACCCATTACCAAACAAGACATATAAGCCAGGGAACTTTATATAATTGTATGGTTCAGTAAAGGTGAACAACCTGAAATATAAGTGAACGTCCCTTAGGAGATAATATACACTGAATTTATTTGCATGACCCTCAAATTTGGAAATAATCAGGGGGAAGCAAAGCACATAGCAGGATATCCTAAAAGTGACACTAGGAAAATACAGGCATAGTTTCTATCTCCCTAGAACCCCAAAGGATAAAATCCTCTATGAGGATAAGGATTCCTTTGGAATCTATCCACTAACAATGCAAAAGTGTAAAAATAGGATCTGAAGAAGGCTCACCAATACTTGCTCGGGGTTAAACTCTAAAAATAATTCATAGTATATGGCTTGTAGCAATCCTGGTGACAAGGGTCACCATTGGCATAACAACTAAAGCTGAGAGCAGGAAGCCTAGCTGTGGCTTCCATTTCAGAGGTGGGTTGCTGCTGGTTTGGACCGGTTCTTTAGAACCGGTAGCGGAAATTTGGCGCTGCTCGCCAAACCGGCAGCGATGACTGGCAGTCCACGCTCCCGAATCAGTCCTCCGATCACCGCAGATTGCAAAAAAAACCACCTCTGCGCATGTGCAAAGGCTTCTGCGCATGCGCAGAGGGTGATTTCTGGAAAGTGATGTGCGCTGATGCAAAACATGCACTTCTGTCGCAATGCGAACCGGTGGGGAAGATAAGTAGAACCCACCCCTGTTCCATTTGCTCTTCTAGTAGGAGCTGTACATCCAGGAGACTCCACATTTCAGACCAGAATCATTAGGAAAGGCGAACCCACGTCTATAAGTAACACTGGAACTATCACGCAACTGATGTTTCTGAACAAACAGTGATTTCATTTTGCTAAAATTGAATATAAGCTTGCTTTCATCTATTCTGTCCCTTACAGTTTTAGACAAGATTAAGACCTGCACAACACCTCTGGCCTGACTTGAGAGGATGATTTAAATGTGAGTATTATCAGTATTTTTTTTCTTCCTAATTCACTCCTGCCTGATTCTTCTGACAAGCAAAACCAATAGGTAAAGCTGTATTTGTTTACACCACATAAATATGACACACAGAATAGCCCAAAGCGCACACTCTGCTAGAGAGAAGTTCCCTGAGGATGGGCTCCAGCAAGACTCTGAAAGGTCAGAAGGCTAAACCTCTGGTCCCAGTGACCAATCCAGATTTTATCTTGCAACTTTTATTGATGCTTGGGACTTTGTTTTGGGTTATTGTTTTTTATTCATGTTGTTTATGTTTTGTATGCATAAAGATTTCATTTGAAGCGTGTGTCTATAAAGAGCAAAATATATTACCGTATTTTTCGGAGTATAAGACGCACCTTAGTTTTTGGGGAGGAAAATAGGGGGGGGGAGAAATCTGCCTACCAGGTATTCATCTGGCTAGCGTCCTTAGTCTGGTCAGCTTCAGCACATTATTTTATCCCCTGGTTAGGACTTAAAAAACCTTCTTTGGAGAGAGTAACAATGAAAGAGCCTGCAAGCCAGTAAGAGCTGGGAAGATAGATAGCACCTGGTTAGGGCTAGAAAAAAACTTATTCGGAGCAAGTAGAGCAATGAAAAAAACCCTGCAAAGACTTAGGGCTGGAAAAACATTCTTTGGAGAGAGTAACAATGAAAAAGCCTGCAAGCCAGTAAGAGCTGGGAAGATAGATAGCACCTGGTTAGGGCTAGAAAAAAACTTATTCGGAGCAAGTAGAGCAATGAAAAAAACTCTGCAAAGACTTAGGGCTGGAAAAACATTCTTTGGAGAGAGTAACAATGAAAAAGCCTGCAAGGTAAGAGCTGGGAAGATCTGTTAGCACCTAGTTAAGGCTGGAAAAAAGCTACATTCGAAGTATAAGACACACCCAAATTTTCAGCCACTTTTAGGGAGGAAAAACTACGAAAAATATGGTAGTTTAATATTTTGGCATAAATGTATCTAAGATTTACATGTACTTCTCAGAACTGTTTCTAAGAAGGAGGAAAGGAAAGGATGTAGTCATAATGCACTTTCTAAGAAGTTCTTACAATTTAAACTTTCAGCAATATTCACAAACTAATAAAGCCTTACAATAACTATCTGAGAATCTTAATTAAAAGCAATCCATACAATTCTAAAATCATCATTGTTATTGAGAAACATTTTTATAGAGCCATACAATTATACAGCCTACTCAGAGCATTATCATAATTTTAAAAGGTGCTGAACAGCCACATTTCACCTACAGCCATCTTTTATTACAGTATATAAATGTTATTAAAAGTTTTAAAATTAAGATTAAAAACTAACAAACACTAATACAGAATAAAGAAAACAGATAAAAGAAAGAGAAAAAGAAAAAGAAATAGGCAGAAGAAAGATAGAAAAAATAAAAAGGCTTCTGATGTCTTTTGCTGCAAATACAAATATATTTACAGTCATCTTACTCTATGACAATAAAAAAGCTAACTCTTTACATATAATTTCTCATCTATAAAATTCTTCTTGTACTGAGAGCCAGAAGGGTGTTTTCATGCACAACTTAGATTCGTATTTATTCCATACTCTCAAAATGGCCTGATTTTTTTTATTTAAAAATTTTAATACGATTAACACTAGCTTTCTCATACCATTTGTGCTCATGACATCCAAATCTCAGCATAAAATATTTTTTATTTCTATTTCTTAGCAACCCCCCAAGTCTCTCATCCAAACTAAGTAGCAAACAGCAAAGTATAATTTCAAATCTGGTAAATCCATTCCTCTTTTTTTCTTTGCATATTAACTTGGGTAGATTTCCCTTACCATACAAATATATGAATGGCATATAATATAGAAGGATAGATATTGCCATTGTTTAAATAGTATATCAGTTGTCAAAAAGGTATTGTCTGAAACAAAAATAACATTTTAAATAAAACTTTAATCTTAACCACATTCTTCCAAAGAACAAGAATTATACTTTATTCTATTTTAACATCTTTTAACTTAATTCCATGTCTTATAATAGTTGTGTTGAAATAACATATAATTCATATTTGACAGAATAATACTCAAGTATTTTAACTTCTTTTGAATCTTATTCATGTTATTAATCAATTGTATTTGATCTTATATCTTCAGTATTTTTTGTTGATATCTTTCTCTTTTGATAATATTAAAGTCTGCTAATGTACCATTTTTTAAACTTAACCTCTTAATTTATATGTCTTTACATCCACAATCCTCTTGTTTTTTTATGTGTCTATTTAATATTTACAAATTTAAAATAAACAGAAAAAGGACAACCTTGTCTTCTTTATTTCTTTATTTATTATTTATTAATGAGATTTATATACCGCCTCATAGTGCAAGCACTCTCTAAGCGGTTTACACCATTAAGCAATGTATATATTTACATTGCTCCCAACAATCTGGGTCCTCATTTTACCTACCTTGGAAGGATGGAAGGCTGAGCTGGTGAGATTTGAACAGCTGAACTCAAATGATCACAGTCAGCTAAAGTAGCCTGCAGTACTGCTCTCTAACCGCTGTGCCACCTCGGCTCTTACCTTGGCTCTTCTTCCTTTTGGTTTGATTAAATCTCTACTAACAATTGTTTGTACCATCTATGAAGTATAAATTAATTTCACCCATTTCATAAAAAACATTTACAACATCCTATCTTCCAAAACTTTAAATAAAATAAAATAAAATCCAAATCAAACTGTCTAAACTTCTGATTGGAAATTATGAAAAGCTGCTACACAGAGTAACACATATTGAGATAATCTTAAATCTGACTTTATATTCAATAAATCACTCCTGTCTTTCTTATGTGTGTTTGTGTGTGTGTGTTGTAAAAATAATCAAAATATATCATGGTAACAAAAAGTGATAACCATTCAACTGGTTTATATTTACAAGGTTTTCAGTCTTGTAGACGCACTACTGAACCAAAGATTGTGGTAAGTCAAAAATTCTAAGTGGTTTCAATATTTACAGTAGAGGTGTTGGTGGTGGGTGGCATATCAATCAACCAATCAATATTTAATAAAATAAATACCAAGATACACTCTAATTTATCCTTTATATAGCAGCTGTTATAGTTACTTTACATAATTACTAAACAACTTTTGATCTGAGACTCATTCAGTAGCCCATTCCATACAGACAGACAAGTTGTACCTCCTGGAATAGCAACATTTATTTGTTTGTTTGTTTGAGTTTGTTTAATCAATTTATATAGCTGCCCATGTCACATATGTGACTCTGTGAGGCTTGCAATAAAAAGAGCTAGAACACATACCCTGTCAAGAATAAAAACACACAGCAGCCTGAAGTAATAAAATAACCATGTCTCTTTGTTCCAAAACAGCTCATCAGCAGTGAAGAATTTTCAAAACACTGTTTGTGAAGTAATTGCAGGACTGGGTGGCATTCTAACTTCATTGATGACTGTAAAAAAGCACTTACGAATATGACAGTTGCTTGGAGTCTGTCCTTCAATTATTCAGAGAACTCATCACGTTGCCATATTGGCTTACATTGGAATTCTTTGGCTATACATTCTCCAAAGTTGAGATATTAGGGGATCTGACATTGAAGGAAGGTGACTAACACTCAGGAGACTGCTATATATATATCACACCTATGGTTTATTACCCCTCAAAAATCCTGATGGAAAATCCAGTTCTTATCTTGCTTCACTTACCCAACTCCTTCAGGAGATCACCTGGATATATACAGAGACTGAGAATGATGGAGAGACACCAGGATGTTTTCATTGCATTTAAATGATCCCTGACTAGCAATTCTGTCATGGCTTATTTAGATCTCTGCAAGGCAAGAGAAGTTCTTCCAGATGCTAATCCTGATGAGTTGAGAACTTTTTTTTAGAATAGAATAGAATAGAATTCTTTATTGGCCAAGCGTAATTGGACACACAAGGAATTTGTCTTTAGTGCATATGCTCTCAGTGTACATAAAAAGACAAGATACATTCATCAAGAATCATAAGGTACAACACTTAATGATTGTCATAGGGTCCAAATAAGCAATCAGGAAACAATCAATATCAATATAAATCATAATGATACAAGCAACAAGTTACAGTCATACAGTCATAAGTGTGAGGAGATGGGTGATAGGAACGATGAGAAGACTAATAGTAATAGTAATGCAGCCTTAATGAATAGTTTGACAGTGGTGAGGGAATTATTTGTTTAGCAGAGTGATGGCGTTTGGGAAAGTACTGTTCTTGTGTCTAGTTGTTCTAGTGTGCAGTGCTCTATAGCGTCTTTGAGGGTAGGAGTTGAAACAGTTTATGTTCAGGATGCGAGGGGTCAGTAAATATTTTCACGGCCCTCTTTTTGACTCGTGCAGTATACAGGTCCTCTATGGATGGCAGGTTGGCAGTAATTGTTTTTTATGAAGCTAGAACAGTTTAGATATTTCTGTTCTTTCAAATATTTAAACAAAGCCTTATATTCAAACCAGCTCAGATAGGAGGAGAAGCTATCTCATTTTCAGTTCTACATTTATGGGTCACATTAATCCTTGGCCACAAATATTTAGAACACATGTTCAGTAATCAGTTTTTTTCTGGCCAAGCCTCACAGTAAGTGATGGACACTGAAGTATACAGCCTCAGTGTTCTCTATTGATTGGGTAGCAGCAGTCCCACTGCTATGTCCTTAGTTAATACTGTGACTCAGAATGCTCAGGTGGAAATAACTATTAAATTTCTTATTTATTATATTGGTTCCAAAGACTTCTGCAGAATCAGAATTCTTCCAGAAAAATCAAAATTCTTGATTGCATTGGGGGGAGAGGGGAATGAATGAATAAATGAATAAGTAGTTCTTTAGGCATACAATGATGGCCAATATGACATCTTTTTGCTTAGATATACATTTGCTCTATAATTACACAATGCTATTCATTCTTTTTCAAATAAGAACTCATCACTATTTAAGAGAGAAACTCTGGTTCCCAGAATGAATCCACAAAATGAGATTCATAACATATCCGGTCATTTCTGTCAAGTTACATTGCCTTAATTTTTGCTACTGTGGTGTCTAGCATTTATTTTCTACAATACTTTTGGACAGGTGAAAAGTATCTGTGACCGCCCCACCCCCAAGTGGGCAATATCTACTTGTGATATATTCTTATTTTCTAGTGGTGATGTTGCTATCACCTTTGTAAATGCTTAGGTTTAGCAAGATTTTTTTATCAGCTTATGATACGCCTTGAGTTGTCAAGTCAGATAATGTTCTCCATTCCAGAGTTACCAGTTTTCTGAATTTTTTCAGTACTTGGGTTTAGACACTGGAAAATCATTCCAAAGTGGTCTGTGCTGGTCAGCAAAACTGAAGATTGAAAGGCTCTGAGATTCAGTACCCTACAGGAACTCTTTAAATTTTTGTGCAACTATATTGGTATATAGCAATAGCACTTAGACTTCTATACTGCTTCACAGGGCTTTACAGCTCTCTCTAAGAGGTTTACAAAGTCAACATATTGCCTCCAACAATCTGGGCCCTCATTTTACGGACCTCAGAAGGATGGAAGGCTGAATCAACCTTGAGCTGTTCATAATTGAACTCCTGGAGTGAGCAGTGATTTGCCTTGTAGTTCTGCATTCTAACCACTGCGCCACCATGGCTCTTATATCCTATACATCTATTAGTGATGTCCTACCCACCCACAGACACCCACAGATACACACAGACACACACAACTTGCAAATAAAACTTCCTCAAAATGAAGGCGAGTGCCTTGTGCAGTCTAATGCATATCTGAGGCAATGTGATATGGCTGCCCAAAGCAAAATGAAATTAATTGCAGACCAGGCATGATACTTCGCAGTGCAATTGTCTAGGCAGAAAACAAAATGCAGGTAAGGAAGTCTTAGAACAAGTTGTCAATCCTGTTCAATGTTGAATTTTTATAAAATATCATCAAAGTGATCATCACAGCATAGCGAGACTCCTATCAGATAACTCCAAATTCCTTGCAGTTCAAACCATGCTATGAATCCTTTACCCAGAATGTCAGATCCGTACCTGCCAAGTGTTATTCAAGGAAACAATGAAAGATATGTCCCATGAGTATGCCAGAAGTCATATCTTCTCAGGATCGGTTGCTCACCTGAATCCTCAATGTTGCATCCAAGGCCAACGTCTACTATGATACCTGGGACAATAAGGCTAGTCTACCTGCTACTGACATAAAAACTGAATGATGGCACCCTCACCAACCTCCTACATATTATTTCTGCATTTTTGTTGATTTATTAATAATGATACCTAATATGTTTATTTGGGGTAAATAAAAAGGAGAGATATAATAATGTTGACTCACAGTCCTTTGGGAGTTGGGTGGCATATAAATTTAATAAAATAAATTAAAATAAATAAAATATTTTTTCCTGATTCCAAAGCAGTTTTGTTTGGGAATTTGAGATATAGTACTTTGAGAGTGAGACCACACACACACACACACACACACACACGTGTGTGTGTGTGTGTGTGTGTGTGTGTGTGTGTGTAACATTTTTTGCTGATAAATGAAAATAAAGGGAGACTATTATAGATCTATTTCGAGCTATTTTGCTCTCGTCAGATAGCCATACCCTTAGTGGGATTTGAACCTGGGCAGTCTGCTTGTAAGGCAGCAGTTTTAACCTCTGATGAAAAAAACTCAACAGAAAAAACCATATGTGTGTGTGTGTGTGTGTGTGTGTGTGTGTGTGTGTGTGTGTGTATGTATGTGTGTATATATATATATATATATATATATATATATATATATATATATATATATATATATATATATATATATATATATATATATATATATATATATATATATATATATATATATATATATATATATATATATATATATATATATATATATATAACTTTGGGACTTTAACAGGACCTCAGAAAACATGCAGGAATATTTCTGTATAATTTAATAAATATAGTCCTGTGGAAACTGGAAACAAAAAGTACAGGTTAATTCAACCTCCATTAGGATGGAATTCCTGCTGTTTAGCCTGGTCTTCTCCTGCCTCTCTCCTGCCTTCTTGTGACCCACACAAAGAAATCTGCAGTGTCTCACAAGAAGTCTGAAAAATGTTCTGACAGTTTCCATTATTATAAAGTGTCTACTTTTCTGAATTCCCAGTTCATTAAAATTTTTTCTGCTACTGGAACACATGGGAATGCAGGATGGAAAGGCTGTTTTAATTCCTTCATCTTATTTAATTCCCCTTGCTCATTTCTGATGCCATGACACTGGAGGCAACATCTAATAGAAAATCTGACAATTGTTTGGCATTCTGATGCTACAGATGATAACCTATAAAGGAAAAAGAAATCTTCCCTGGGTGCGTGAGAATGAAGAGAAATTGCCAGCCCTGAAGAAAAACTTCCTGATCCAATCCATAATAAGTTTTCTTAGTAAACCATAGCAAATATGATTATAATTTAGTCAACCCATCCAAAAAGACACTGGGGTCTTTGTCTTAGGGAGATGGAAAACTACCATATGCATTATTATTAACTCCACTACAAGCAGCAGTAGTGTAACAAATCACACATACTTGTGTAGCATTCTTGTGTATGAAAAGAATATTAAAAGAAAGCTCAGAGAGTAGATTAGACATTTATCAGTGATGTATAGCTCTTTCCCAAGGATCTCTGTTTAAAGGAAATTTCCTGCAACAGTCAAAGTACTATAGCACCACCTAGTGGTAAAGCAAACAAATCTCTTTGTTTTTAGAATGTGTACCTTCCTGGTTCTTTATACCGCTGATAGAGATTATATTTACATAGATCTATATATTTATCCAGACCTTTCAACTTCCAAAATACATATTTGTTAGCATTATGTGACAACATAAATCATCACAAAATGCTTTGGAAGAAAATGATACAAATATATAATTTGCAATATAGTTCAGGAATGCTGTTGATTTCATTGTTCAAAAAAGCTTCATAGTATACCATAAAACTGCAGGATCATAAATGTCAGTACAGGGTTTATGGCTTGTCACCTAAATTGTCATGAATGGCAATACTTCTGATTTTTTTTCTTTAATGGCAATGTATTGCATACAGATACATTTTTAAAATTTCCTTCTTTGACATATTCTGTTGTTTTTCCAGAAGGGCCAAACACATCTTACAATTTTTTCATAGCAATTAGATAGAGCCAATATATACAGTGACTCGCTTAAGGTCAAACATTAACCTTCCACAGCTGAAGGTGAACTTGAATGGGTGCTCCTTAGTTCCCTATCTCTCTAATATTATCACAAAGCTTTTATGATAATATATAAAAAGTTTTCCAATATACAAAATATGTGGAGATTGTTGATTTCCAAACACAATGAATTATCGCATATGTATATATGCTTACACCATACCATAATTAAATTCAGATGTCTAATGTTGGATCTCAGCTACAATACAGCTTTATAATCATGCCATCCAAATTCCAAAGGAAAACAGATTATACCTTGCAGATTGCAAAGATGTAGGAATCACAAGGGAATCCATTATTGAGTCTTACTGAGTCTTAGTGATTATCTTTGGGAACTGACTATGTCTAAACCCCAAGACATGGGGTTTAGACATGGGGCTACCCTTGAAGAGTATTTGGAGACTTCAGTTGGTGCAAAATGCGGCTGCGCGTGCTGTGGTGGGTGTGCCAAGATACACCCACGTTACATCTATACTCCGCCAGCTGCATTGGCTGCCCATCGGTCTCCGGGTACAATTCAAGGTGTTGATCATCATCTTTAAAGCTTAGGACCAGGTTACCTTCAGGACCGCATTCTGCCTCACACTCCCCTCCGACCGGTTAGGGCCCACAAAGCGGGTCTCCTCCAGGTCCCATCAGCCAAACAATGCCGGCTGGTGGGCCCTAGGGGGAGGGCCTTCTCTGTGGGGGCCCCATGCTCTGGAACCAACTTCCCCCAGAGATCCGAACCATCCCCACCCTGCTGGCCTTCCGAAAAGCCGTCAAGACATGGCTCTTCCAAGAGCTGAAGTGGTGCAGTGGTTAAATGCAGCCATTGCAGGCTGACTGCTAGTTCAACAGTTCAGCTGTTCAAATCTCACTAGGCTCAAGGTTGACTCAGCCTTCCATCCTTCCGAGGTCGGTAAAATGAGGACCCAGATTGTTGGGGGCAATATGCTGAACTCTGTAAACCGCTTAGAGAGGGCTGTAAAGCACTATGAAGCGGTATATAAGAAAAGTGCTATTGCTATTGCTTCCTGCAGGCAGAGGGTTGAGACTAGTTCCATCTGAGCTCTCCCTCGGTATGTTTGGTGGTGAACATTTTTTTTAACTTTTTAAATTCTTTTAACATTGTTTTTAATCATTGTTTATTGTTCAGTGTTCTTGCACAACGTTGTACGCCGCCCTGAGTCCCTCGGGAGTTGGGCGGCATAGAAGAACCAAATAATAAATAAATAAATAAATAAATAAATAAATAAGAATTAATCCCCACTATCAAAAAGACTTTCGTTTGAGTGGCACGGTGTCCTAGAGATGATGATGCTCACCTCACACTTAGAAGGCTGAGACTTTAATCCTAGGCATTGGCAGATGTTCCTCTATCTGGGTGCAAAGAGAAAATATATGTTATGAACTCCACCTAGGCATCAGGAAGGGCGTCCGGCCAGTAAATGCTCAGCTCCATTCAGCCGCCTTGACTCCACCCCAATAAAAGGAATTACAGATCCCTAAAAAGATAATAAAAAGACTTTAATTGGGATACAGCAGGATTATATCAAGTGATGAGTTCTGCTCAAACAACTGGGACACACAAGCTGCAATGTATGCTCTCTCAACTAAATTTCACATACAAAAAATAATAATCTATTACAATTAGACACAATAGACACAATTCATTTGCGTCTGAAAACTGTAGAAATTTGTACCATGTTTTCCCAAAAATACGACCTACTCAGAAAGTAAGTGATTTTACACATGCGCCCAATATAAGCCCTACCCCCAAAAAATAAGCCCTAGTTAAGACTCCGCCCACTCCAGGGTGCACAGGTAAAAATTAAGCTAGGGTGGGGATGAGGGGTGGAGCTGTCCTACTACTTACCTTCGGACAATTGCAGCCAGTCCTCGTACACCTCGACCCATTTCTTCTGCAGCCGACAAGGCTTTCCTCAAGGCCTCTGTAGCCAATAACAGAGCTCCGGATCGATCCAGAGCTCTGTTATCAGTTGCAGAGGCCTTTCTTAAAGACCTTTCCTGAAGGCCTCTCTAGCCGATAACAGAGCTCCAGATAGATCCGGAGCTCTGTTATCAGATGCAGAGGCCCTCAGAAAAGCCTTGCTTGCCTTGCTGGATGAAAAAAATTCCTGAAGGCCTCTGATAGCGAAAAAGAGGCTGGGGGTAACGAGCGCAAGGGAGGTGAGTCAGTGGATGACACCACCCTCCCCCCGAAAATAAGACCTGGTACCTTTATTGGTGGCAAAAAAATTAAGACAGGGTCTTATTTTGGGGAAAACATGGTACAAATGAACAAGGAATGATTTACCATAATTTCAAATTCCCCCAAAATGCTATCATCATTGCTTTACCCCATAAGAGTATAAGGTCAGTGGGGATATAGTTTTCTATTTGAGGAACATCTGTATAATTAATGAAAGAGTAATTTCAATCACAACTTAACTTGAATTCCTGGAAGATTTTGTTTAGAGTTGAATATAGCTACTTATCAGAGATTGAGTCACTAATTTTGTCAGTGGCTGACCACCCTATACCTTTGTCTTTGAAGACATAAGATATATTGATGGACTCCGAAATTTAGATGGATGGCACTTTGAAGACACAGTGGCAGCATACAAAAAAAAATGTTTCTCTACTACCATGTCACTGCTTTTGTAAAAAGAGACAGAGAATGATATATGTTGAGAATCAAACATGTACCATTTTCTATCTTTGCCTTGCTTGCAACAAACATTCTTGATAAACAAATAACCAATACAAAAATCTGTTAATTTTGCCTTTGTTCTCAATTCAATGCCAACTATAATTTTATTTTTTGCCACTTTTCATATTAATTTTACAAATTCAAAATAAATGTATCTGTATTTGTCCTTGCATGTGCATATTTTGATTTATTACTAATTCAGTAAGTTTTATCCATACATTTTGTAATAGGTCCCTTTCAATGATTACTTGAGCTTAATATAAGTAGAATTGGGTTGACAAAATACAAAAATATATACTTTAAACATAATTCATTGAATAAACCACAGTTTGCTAGATTTACATATGTTAAATTAGAAACCATTGTTTAAATGCTGCATTGATTAGATTATCATTTGGTAATCATCAGAAATCAGAATCATCAGAAAATCCAAACAGATAAATTTGGAAACTTCATTTTGCAATCTTCTTAGAATGTATATTTAATCCAAACTTTATTTTGGATTGTATATAGGTTTTTGTGTTACAGTAAAGATTGAGTATATTTGTATTAAAAAAAAGTTCTCTCCAATCTTCCATTCCCAGTTTAAGAACAATGTATATTTGCAGACATTTTGATCATTACAGGACTTTGTATTTTTTTTTTGAGTAATTGTAAAACTATGGCTCAAATCATACTTATTAAATGTACAGGATGATCTTAATCAAGGAAAACAATCCAAGGGTAAAACACATGTGCATTTCATTCAGGTCAGCCCTTGGTAGTTCCAGATAAAAACGATAGCTAAGTCAAAACTTTCCTATGGTATTATAAAAGATAATGCCAGTTTAAGTTAACAATAGATGTCACATAGACCAACTGAATGACTCATTATAAGATAGTCTAATATACTTTCTACCTCTCTAGTAGTCTCTCTAAGTTAGGGGTGTCAAACTCGATTTCATTGAGGGCCATATTATGGTTGTGTTTGACCTTGTGTTTGACCTTGGGTTCCTTCTTTTTCTTTGTCTTTCCTCTTTCCCTTTCTTCTTTCCTGTCCCTTCTTGCATGCTCAAATGCAAAAGGGGAAACATTTCTCCTTTTGTTTTGTTTTTAGTTTGTTTTGCTAGCCCTCTGCCAGCGAAAACGGAGTTTGGGAGCCTCACACGACCTCCACGGCCCCGTTTTTGGCCATGATGACCGCCTGCAGCCATCTACCATGAAAACAGAGCTTGTGGGGGGGCACACGGCCCTCCTGAACTCCATTTTTTCTGGCAGAGGCACTGCAGGCCGGTCCTTTGCTATTTCCAGGGTGGCCCAACAGGCCATATCTAAGTATCCCATAGGCCGGATCTGGCCCGCGGGCCTTGAGTTTAACAGCCCTGCTCTAAGATAATAAAGGAAGTCAAGCTGCCCTGGAAGTTTTAAAACTTTAAAACTTAAAATAAGGAAGTAATATATTTTATTTCTCTCCAAGTTTTTTAAAAGAAAAGCAAAAGGTACAGAATGCCACCAACATGACGCATAAAGTATTTCCTTATATCACTGTACAGTACATGGTGTAATGCTTCAAATCATATCTTACACCTGACAACATTATCTTTAGGAAACGCTTCATCCACACAAATTAGCAAAACAAAACTTAGGATCTGTTAAAATCCCTACACAGTAAAAGATGTGGCAGGATTGCATCATGCAATATATTGGTCAAGTTTCTTGTACTTTCATTATTCACAAGGCATTTATCTCAACTTGCATCATGCAAGCCATCTTTTAACTATTTTTTTTCCCAATACACACTGAAACCATTTATCAGTATGCAATGCAAGAGTCAAAGAGGCATCTTTCTCATTTGAAATTTAGTTGCCATGAAACGAATAGTGCCACAATAACTCAGACCAAATCTCTGTTTATACCCCAGTGGGTTTAAGCAGCAGGAGTTTCATATCATCCCTAAGTATTTTCAGTGATGGTCTTTGATGTGATTCAGTGCAAATCTAATTCTGAAATATGTGAACTCAGTGCAAATCATATTTTTGATGCAAGACAATGAATAGTTTTAATTAAGCTGGCAACAAACCCCTAAATATTTCAGCTCACAACATGCTCGCACTAACATCAGGAGAATTAAAATGTACATTCCTAATCTTTCATAATGATGAAATTCAAAATGTTATTGTGTTTTTAAAGGATTCCCATTGTTAGGCAGCATATTCATTATGCTACAGTGGCTGCACATCTAATTCCACAGCAGGGAATGTGTTCAAAATACAATATTGCATGCAGCAATAATAATAGATTAAAATACACAGAAATTCAATAAGATGAAATACCGTGCCAAATTCTAAAATCCTACTCAGAAAAAAGAAATCACCCCATAATGACATTTATAATTATGATTTTTTTTTCATTTCAATTTGCAGTGTATGCTAATTGTTCTGATAATTACAGCACTTTCTGCATGTTAATTCACATGTTGCCAGCCATATGAAAGAGTACTTTCTGAAAAACTTGGTTTGCACCTAAACCTCTGACCAAGGGTATTGGAAAGAAAAGATCCATTGTTCTTATCTAAAAGCCTTTGTTCTTTCACTAAAGCCAGAATACAAGCCACTCACATTCTTATATTGTAAAAAAAAACAATGAAGAGTGACAAGTGACAGGAGCTACAAAATGACTTAGTATGGCATAACAGCAGAATACTAATTTATGATCTGGGCATGACAACTTCACAGAAAATTTACTTTCTCTTTCTATGCATTTTTCTCTTATACATACCCACTTGCAACATGGGAATTTAAGTCTTCACTTCAAAGAAATATTATTAGATATCAACTTTTTATAAAACTTGGAAAACAGTCTCATATTCAAATTCATTGCTAATTGCACTCTATTCTGTAATTATATGCATTTAAATCATTTTTACTATAATGGTAACAATATACACATGGTTGACAGTGATGCTATGATGAGATTGCTAGATTCATCCTTGGTTTTAGAAGATTCCAAATGTTTAACAAACCATGGAGTCCTTGGTACCCTCTGACCTTGGTTGTTTGCTTGCAGATGTTTCATTATCTGAATTGGTAACATAATCAGTGCTAATGAGTGTAAGGTTTTCTTCCTGTTTTTATATAGTAGCTTGCCATTATTGGTGGGGGTATGGTTTTCTGAATTTTAGTTCCTTTATTAGGGTATTTTTTCTGCTTGATTGTTGGCCTGATATAAATCCCTGTTGTTTGTTTGTTTGTTTGTTTGTTTGTTTGTTGATTGCTGGCTGTGTTCTAGTCTTTTTGCTTCCTTCATAGCTTTATTATTGTATCTTTGGAATGGTTTGTAAATATGGCTAATTTTTTGAGTGCCAAGCTTCCAGAAATTCTCTAGCATTTTTGTACATGGTTGTATAAACAGAAGCATAGAATCAAAATCATGTGGAGTATTAGTAACACTTTATAAAACTTTAATAAGATCACACCTGGGATACTGCATCCAGTTTTGGTCATCACATTACAAAAAGATGTTGAGACTTTGGAAAATGCGCAATGAAGAGCAACTAGGATGATTGAAGGCCTGGAGACTAAAACATATGAGGAACGGTTGCAGGAACTGGGTATGGCTAGTCTAGAAAAAAGAAGGACTAGGAGTGATATGATAGCAGTATTCCAGTATTTGAGGGGCTGCCACAAAGAAGAGGGGGTCAGCTTATTTTCCAAAGCACCAGAAGGCAAGGCGAGAAACAATGGATGGAAACTACTCAAGGGGAAAAGCCTAACCTGAAATTAAGGAGAAACGTCCTAATAGTAAGAATCAGTGGAACAGCTTGCCTTCAGAAGTTGTCGATCCTTCATCACTGGAGGTTTCAAAGAAGAGACTGGACAGCCACTTGTCTCAAATTGTATAGGGTCTCCTGCTTGAGTAGAGGGTTGGACTAGAACACCTCCAAGGTCTCTTCAAGCTCTATTCTGATTGATTGATTGATTGATTGATTGATTGATTGATTGATTGATTGATTGATTGATTGATTGATTGATTGATTGATGGCTCTAGGATTCTTACAATTTCCTAGATGAAACTATGATTGAATCTACCCATATCTTGTGAATTTTATTGCATCCTTAGAGTATTATTGTGTCTTCTGATTGTTGGTTGGTGTTAATCTGCCTGTTAATCTTCTGTCTCTCTGTCATACATTGTGGCTGTTATAGTCCTTACCCTGTATTTTGTAGATAAGTCCTATTTTTTCTTCTTCTTGAGTTACTGGGTCTGTTGGCTTACTTAAGATGTTTTGGAAGGCTTTAGTTGGATTGTGTACTAGAATAATGTTGTATAGTTGTAATGGTCTGCTGATTATTTCTGAGATGTTTTTAATGAATGTTATTCTTCTAGATTCTGTTGACTGTGTCTTGATGGGTTAAATGGTCAGGCATGTTTTGGTAAAATTGCATGAATATCCATTTTGTTGGAAGATATTGTATCAGTGGTCTGTTTTGTGATATTCTGAGTTTCTGTGGTGTATTTGTATAATATGTGTAATTATGTGTAATTTGTGTAATTTGTCTATCAAAAAAACCCTACATTAACAAAGTACACCAAAAGTTTTTCTAGTTTTTGAATTTTCAAAATTGTTTTGTTTGACATACTTTATATTTTGGAATTCTTTCATCAATTGTTGCTTGGTTTTATTTGGCTCTTTTGATGCTTCTTATCTTGAGTTAGTTTTGTGAATCTATTCTAGTTCCTTTATTATGGACACTTTCTTAATATGTTTTTATATGTTTGTACATTGGTTTTTAGCTTGTTTTTATGCATGTTTATTTTATTTATTTATTTATTTATTTATTTATTTATTTATTTATTTATTTATTTATTTATTTATTTATTTATTTATTTATTTATTTATTTATTTATTTATTTATTTATTTATTAGTGAAATTTATATACCGCCTCATAGTGCAAGCACTCTAAGCGGTTTACACCATTAAGCAATGTATATATATATATACATTGCCCCCAACAATCTGGGTCCTCATTTTACCTACCTTGGAAGGATGGAAGTCAACCCTGAGCCGGTGAGATTTGAACAGCTGAACTCAAATGATCACAGTCAGCTAAAGTAGCCTGCAGTACTGCTCTCTAACCGCTGTGCCACCTTGGCTCTTAGTTTTATGTTTTACCTTCTCCCCTCCAGACACCACTATAGGATATTGTATGCCAAAATAACTAGACACAAAGGCAGTTTTTCCCTCATGCTATCACTCTGCTAAACACCTAATTTCAACAGCACTGTCTTATGCCTAAGGCTATCTAACCAGGTAGTAGGGTTATATTGCTGTTATTCTTCTCATCTTTCCTATTCCCTATTCCTATTAGTATCGTATGACTATTACTTTCTTGATTGTATCTTATGCTTTATGATTTATCACTTTGTTGCTTGTATATACACTGAGAGCTTACATATCGGCGACAAATTGCTTGTGTGTCTAATCACACTTGGCCAATAAAGAATATTCTTCATCTTATCTTATGTTTTATATGTTTTTATACTGGTTTTTAGCTTGTTTTTATTGTATTGTTTTTACCTGCTTATAAACTAATACTGTGACCTGCTCTGAGTCTTTTATATAATTTATATAATTAAGAGCCGAGGTGGCGCAGCGGTTAGAGGCAGGTACTGCAGGCCACTTTAGCTGACACTGATCCGCAGGTCAGCGGTTCAAATCTCACCGGCTCAAGGTTGACTCAGCCTTCCATCCTTCCGAGGTAGGTAAAATGAGGACCCAGATTGTTGGGGGCAATATAAATATACATTGCTTACTGGTGTAAACCGCTTAGAGAGTGCTTGCACTGTGAGGCAGTATATAAATCTCACAATAAAATAATAAATAATAAAATAATTATAAGCCATATAAATAAAATAAATAAAATAAAATAATATTTTATCTGCAACATACACCTTGGTATACATACAGTATGTGTACTGGCAACAATTTTTTGAAGACTGGATTAACTGTATGTTAAATTGTTAGTTTGAAACAAAATTGTGAAGTCTTCTACACACTAAGAAAAAGCATTATTCCATTTCCTGAACAATACACTGTCGTGTTCTGGCAGTCGAATTCCAGAAGAGACCGTTTCTATGTTGCATCATAAAGCCCCAATCCTTGTGGATCACTGTTAACGGTAATTGATTTTAATATTGTAGCATTCTTTATCTTATGAGTTTTGGGAATAAGGGACGGCACTTTTATGGAAAATTGAGATACAATGTGTGGATATATGCAACACGGCAGAATTTATTCATCGACAGTGCTGCTTGCCTAGTAGTTCAAAAGATTGACAGTTGTTGCCTGAATGCTGAGATTTCTATCATCTAAGTCTACCAGTATAATTGTAGCTTTCTACTTTCCATGCGTACAATCTTATGTATGCGTTCAAGTAACAAAGTGTTATTTTACTGATCTCAGTATGCTCTGATTAGCACCATTATCTTTATACAACACATAGTCACTGAACTTTTGTTTCGTCGAGTTCTAATTATTGGCCTTTTTCTTCCATATAATGATGATAATTTTTGCTACTATTGTCTGTTGTTTGTTTTGCAGATTAGGGAAGAAGTCTGGAATAAGGATAATTGTTTCTCTAACCCAAACACGGTTAAAGAACTCCAACAAAATATAAATGAATGTAACAGCTAAGCACAGCATTCAACAAATTCAAGCTGGGTAACCTGTATTGTTAATAAGGCAAGAAAAGCACACAGAGGATGGGTTAGAACTCTTTCTAATATCTTGGCCAGCAGGACCCATGAAGCCATCGGTCTTGTTTTTTTCTTTCAATGATGTAATATATTGTGGTCTATACATACTTTCTTTCCAGTTACTAATCAGAATGTATACTGTATGCATGTAACCTATTTTCATGGCCCCATCCAGTGGTGGGTTCCTACCGGTGTGGTCCAGTGCGCCATTCCGGTAGGGACCCGCTGATTGTGCAATTTGCGCGCGACGGCTCTGGTGCCGTCTTCGCCGGTCCGTCGCATGCTGCCATTTTTTTTCTGGAATTTTTGGACTTTTTTTGCTTCCTGTGCATGCGTGGAAGCCAAATCTTGTGATGGGATGCGCGTGTGTAGCGAGCGTGCATGCGCACAAAACGAGATGATGCAAGCGCAGCACACCAGTAGGGAGAAAGGGGAACCCGCCCCTGGCCCCATCGAGGCCTAGTTTGGAGGAGGTGGAACCGGGACTGTCAGACAGGGATGGCACATCTCCCTTGGCATGTTTGGTGAGGCCAGGGGCTGAGGACAATGCTTTCCCAGGCCACTCAGGCATTGGGGTTGGTGGTCGGCCAGATAGCAAGCTGATGGCCTTCACAGACACAGGGGAGGATCGGCTGCTGACAGGCAGTGGCGCTGATAGGCAGCAGATCTCCTCTGATGACGAACAGCTGCCTCCTCCATTCGATCCAAGGGCATGGAGAATGCCGTATTATTTAGCCACGTTTTCGTGGCTAGGCGCATGCGTGGAAGGCACGCGCGAGAGTAAAGAGAATGCACGGGAGGCTGTGCACATTTGCGAACCAGTAAGGAAGGTAAGTGAATAACACCCCTGGATAGTACATAAACAACTGTTAAGATGCAATGAGGAAAAATGTATCTGGCTTTTTCCAAGTTAAACTTCAGAATGCAGTTAATTCTTTTTTGTAGGATTCTTGCTGTTCTCTGGGCATGATGGTTTTCTTGAGGACATTTCCTTACCAAACTAGGCAACATCATCATAATGTTACCAGACAATGTTACCTACTGTGGTAATGAAATGTCTGCAAGTAAATCACCAAGCTCGCCAAGTGTAGAGAGCACCAAGGATGCCACAGTTCAACTATGAGCTACAAATATTCTTTTTTTTAAATTGAAAAATCCTATCCTCAAAGAGTTCCCGTGGCTAGAAACATGTGGAGAAATGCTTCCAACCTGAATAAATATTTAGCCAAATTTTATAAAATTAGGCCATGATGTTAGATATATATGGAATTATCACTATAATTTCTATATATTGTATTTTTCGGAATATAAGATGCACCTTTTTCCTCCCTAAAAGAGGCTGAAAATTTGGGTGCGTCTTATACTTTGAATGTAGCTTTTTCAAAGCTTTTTTTTTCAACCCTAACGATCTTCTCGGCTTCCTATTCCCTCTGAAGAAGGTTTTTTCCAGCCCTAAGTCTTTGCAGGCTTGTTTTCATTCCTACTCCCTCTGAAAAAGCGGTGCTTTTCAGCCCTAACGCGATGCTAACGATCTTCCTGGCTTGCTGCATTTATTTTTATTCCTACTCCCTCCAAAGCAGTTTTTCCTGCCCTAAGTCTTTGCAGGCTTGCTTTCATTCCTACTCCCTCTGAAAAAGGCTTTTTCAGCCCTAACCAGAGGATAAAATAATGTGCTGAAGCTAACAGACTAAGGATGCTAGCCAGATGAATACCTGGTAGGTAGATTTTTTCCCCTATTTCCCCCCCCCCCTCAAAACTAAGCTGCGTCTTATACTCCAAAAATACGGTAATTTGCAAACTTATATTCATTAACACCTGGTTCTTCTCCCATTTCTAAAGTGTGTTCATAACCATTGCACATGTTTGTTACTAGTTTTAATTTCATTTATTTTATCTTGCTTAAAAAAAGGCTGCCACCACATATAACAATATTCACAGCAATTGAAATTCACCTCACAAGAAGGAATTATTTTGTTGTGATTGCATAATTATATCAAGATCTATTTAATGTGATTTTAGTAAAACTAAATGCAAAATTTGGCAAAGTCTGCATACCCCAACTGTGCAATTGATTTTATAAATATTCCAGGTCACAGAGCAGAATCTAGGTGAAGTATACTCACAGAAGAATAAACCCTTTCTGCCATTTCCTAATATAAGTCACATCTTGCATTTTCACATATGAATATGTGACATTCCACAACTAAATACCTTAATAGAGCAATCTTGCTAATTTGCATTATTTAAAGTCGTTCTGGATTTTAATCTTAGTTATATATTATTCAAATGGGAGAAAAATATTATGTTTTGGAGGCCAGAATATATATACTGTATATATTTCCTACCTCTTGAGTTGAAGGCATATCTCAAAAGTTGAAGAGGGTTAGGGGTCAAAATTATCCCTTGGTCCTGGAGAGACATCCTTTAGGAGGCATAGAATTACAGTCTGAAAAAGCGAGCTCTGCAATTTCACTTAAATGTTGCTGCATGGTCCTGATTTCTAACCACAGATAAGTTAGCTTGTGCCTGTTGTTTATTGTATTTGAAAAGGAAAAGGAACTCACTAAATGTCTTTTCTTAATTTTCAGCCTTTCATTATGTGTTAGTGATATTTAATGAATATGATATAATCTTATAATTTATGTCCCAAAGGTGCTTTTTTCAAGAGGCAACTGAACTTTCTGGTTTTTCTTTAAGACGTTTCGCTTCTCATCCAAGAAGCTTCTTCAGTTCTGACTGGATGATTCCCCCTTTTTCTTTAAAGAAAAAACAGAAAGTCCTGTTGCCTCTTGAAAAAAGCATCTTTGGGACAACCATGACCTGGATGACTGAGAATCTCCATAGACATCTTATAATTTATGTACAGATAGTCCTTAACTTACATCCATTCATTAAAAATCGCAAAAGCACAGAAAAAAGTGACTTACAACTGGTCCTCAGACTTACAACCATCACAGCTTCCCAAAGTCATTATCAGAATACAAGTGCTTGGCAACTGACATGTACTTACAATAGTTGCAGGGGTCCAGAATAATATGGTCTCCATTTACGACCGTCCAAGCTGGAGTCCCATGCACTTAACAACTGCTTGATTCACTTAACAAACTGCAATGATTCACTCTACAACCATAGCAAAAAGATAATAGAACTGAGAATAATTCATTTAACAGCCACCTTGCTTCCAATTGTGGTCATAAGTGAAGGACTACCTGCATTTATTGTGTTAAAGATCAACAATAGTGATTGTTTAAAGTTCTGATACCAACTTAGGATAACTTTGAAGTATGAAGTTTAGGAAAAGGTTAGTTTTATTCCAATCACAGAATAAGGATACATGAAAGAAAGTGTAATAATAATAATAATAATAATAATAATAATAATAATAATAATAATAATAATAATAATAATAATAATAATAATAATAATAATAATAATAATAATAATAATAATAATAATAATAATCGCAATCGCAATCGCAATCACAATCGCAATAGCACTTAGACTTATATACTGCTTCATAGTGCTTTACAGCCCTCTCTAAGCAGTTTACAGAGTTCAGCATATTGCCCCCAACAATCATTTTACTGATCTCAGAAGGATGGAAGGCTGAGTCAACCTTGAGCCTGTGAGATTTGAACATCTGAACTGCTGAACTGCAGTGCTGCACTTTAACCACTGCACCACCATAATAATAATAATAATCTCAACACAGAAAAGATGCAATAGCAGCAGCTGTAGCAGCTGGAGTTAAGCTAAGAAGACAGACACACAATTTCAACCCTGTAAAGCCTATATACAAGATGCAGAATTAAATCTTTAGTTAGCAGGAGATGTATCTTAATTGAACATTGGCCCTCTGCCATCATAATTATGTCAAAAGCTAAATTAGACACTAGAGTTATGAGGAATAATGATAAAGCAAATGAGGAGTTGTACCACAAGAGCAGTAATTAATTCAGGGAGCAGGAAGCACAAGGTAATGCATTTTTCAACTTGGTAGCAATATGCAGGTATTTAGAAGCCTATGTCAGGTCCTATATCTTGTTTTGTACAAAAGCTGTTTTTTAAGCTGTGCATATCATTCAGCCACCTTAGCCTTTGGCTCAGTTCAGCATGATTGGCAGATGCTACTCACTATAGATCCAGGATTGAAATAACAGAGGTGACTGGGGTTAAGGCTGAAATGATTTGCAAGAGTTTTTTGAATCTATCCTTAATTTCATATTTAAATGACCTCAGCTTCACTCTTTTAAATCAAGTATAGATGTGTTCAACTAGCTTGATTAAGAAAAATCCATGTTATAGACTCAACCAAAGTAAAACATTGTGCATAAAACTTGATGAATAAAAACTAAGGGGGGGGAAAACCATTTGAATAAGACTACACTCTTAAAATAATCAGTATCCCTTTTGTCTCTTTCTGAAGAATCCACCTCTTGATTCTAGTTTCTCCATTAATAGTAATATCTTTCTTTCTCACAGAAGAGTTTCAAAACTCTTCAAAATATGGGCTTCTTCTCATATGACAATAAATTAAAGACATAATTTGAATAATGTTATGTCATGACGAGAACTATGCTTAGGCCTAACAAAAAGTCCTTTTTTTCTGTTATTCATTTGTGGGGCATTGGTTTTTTTTTCCTGTTAAGGTGATAAAGGGTCAAATGTAATGACACTTACTCTCCAGCACTCCATATCCTATTGACTATAAGGGAGCACTAAGGTATTGACTGAGAATTTAATATTTTTCTATGTGACCCTCTACCTAGCAACATGAATGTTCTTATCTAAAAGATTGCTATTTTGAAATCACTTTCTTTTGCCTTTTTTCTCAAATGCACAAGCTTCTGAACTCTTCTATAATATTACTAGCTAGGCATAGCTTGGTTATACTTACAACATATTTCTTATAAATAGAATTCCTTTCTATTATAGCTATAAAATCTGCTTTCCTAATCTTTGCTGAGGTCAGATTCTGGTCATGTTATGTGCACAAATAAAATGCTTCAACCTCTTGCATACGATTGTCAGAACTTAATGTAAAAAAAATCAATTTTTGTAATGAAGGACCACTTCCATGGTCTAGGAATTCTCAGATGACCACTGAATTACTCAAACTCTAGGAAAGACATGACTATCTTTAGACTGAACTAGGAAATGCTACTTTATTTATTTAGTTTGATTAAAATAATCATAATATGTTGGTCATCAACATTCTTTCTCTCTTTTGCACTAGAAATGGTATTTTGTCATAGGAATGCAAAAGTATAAGAATATGCCTGCCTAAGAAGGGTCCATACAATGTCAGACTATAAGCCCGTTTTTTAACATGACATTTTCTGCCAATAGGTAACCAAATGCTTATAATAATTCCAGATATAGATCTTGAGTATATAATTCATATACCCTTTCAGGTAATATAAAACTAAAATAGATAATAGCCACTGAAAACCCTTTCCCCGCAAATGTGTCTAATCTCTTTAAAATTGGCAATGATCTATCTATATGTGTTATAGGTTTCTGTGTGAAGAAGAAGGTTTCTAGTTTCTGTGTGAAGAATACTTTATTGTCTTTCAGTCACTTGTATTAGAGCGCATCATGTTCTGGTGTGAAAATAAAATAAAAAATTTCCCAACCTATTACTATGGCTATGAACTACTTTGAAGCTGAGTGATACCTTTCTCTGTGTGTGTATTGTTCAGAAATGAACCCCAAACACTACAATGTAACCACCTTAAACATATTGATAAATAATTTGGTTAATTTTTTCTAGCTCTACAATCGTCAGCTCTACAATCGTAGACTAAAATGAATGCAGGATTATTCCAACTTTTCTTGTTCACTGTCCCACCAATGATGCTTCAACATCATTGACCCAACTTATAAGCATTAAAGCAATTAGATTTGCCCATACAAGCATATATTATATGTTCATATCTCAATAGGCATACCTCATCTCACAGCAGTAAAGTTTGGGTCATATAAATGGCTTAATTATAATCCTAGGTTTTCTGCAAATTACTGTACACAGAGCTCATTAAAAGACTGCTATTCCAATGCCATCTTGCCCCTCCTCCCGACATGTATATAACAGTTTTTAAGAGTGGAATCAACCCACAATGAAGCTTATTTCAAATATGCTTTCAATTAACCCCACTTTGATGTTGATAAATCATGAAAGAAATATATACTGGATTGGTTAGTATACTATCCTGAATTTTACACTTCATTTGCCAGCAGAAGCCCAAGATTCTTCCAATTGGCTCAGCTATAATGAGCTCCCATCTATTCTATTTAACTGTCTCTCTTTGATATACACATCTATTATAATTTGTAGTTGAGGACTCCATCTACTGTTTTCAAATAAAGATCAAATGCAGGATAAATATGTAACTATGTTTAGTTTAATCATTATTATCTAATTTCCATGTAATGAATTACAGGATATGCAATAATATACTGGGATGTTCATTAAATACCAGCTATCTATATTTTAGTTGTTATAGACTTGATTTTTCTAAGAATCTATTTGGTAAAATAATGTTTCAATTTTACCTGCTCAAGTGGGATCATCTGTTTGATGCCAAACTCCAAAGTCATTCACCTAATATGCCCATCTGAAAGACCATCTTATGCCATATTAGACACGTGGGTATTCTCAATCATAAACTATTCAATTGTATGCCAAGAAAAAATTCCCCTCCCAAGAAATAGCATTTCTTTTCCAAAACTTTTTTCAAACTACAGTGAGGTTTGCAATGTCCCCACCTTCATTAACTGTGATTTGCATTTCTGTTGTTGTTGTTGCTGGTTTCGGGATGTAGTTCCAAAAACACAAAACCTGGGAAAATGAATTCACTTAATGACCATGAAATTTGGTTAATGTGTTTGGTTAGCAATTATAAGATTTGCTTAACCACCACCACAAAAAAAAGTCAAATAATCAGATCCAGATCAGATCAGATTAACAGAGTTGGAAGGGACCTTGCAGGTCATCTAGTCCAACCCCCTGCCCAAGCATATTGTCTCAACATACAACCATAATGACTTACAATCATAATTCTGGGCTCAGTTATAATCATACATCAAGGTCCACCTGTAGAGTTGCCATAGCCACAGTTATTCTACTTTTGTAAAAAAAAAAGAAAAGCAACTTGTGACCCAAATGATTTTTAGTTTAAATGGAAACCTAATAACACTTTATTTATTCTGTAAGCAGGACTTAAATGTTGCTTGCAAATATTATCATCAGAAAATACAATTGGAAAATAAAATGCTTTACTGGCCTTGAAAGTAGTTGCTTTTTTATATAATACAAATGAAAAATCTTAAAGCATGTTTTTTTTATTTCTTTCTGTCCATTATACTTATCCATTTTAAAATAATGAGTGTAAGTGTTAAAAGTCCAAGAGTTTGTATCTAGCAGCTGAAAATAACAATTCTTTAAAGGTGAAACAAAGGCCTGAATGAGAATTCCCTGTGTCATTCAATTGACATTAACATTGCCTTAGAGAGCATTTATGTAGAAATAAATGCACCTCATATGAGGGGACTCCCACTAGCATTACAAATAGCACAGTTTTGTTTTCCCTTTTATTTGTATACAATTGAACAAAATTTCAAGAATCACTTTAGTTCAGAGCTTGAATTATCACTGGTCAATAGCATTTTCATAACTGTATACGGTATTTTTCTGAGTATAGGACGCACCTTTTTACCCCCCAAAAGAGGGTCAAAAACTGGGTGCGTCCTATACTCCAGATGTTGCATTAGGCCACTGCCGGACCACAGGAAAGCTGCCGCCGCTGCCTCCACCGGACCACAACAAAGCCGCTGCCGCTGGCCACGGCCGCGGCCGTCACCACTGGACCATAGAAAAGCCGCCGCGGCTGCCCCACAGCAAAGCCGCTTCCGCTGCTGCTAGCCACCACCACCGCTGGACTACGGGAAAGCCGCCGCTGGCAGACCATAAAAAAGCCGCCGCGGCTGCCTTGGCAGTGGCGGCGGTGACAGCCAGCAGCAGCAACTTTGTTTGGGGCGATTTTGGTGGCTAGCAGCAGCGGAAGCGGCTTTGTTTGCGGCAGCCATGGCGGCTTTTTTATGGTCTGCCGGCGGCGGCTTTCCCGTAGTCCGGCGGTGGTGGCGGCTAGCAGCAGCGGAAGCGGCTTTGTTATGGTCTGCCGCCCCAAACAAAGCCGCTTCCGCTGCTGCTAGCCGCCAAAATCACCCCAAACAAAGTCGCTGCTGCTGGCCGTCACCGCCGCCACCGCCAGACCACGGGAAAGCCACTGCCGCCGTTGCTGGCCAAAGCCTGTTCCCGAGGCAGCTACGGAGCCGCTGCCGCTGCTGCTGCCCAAAGCGAGCCACCTGACAGCTTTGAAGACCTGCTGGCCGAAGCCTGTTCCCGAGGCAGCTACGGAGCCACCGCCGCTGCTGCTGCCCAAAGCGAGCCACTTGACAGCTTTGAAGACCAACTTCCAGGTTTGCTGTGGGGCTTGTGGACTTCAACTCCCAGAATTCTTCCTCCAGTCATGCTAGCTCAGGAATGACTGGAGGAGGAATTCTGGGAGTTGAAGTCCACAAGTCTTAAAGCTGTCAAGTTTGAAGACCCTTGCCACCCCTAACCCAGGGCTCTTCAAACTTGACAGCTTTAAGACTTGTGGACTTCAACTCCCATTCCTGAGCTAGCATGACTGGAGGAGGAATTCTGGGAGTTGAAGTCCACAAGTCTTAAAGCTGTCAAGTTTGAAGTTTGTAAAAAGTGTACATGGTTGTAAAAAGTGTACATGGTTGTAAAAAGTATACATGATTGTAAAAAGTATTCTGCTACACTGGTATTTTATTAAATAATATATTACTATACCATTTTGTTCAGAATACTTTTTTCCTTTTTTTCCTCCTCTAAAATCTAGGTGCGTCCTATATTCCGGTGCGTCCTATACTCCGAAAAATACGGTAATATTTGCATCTAATCATATTTATCTGAAGAAAAGATACAAAAAATGTTGATGCTGCTGTTCCTGATTCTTGAACCTTGAAATCAGCTAAGCAACTGCAGTGCTGAACCATCCAGTATATTACATTTCTGGATCATTTTTCACAATATAAACATCTGATCTTTAGGTTGGTTACTTTTCCCAGATATGGGGGTTTTCTAGGAGATAGAAGTAACTTCTATCTCCTAGAAGTAACATCTCAATTTATCCAGGTATTGCTACATTTTGGATCGGAGGAAACTTGAGAATTACATCTAATGATGAGAAATGTTGTCTGAAACTGTACATCAGTACTGGCAGCAAATCCTTTATTTTTCTAACACTTATCTAGGACATAGGTGGGCACCTGTTGGAGATCGGGACACACACACACACACACACACACACACACACACACACACACACACACACACACACACACACACGTGAGCCAACCAGGGAAGGAGATTTGAATCGGTTCGGTTTGGCAAACTGATTCAATCGTCACTATCACCTCGGCTGAGGTGGGTCGAGGTGTTTGAATTTCACCGCTGATGCAGAAGGACAGTAAGTACCAAGGCTCTATAAACCTTCACTTTTGTTTCTAAGTTGATTTTACCAAAAGCAGACTTGTCTCTGCAATTCTTCAGTTAACTTCTGCATTAAGATTCACTACGCAGGAGAGGATACTGTTAAGATAATTAAAATAATCTACAGCCTGTAGTTTCTGCCCCTTGATTATGATTTTTGGGTTCTTTCTCCAGTGCATGAGCAGCTGGCTGGTGCATGATCTCAATCTTTTGGGTGTTAATGATAAATTACAGACTTGTTGCAAGTCATGGAAAATTTATCCATACTGACTTGCATTTCTGATTTTGAGTCAGTGTTCAGGATGCAGTCATCAGCAAAGAAGTCTCTCAGTTCAGTTTCCTTCATTTTGGTGATGGCTTGAAGTCTCCTCAGGTTGAAAAGCTTTCCATACACTCTCTACCTGATGTTGATTCCAGCATCACTTTTCAGAAGGGTATCATAGCAATAGCAATAGCACTTATATACTGCTTCATAGTGCTTTACAGCCTTCTCTAAGCAGTTTACAGAGTTCAGCCTCTTGCACCCAACAATCTGGGTCCTCATTTTACTGTCCTCAGAAGGATGGAAGGCTGAGTCAACCTTGAGCCGGTGAGATTTGAACAGCTGAATGGCAGCTAGCAGTCAGCTGAAGTAGCCTGCAGTGCTGCACTCTAACCACTGTGCCACCTCTGCTCTCAACATAGCATTAAACATTATGCTGAGTAGAGTGGGTTCAAGCACACAACCATTTTTATTTATTAGTGACTGAAAATGCCATAGATATTCCCTGCTGTCCTGCATCCTAGCCATCACAACATCATGGAACTGATGTATCATCTGAATGAATTTGGTGAGGGAGCAGAACTATGACATGATTATTCACAGTCTTGTTGGCCAACATTTCAAAGGCTTTTGTGAGAGTAAAAAAGGTAGTGCAAAGTTGACTATTTTGCTCCTGATACTTCTCTTGGAGTTGGAACCAGCAAAAATCATGTCAAATAGTCCCACAACTGTTACATTAGCTACTTTCAGATTCTGGCAGCAAGCCCAACTCCAGCAGATGCAACTCTAGCTGAATCTAAAGTAATGTCTGAGTCAGTGTGAAACTGAGGGATTTTACTGACAAATGTCACAGTAGGCTCTGGTTATTCTAATTCTGAATTCTGAAGAATAAATGTTGATTTTTCCCTATCACTCTGAACAGACTCTGAATAAGTATCTCTAAATGCAGAAAAGTATTGTCCTTACCTATCTGTACTGCCACAGAATAGAATAGAATAGAATAGAATAGAATAGAATAGAATAGAATAGAATAGAATAGAATAGAATAGAATAGAATAGAATAGAATAGAATAGAATAGAATAGAATTCTTTATTGGCCAAGTGTGATTGGACATACAAGGAATTTGTCTTTGGTGCATATGCTCTCAGTGTACATAAAAGAAAAGATACATTTGTCAAGAATGGTTGTCATAGGGTTCAAGTAAGCAATCAGGAAACAATCAATATGAATATAAATCGTAAGGATACAAGCAACAAGTTACAGGTCATACAGTCATAAGTGGGAGGAGATGGGTGATAGGAACAATGAGAAAAACTAATAGTAATAGTAATGCAGCCTAGTGAATAGTTTGACAGTGGTGAGGGAATTATTTGTTTAGCAGAGTGATGGCGTTCGGGGAAAAACTGCATAATATCTCAAATAAGCAATAAGTTGTACCTTTTCAGAAAGTCTTCGTCCACCTTCATTCTAGCCATTTTTCTTGCCACTTTGGTTTATGGATTGACTGTCTGATGATCCTCTTTAAAATCAAGGAATCAAGTTTTCTATTCCAGTATGTAAGACTAAAATCATATTTCCTGGCACACTATCCAGTCAACATATAATTGCACAATATGCAAGATATGAGATGGATGGATAGATGGATGGATGGATGAATGGATAGATAATTTAAGATGAGTGCTTTATAAATATGCTAAGTTTTCCTAATAAATTGGCATCAGTACACCTTCAATTGTAAATTAGAATTCCGTATTTATGACATCTACAGACAGATCAACTATTGTGCTTAACACAAACAGGGAACTTGTTTGGCAGAATGTTTTAGAAAGTTGTGTTTGGACACTTTGAACAAGCCACTAAAAGCTATTTTTGTTTGAAGTGCATTCTTATTTGCAATCATTATTTTGATTCTTCCCCTAAAGCTTAGGGGAAAAAACGTCAATATATTCAAATGAAGGCTGGTCCTTTAATTGAGGGCTACTGCAAGTGGAAAGTCCTTGGAGACAACAGCCAGTAATAAGTATTTAAGGAGTTGAGCCAAGAGCAATGCACAATATCAATGTCAATCAAAATAAAATGCCTTCCAATTAATTTTGTTTTTAGTTTTGTGGAACTTGTTGAGGATCACCTATTTCTCCTTGAATTCAGTGATATTACTTTGACTTAGAATAAAGTTGAACTGTATAAAGTTGTACAAGTTGTATATATCCCACTATGGGTATGGCTATCTGACAAGAGCAAAATAGCTCAAAATAGATCTATAATAGTCTCCCTTTATTTTCATTTATCAGCAAAAAATGCTACACACACACACACACACACACACACACACACACACACACACACACACGGATTTGAACCTGGGCTGCCTGTCTTGTAAGGCAGAAGCTTAGCCATTAGGCCACAGACTCTATTCCCTATCAGGTCTTCACCAGGAAAGGGTTATATATGTTTCTCTGTCATATTAACCTAGTGTACCCAAATATGGGAGAAAGCATCACAGCTTTCATTTTGCTTTTCAACCCCTCTCTGGGACCATCCAGGCGTTTCTATAACCGACACACTATCTTCTATATGTGTAGCATTTTCTGCTGATAAATGAAAATAAAGGGAGACTATTATAGATCTATTTTGAGCTACTTAGTTCTCGTCAGATAGCCATACCCTTACTGGGATTTGAACCTGGGCTGCCTGCCTTGTAAGGCAGCAGCTTAGCCATTAGGCCACAGGCTCTATTCCCTATCAGCTCTTCTATATATATTCCTTTACTCCCACTTCTTACTATATTTTATTGACTATTTTTCTTTGTTGAATGGCTTCTTAAGTAAGACTTTTTATTACATAAATGCACATGTATCAAACAGTATTCTCACAGTGTTCATAAAGAAACATTTAGAAACAATTTATTTGCCTGATAATGAGATGTAACCAGGGCTCTGAAAATCTAAAATACGCTAATGAAAAATGGATAGGAAGAATACAGCCTGATCTGGGATAGTTTCACGAACATTTCTCTTTGGGGAAAAAGCAGAATGCAATTTATTTTTCATTACATTAAATGAAAAAGAAAAAAAGCAGCGGGAGCAGAAAATGTTGGCATAGTTCTAAAAAAATGCAGTCCTACAGCCAATGAAACATCTTGCTCCAACAGCAATTAATGGAAATTCTTCAGAATCTGCAACCTCCTCTCTCTTGTCTGAATTAACACTGGTCTTCAAGTAGGACAAAAGGTTGGATTACTTAAATTAACAATTTCCAGGTTGAAATTTGCATTTTGAGAAATCAATATGAGTGTTCAAAAATACCAATCAGCAGGAAATTATGAACATTATACTTAACAAAGAGTCATTTCGGATTAATGATGTATTATTATCTCAGAAAGTCATGCTTATGGCGAATAAATTCTCAGAATAAATTACACATTTCATATTGGAACTTTTTCTCCTGTGTATATTCAACATCTTCCCAATGTCTTAGACCTTCTTGCTACAACCAGCTCCAGTAGGTGTTTTCACTTTTCTCAACAGAATACATACAGTAAAGCCAGGATGTTGTCGGAAGATGGATGATTCAAGAAACTATATCTACCCACAGGGTTCATGGACAACTGGGGACACTAATAAGTTCAAATCTGCTCCAATATTTCATTTCTCAGCTCAGTTTAAGGAGAAGACTGAGTTATTTTGCGAGATTGTCTTCTTTTCTCTTTTTTATGCTTCTTCCTTACAACTGTAGTTTCTTGTTTTTTTATGATATATAGAGAAACTCAGTTTTTGGTGTAATGGTTAAGGCACCAGGCAATAAAGCAGGAACTGTAAGTTCATATTCTGCTTTATCCATGAAAGCCAGCAGGGTGACCTTGGGTCGGTAAAATGAGGACCCAGATTGTTGGGGGCAATATGCTGAACTCTGTAAACCGCTTAGAGAGGGCTGTAAAGCACTATGATGTGGTATATAAGAAAAGTGCTATTGCTATATATTAACTAAGGATAAAAAAAACACCGACTGTATTCAAAATAGGGGGGAAAAAACTCACTGTGAGTTATAAAGACTACTGTGGGAGTTAAATGCTAAATAAGTGCACTTTCAGAACAAGCCACAAGATGTCACAATTATAAGCATATTATGTTTTCAGGAGACTTTGAGTTTTTCCCTCAGTGTTTATGTGAATGTATCATTACATTCACATTCACCATTAATGAAAAGTAGAAAGTAAAAAAACAAAATACAAACATCCAATTACACTGATGATCAGTGAATAAAAAACTGTTTTAAATTTCGTGTGTGAAAGCACCATAATCTGCTATTTGTTCTAACTGATAAAGGTATAAGAATTACCTTTCCTTTTACACAATGTATTTACTCTTGCATTATTGAAACCAAAGCAGCTAAGGCTAGTTTCATTTATTATTGTTTATTCAGAAGTTCAACTGAGTTCCACAGGATGTATTTCAAATTGTAGTCAAAATCTGAAAAATAATTGCTTGCAATTAAAGTCCTAATAGAATTTTAAAAAAACTGCCGGGGTGTAAAGGTGAAAAAGCATCAGATTCACTACATATTCAGTGGGGATGACTAAACCAGTCGTGGGTTCCTACCAGTGCGGTCCACTCTATAGCACCGGTAGCAGCCCACTGGTGACGTCACAGTACCGGTGCGGTCAGTTGCCGGTGCTTGGGCACTGCCATTTAAATTTTTTTTTTAATTTTACATTTTTTTAAAAAAAAATTCTTCTGCGCATGTCCAGAAGACGAGCTTCCGGCACTGCGCATGCTCTGCCTTCCTACCCCACAGTGAGTCCAAGCAGGGGAGGATGGCTGAGGGAGTGCGTGAGACGCTGAAAGAACGGGCGGCAGGAGCTATCTCCATTCCCCTCCCTTCAGCAGTCCGAGAAGCCACGAACGCGCGGTGATGATCCCAGGCATTTTCGCACGTTTGAGGCTTCTCGAGCTGCTGAGGGGAGGGGAAATGGGCAGCAGGACCTATCTCAGTTCCTCTCCCTTCAGCAGTCCGAGAAGCCACGCCCACCCAGTCACATGGCCAACAAGACATGCCCACCCAGTCACATGGCTAGCAAGCCACACCCACAAAATAAGCCACGCCCACAGAGTGGTAGTAAAAAAATTAGGAATCCGCCCCTGGACTAAACTATGAAATGTGTTCAAGTTTCAGAAACAAGCATAAAGGCTACTTCTTACATACAGGTGGTAAATAAAGATGTAATTATACAATCAAGTGCAATCCTATAGATTCCAAATATCTTTCTATAAAACATAAGTTTAGTGAAATTCATGAAAAAATATTTTGAGGTAAAGGATCCCTTATCCTTATTTTGGTTAGGTAGAGCAAGCTAGTAAAACTCTCAAAATTTTTATCCACCATGGGACTAGTATTGATTATTTTGACTATGCTATTAGGGTCCATCAATGTCTGTGGTACATGTGGGGAGATTAAGTTATGGATCCAATCTTAGTCAGTCACTGGCACCAAAGGTTTATTCTTCAAAGCTTTTGGGTTCATGCGAGAGTCCATCATCAGGGAAATTTTTTCTCTAGCTCGTCCTGGAACCCATCATCTGGAGAGAGAGAGAGAGAAGTTTCCTGATAATGTGCTCTAGCACAAGCCTGAAAACTTGGAAAAATAAACCTTTGGTAACGGGGACCAACCCGTTATGCACCATTATCCTGGGACGCGTATATTTGCCTTCATTCACGAGATTAATTAAAATGGATGTTGTAGCAGTACAATAGAGGCCATACCACTTTGTCTTGTCTTGAAACCAAAGATACTTCCATTTTCTTTTTATAGGTATCAAGACAGAACAGAGTGAAATCCAGATAGTTTGTTGGATGTGATTTGATATTAAGAAGTGAATCAGAAAATTTGTGAGGTGTGGGAGATTAAGAGTAGACCAGGAGTGTCAAATTTAATTTCATTGAGGGCTGCATCAGGATTGTGTTTGACCTTGGGGGGTATGGCCAGGGTGAGCGTGGCCAGCTCAATGTCACTTGTGTCAGGGGCACCTGTGGTGGCCCGGGTGGCTGTGGGATCCTCCTGCATCTCTCTGCCAGTGAAAATGGAGCTCGGGAGGGCCGTGACAGCCTCCTGCAGACCTCTGCCAGTGAAAACAGATCTTGGGAGGGCCACACACAGCCCTCCAGAGCTCCTTTTTTGGCTGCGATAGCCTCCTGCAACCCTCTGCCAGCGAAAATGGAGTGGCCCTCCCAAGCCCCGCTTTCGCTGGCAGAGGCACCCGTGGGCCGGATCTAAGCACCCCATGGGCTGCATCCAGCCCACAAGCCTTGAGTTTGACACCCCTGGATTAGATAATGTCCTTTGAGTTAATATTGAAATAATAACCTATAGAGGTGAAACAGTAGGAAGCTGGAAGCTGGCAAACTCTAGGAAAGGGGAGGGGCAGTGGGCTTATTTGTTCGTTTTGTTTATATAGCTGCCCATCTTATAACAAGCCTAGACCGGTAACTTGCTTTCTTCTAACTTGTAGGCTACATCAAAGAAATGATGCTTCCTGGTTATAAATCCTATTTTTAAATGTTTTTTCTAATGGTCAATTATTGGTTAAACATATCTTACCTATTATTCAATCCTGGATAAATATTTTTTTCAAATATTATAGTATTGTTGGTAGGAGTCAATACTGATTTGAAGGCAGTATTGAAGAATTTATTTGTATTTCCATCAAACTATATTTAAGAGGTTAGCATTCCTACATTCTAAAAGAGGGTAATTTAGAGTTTGTTTTTCACATAATAGCTACTCAAGAAAATTATGCTCATTCATTCTTGAATGTACTGTACAGCCTCTTTTTTCCAAGGCAGCTTCTATGAGAGTCACATCTTGTTTTATCCCTACAACAGCAATCTATAATGGGCTCAGATGAATAAATGTATCCAAGATAGTGCTGCAATTTTGTTTTCAATGGAAAACCAAGGTTTCTCCCATTAAGACTAACTTAAGTAGCCTTATTCAAGCACATAACAGTCAAATGTGTGCAGATATTTATACATTCAGATATTTATACTTACTCATACAACAAAAAGCATTCCAACACATAAAGCATTCAGTTGTATTTCCCACTATGCTTCACCTGATGCTTGTTTGTTTGTTTCTTCGTTTTAAATCTCATTTTTATTTATGCAAATAACTCAAGGCAGCAAACATATCAAGCACATCTTCTTCCTCCTATTTTGTACAAAGATTATGTATTTTGTGTTGTAGATTCTGTTTTAAATGAAGCATTTTGAGGGTTTCAGCTTCTTGGTAAAGATAATTGTGATATACGAGGGTGAGTCAAAACATAATTCCATTTTCTTTAGGACAGGTATAATTACCAACACAGGAACATGTAGCATACATCAAAATGAAGCTGGTCCTCTGTGGATCACATCCCTACTTCTCAACATAGTCACCGTTTCTCTCAATAGCAATGTTCCACTTTCGAATGAGAGCATGTATCCCTGTCTCGTATAATGGAATAATGTTTGCCTCTCAAACCCTCTTTCATGGGGCCAAAGAGATGATAGTCTGAAGGCGCTAAATCTGTTGAGTATGGAGGATTATTATTCCAGTGACGAGGAAGTGAAAACTGCAGTGAAGAAGTGGCTCAAAGAACAGTCAACAAAATTTTACGAGACAGGGATACATGCTCTCATTCGAAGGTGGAACATTGCTATTGAGAGAAACGGTGACTATGTTGAGAAGTAGGGATGTGATCCACAGAGTACCAGATTCATTTTGATGTATGCTACATGTTCCTGTGTTGGTAATTATACCTGTCCTAAAGAAAATGGCATTACGTTTTGACTCACCCTCATATGTTTAGACTGTCTTAGCTGTCAAACATAAACAACCAGGTTCACACACGAAGAAGCAAAATTGCTGACTTATTGCTCAAGCCTATACATAGTAATCTTCTCAGATTTGCGACTGATTAAAACTATATAAGGGTCGATGGCATTCAAGGGGTGGGGGGGTTAGACTTCATCTCTTGTGACCATGTAGAGATTCTAAACTGATGCCCTACTTGACTCCTTCCCCTGGCTCTGCCAGTCTCTCTCCTATATAACTGATGATAATCCAGCAAAAACAAGTTTCTTTTTTTTCTCACTGTCACTTTCATCATTCTACTCAAGTTAGCAGGAGAAACAACAATAACAAAAAATACATATTCAGAGGAAAATTGCCTAGATTCTTGTAACTTGATTGGTCAATTCAGTGTAAAGGCCAAAATATACCATTTTGAAGGATATCCAAATATAAATTATAACGGTATTATGTTATAATGGAAATGAGTGGCTACCTTAGACAAATTGATAACAGAATTAAAAGTTCTGCACCACACATTAAAATATATTCCTTACACGACAAACTGTTAAAATTTTTGGTTATATAGAAACATAGCTAGTGTAAAAGAAAACTTAAATTACTTGTTTAAAAGATTTGTCTATTTGCCATTAAAATGCATGTTATGCTTTCTTGTTCTGCTTGCTTTAACAGTTTTATGACTGGTTAATATGAAATGAAGGATTACATTTGATTAAAGAAAACCCTTGTCAATGAAGCTCATCTTAAAAAGAAAAGGAAAACAGCCTTAGTTGTAATCCAGGTATTATTACAGCAAGAATCACTAAGCAATCTCACCCTTAAATTTTAATCCTGGATCAAGAAATGACTGTAACTGTAAGTGTATCAAGATGTATACAAGTAGCAAAAATAATCTTATTTGGGATTAACTATAGGGATTATAAAGTATTTATAGAAGCACTAGGATTATTTGTTAGTTAAATGTGCTTCAAAAAAGCTGATACTCTGAAGTTATTCTCACAAGCTAAGCCACTATCATTTTTGAAGAGATGATACTATAGAATACTGCTGAGTGCCAGAACTTGGATTACAATCAGATAGGTTTTGCTGGAAGTTAACCAAGCTTTAATTTCACATTCTTGCAATAAATTGTTAAGCTGTTTGGCAATAGCAATAGCATTTAGACTTATATACCACTTCACTGTGCTTTACAGCCCTCTCTAAGCGGTTTACAGAGTCAGCATATTGCCCCCAACAAAACAAGTCCTCATTTTACTGACCTCAGAAGGATAGAAGACTGAGTCAACCTTGAGCCTGGTGAGATTTGAACTGCCAAATTGCAGGCAACTGGCAGTTACCAGAAGTGGCCTGCAGTACTGCATTCTAAAACCACTGTGCCGCCATGGCTCAATGGTTGAGTAAAGAGCAATCAGATCTTTCAACCAAAAACCATGCAGTTCATCTTGTTGTGTTGACCAATTCTTGATCTTCCTTGTCCTTTTCCCCACAATTTTCGCTGTATTAAAAATTCTTTCATGCAAAATTTGATGACTTTAAAAGTAATATTGTTACAATCTGTGAGAAGAAATGAAGTATAAAATGCAACAAATTTAGAGTTACATAAAGGAAATGGATATCATTATAAAGTTGATAATATAGCAGCATAAGATGCATAGTTTCAACTGCTCCATCATGAGAGGTAAAGCTTCAATACATTTATTTCGGGAAGGCTAAGGGAAGAGCATTAAAACTAGCTAAAAGAAAAAGCCTACTCTGTTTTGTAATATCAATGTTATAAAGATATTTAGCCAGGATAATGGTTTCCCTTCTCAAAGCAAAGGAGATCTTATTTTAAGTTGATTTCCATTATTTGCCATCTTCCAACATCTTTACCTTTGAGGAAAAATATCACCAAGCTAGTTTTACTTCCAACAATTTGTCTCGACTTTAAAGTTATTTAGTAGAACTGGAAGCTTAGCCCTGAGAGAAAAATATCAGTTTGAGTCAATAAGTTGACTCTACTTACCCAGATTTCTACTCCCTACTGAAATTGGGATAATTTGTCTCTGTCTCTAAATCAAGGATAGCTTTGAGAACAAAACAAAGATTTCTAAAGAGAGCTTTCAAAATGTAGATTGAACTGACACAAAAGATAATGTTCCCACTATTTAAATCCAAGAATTTACAACATGGTACCTTACAAAAAGCTTGCTGATTATACTCAGTACTGATTGATGGATAATTTGACATACAGTATTTATCAGGGCTTCTTTCATATTTAGGGAAAAATATTTGGCACTGATCAATGGAAGTATGAGTGCTATCAAAATTGTGGCAGGAGGCAAGGGTCCTGATATTTTTTATTTCCTGCCTCTTTTTTACCATAACTGTACATACATATTTTCCTGGAGAGTAAGTAAGTTGTGCAAGGCACACAGAAGTATTAAGAAATAGTAAGCAAAATATTTTTTAAAGTACAATATAAAAGAACATATAACTACATCTGGTTTATCCATATTCTTCTATCACTGGATGCTATTCTTACTTCTATTACATCCCTGTTGTATTATATTATATTGTATCTTCATTGTATTATGTATTGTCTTCTGTTTCAACTTGTTTTTTATTTATTTATTTATTTTCTTTTCTTTTTTGTAGATCTCATTTAGTCCATATAAATATAATTTTTTAATGTCTGTTATCTCAATCATATTCTGGTTTCACATATTTTTGCAGTTTGATTCTTATTCTCTCTATATGACATAACTTTTAACAAAATTATTTCATACTGGACACTTCTATTTTTATTCAATCCAAAATTATTCCAATATGTGTTTTTGTTGTTTGGTTTTTGTGTGTGTGTGTGTGTGTGTGTGTGTATGTGTGTGTGTGTGTGTGTGTGTGTGTGTGTGTCTGCCTTTCTGGTCTAGCCTTTATAGCTAGTATTTCCTAGAGGTTTTCTATCCAAATTGCTTAGATTTGGCACTCAGACAAGGTCTTTAATACATATCTGCAATTAATACTAAGACAGAGGAAAGTATTTTTGCCTAAGGTGCAGCTTGCAAACATTATTAAAGAAAATACATCCAGAACTGTCAGATTTCCTGAAGAAGACATTGGAATTCTAAACATAATAGAAAAGGAATTTATCCAAGTTGGAAAACATATTAAATTTGGAGTGGATATAAATATATCACAGCAAGTTGCAGTAAACTATGAAGGAAATATATATATTTACTGATGATATTTGATTTTAACAAGCAAAGCCATAGATGCAAATGAAAAAAAACCCGTAATTTTCAGTAAGCATTGTTTTTCACTTCAGATTTTCCTATTAAATGGAAGTATTCTGTGAGCAACTATATTTAGTTCTTTGATTTTACTATCCAGAGTTCTGTTATCGGCTACAAAGGCCTTCAGGAAAGCCTTGCTGGCTGCAGAAAAGGGACGTTGGTACTCACCTTTCTCGTAGGGTGGAGCTAGCCTCCAAGAATGGGTTAAATCTGCCCTCTAGCCAATAGGACCGAGTCTTAAAAAAAGGTATAAATAGTGCCCTCCTAGATTGGCACTCCCTCTTTTAATCGAGGGACAAAGTCAGACTCAATGTGCTTCTCCAAACAACAATAATTTATTAACTATATACAGAGAATTGCCAGAGAATTAGAAACTATGTACATGCGAAATAGCAGACTAGAGAATGAATAACTATGCACAAACGAAATTTCAGAAACGCCCAGCCAGACCCAGACGAGGGAGGGACTTGGAGGCTAGCCCCACCCTACGAGAAAGGACATCTCACAGGTGAGTACCAACGTCCCTTCTCCATAGTGGGTGGAGCTAGCCTCCAAGAATGGGACATACCAAAGCTGGCGTCCCTAGGGCGGGATCATTCGTCCTGGCTGGGAATAGCGCCCAATGGCAATCCTGCCCCCAACACCCGCCTGCCGAAATCGGCCTCCTCCGAGGCATAAGCGTCCAGCTTGTAATGACGGACGAAGGGAGTCAGGGAGGACCAGGTGGCCGCCCTACAGACCTCGGCGATGGAAGCCCTAGCATTCCATGCCACGGAGGTCACAGCACTGCGGGTGGAGTGGGCTGTGAGACCCGATGGTCGAGGTAAGGACATATGTTTGTAGGCCAGGGAGATGGCCGCACGGATCCATCGACCGATCGTCGCGGAGGACGCCTTGCGACCCTGGTTAGAGGGGCGAAACGTCACAAATAGAGTCTCTGTACGCCGAAGAGAGGACGTACGTTTGAGATAAATGTCCAGAGTGCGCCTAACGTCCAGCATGTGCCAAGCACATTCAGAGTCGGTGTTCGGATTATGAAAAAAGGCAGGCAATATGACTTCCTGCGCTCTATGAAAGTGTGTGTTCACCTTGGGCACAAATGCCGGGTCCAAGCGAAGAACCACCCTGTCACTATGGAAGATGCACAGGTCCTCCCGCACTGACAGAGCTGCGAGTTCAGATATCCTCCGCGCTGAGGTAACTGCGATGAGGAACGCTACCTTAAAGGATAGATGTGACAAAGGTACAGTGTCCAAGGGTTCGAAGGGGGCTATCGTTAGGGCAGAGAGAACTTTAGAAAGGTCCCACGTGGGGAAATGATGCACCACGGGCGGACACAGATTAGTGACTCCCTTAAGGAATTGCCTCAAGAGCGGATGAGCCGAAAGCGAGTCCAGGTGCGGACAGGACAGTACAGTCGAAAGGGCTGCAACCTGCCTGCGCAAAGTGTTGGGAGAAATGCCCTTGGCAAGCCCCTGTCGCAGAAACTGGATAACATTGATGATAGAGAGGTCAACGGGGGAATATCCCACCTGCGCGCACCAGCGACAAAAGGCGCGCCAGGTGGTGGAATAGATCCGCTCCGTCGACGGCCTTCTAGAGGCCAACATGATTGTAGAAATATCGTCCGGAACTAGGTGGTGTTGCAGAGTGATCCGCTCAAGCGCCAGGCGGTCAGTTGTAGCCAGTGCGGCTCTGGATGATGCACTGACCCCTGGGCAAGCGACCACTCTGTCGGCGGGATCCGCCAGGGAGGTGATGCGGACAGGGAAATAAGGTCCGCGAACCAAGTCCTCCTGGGCCAGTGTGGGGCGAGGAGGATGATCTCCACTTTCAGTAATAACACCCTCCGTATGACCTTGGGGATCAATGGTAGAGGAGGGAAGGCATATAAGAGTTCCTGTGGCCATCGGCAACGCAGAGCGTCCGTATCTTCCGCGCCCGGAGTCCGGAATCTGGTCACGAACCTGGGGAGTTTGGCGTTCTCCAGTGTAGCGAAAAGGTCCACGGTCGGCGGACCGAAGCGGGCGACGATCTGCTGAAAGATGTCTGGGTGCAGGGACCACTCTGCCGGGTTGATGGCATTCCGGTGAGCCAGTCCGCCGTGGTGTTGCTGACCCCGGAAATGTGTTCCGCCGTGATTGACGGCAGGTATCGCTCCGCCCAGAGTCCCAGAGTCATTGCCTCATTCATAAGGGCCTTGGAGATGGTCCCCCCTTGACGATTTATATGGGCCTTTGTCGTCACGTTGTCCATTAGGACCAGGATGTGACGGCCCGCCAGGTAGGACTGAAAGTGCGCCAAGGCTAACCGGACTGCTCTGAGCTCTAACAGGTTTATTGGAAGAACCTGCTCTGCCCTGGACCAGGTACCCTGGGCGACAAGGGAGTCGGTGTGGGCCCCCCAGCCTGTGGTGCTGGCATCGGTCGTCAATGTTATCCTCTGCGGCTCCAGGAAGCACGTTCCCTTGCTGAGGGCGGGTGAAGACCACCACCGGAGGGACCTCCTCACCGTCACCGGTATCCGGACCCTTGCAGGGGAGTTGCTGCGATTTGCCCGCTGGAAGGGGAGAAGAAACCATTGAAGGTCTCTGGAGTGCAGATGAGCCCATGGGGCGATATGTATCGCAGAAATCATCTTTCCCAGGAGGGAAGACAGCTGGTTCAGGGGAACCCTCGTTTGGGCCAGAACTTGCTGGACTAATTCCAATATGCTGTCTCTCCGTTCCTGGGACAGGTAGACCCTGCACTCCAGAGAGTCAATAATGGCCCCCAGGTGGGTGACCCTGGTAGAGGGGGACAACTGGCTCTTACCCAAATTAACGAGGAACCCGTGGTGTTCAAGTGTGTTGAGGGTTACCTGGATGTCCTGCTGTGCCTGAGGCAGGGAGGAGGACTGGATAAGGATGTCATCCAGATAACACTGGACACACACGGGGATAGCCCTGAGATGGGCTGCCAAGGCGGCCAGGACCTTGGTAAATACCCTTGGCGCTGAAGACAGGCCAAAAGGCAACGCCTGGTATTCATAATGCACCCCTGCATAGCAAAACCTGAGGAATTGGCGGTGAGATGCGTGAATTGGGATGTGGAGGTAAGCCTCCGTAAGGTCAATTGAGGCAAGAAAGTCGCCGCGCCTAATGCCCGCCAGAATTGATTGCAGGGTGTGCATTTTGAATTTTCTGTACCTCACATATCTGTTAAGGCGTTTTAGATCAAGAATTGCTCTCCATCCCCCTGAGGATTTCGGAACCACGAATAAGATGGAATAAAATCCTTGTCCCTGCTGGTCCTCGGGCACCCGTTGGATGGCTCTGATGTCCAGTAGGTGCTGAATTGCCTGATCTACGAGGACTCTTTTGGAAATGTTTGAAGACAAGGGACAGCGTAAGAAAAACCTCGGAGGGGTGGAGATAAATTCGAGGTACAGTCCTGATGACAGGGTTTGTAAAACCCATGCGTCATTGGTGATTTCCTCCCACCGACTGGCAAAGGATGCCAGTCGACCCCCAATGGGAGGGATCGGGTCAGATCTACTTATACCGGCAGTAAGGGCAACCACCGGCTCCTCTAAAGGGCCGTTTCGATTGCCCACCGGAAAGGTCGGTCGGCAGCCGAGCGCTGTCGTGACCCATATGAACTCTGGGAAGCCCCGTATTGAGCTTGGGAAGACCCGTATTGCCCCTGGCCAGGTTGATATTGATTCTGGTATCTGTTATAAGGAGCTTCTGAAGCTCTGGACTCCCGCCGGTAAGGGGGGCCTTGTTATAGGACTTTTTGGTGTACGAGGGGAGAACTTTCCTCTTATCTTTATTTTCAGTGGTGATGCGGTCTAGGGCAGGACCGAACAGCGACTGACCCGAAATCGGGGCCGCAGCCAGCTTCCACTTATGTCGCAAGTCAGCTGGCCAGCTGCGGAGCCAGTGCATCCTCCTGGCCACAACCGCCGTGCCCATTGCCCTAGCCGCGAAGCGTCCTGCTTGCAATGTGGAGTCAGAGGTGAACTGGGCAGCGGCAAGCAATTTGTTTATGTCCTGATGTGCCCTTGTGTCAGCCTGAGGAATATGGTTTTGGAGACCATGTAACCATTTGAGGGAGGTCCGACAAAAAAAGGACGCCGTCGTTGATGTTCTAACCGCCCAGGCGGCTGCCTGGTGAGTCCGCTGAAGAATAGATTCTGTGCGGCGTTCCTTCGGACGTAGGAGGTCATCCTGGTCCCCTGGGACGGGAGCATTGGAGTAAAGAGCCAACACAGGCGGATCGACGTCTGGAACCGGCAGATGCTGGGCCAAGCGAGAGGAAACGTTAAAGTAACGTTTGTCCAGGTTTGTGGGGGAAGGTCCCGTGGCCGGAGATTGCCATTGTTTTGTCACTGCCTCGACAAATAGGTTTGGCGTTGGGATCACTTCCATAGGAGACGTGGATGCCTCACCAAATATGGGGTCCCCCTGATCCGATGTGGTCTGGGGATCAGCTGCTGACGACGGAATGTTGGCAGTCGCCCTGGCTTTGTGTAGCAAAGAGCGGAAAAGACTGGGGTGGAAAAGGGCGGTGGAAGTGGACGGTTCCAGGGCCAAGTCCTCGTCATCTGACAGCTGAGGGTGGAGATGGTCCCCACCTGCTGGTAACTCATCGAGTTCCCCCTCCTCCCTGTCTAGGTCCCCAGCTGGAATGGGGGAACTGTGAACGGAATACTCGTCGGCTTCCATCTCGTCGGAGGAGACGGGCGCCGGGACTGGAGGAGGTGAGGCGGCTCTGCGTGGGGCGGGGGGGGAGTGGAGAAGGACGTGCCATGGCCTTGACCGCGGCCTCGATGCCGCATTGTATGGCATCGTTCATTCTTTGTTGCACCGCAGGGTCCTCCAACGGGTCAGCGTACGCGCTGGGAGTGGATCTGCGCTGAGCGTCCGGTTCTGGGATCCGAGAGGCACCCCACACATCGCCCTCACGCAAATGGATGTTGGAGCCATCAAGGGAGACGTGATCAGGTGAGTGTCTCTGCCTGTGGCCCTGGTCCCCTGCCAGAAGCCCTCTGGGAGGATGTCCTGGTGTGCCATGGGGACGGGGGGTTCCATGGTGGGGTGACTCTGCATCCCCTGATTGCGGTTTGGAGACCCCGTTATGGCTGTCCCCCTTTGAAGAAGCCTTGGAAGGCTTCTTCGGCTTGGCAGGGGGAGGGGTGTGGAGGGGGGAGCGATCCCTGTTGTCGTTGGTGGTGCATGGCAACTGGGATGCTTTGGAGGCAGTCTCAGGCGGGAGGGGCCTATTGGACTTCGATTTCGCCTTCCCCTGCTTGCCCGCACCTTCGGCCATCGTCAGAGAGGTATACAACAATAAAGTTTATTAATCGCCTGCGGCTATCTACGCCAGCCGCTTCCTCCGACGCTTCAGGCTCGACGGGGGGAGAAGGACGCACTGCGCGTGCGCGCGCTCCCCAGCTGATGAGCGAGCGGCGTTTAGAATCTCCGGCAGCGGTCCGACCTCACCAATGACACTGGCCAATCAGCGAGCGGGAATTCGGCAAACAAGATGGCCACCGGTGACGTCGCCTCAGATCCTCGCAACGGCCCTTCGCGCCACTTTAGGAGTGCCCGGACTGGCCTGCCGCAGAAGAAGGCCTGACAGGGATTCCCCTGAGGGAGCGGCCTGGCGACGTCGGCCTGACAGATACAGAGTCCTGCTGGGACGGCCGAGAAATGCGAAGAGGAGCATTTACCGGCTGTGGGAGGAACACTCCAGCCAGGGGGGGTAAGCCGGTGGCCGCCCAAGCGCAGGGCTTCTGCGGCGTGTAGATGGTAATTTTCTGGCTTCCCCCCACAATCGTCGTTAAATAGTCAATCAGTCAGAAGGGGTGCCCAACATAGTGAATCCCAGGGAGGTAGCCACCCCCACCGGGACGTTGGGAAAACAGCTCAGGCAGCTGCCTGAGCCGGCTCAACCCAGGGAGAGGTGCAGATGATATTGACAGCTGTCACCTGGGGAGACTTACAAGTTGATTGAATAGAAAGACTCACTGGTGGAGAAACTATCAGGATCAGATAGCTGTGGAACTGGCCTCCAAGAATGGAGAAGCACAATGCTCTTTGGCTAAAGACCGAGATTAAAAGGGGGAGTGCCAATCTAGGAGGGCACTATTTATACCTTTTTTTAAGACTCGGTCCTATTGGCTAGAGGGCAGATTTAACCCATTCTTGGAGGCTAGCTCCACCCACTATGGAGAAAATGGGCCGAAGTGTGCGAGGCCTGGCTACAACTATCCGAAGCCGAAAAAATTCCTGAAGGCCTCTGACAGTGAAAAGGAGGCCGGGGGCGACGCATGCAAGTGAGGTGAGTCAGTGGACGACACCCCCTCCCAAAAATAAGACCTGGTGCCTTTTTTGGGTGGCAAAAAAAATATAAGACAGGGTCAAATTCCTAGAAAACTGTTTTACTTGCAGTTTATTACACTGTTACTGAATAGCAAATTAGGCAAGAATATGCTGCCAAATCCCTGATCTGCTGACAAACCATATGGCATACCAGCCATACATATACTGTATATAAAGAAACAGCTTTTTATGAGCCAAAGTGGACAGAAATCTTTTATAACAGGATTAGGTCAAGCATATTCTGACAACAGTCTGAAATACATGAAAAAATAAAAAAGAAAGCAAGGGTCAACAAAGTTTTGAGATGAATGAAAAATGGAACTACAGGGCTTAGTATTAACTATACTGAATTCAAACAAAGGGGTGAGGAAAGATTTTAGTCATTTAGTCATGAAATCAAATCATTTGACTAAATCAAATGATTGACCTGAATATTCCTCTATTTTCTATTGCAGATTCATTTCTCCTAGAAATCTCACAGATAGAACAATAGTTGCAGTACAACACTTTTGTGGAGAGTTTTGTTCAGCTCATCGCTATGTAGGATGTGAATAATATCTAGTTTGGCCATAGTTGCCACACTGAGGATTTGATTATTATTAATTTGCAGGTTTTCCACTGAACTTTGTTCCTGTGTTGTTTTAAGACTTATTTAAAACATTTAGAGCCTTAAAAGAGTTGAGAGAGACTTCTTATTTGTATTTGTATTTGTTTATTTGTCAAGCATATATGATTATAAGCAAAGTATAAACAGTAATACATGATTGAATATATATGTAATAGTACAAACATGAATAGGAGTAAAAGAGGTATGAATATACAGTATGGGTACATTAGGACAGGAACTGTAGGCACGATTGTGCGCTTATGCATGCCTGTAGTAGTATGTAGTTGCACAGTTTCACTTATCTAAGATCTTTAGGTATCAGGAGTTACATCTGCCTATCCCAGACATTTTATAAAAGAGGAATTTATGGGGTGAGCTGAAGTGGATTCAGTTACTGCATTCAGTCTCTTCTCTTAAACTACTCTTCACATGCTTCTTGCTTTTTCTAGTTAAGGAAAGTGTAGAGTAGGCCAACTGCTAAGCCTGGGTCACTTGAACATAGTCCCTCCTAGGAAATATCTTTAGATGCTAAATCTTAAATAGTTAGTGGATTCCTCAATAGCTAGCAGAGCAGTGGAAACCTTGGTACGAAGTATTGTCTGTGAAGAAGAAAAAAGGCTATAGGATAAGTCTGGAGCCTACAGCCTGTCTAAACCAACAAGCCTCTATTCATCAATTACCCTATTTTAAACTTCCATTTTCCCTATAAACCTGGGTTAGGCAATTCTTTATATCTCTTTCTTGCCAAGGAACAAATCAGTGTTAAAACTATTTTCTGTGTCTAGGGTCCTTTTTCAGACTTTACACACTCTTACAGCCGAGACACAATTTTGCCTAACTCAGCAGCAGGGAGAGAAACATAATTTGTTGCTAAGCTATTGTCAGGCTTTTTTTTTTCCTGGAAGCCGGTTTGCATATAGAGCTCTGGGAATCAGTATTGTAATTAATAATACTAGCTGCACAGCCACTTATTGCTGGCCAGGCACCCGGGTCAAATATTTCTTAAATGTAACAAGAGTATTAGTGAACAGGAATTTAGAATGAGGAGCAGAACATAGCTGCCAAACTTGTCAAAAAATAAGTAGGAATTATTACACAAACAATTTAGAAATGTACTGGAATCCAAAGCTGAGGGGATGCCAGCAGTCTTTGGACAATCAGTCTCATTTCTCAAACGTTATTATTTTTATACCTTACAGCATGATGAATAATATAAAGCTGTCCTTTTCAGTTTTGACTTGAAAGTGGGATATCTTCAGGCATTAAAAAATAAACTAATTCCTGAGATACAGCTTTTGTAAGTCCCATAGGGAACATGCCATCTCTTCAAACAAACATGCATGGAGACTTCAGAGATCACTTTTGTAAAATTTGACAAAACGTCAAATGTTCAAAAGCTGGGGGAAAAAGACTTAATTAAAAAAAAGAAGAAGCTTCACAAATGTGATTGACACACTGGAGACTTTAGCTACAAAGCCTTCACAATACAATCAGTATCATTTTGAGACTCCTGACATTTTCATATGCTTCAGCTTTACCTTAGAGAGATCACAGTCAGAGACAGGAAGATAATTCACTCTCTGTTCACGTTTGATAAATGATGTTGATCTCTAGAATACAAATGGTGTTGCTAATTTGTGTCAAACCTGACTGGAGTTTTTGCAGTGGTATCTTGAGGCATATGTATGCAGCAATAAGGCTACCAATCTCTCTCTCAAATGATTATTGTAACTCATCAGCAACAGCAACTAGCAGCACTCCCTCCAATGTTAAGTATCCTTCTCACATCTTTTAAAAGATAAAAAAGAACAGAAAAAACACAGAAGAAGCATAAGAATAAATGATTCAGGTATCTGAAATGTATTATTTTGTCTATGCCAGGTATCGGCCGGGATAACCGTTAGGTCAAATACTGAAGTTTTTCCTTTCTTTGACAAATGCAAAACTTCATTGATTTAAAGTCTACTTTGAAATACATTTTTCCTGGCTATCTCTTCAGTAAATGACTATTTTGTTACTTCATATGTCCTTCAAGACAACGGTATAGGACAATGCCAATATATTTCCCCAATCCCAGATATACAAAATATTGCGTATCCATGACACAGATCCTTTAAATAATAAACCACAGATTTAATTTTTGTAGTAATATTTTCTACTGAGAGAAACAAAACCCTTTGGATTAAATTCTTACTTATCATCCTGAGATATTATAACCAGAATATGACATTTTCTTCTTTTCTATCACCCCCGTTAACCCCTCCTATACTATACTATAGGATAGGATATAGTGTACTACACTATATCTGTAACTCTTAAAATTGCACCTAATGAGAATGCTATTGCTGCTTTGAAAATATTCTGTGATAAATTGCAGTGACAACTTTAAGGACCCTGGCACTCTAACCTGTAGAGTGTACAGTGCACAATTTAGCAGAAACTCTGGCAAAGGCTGTTTGATCAATAATAGCATTTGTCAGAGCAAATGCTAAAACTTTTAAGGTTCAAATGGCAACCAGTGGTACCCCATTTAATGACAATAGTGTTTGTAAAAGGAAGATATATAATAATAAAGAATGACAGAAAAAAATGTGGGGACAATTGTTGGGTTGCAGTAGAGGTCCTTGAAGGTTTTGTCAACACCAATCTTTATAAGATTATGCACTTGGAGAAAAATTAAACTTATTCAGATCCCAGGAAGATGTTTGAAATTGGTACTGCAATAATGTCTGAAGATTTTATTAGAAATAGCTATTAGCAGTGGTGGGTTCCTACTGGTGCGGTCCACTCTATAGCACCGGTAGCGGCCCGCTAGTGATGTCACAGTACCGGTGCGGTCGGTTGCCAGTTTCTGGGCGCCACCATTTTTTTAAAAAAAATTTCTTCTGTGCATGTCCAGAAGCCAAGCTTCCGGCACTGCGCATGCGCTGCTTTCCTGCCCCACAGTGAGTCCAAGAAGGGAAGGATGGGTGAGGGAGCGCATGAGATGCTGAAAGAACGGGCGGCAGGAGCTATAGCTCCATTCCCCTCCCTTCAGCAGTCCAAGAAGCCACGAACGCACGGTGATGATCCCAGGCTTTTTTCACACGTTTGAGGCTTCTCGAGCTACTGAGGGGAGGGGGAACGGGTGGCAGGAGCCTAGGATCATCGAATGGGGAGAAGCATTCAGGCCAGACAGAGCCTCCTAGAAGAACCACTGCCGCATCTTGCTGCTCCCGCTGCAGGGGGCTGTGTTGCGGGTGGGCAATGCCCCCCCATTTCTCCGGCCGCTGCCAAGCTCCCGAGGCCCACGCCCACCCGGTCACATGGCTGGTAAGCCATACCCACAAAATAAGCCACGCCCACAGAGTGGTAGTAAAAAAATGAGGAACCCGCCCCTGGCTATCAGTAATCTAATATTTTTAGGTAAACATCTTTATTAATTCACTGACAAACACCTTAGATGTGGCAGGGACATTTATAAATAAAAATTTATAAATTATGATAAATAAAGACTTCTTTTAAATAACTGCTATGGTAGATCCAGATTTTAGAAATGGATTAAATACACAGCAAGAATTATCTCATGAAGGCTGACAAATTATGACAAATGGCAACATTTGAAATACATATACAGAATCAAGAATGCCTATAAGCACATATTAAACTATTATTAAAATATGACATGGAGACAGAACAAATTTAAAAATTGGATGATAAAGTGTATACAAAATTTTAAAGAAATATTTGAAAGGAGGAAATACGCAAAAAATCAATACAATTGACTGCAGATGCAATTTAGGAGAAAATTGGTAGAAAAATATTTCAGAAATGGCATAAAACTCTATTAATAAATACAAAATTACAAAAATAATACGCTGTAAATGTTGATTAGAAGGAATATTTCAATATATTTAGATCCCATGTAAAATATCCTCGAAAGTTCTAGAAAAAAATACACAGAACTATTTAAAAAATTAACAAAACAATGTTGGAATTAAAATATCAAGCCTTTTTATTAGGAAGTATTCCAGAACATATATTTAAAATATTGCATCTGCAAAGACAAATCTGGATGAACATTGGAAGAGCCAACATCAAACTGAGAAAATAAACTTGGACAATATTGTTTGCAGCAATGGTAGCATTCGGAATAAAATCTGACCAAATTTAAGCAGACACTCAGAGTATGTTTTTTAAGAGTAAACAATTGATATAAAGATTGTAATCAGAAATAATTTATATGCTTATTAAGATGTCAGATATAATTATCAGTCAAAATACAATCAGAGAATATCTGAAATCAAATAATTTTGAAATAATATTTTAATTGGTTTTTCTTTTCTTCCATTTCTTATTTTCCTGTTTTTCCAAACTATACATCATATTATTACATGCATTTATTCTTAGATAATAATAACAGTTGTGGTAAAATCTTGTTTTATAAAGATTTCCAGTTATTTTCTTTACATTATTTTACAATTTACCTACCGGTAATCAATTAATAAGGGGATGCGGTGGCTCAATGGCTAAGACGCTGAGCTTGTCGATCAGAAAGATCGGCAGCTCGGCAGTTCGAATCCCTAGTGAGCTCTCATTACTTGCCCCAGCTTCTGCCAACCTAGCAGTTCGAAAGCATGTAAAAATGCAAGTAGAAAAATAGGGACCACCTTTGGTCAGCATTTGGTCAGTTGCACCTTCAGCGTTTAGTCATGCCGGCCACATGAACACGGAATCGTCATCAGACAGTGCTGGCTCTTCAGCTTAGAAACGGAGATGAGCACTGCCCCTAGAGTTGGGAACAACTAGCATGTATGTGCGAAGGGAACCTTTACCTTTATCTTTAATCAGTGATGGGATATTAAATTTCAATTGTATACTCCCTTTATTTACTGATATTTTACTCTTTTATCCAATATTTATTTTGTAGCCATGTATTTTTAAAGGAAAAAAAACTTTAAAAATACTATGACAGTTATTTCACATATCAAATATATTATTGTAGCTGATAATCCTTGTCAAATATAAAAAAATCTGACTTCTTTTATATAACAATATAACAAATTGTTATGCAATATTCTGTTGCTATTTAACTTGTATTCTCTTATAGCAAATATGATTTTACTTTAAAAATTCAGTATAACTCATGCTTAATAGATAAGCTATGTTCATTTTTCCCTAGCCTATTAAACTACTAATTCCAAATTCTGTTAATGTTGACATTATCTAAATTTTAAATTCAACCTAAGCTTTCTTATCACACACTCACAATAAAAATGTGTATCAATTATTAGTCTCATTATGACTGGTTTAATTTCAAATTTCAGTGAAAATGAACGAATTCCACAGATTGAATAAATAACTGAGAAATTACATAAATCTGTTAGCACCTGAAGGCAGGACAATGAAAGGAAACTAATCATGGAGACAACCAACCTAGAATTAAGGAGAAATTTTCTGGCAGAACAATTAATCAGTGGAACGACTTGTCTCCAGAAGTTGTGGATGTTCCACATTGGAGGTTTTTAAGAAGAGATTACACAAACATTTGTCTGAAATGTTATAGGATTTCCTGCTTGCCTGGGGTTGGACTACAAGACATCTAAGATACCTACCAACTCTGTTATTCTGTTATTCAAAGCACAGTTTTAAGAATCAATATGAGAAGACAATTACACAAACCAATTTTTATGGATATAAAATGAATCATCAGAAGCTAATACAGATCATGAAAGATGCTTTTGAGGTTCCCCTTTCTGCCCTCTATATAACATGATCTTATAAGATAAAGAACAGCTATTTTTATGTGACATAATAGCCATAAAATGCACAAAAGTATCTCAAGGATATTAGAGAGCTGCAAATGCTGGGTTTTATAAAGAATATTCCATTAACAATAAAGATCAAATACTTTCTGTGGCGGGAAATGATAGGATTTAATATTGAAGATGTCAGTTATGAAGACCACATGGTTACTGTGAGGAATAACATTTAACCTTTCTCTTGAGGCTGATGGAGGCCAATGCCGTATTTTATTATCAACAGTGGCCAGTGATTTATTACCACTGTTTCTACTTCAGTAAAACCACATTAGGCTGCTCTTGATGTATCATTTGTTATCTTCAGACTCTCAACACACATTCTGCATGCATAATGTCCCTTCCTTACACCATTTTTACAAACAACAGCAAATATTTAAATAATGATTTTAGATTTTTCAAAAAGTTGGAGAATATAAAATATAGTTGGCCGATAGATTATGTGAGACAATTCCTGACGCTAGCATAAAGTTTGGGGCTTGCACACAGTGATGTAATGTATCAAAAAAATTCAGCTAAATGCATAATAGTGCATTTAACATAGATTCAGGAGAAGAATAAATCACTAACCAGCTTCAGAGGAAAGAGAACATTAAAGAATAAATCAGTTATTGGTTATCTATCTATACAGTACTCCTGTATAAATAGCTAATGATTTTAAGATTAAAAAATCACAAGAAATAGCCTTTCAGATAACACCAGTAAAGTCAAAATATTAGAAAATATAAAACAGCATTGTTCTTACATTGCAGGAATTGCTTTCACAAACAGTTTTCTTTAATTTAGATTAACAATCCCATTACATATGATTCTTATTTCAAAATGTTATTTACTGCCCCAGATTCTGTGTCAGTAATGAGATTTTCAAATGCTTTGGGCGATGACAGGATAGTTCAGAATGATGAGAATATAGATAGATCAACAATGGCATTTCTAAAAGAAGGGGGAAAACAAGCTTAATATTCACAGAATGGCTACTACAGATGTTTGGGCCAAGTTGAAACCATCCAAATTGGTTTCCTCAGCTAACTTTCTTTCTTTCTTTTGTGTGTCTTATAATGTTGCTTGTTATTAATTGTTTTTAATAATTTGTAAACATTCCGGAGTCAGTAGGAGTTAGGCAGGTACATTTAATAAATTATCATTTGTTGTACAAATAGTCAGATGGTTAGACCAAATTTGGCATTTTTTTTTGTCTATTGAATCCTTCTCATGGACTAGGAATAGCCAGATGTTATTGTTTAATAAAATTAAATATATCATTGTAGGATGTAAGCTTTTACTGTACAAGTAAAGTTGCTGTTTACAATTGACTAATGATTTTATACATTATTATATACACAATATGAATTCACAGCTGCTAGTTCTTTAACTGGGGTTGATGTTCATACACATCAAATTATTTCTAAGAACCTAGGATTGTCTATCAATTCATTATTTGTCAAAAGTGCAATGTCCCAGTTGTCACAGGTTTTTAGTCAGAATCTGCTTAAATTGCTGTTAGATTATTTTGGATGATTGAGAATACAACCATCTTAATCTTCTTAAGTCCCCTTTATCTTTTGAAAGAATTTATACTATGACTGCTTTTAATCATTAATGTTAATCAGCTGTTAATCATTAATGTCAGTAGGAAGAAAATGGAGTATAAGACCCTACAATCAGTATCAGGATGTGACAAGACTGGACAACTACGGTGTACCAAAAATTCATACAGCCCATCTATTTCAATCTCATCAACACCATGATAAACAGAGCAATAAAATGGTAGAAAGCAATTTTCTTTTTTAAATACAGTGTATTTACAGTGTAAAGTGTACACTTTACTATTGAGCAATTACTATTATCCCTCATATATAATGAATGTAGTGCCTGATCTGATACAGAATGAATTATTGTTTTGAATTCAAGAAAACCATGCTGTTACCCTTTAGAACACAGGTCTTCAAACTTGGCAACTTTAAGACTTGTGGACTTCAACTCCCAGAATTCTCCAGCCAGCTTTGCTGAATTCTGGGAATTGAAGTCCACAAGTCTTAAAGTTGCCAAGTTTGAAGACCTCTGCTTTAGAGTGACAGAATTGGCTAACTATCAGCCTCTTAAGTATAATAAATAAGTTCTATGCTAGATATTTATACAATAATTTAGTCTATTGAATTGACTTAGAGCAAACACTGGCAGATGAGCAAGCAGGCTTCTGGACCAGGGGTGGGTTCCTAATTTTTTATACCACTCTGTGGGCGTGGCTTATTTTGTGGGTGTGGCTTGCCAGCCATGTGACCGGGTGGGCATGGCTTCTCAGACTGCTGAAGGGAGGGGAACTGAGTTAGGTCCTGCCGCCCATTCCCCCTCCCCTCAGCAGCTCGAGAAGCCTCGAACGTGCGAAAATGCCTAGGATCATCACCGCGCGTTAGTGGCTTCTCGGACTTCTGAAGGGAGGGGAATGGAGATAGCTCCTGCCGCCCGTTCTTTCAGCGTCTCACTCGCTCCCTCAGCCATCCTCCCCTGCTTGGACTCACTGTGGGGTAGGAAGGCAGCGCATGCACAGTGCTGGAAGCTCAGCTTCTGGGCATGCGCAAAAGAAATTTTTTTAAAAAATTACTTTTTAAAAAAAAATGGCGGCACCCAGGCACCGGCAATCGACCGCACCGGTACTGTGACGTCACCAGCGGGCCGCTACCGGTGCTATAGAGTGGACCGCACTGGTAGGAACCCACCACTGCTCTGGACATTCTATTTCTGAACATGTCTTTATTCTTCAAAACTTGGCCAAGAAAAATGTCCAAACCAGGTTCATCATTATATACTGCATTTATAAATTTCAGGTCCGCATTTGATCTAGTTCCCAGAGAAAGGCTCTTGTCTAAGCTTCTGCATACAACCATTGACAGACACCTATTATTACTTATTATTATTTATGCACAATCTTTTTAACAATCAAAGTTCAATGCAGCATGCAAGGCCACTGCACTAATCAGATTCTAATCTATAGAGGAGTAAGGCAATGATGCATTCTAGCCCCTCTGCTGTTTATTCTCTATATAAATCCACTTGTGGCCCAGTTAAACCAATTAGAGCATTATCCTCTCAAATTAGTTGATAGACATATTGCATCCTTGTTGTATGCAGATGATATAGTACGGTACTTTTATCACAAGCGCAAATTGAACTTAGAAGAGCCTTGAATGCTCAGACTACTTATTGCTTTGAAGAGGCTTTTGAAATCAACTATAATAGTACTAAGATGATTATCTTTGCAAAAAGTCCTAAATTGCACACCTGGAAGATAAAAGGCCAGAACATCAAGCAAGTCAAATCCTTTAAATACCTGGGCATGGTTTCCCATAGCTCTACTAAACGCAATGCACAGCAAAACTATATTATCTAAAATGCCCCCAAAACAGTGGTAGGACTTCAATCTTTTTATTTTTCAAGAGGAGCACAGTGTATTACAGCAGCACTGAAGTTATATTCGGCTGAGGCTCGTGCAGAACTACTTTTTGGTGCTCAGCTGGGATCTTATTTCTCTTTTACTTCTCTGGAAAGGGTACAATCTAAATTCCTAACAGCTATATTTCAGGCACAGCTTTCCCCAAAAATGTAAAATTAAGGTATTCAGGTATAGCTGTGTCCCAAATGTAGCATTAAGGAGGGAGGCGGGATTAGGCAAAATTGAAACAGGTGCATGGATTTACATTTTTGTGCATTGGTTTTGTACATTTTTCTACATGTTTGACTTCTTTCGTTATTGAAGACAATTTTGAATTAGTATGCTTCAGGACCAGCTCACAAAAAATCCAATATCCTGATTTCTCCAGCGAAGTATTTTTAACGATGGGGTATGATGCACTTAATGAACTTAAACAATGTACTAAAGATCTGGAAATCCAGCGCAGGCTGCTCTTCCCAAGAATGGTTTTGTTTTTTGCTTTTTGAGCAGTCAAACTTCCCCTTTTAAAGAAGCAAGATATTTTTATTGAATAATCATCCCCCAAATACAAAAAGCATTAACTTTGGTGAGTTATAATGCACTTCTCACAGCAGTTTTAGAGGACCAATACAAACAAATACCATATGAACTGTGACTGTGTCCCTATGAAGAAGTAGCTACAGCTTTCATCCTACTATACTTATCTTCAATAAGGACTCATGAACTCAATTTATAACACCTTACCTCAGGGGCGGGTTCCTAATTTTTTTACTACCACTCTGTGCGTGTGGCTTATTTTGTGGGTGTGGCTTGCCAGCCGGGTGGGCGTGGGCCTCGGGAGCTTGGCAGCAGCTGGAGAAGCAGGAGGCATTGCCCACCCGCAACGCAGCCCCCCGCAGCGGGAGCAGCGAGACCGCGGCAGCGGTTCTTCTAGGAGGCTCGGTCCGGCCTGAATGCTTCTCCCCATTCGATGATCCTAGGCTCCTGCCGCCCGTTCTTTCAGCATCTCACGCACTCCCTCAGCCATCCTCCCCTGCTTGAACTCACTGTGGGGTAGGAAGGCAGCGCATGCGCAATGCCAGAAGCTCGGCTTCTGGGCATGCGCAGAAGAAAATTTTTAAAAAAATTAAAAAAAACTTTTTTTAAAAAATGGCAGCGCCTAGGCACCGGCAACTGACCGCACCGGTACTGTGACGTCACCAGTGGGCTGCTACCGGTGCTATAGAGTGGACCGCACCTGTAGGAACCCACCACTGCCTTACCTAATGAAATATCTGGGAAACACTTATCCCTTTTACATTCAACTACTTGGTGGGAAGGTAACAGCGTTCCCTGCACCTTCGGCGTTTAGTCATGCCGGCCACATGACCACGGAGACGTCTTTGGACAGCGCTGGCTCTTCAGCTTTGAAACGGAGATGAGCACCACCCCCTAGAGTCAGGAACGACTAGCACATGGGAGATGGGGGATGGGACGGGACACGGCAAGGCAATGGCTGGATCCTTAGGGCAGGAGAGAAGCCACATCCAAAGACCCTCCTTAAGCGAGCAGCCACCCACCCTCCATGTGTGTCTTTGCTGCGCTTTGGCGCTCGCTTGAGGAGGGTCTTCCCACGTGTGCCACAGCCAGCCAGGGAGTCGCAAAAGGGGGAGGAAGGTCGCTCGAAGAGAAGCCTCCGCTGGGGGTGGAGATCGTTCCTCAGCACACAGAGAGAAGGGGAAAGAGAGAGAGAGATGGAGAGAGAGAAAGAGAGAGGGTATATATATATATATATATATATATATATATATATATATATATATATATATATATATATATATATATATATATATATATATATATATATATATATATATATATATATTATTATTATTATTATTTATTTATTTATGGTTTCTTATATGCCGCCCCACTCCCGAGGGACTCAGGGCGGCTTACAACACAGGAAAAATACAAGAAAACCAATAAATGCAATTAAAATCAAAATATAAAAATTAAAAATTACAATATAAAAGAACCATTCAACCACCAGACATACCCGGGGGAGAGTGCAGATGGAGTTAAGCTCTACTCCCTGCATACTGTATATATGTATGTATGTGTATGTGTATGTGTATGTGTATGTATATATATATATATATATATATATATATATATATATATATATATATATATATATATATATATATATATATATATATATATATATATATATATATATATATACACACACACACACACACACACACACACACACACACACACACACACACACACACACACACACACACATATCTTTTTCTCATAGAAAAGAAAACATAGAGCCACAAAACCTGAGTAGGCATAGCTGGGGGGGATCATGTGACTTGGTAGGAGTGACATCGAGTTGTCACGCCCACCCAGGTTTTGTGGCTCCGGGTGTCTTGTTTTCTCTGGGAAACAGGTCCAAATGGCTCTTTGAGTTTTCAAGGTTGCCGACCCCTGCCCTAATCAGACACTGGTGCAGGCTGCCCTACCTTTATAAAAGAGACAAGCTTAATTTACATGGAAGAAGAAAAGAACTGGAGCCTTAATTTGCTCACATATTCTACATATTCTACAACTACTTGAGTACTTGTTAAAATTCTTGCATTATCATTTCAAGCATAATCATTATTTATTCTAACCAGAACTCTAGAGATTTGTTTTTGGAAACTAACCATTTTAATCTCAGTTAAACTGAATTAATCAATGGGGAACTCAGTTTTCCTTAGATTATCTAGGAGAGAACAGAATTTCTAGATTTCATATGTAGTTTAACTTGTAAGCTGGTTTATGTTTCTAAGCTATCATATCTTATACATGCCTTTTTAAAGGATGTCTTTTGATTTCTTTTCTTTTCTTTCTTTCCTTCCTCCCTCCCTCCCTCCCTCCCTCCCTTTCTTTCTCTTTCTTTCTTTCTCTTTCTTTCTCTTTCTTTCTTTCTCTTTCTTTTCTTTTCTTTCCTCCTTCCCTCCTTCCCTTCCTCCCTTCCTCCCTCCCTCCCTTTCTTTTTCTTTCTTTCTCTTTCTTTCTTTCTTTCTTTCTTTCTTTCTTTCTTTCTTTCTTTCTTTCTTTCTTTCTTTCTTTCTTTTTTTCTTTGCTTTTACTTGCATCTTAACATTTTAATGGATCAGTTGATGGAAAACAATAAAAGTTGCCTTTTGCTGCCAGATATAACATTAACAGAACCTGATTTTTTTATAAGAGGACAAGGCATATTGGCTCAAATATATTTAATTAAATGTTAGTGGGCATACTTCACTACTTGAGAAATTATTTCTTTATCAATAATGTCAAGAGTTTTATTGTAGCCAAGGTCATATGAGCTTAGTAAAAACAAGACCATATAAATTCACTGTGCAGTTCATAAGTTCAAAACTAGAACATTATTGGTTAAAATTGGCCTTTTTAATTTCAGCAAGCAGAATAACTCTTACAGTACATGAAAATAGTTAAAACAGACTACTCTGTGCAGTAAATAGTGTTGAATGGCCATTTTTTTTATTATCCAATTAATACAGATGTTGGAAGAAAACAATCTACAGAAGTTGTATTAGAGAGACTTGATTAAGGCATGCTAATGACTATAATGTCATCCAGTTATTGTGAAGGTCATATAAAGCTTGACATCATTACAGCTATTTCAGCACACCGATGATTGAAAGACTTCTCAAGTCATTATTTATTTATTTATTTATTTATTTATTTATTTATTTATTTATTTATTTATTTATTTATTTATTTATTTATTTATTAAATTTATATACCGCCCTTCTCCAGGGGACTCAGGGCGGTGAACAGCCAAGTAAAAAACATTAAAATACATTTAAGCCAAGTAAAAAACATTAAAATACATTTAAAATAAAATATTCAATATGGCCCTAATTTAATACAATTAAAATTTAGTAAAATCTTAAAATTTTAAAAACCCCAAAAACTTTTTCACGCCAGCCCGTCTTGATAAAAATAATGCGTCTTGAGGGCACGGCGGAAGGTGGACAGGTCGTGAATTGTTCTTAAGTCTGGAGGGAGCTGATTCCAGAGGGTGGGTGCTCCCACAGAGAAGGCCCTCCCCCTGGGCATCACCAGCCTACACCGCTTGGCTGATGGCACCCCGAGGAGGCCCTCTCTGTGGGAGCGCACTGGTCGATGGGAGGCAGTTTGTGGCAGCAGGCGGTCTCGGAGATACCTAGGTCCAATGCCATGGAGCGCTTTAAAGGTAGTAACAAGCACCTTGAAGCGCACCCAGTAGACCACCGGAAGCCAGTGCAGCTCGCGCAGGAGGGGTGTTATATGGGAGCGCCAATTAGCCCCCGAAACCACCCGCGCGGCCGCATTCTGGATCAGTTGGAGCCTCCGGGTGCTCTTCATGGGGAGCCCCATGTAGAGAGCATTACAGTAGTCCAGACGCGACGTGACCAGGGCATGGGTGACTGTGCACAGGGAATCCCGATCCAGAAAGGGCCGCAACTGGCGTATCAGGCGGACCTGATAAAAGGCCGCCCTGGTCACAGCTGTCAGATGGTCCTCTAAGGACAGCTGTGGATCCAGGAGGACACCCAGATTGCGAGCCCTTTCGGCGGGGGCTAGAGACTCGCACCCGATAGTCAGAGATGGAATCATCTGACTATATCGAGACGCTGGGAACCACAGCCACTCCGTCTTGGAAGGGTTGAGCCTGAGTCGGTTTCTCCCCATCCAGATCCGCACAGCTTCCAGGCACCGGGACATCACTTCAAGGGCATCATTGGGGTGGCCTGGGGTGGACATGTACAGCTGTGTATCATCGGCGTACTGATGGTACTTCACCCCAAAGCCACGGATGATCTCACCCAGCGGCTTCACATAGATGTTGAACATAAGGGGCGGGAGAATCGACCCCTGGGGCACTCCATATGTAAGAGGCCTCGAGGATGACCTCTGCCCCCCTGCCAATACAAACTGCGACCGGTTGGAGAGAAAGGAGGAGAACCAACGAAAAACGGTGCCCCCTATCCCTAACTCTTCCAGCCGGTGCAGCATGATACCATGGTCGATGGTATCAAAAGCCGCTGAGAGGTCTAATAGGACCAGGACAGAGGAACAACCCCTGTCCCGAGCCCTCCAGAGATCATCAACCAATGCGACCAATGCCGTTTCCGTGCTGTGCCTGGCCCTGAAACCCGACCTGGAATGGATCTAGGTATGATGATTCCTCCAAGTACTGGGGAAACTGTCGTGCGACCACACTCTCAACAACCTTCACCACGAAGCGAAGGTTGGAGACAGGGCGATAGTTAGCTAAAATTGCTGGGTCCAGGGAGGGCTTCTTGAGGAGAGGCCTCACCACCGCTTCTTTCAAAGCCATGGGGAAGTAACCCTCCCCCAAAGAGGCGTTAATAATTCCCTGGAGCCAGCCTCGTGTAACCTCCCGGGTAGCCAGCACTAACCAGGAGGGACACGGATCCAATAAACATGTGGCTGCACTGAGCCTCCCCAGAATCTTGTCCACATCCTCAGGGGTCACCGAGTCAAACTCTTCTCAAATAACGTTCCCAAGACTATTCCCTGTCACCGCGTCCGTATCCACCCAGTTGGAGTCCAGTTCCCCCTGAATCTGAGTGATTTTGTCATGTAGATATCGTCCAAAGTCCTCAGCCCTGCCTTCCAGGGGATCCTCCCACGCTTCTTGATGGAGTAAGGAACGGGTCACCCTGAACAGGGCTGTTGGACGATTCTCTGATGACGCGATAAGAGCGGAAAAATACTTTGATTTCTCCGCTTTTATCGCCACTAGGTAGGTCTTAATATGCGACCTTACCAGTGTTCGATCAGATTCAGAGAGACTGGCCCTCCAACCGCTCTCTAGGCGTCTTTTCTGGCGCTTCATCTCCCTCAGCTCCTCAGTAAACCAGGGAGCTGAGCGGGATCGGAGCCGAGTCAGAGGCCGCAAAGGCACAACTTGGTCCAAGGCCCCACCGGCCGCCCTGTCCCAGGCGGCAACCAGGTCCTCGACCGAGTTGAGGGCTAGATCATCAGGAAGTGGCCCAAGCTCCGTCTGGAACCTGTCCGGGTCCATCAGGCGCCTGGGGCAGACCCATCTAACTGGTTCCGCCTCCCTGCGGCGTGGGGAAGCGGTATGGAGGTCTAGGTGAAGGAGTGAGTGATCTGACCATGACAAGGGTTTAATGACTACATCCCCTATATCAAGACCATTCAACCACTGGCCAGAGACAAAAATCAAGTCTAGAGTGTGTCCTCCCTCATGTGTGGGGCCATGAACTAACTGGGTTAGGTCCATGGCCGTCATGGAAGCCAAGAACTCCCGAGCCAACTCAGATGTTTCACCAACGGATGGCAGGTTGAAATCTCCCATGACCAAAAGCCTGGGTGTGTCAACCGCCACCGTGGCTATCGTGTCGAGTAGCTCAGGCAGGGCAGCTGCTACGCGGCAGGGAGCCAGGTACATAAGCAGCAAGCCCTTCTGAACCCCATGGCCCCATTTCACAAGGAGGGACTCACAACCAGCTATCTGTGGCACAGTGGTCTCCCTTGGCCCAAGACCCTCATTAATAACAACCGCCACCCCCCCTCCCCTCCCCTGAGCCCTCGGCTGATGGAATGCTCTGAAACCTGGTGGGCAAATCTCCACCAGAGGGACACCTCCCTCCGGCCCCAACCAGGTCTCCGTGATACCCGCCAGGTCCATTCCCCCCTCAACAATAAGATCGTGAATGAGGGGGCCTTTATTTACCATGGACCTGGCATTGCATAGCATCAGCCGAAGACTCAGGTCCTGAGTATCTAAGCCACCCAGTATCCGGGGTGAGCTGTAGAGACCGGGACGCGCAATCGCTTTTAAGCAGCGAGTGCGCATCCCCAATACATGATATGGTCTCTTGCTCCCGATTCCATATCTGCCCCTTCCCATCACCGTGCTGATGGCACAACCCTCATTCAAATGTCCATTTTCCATAGACTGCTCCCCAATCCCTCGCCCAACATCCTCTCGCTCGTTAACCCCTGCCGGGCTATGCGCCAGCCTAGGAGGATTTCCCCCCCAATCCCCCTTGGTTGTATTCCCAATTCCCCTTAAAACATATTTATACATTAATTTAAACAAAAAACCTCTTAAATCCCTTTTTGTTGCATGCCATCTCTCAGGGCTCCAAAGCCCGTCATCGAGGAAGACCCTTGATAATACAGGGGGCCATCGCCACGAGGGGGGGCATCTCGCAGTGCAAGCAGTTCCCTTGGAGAGTAGCCCATCACATAAATGGTGGGGTGAGGAGAGGGGGCTCCAGATCCATAAAAGTCATATTTCGAGGGGTTGAAGATGTAAAAAGATGTTGAAGAGGCTAAAGCAAGGAGGTTGAGGTTTGGGCCCCTACATTCTCCCACAATGAAGGGGCAGTCAGATTACGTGTCTGCAGGAGTTAGTAGGAACTTTGCCAAAGGTGATAAATAAATTTTATTTTCTGGCAAATGCAAAAAATATCTACTACAAAAACATAGGCATTTTTACTTGAAAACTACACATAATGATTAAACTACATTAATTTTTAAAAATAATACAGTATTTGATAACATGGTACTAATTTTATATAGTACTCATGTTTAAGAAAATTATTCAGTTCTGTACTACATAAAATATATTTTCCTTAATCCTAATATGTTGTTTGAACTGAAATTATAATTGTTAGATAGCAACTCTTTGTATGTTTACAAGAGCTTGATTCCTATTATACACAATGAAGCTTACTTCTAAGTTTCCATGCACAAGGTTGCTTTGTGAAGAACACAGTAACACAATAACAATTTTAAAGAGTTATGAGTGTTAATGCAAAGAATTGTACACTCTAAGAAAAGGAGATTTTATCGATTAATGTATCATGCACATGACAAGTTCTATAAAATTCTGCTCGAAAATAGCACTATTTATGTGATAACAATATGCTATCTAATCATATCCCAGCAGGTACTAAACTGAGTACAATATTTATCAGCAGAAGTGATTGCCAACCAAGTTATTATCTGCTTTCCAAATTTTATACCGAGGACAGACTGCTGTGCATCACTGCAGCAGCTATCATTACCAACATTTTGTGTAGACAGCAAACTTTGGATGCATTGGAAATATTTATGTCACTACACAAGACCATATCATAGGATGAACATAAAATTTGTGTGAGGTGTTACATAAGGAATTATTTCGTTTGAAATATTTGTCCCTAGTTTGTTTTCTCTCTCTTCACCGAATACTCTTAGTATATTCAGGACGACAATTATAATCAATTTTATGTGATTCTGACAATGCCATTTCATTGTGATCTCCCCAATTTGCAGCCCAATAAGCAGCAATCACACCGTGAGAGGTATGTTGTTTGTGGGAAACAAATGGCAATGTATTATTAGTAAAGGTTGAAAAGTTTTACATTTTGCTCTTCCCTGTACTATTGTATTTTTTTTTTTTGTTAATGAAAAACTTGAATTCTAAGATAATTTGAATTTGATAAAAAAATACTTTTATCATTGCATCTTTTTAGTTCCCTTTGTTGTGGTGGATTTATGAAAACAAAATACAATACGACAAAATAAAGGCCATAATTGCATAGACTGTTTGCTTGTAAGCCTGGCACAGATAATTAATACAGGTGTTAATATTACACGAGATAATTCTGAGGATATACATTTGCTCTTTTATTTATTATTATTTATTACATTTATATACCACTCATGTCACAGTTCAATTTCCCTATTACACCATTTATTTACTTATGGAAATCAAGTTTCCAGTTCCGTTACTTTGTAAATAAAATGGGAAATACTCATTCAGATATTCTAGATTATTGACACCTTGGTTGAAAGTTAAATTTCATTGAAACTTGCTATTTATAATTGCAACTTTATCAACTGGAAGCAGATACAGTGATGCTACAAATGTCAATGCTTTTGTTTACTTTTGTCCTACCAGCATGTAGGAAAAATCCTTGCTCTAATTCCTAAAGCTATTTCTTATTTTATATTGTTAGATTAAAAAATATTCCTGAAAAATGTCTTCTATTCTCTGTATAAGAAACTAGGCCAAATGAACAGTGCCGGTTGGTATTTTTTAGAAATCCATACAGTAATTTGATTACTGTATGATCATTGTTTTATGATTTTAAAGAATGCTTCAACTCATTATTGGTTATGTTCTTGTCCATGATCACAATTAACTATAAAATTAACATTCCAAGTTGGCTCAACTAGACCCAAACTCCTTCACACAATTTGCAATGGAATTTTATTTTAATTATTTTAGTTATAAAGCATTAAGCAGATAAGTAAACAACTATTGCACTGATTACAGACAGAGAACAATGCACAACTTTTTTTTTTCTCTTTGGGGAAAAAAATCCTGTTTCTTATTGCAAACCAAAGTTGAGGTGCATAATGTAGACTGATTTTTATTTTAATAATATTAAATTTTGGTTTGATATTAAATCTTATTTTAGACTTCATTTTATAATTTGACTAATTTGACCTCTTATAACACAAAAAAGATTAATAATAATAATAACAACAACCACAACAACAACCAAAACAACAGTAACAGCAACAACAATATCCAGGAAGATATACTCACAAGTATTATTTATGAAAATAATTGGGCAGGTTTTATATATTACTGTGATAGAATTGATAATCAGAATTTGGATAGTTCTATGTCATTGATAGTAGAAATAAAATTCACTCATCAAGTTTTTCCATTTAATCTGGACTTAATAATATATTTGAATGATATACTGTCATATAGAAGACACAAATAGTTGCACAGATAACATAATGAATTTATGTTATTTACTTTTAATACTTGCCTATAATTACAATTCTGTTGTTTTGTTTTCAAATTGTATTTGGCGATTTAATTTTATTCCAAAATGGAAATTATTATAAAATATTTGACAACTTAATTTGTCAATTTTACATATAGCATAGATGCGATCAAAATGTACAACATCTTGTATGAGAAAAGAACAGTTGTTTGGAAGGCCGAGTTCTAAAGTGAACTTCTGATTGAGAGACAAAAGTCGGACCCTGATTGTCAGTCTATTTATTTTATTTTTTCCCTTTAAAATCAATATCATTCTCATTACTTTCACTAAGAGAGTTTAAAAAACTAACACAGCACAACTGACATGGTATCAGCTGGATTTTTTTTAAAGAAAAATGATAATTCTTAAATTCTTCCATATCTTATTCTCCAGCACTATAAAAACAAATATGGGTAACCACAGAGAGACACAAGGGAAAGGAAGGGCCCTTATGATATATGTGTAATGATATAATCATATTAAAGCCATCACTCATACTTATGTCAGACAACTTGATTCGAGCTTAAACTTGTAGCATGTGCATGATTATGTCATTGCAACCTTGTTGTTGACACAGTTTTCTGGAGATATCACCAATATCAAAGGAGAAAAGTTAATATAGTTTCAAGTTGTCATGACAATGGGACCATCTACTAATCCATGAATTATTGCATTTCTTCTCCTTTATAATGCATTATTGAGGTATTGCACTACAGTGATATGTAGTAACTAATGTACACTTATGATAGCATTAAAATAATGTATTGTATTTGAAGATAAAAAGATTTCTTCCCAAATTAGATAAACTGAAAATGGTAACATAAATCTGTTCACTGCAAGGAATGTTCCACTTTAAAAAAAATATTCACTGACAATTCATAGTATTATCACATGTACTGTTAAACAGGCTCGATTGTCTCACATGCATTTGACTTCCACTGAAATGGAAACCCTGGCTTGCTGTAAAATTAGAAACTACTCCTGGGAATTCAGAAATTTGCTGCATACATTAGGACTTGTAACAAAAACACCTGCATCATTATCACATTTCTGCTAATCTGTCGCAAGTTTGTGCAAATCATTTCACCTAAGCAAGAGCATGTGTTGTATAATTATTAGGTTTCTGCTGTGTAAATACAAATGATATTCTTGACTTAAAGAGAATTGGAGGAAATGAAAAGGAGACTTACGGAGTATACTCCACAAAAATCGGAACAGATGCTACAGGAATTGGAGAAAAATTACACTGGATTAGGCACTAAAAGTATGGGCTTTTCTAAACTTTTGGAATAAAGATGGATACTAATTATTAAAATGGATATAAATGAAGCAAATCCTCCCCTTTTTATTATTTGAAAAGTTAACCATTATTTTCCCATAAGATATTTTTATTAGAAAAAATACATAAAATATTGTTTTACAAAACATTATTTGAGTGAATCATTTATTTCAACAGATCAACAAGAGAAATGGAATCATTCTCCAGTGTTGGTTGCAGGAGAGTCCAAGAATGGGTTGACACGCCCTTTCTTCCCAGAGACTGAGTCATCAAACTTGTGGCCATGCCCCCTCACCTCTCCTCTGGCCCCCAGTTTCGACTCAGTCTCGACCCTAGAGAGAAGTGTCAGACTTGACTTTTTAGACTGGTCAGAATTCTGGGACTCTCCAACTCTCAGGTTTTTCTAATCGCACTCTGGTTTAAAAATTGCGGACAAGTGGTGGCTTAGCCATCACACATTCCATTCTGCCTGCCGGATCACCGGCTTAACTTTACGGATCGTGCTGGCTATCCCAGTCCATCTGGAACATCTACCGACCAAAGAAATTTCAGGCAGCAGTGGCTGGATTCTCTGGACCATTCCAGAAAGAGCCAATCAACCCTCGAGACCTGCCTGAAGTCACCTGTGCGTGCACTGGCTCACCTGTTCCATCGGGTGCGTCCGCCACCACCATCAGCCACAAATTTGACAGATAGCCTCATGGAGAGGCTCGGAGTCACTGTCTAGTTTAGGCTAGGCATACCTGGCTGGGAGCTTAAATTTAAACTGCAGCAGCAGTATTTTATTCAAAATCAGTCTGCCGATACATCGTAAAATGGCGGAGCGCACAAAAGTGTAGAGTGAGGAACAATTCCCCAAGCTGCTCCAGCCTGCTGGGGAGGTTGTGGAAGTAACTAAGTCAGCTTGCAAACAAACAGCCACCAAATTGGGACCAAAAACCCTGGTTCAAAAAAGTCTTCAAAGGCATCAGAGAAAGACGCCAGAAGAAGACAAAAATGTGCTAGAAAAGCAATTCTCCAGAGCCAAAAGGGAATAAACAGAGCAAGGAAGACAAACAGCTTTCTCTTTGACAGATCCTGTCAATTCCCGCCCTTTGCACAATGAACCATAATTCGCTCAGGAGATGCAGTTCTGCAGGCATGGCCACCAGAGGGAGCAAGACAGCTATCTCCTCATTTGTCTCCCCGAGGCAGCAATGAGGCAGAGATTAATCCATTTTCCTGCCTAGCAACATCTGAATGGCGGAACACCTCTAAAAGTAGAAATACTGCTCCTGAGGCAACATTTACACCTATTGTGGCAGGGCTCCGCCAAAGGGAAAATCTGGGACCTGATCTACCTGCAGATATTAAGTTAATCATCTCCCAGGCTATTTCACAGGGTATTGCTGCAGGATTGCAGAAAAGCTGCCTATCAGCAGCTCTGGCCTCCGAGCCTTCCATTGGCTTACAGCAGTATCCTCAAGCCTCAACAGACTGGTCTCACTGGCAGGGAACCCAATCTCCCAATCCCTCCTTAGGCAGTGATGAATCACTATTGGAGGATGAAGGCCAGAGGTACTTGGACCTATCAGAGGATGAGGGCTTAACTCTGGACATCCCAGCATTTACAGGCCTCTTCTTTCCTGCCCTATTTAAGCCTCTCTTGTATAAGGCAAGTTGCAGCCCTCTCCACAGTGTTGGCACAGGAGCCCCGTGCTCATCACCCAGTTATACGAAGGTGCACCTAACCTACACTCGCCAGTGGTATCCCACTTGGGACTTGCCTAAGATTCTGCAGGCTCTCACCTCTGCACTCTTCGAGCCGGTAAGGGCAACCAGCCTATGTTTCCTGACCTTTAAGGTCGCATTTCTTATGGCCATCACTTCGGCCAGAGTTTTCATGGCATGGATAATTAAGGTATGATAAAGCTACAGTTAGTGTAGATTTCAAAAACTATTATGTCAACTTTATGAATGTGAAATAAATACAAATTTAAGTTGTGTTTGAAAATACATTTGTGGTTCCCAGCACAAGAAGCATTTTAGAGAAAGTAATACGTAAACGTAAATAGTTATTTTTAGATGAAGTACTAGAATTTTCTCAGGAGGATCGTAAAATAAAGTCAGAGAATATTTGACAATGGGATATAGTTGTCAATGTTTATTCATGTACATATTCATGTACAATTAATATAAAGGTATAAAGATAAAATATCTTAATGGTTTTGAATAAGACTGAATTTGAAGTAGAATTATGTACAAATGATTAATATGGTTATTCTAAAAACGACACACTTTTCTTGATATAAGAGACAGAAGAACAAGTGAAAGAATGTATGATAACATTGGTCATAGTATCAAAATAGATAAATGGGAAAACATATACCATGACTGAAAGGACTAAAATTTACATTATGTTTTAGCGTTAAAGCTTAATTTTTTTAATAAAATGATGTATCATTGGTATTTTCATCAGAGAATTTGTCCAGAATGTATTATGGTGCTTTGAATATTTCCTGAAAATGTAGAAAACGTGAAAATACTTTTTATTATGTATGGTGGATATGTAAAAAATCCCCCCCCAAACAAATGAATTCAAATAAATACACTAAGATTATATGTTTAAAAGTTTAAAGTTTTGACAATAAAGGAATGGTTAGTAAAGATAATAGAACTTGACTAAATTGGCTACATTTGATTAGAGAAAAAATAAAATCTAAATTTGCGGCTGACTAGAAACCTATTATAGACTCTTTGCATGAAACAGTAAATGCACTTATGACTTGTGGTTTCGATTGTTAGGAAAAATTGATAATCGAATAAAATAAACTTTCTTGTAATCAGAGTAAGAGAGCTTTGCAATTACATTTATATTTGCTCAAATGACTAAAGCAATTGTTTGTATTTTCTTCTAATTTATATTTGCTGCAAAGGAAATCTGAAGTTTTTCTTATTTCTTTTTGTTTTCTTTCTGTACTTTTGTCTTTTTTCTTGTTTTTTTAAATTTGTATTAGTTTGTGTTAGTTTATTTAATTTTTAAAACTTTTAATTATGTATGTTTTAATTAAAATAAATGATATCCTTGGCTTAACTAACCTAACCCTATACTAACCACATTTAGAAATAAATCTTGCAAATATGTGACAGACAAAAATATTTTAATTTAACAAGAGGTTGAATGTTTGCTTTTCCGGATTACTTTTTCCAAGAGCCCAAGTGTAATATTATTATTATGCTTATAGTCTGCATACACTGCATTGCAGTTTTCATTTTCAGTCCCTAGAGGTCTCTATATATCACATTTTGAATCTGACAGTTCAACACCAAACCAATTTTGAAGCACTTTATTTTAAGCTTACAATAAATAAATGCAGAACTACTTATAATTTTCTTTAATCTTTAAAAATGATTATTATCATTTTTAATAATTGTTAATAATTGTTAATAATTGTTAATAATTGTTTAATAATTGTCACTGTCATATTATCATAGTATGCTTATGATTATGACTGATAAGGGTGATCACCATTATAAATATTGTAAATCTTTTACGGAAGGGAGATTATCTTTTCATCTTGTTCAGATGAAGATCCGGATTTCTCCCTCAAATTTTGATATTATTAATATCACTGGAGATAAGCCTACCCATTTCCTTTCCATTTTCCATATCCTATGGAAAATCCAAACTATCTGTTCACTTGACATATTTTTGACATACACCAAACATATTTTTATTTGTAAAAATAGGTAAAATGATAGCTATACAACTATACAGTTACCATTTTAATTAAGCAGTAGCTTAATATTGCTTTTGCCCCATTTAGCATAATTTTGTTAAGTTATTAATAGTAAGAGACTAAATAATGGCTAATTTATTCTGGATCCAACCCTTTTTCATCTAATTCTGAATTTCCCCCATTGAAGGAGATAAAGGCAGAGTATATTTTAAATAGAGTCCTTAATCTGGCAAGATTTTGTCTATAGGTGTGAAACAACAAAGAACTCATTATCATTTGCCATATGTTTTTCTTGATTTGTGGTCTGATATGTATAATTCTATCATAATCAAAGCAGATATTAGACTTCTTTCGTACAGTTTCACTGAGGTGCAAAAAAAGCAACATGTTCATTGGACACAATCATATAAAAGTGCCGTCTTCAATTAATTAGTTATTAAATATAGATATTGAATATGCTTAGGAGTTATTAAGGCAAGAATCTTAAACACTTGGTTTCATATGTCATTAAATTATCAATTCTTGGAATAATGATACTGTGATATCTTAGGTAGCTCTGAGAACAATAAATATGAAATAAACCTGATATTTATTTTAATGTAAAACATGAAATGCATATTCAGTACAATAAGAATAAATTAATAGCCAACAAGGATTGGAATCTTTTGTTTTGTTTTGTTTTTTTGGTACTTTCAGGTTAGCATTGACTCCTGACAACTACCTACCCTTGTCTTTGCAGTTTACTTGGCAAGATTTTGGAAATGGTTTGCCATTGCCTGCTTTCTAGGGCTCAGAGAAAGTGACTGGTCCAATATCATCCAGCTGGTTTTGTGCTTACAGCATGACTAGATTTATGTCTTCTCAGATTTTACTGATATCTTAACTCCTACATCAAACTGGTTCTCTAATAAAGAAAGGTTTTCCAGGGAAGATAGCAAATGTCCCTGTGACAGCCTATCAGATGACTCCAAAGAGCTATCAGTAGCTACCTATGGGCAACCCAAATATATTTGATGCCCAGGTAATTACAGCATAGAACTCAGTTTTTTCACTTAGCACCTTATTGACTGAAACAAAAAAGGTCACAGCTTGTGGATAATTTCTTTCAATTTAACCATAAAAAATAAAGTTATGAATATTTCATAATTAAATTTTCTTTTTTATATTAGTTTGCTAAGAAGAATTTATAGAATTACAGTATTAAACTTAATTTCTTCAGATTGCATTGTAATACATAGATGTATTTTATATTGCAATGAAGTATAGCTATATGTGAGAGGTTATTTTAAGTGAGAGTATGTTTTACTATGAGATAAAATAAATTTTCTCACTGATAAAAATATTATAAATGATATTGTGTTTCCCCCAAAATAAGACCTATCCAAAAAATAAGCCTTAGCTTGATTTTCACATGTGCATCTAATATAAGCCCTACCCCCAAAATAAGCCCTAATTAAGACCCCATCCACTCTGTCCCACCATCTTGTTGTACGAGATGGGGTGAGGCGAATATGTAAAAAATCAAGCTAGGATGAGGGTGGGGAGCCACAAGCTGCTCCACAAGCACCATACCCACTTACCTTAGGACCGCCACAGCCAGGCCTCCCACACCTCAACACCTTTCATGCTGCTGCCTGACTTCTTTTGCAGCTGCTTGCAGCAGGAGGTTGCAGTGTACATTGCGGCACTGCCACCGCTTGTGGCGGGACACTGTGTGCCGCATCACACTGGTCCAGCCACTTGCCACAGGAGGCCACATGGTGCATCACCACAGTGCTGTTGCTCATGCATGCAATTGTGCGACGCACCACATAGCATCCTGCCGCAAACAGCGACACCGGCGTGATGCACCACATGGCAACTTGCCATGAATGGCCACGAGCAGCCGCAGAAGAAGTCAGGCAGTGGCGTGACAGGTGTCGGTTCATGGGACGCCTGGCTGCAGTGGTCCTAAGGTAAGCAGGTAAGATGTCCCCCAAAATAAGACCTGGTGCTTATTAGGGGGGCCCAAAAGAAAATAAGACCAGGTCTTATTTTCAGGGAAGCACGGGTAGTACTATTAAATCTACTTAATATCCTAATTAACTGATACTTGTTGATGTTACTGTCACTGATCAATGTACAGTATTCAAGTTTCTTCCTATAAATACAATTTCTAAATTGGCTCAGTCACATTTGCTATATTTTAATCTTATATTTGTATACATGCTTCAACATAACTATGAATTTTGTATTTATGTTCCTACCTGAAAAGTTATATTTGGTTAGCAGTGAATGTGTGAATGCCTAAACAATTATTGGAGGGGAAAATATTTTTATACTTATTTTTACATTTTCTATAATATATTGTTTCAAGTCCTGGCACGTAAATCTGAATTTTTGTCAACTATTTGATTATAGCTTGATACTGTAATGGAAATGTTACAGTATATCTGATTTCTTCTATTGTATTACATGTTCTGCTTTTATTCTCATTTTATTTTCACTTCCTTTATTATGTTACTTATTTATATTTACTTGTTTATATTTTATTTATTATTTATATTTACTTATTTATATTTACTTGTGGCCATTTTGTGTTTTAGAAAAGGAAAGCCTACTTCTATATTTTCTTTTTCTTGTTCTTCCGCCTTTGAGTTTCTTTCATAGCATTTCCACTGTTATCTCGGTACATCCTCAACATTATTAGATTCTTCTCCTTCTACTTAAGAGATTAAGTCTGTTAGATGGAGTTCAACTAAAGCTGACCTTTACCTGTCTTCAAGCATGCATTGTTTGGGTTTCTTCTTACTTACACTTCTCAAAACTTATTAAGTGCTCATTTAAGTACTGTAAATCATTGTGTCCAGCACTTTCCTTAATTGCTGCTAATAGCTCAATCTCCTGACCATTAGCACTTCGTCTAGATGCTCCCTCTGCCACTGTTTTATAATTGTCTTTTCTTTGCTTGCATTGTGCCATTGACTTTAAGGCTTACTTATGTACAAGAAATCTATTTAAGCTTGAATCAGAAGGCTATAGGGAGCAAAAGGATGCAACAAGGCAAGAGATGCGTGATTATATTGTACTGTTTTCAGTTCTGGAATTTAAAATAAAACACCTGCCTCCATCTATTGCTAATTATTAACAGGTAGTTTCATTTCGTTTCATTTAAAATTGGTTTGGGTTTGGACAGTGGTGAGTTGTAAAATATTTTGCCACCGGTTCATGCACACGCTCGCGATGCTTCTGCGCATGCGCAGAAGTGTCCCGGGTAGGTGGACAGAGCCTCCCGCCCCCAGTGCTACCAGTTCTAAGAACCGGTCTGAACCGAGAGCAACCCACCACTGGGTTTGGAAACTGTTGATGTGAAGAGTCAGACGTTCTTCACAATGTAGGGAGGTCCATCATACATTACCCAGAGCAGATGGGCGGTTAAAAAGCATGAGAAAAAAATTTCAGAGACTGTTCAGCAACCGAAAAGGGGGCAGGCAGGTGGGATTTGGTGAGTATCAAAGCCACTATCCTGGATGAAACCCAGGGCATCCAGGACTATATCAGTAAGATGGCACTCAAAGATGAGTTGCTGAGAGAATGTCTGAGGTAGCAGCTGACATAGGAGGAAGATTAAGCAGAGGACATGCCATAGTAAGACAGGACCCTGCATGGCATTTACCATTAACAGAGATGAGGTGAAAGACCATTAGGAAATTATACCAGTGGCTGCAAAGGGATGACTTGAAAGACAGCACTCAGGCAATGATCAAGAAGCATAAGAACAGGCACAAAAAATCAAATTTTCAGAAACGGGGGACTAGCACACTAGATAGGATCCAAATTACAGACTTTGCACAGCACCCTCAGAAACAGTCTAACCCTGTCCAATGGTAGGGTAAAAGATGCAGGCAGGTAAAGGTAGTCCTTGACTTACAACAGTTAATTGAGTGACCATTCAAAATTACAACTACACTAAAAATGTGACTTATGACTGTTTTTCAAAGTTATGACCTTTGCAGCATCCCCGATATCATGTGATCAAAATTCAGATGCTTGGCAACTGTTTCATATTTATGACAGTGGCAGTGTGCTGGGGTCATGTGATCACCTTTTGCGACCTTCTGACAAGCAAAGTCAACGAGGAAGCCAGATTCACTTAACAACTGGGTTATTAACTTATCCACTGCAATTTTTCACTTAACAACTGTGGCAAGAAAGGTCATAAAATGGGGCAAAATTCATTTAACAAATGGAATGGAAATTTTGGGCTCAATTGTAGTCGTAAGTTGAGGACTACCTATTCAGCGTACACTGAGTGGCACAATCAAGTAGCTGGCATTGTATACAGGAACATCTGCACAGCATATGGGCTAGACCCTTCCAAGTCCAGATGGGAGATTCTTCAGAAGGTTGTGAAGAATAACAATGCTAACATTTTGTGAGACTTCCAGATTCTGACAGGCAGGCAGGTTCTAGCCAATCAATCAGACATCATGGCAGTAGAACCAGAAGACAGAGTCCCCTGGGAGTTGGGCGGCATAGAAATCCATTTAAATAAAATAAATAAATAAACAGTGGTGGTGATAAATGTAACGAAGCCAAGTGACAGTGATCTCAGGAAGAAGGAGTATGAGAAACTAGAGAAAGGCCTGAACCTTAAGGAAGATTTGAAAGTAAAAACAAGTCCCAGTTGTGGTGGGAGCACTTGGACTCTTTTCCTAAGCTGGAGAATGGCTCTAACAGATCCAGCAACAATGCCAGAAGAGCGCAAAAAGAGTGCAATGTTAGGAATAGCTAAATACCAGGGGTGGGTTCTAATTTATTTCTCTGCCGGTTCGCTTCCTCCCACGCCGTGTGGCCACGCCGTGCTAAAAATATTTTTTTAAAAAGCCGAAAACAAGATGGTGATGCATGCGCAGTGCCAGAAACTCACCTCTGCGCATGCGCAAAAGAAAAAACCTGGAAAAAAATCCAAAAAAAATTCCCAAAAAAAGATGGCAGCATCCACGGACCGGCACCAATAGAACTGGTTCCATGACATCATCATGACATCACCAGTGGGTTGCTACCGGTTCAGGTGAACCGGTCCGAACCGGAAGGAACCCACCTCTGCTAAATACTGCACAACTTCTCAAAACACCTCAAACTCCCAGTCCTCTGTCAGACGATTGAGATTGAGGAAAACACATACCATCCATAGGGCTGAAAAGAGAAGTTTATATGTTTGGTTTGCAAATCTCCTCTAGTTGCAGAACTCTCTAATGATTCCATATAAGTCATTAAGATTGGAATGTGTGCATAAAATTCAACTGGGAAACAGCTGAATTCCAGTTCAGCATTTTTTTTTCTGGGCAGAGATGATACTCCAAGATAATTAGAAACAGTCCTGGAATTATTTAAAATAGATCAATTAATCACACTCAGTAGACAGATTCTACATATAATCCTTTTTGCATGTGAAAAAATGGAATTTATCAACTGCATCTTATTATAAATCTGGTTCTGAAAAAGGAATGTATAGGGCAACTGTCCTGAAAAAAATGGTACCAAAAATACAGAAGCTGAGCAATGTCACCTTTTTATTTTTTTCTATAGAACAGCAAACTATGTGGTTGAAACTGTTTAATAATTTTCTAATTAACAGGATAAAATTCAAGAAATGTCATGCAAATATTCTAATGAAATTTAAAACTTTAGCTTAAGCTGGATAATGAAAAACAAAAGTTATTACTATTTGATCCAATAAATAAAAATGAAGATTTTACAACAATTGAAGCAATAACTTAGATCCAGATGTAGTTCATACTTAGTGTGGATCTGTATAAGTTAATGGAATTTTACATCCATCACTTTATTCAACTTCAGTTGTTATTGCTAAGTTACGTGTGACTTAAATTAACTTAGATCTCTCTATTCATAATAGAGTTATGGTTAATAATATTAAAGTTTGTATTCAACCTAATGAGGATGTGATATTAATGAAACAGACTGTGATCAGGGGTGGGCTGCTGGGGGTTCACAGGGGTTCAGGAGAACCTCCAGCTAAGATACTGTGCAGTTCGGACAACCCCCAAATCCTACTCCTGGCTGGCCCCACCCACCCTGCCCCTCCCACGAGTCCCCACGCGGCCCATTTTGGATACAGGTAAGTGCAGGGCGCTTGCGGAGGCTCGGGGAAGGTAAAAACCAGGCCTACCGGAAGTTCAAGAACGCTGTAAACGGGCCTGTTTCTGGCCTCCAGAGGGCCTCCGAAGTCCGGGGAGGGCAAAAATGCCCCCCACTGTGTGCTGTGGTGTAGGAGGCCGACTAGGCCATGCCCACCATGGCCATGCCCACCCAGCAACCGGGCAGAGAATCCCTTGCTAAAATGTTTGAAGCCCACCCCTGACTATGATCCTATAGGTGGCTAAGTATAACTTAGTATCACATGATTTCCTGCACATATAGATGTCTGCAGGGAAGTTAAGTGATGAAATATGTGGTGATAGCAAAAGGCCAAAGCTGTCCCAACATTTCAACCTGAGTATAGAATGGTGGCACTTGCATCATAATATAATCCATCTAACTTTTTGGCATTATTACACTTAGAAATATAGCTTAACAGATATAACTGTAAAAAAAGATTTCAGAATTATACAGCCATTTGAACGCTAGTTTGTGCCCATACTTTCATCCTTATACCAAACTTATGTTGTCATTCATTTTATCAATTATAATTTTAGTGATACATTTAACGGATTATTTAATGAACTCTGCTGGGTATATTGGATTATTTTAAACCAGTAAATCACTTAAACCAGAGAAAAGAAGCAAGAATCTATTTGTTTACAACCTTATTTTACTGGATGAGCTCCTTTAAAGAAAAAAAAAGCTTACTACATTTTTTCTCTCTCCAGCAGTTTTATATATTTTGTCCATAGGTTTAATGGCTTTAAAAAATAATAATTATACACTCATAATTTATTTTACTTATTACTCTTATGTCTTCACTTCATAAAAAATAAACTTAACATTTTATTACAAGAATATATTTCATTTAAGTAGCTAATGCCAGTAGATCTAATGAATATAGTAATTCTTGTATTGCTTACAAAATGAATAAGAAGTTATGCTAATTCAGCTGGAATTCAAAGAATTTGAACACTCCTTTATCTTTCTCTGTCTAATATTCACATTTCTGGTTAAATCTTTGATAGGAGTATTTTGTGGATAATGGTAAGTTAGGAAATTCTGTAAGCAATCTAAATGCTTGATCTTTTTCTTTTCTTTTTTAACAGCATCCATATACACAGCTTTTCTCGGAAATAGCTCTTTGCACAGAATCTAACAATGGCATAATTTTTTTAGACAGCTTTGGCCACACACATAAAAATACTATGTGCTCATTACTATAAAGCTGAAACATATGAAATGAAATAAAGTGTATCATAAAGGATATACCATATATAATAAAGAGCATGCAGTATAACTAAAAGAAATATAGATGTATTAAATTATAATTCTCTGATTGCTTCTTCCAAGATATTTCAGTTTTTGGTTGATCCTATGCACTTTTGCTAAACATGAAAGAAAGAAAGAAAGAAAGAAAGAAAGAAAGAAAGAAAGAAAGAAAGAAAGAAAGAAAGAAAGAAAGAAAGAAAGAAAGAAAGAAAGAAAGAAAGGAAGGAAGGAAGGAAGGAAGGAAGGAAGGAAGGAAGGAAGGAAGAAAAAGAAAGAAAGAAATGAAATGAAATGAAATGAAATGAAATATAATGAAATAATGAAATGAAATGAAATGAAATGAAATGAAATGAAATAAAATAAAATAAAATAGGGGGAAAGATTATCTAAAACTAATCCAATAGAAGAAAATATATTTAGCTCAGGGTTGAACTGTGGAGACCATGGTACTCTCTGAATTTGCTTGTTTGCTTGCAGATGTTTCATCACCCATTTAGATAATAACATCAGCACTACTGAGTGTATGGTTTGCTCCCTGTTTTGTGCAGTATCTGAACTACCAAAAGAAAACCCTGCCAACTGGTAAGACAAGCTACTGTATATAAACAGGAAGCAGAACCCACACTCAATAGCACTGATGATATTACCTTAAAATGTGCTGCTTTTGTGAAGTATTGAAACACAGACTCATGTTTCTTTACTGTAAGTTTTATTGACATGTTGATAATCATGAGCCAGCCAGAGTTTGGTACAGGATGGCTGGTTACATGAATGTTTTAAATAAATAAATAAAACCTAACAGCACTTCATTTGATGTCTTTTTTTGGATGGATGGATTTTAATACAGCTTTTTGTGTGTGGGTAAACTCAAAGCACACCTGCTTTTTCTAGCTTTATAAATGTGGCTTGCATAATGTTTTAAGCATATCTAAAGCTTGGTGGGAATGTATTTGACCTCCTGTTTTAAATAGGACTTCCAGAGTTGAAATAGTGTTACAAATAGTGAGATATACGGTGTATAACCTCTGAGAAAGGGTAAAGCAATCTTTATGATATGAGCCGGAGTATTTTATGTAAAAGATGCTGTAGTTATGCTGATTTCCATGGGGAGATATGTAAAAATAATATGAAATATCAAGTCTTTTAAAATGTACATTTACCATCAGTCTAGGGCAGATGTTCCCATTTTATGCTTGGAATGTGTTTTGATATATGTTTAATTTTCTTTATAAAAAAGCAGATTTGCTTGGCTCTATAATTTTTATTAGATATATCCAATTTAAAAAATGGAAAATTTTGCTGCTGTAAATATTAATTCATAATCTATCAATTGAAACATTCAATCAGTAAATGGTTTGTGTGGGAGACTAATGAATCATAACACTTTTAGAATACATTACTATTGAAGGATTGTTCTATATAGTAAATGTATAACTCAATTTTGAAATTATGTATATTGGCACCAGCTTAGCATAAAGAACAGTCTTCACAATCAGTTAATTACAGGATTTTATCAATGAATGACAGTACAGCATTTTGCCAGGAGCAAAAATTCAGCTTGACTTATGGACAAGAATGATACATACACACATCTTAGTCTCAAAACATGTCATTGATCTACTAAGGTTTTAAAGGGGATTAGTAAACCTGAAAAACTGGGGTTGGGGTGGGAGACTAATTTTACATTTATTATTAAATGATGCAAGTACACTGGCAAGCAAATCATATCTGGAAAAGTATATAAAGCAGAAAAGACAGCACTGCTCAATTGGCAAGTCATTTAATTAATTCACAAATTAGTTACCCTGTCTCTCATCCAAGTCTCAAAAATGTCAGGTATAATAGTCCTAGAATACAATACTTTTTTGTTGGGTGTTTTATTTTTATATTTTTAATAATTACATGAAAAATTGCAAGATGTAAAAAATATAGATAACCTATTCTTAATTCTAGCTGGGGGGGAAAGGGATACAGTTCTTTGAAATTCTGGATCACATAAGCAATTTAAGAATTAAAACATAAATATCATAAATAATGATAATAAAATGTTTTTTCCAAAAATATTTTATATAGTCATCCCAACTGGATATGCATAGTAGACACTGGAAAGAATATTAAGTAAGTTTTCTGAAGTCAACTAATCAACATCTTTATCATCTTTAAGATCATTCTGTTAATAGGATTGTCTAATTTCTGTATTTGTTAACAAAAAAATTGCCCTGCTGGCTGCAAATGTGCAAGTATTTAGCAATATCTCAAACTAACATGCACTAATTAAATGGATGATATCTGCACACTTGGGTTATTATTGCAAACAGATTTATCTATTCTGTTTCTGCTTTAATAGCTCTTTTTTAAATGTTACAAAAATTTAAACCTAGATACTGTTTAAAAACGTTGATTTAAACATAATAAATTTTGCTTTCCATTTATCATGAATTTATAAAGCAACATCCACACCAGGATGAGAAAATATCATAAACTCTTTTTAAAAAATAAGGTAGCAATTATACTCTCATTTTTATGTAGATAAAGAAAGGGGGGGGATAGTACAGCCTGATTCAGGTCTGAGTCACCTATAGTGATTTCATTGACATGGCCATTTTGTTTTCCTGGCAAAAATATGATTTTAAACTTTCCAGGATTCCAGAATTCATGATCTGGCTACTGATCTCTGCCTCAGTGCCATTCCTAGGTTGTGCAATATTGGTTTTTTTATAGTAATTGAAGTATCATTCAGACCAAACTGCTTAGCAAGACCAAACAAGAACAGCAAGCCCATTAAAAAGAAATATTTTATAGAATAAAACAATGTTAACTGAGAAAAGTTAGAAGCTCAACTTTCAGCAGATTTTGCTACAACAATATACTAATAATTTGCCTTCTGGGATTCCTCCCCCCCCCCCCCACACACAGACAGGTATTTCCTAATTGTCTCCTAGTATAAATCAATCTGACCCTAACTGGCTGTTCTATAGAAGGAGAGATTCCTACACAATCACAGTTTTCAAGTAAAACTTTCAGCAAATGTCTACTGGTGGCCCAGATCAAATAGTAACCATTTAGGAAATGTTTAGAAATGTTACCACTGTCCAGGGCCATATAGTATTTATATAGTACTTGGGTAATGTGACAAACAGAATGTAATTTATTTATATAGTACTTGTGACAAACAGGTTAGAATGCAGTGGTTAGAATGCAGTACTGCAGCCAACTTCTGCTGACTGCTGGCTGCCTGAAATTTGGCAGTTCAAATCTCACCAGGCTTAAGGTTGACTCATCCTTTCATCCTTCCGAGGTTGGTAAAATGAGGACCCAGATTGTTGGGGGCAATATGCTGACTCTGTAAACTGCTTAGAGGGGGCTGTAAAGCACTGTGAAGCGGTATATAAGTCTAAGTGCTATTGCTACTGCTAATGTGATTTTACAAAAGGATAAAGACACATTAGACAAATTGGAACATACAAGGAAATCATAATTGGAAACTTTTTAAACAGATGAAGGAGATCAGTTTTAAGCAATGAGAAAAAGAAATGAATTTTAGAGTTGGAAATAATATATGTGGAGTTATTGGTATAAAAAGGAAGATAATAATCTAGGGCCAAGAATAGATATAAGAACTTGGCTTAAAGCATACTGATGTGATTCAGCAAGATTAAGGCTGAGAGAAACAATTAGGAAAAAGAAATGGAAATGGTTAGTGTAGGATAGCTACTCTAAAAGGAGATAAAATGGGTCAGGGATATAATGTAAGATAATTTAATTTAATAAATTTAATTTAATAAAAGTTCTTATAAGCTGTCCAATCCCATAGGACTCAGGGCGGTGTACAGCATAGATAAGAACAATCACATAAAAACATCATAGTTTTTAAAAAACAATTCATTACTTTAAAAAACCACTCATGGGGGGAATCTGATCTTCTTTTTCACCCCGCCTGCCGGAAGAGCCATGTTTTTATGGCTTTACGGAAGGCCAGTAGAGTGGGGATAGTCCAGATCTCCGGTGGGAGTTGGTTCCAGAGGGATGGGGCTTCCACAGAGAAGGCTCTCCCCTGTGGCCCCGCCAACCGACATTGTTTGGCCGATGGGACCTGGAGGAGGCCCACTCTGTGGGACCTAACTGGTCGTAGGGAGGTATGTGGTAGGATGCGGTCCTGAAGGTAGCCTGGTCCTGAGCCATGTAGGGCTTTAAAGGTCAAAACCAACACCTTAAATTGCAACCGGAGACTAATAGGCAGCCAATGCAGCTGGCAGAGAATGGGTGTTACGTGGGTGTATCTCGGCACACCCACCACAGCTTGCGCAGCTGCATTCTGTACCAATTGAGGTAGAGGTCTTCAAACTTGGCAACTTTAAGACTTGTGGACTTCAACTCCCAGAATTCTTCAGCTAGCATAGCCAGCAAAGGGAAAATGCATTACAAGCCCATAGTGCTTATAAAAGTATGGAACTCATTTCAACTTTTCTCTTGACAAAGATGCTGAGGCATAATTTTCATAAAAGCACGATCCATAAATCTCATGTCTGATGACTTGAATCTTTCAGACCTTCTTGATTGTTCCTCTGGATCCATTCACCACCTATCAGCTCTTTGAAACTGCTTCCAAGATTCCTTGGACCAATAATATTGAAAACTATTGCCCTATTACAACTTCGCTTTATAGGGAAGGTTGTTGAAAAGGTGGTCAGACTGAAATTACAGAAGTGTTTGGATAAGATGGTTAGCTAGACCCATTTCAATTTGGTTTAACACTGGGATTCAGTACAAAAACAGCCTTGGTTGCACTTATTGATAATCTGTGGCAGAAGTGGAAGGTGCATCTACTGTATTCTTGTGCTTCTTGATCTCTCAATGGCTTATAATACCAATAGCCATCATGTGCTTCTTGACCAGCTATAAGTGTTGGGAAATGGTTATACTGTTTAGAACATTCTCTTCTTTCCCTTGGTTCCAGTTCCAGTCTGTGATGGGAGGAAGGGAACAGTCACTGCCTAGGTCCTTCTTTTGTAGAGTACCACAAAATTCAATATCCTCTCCTCTCCTGTTACATCTACATGAAACCACTGGGTGAGGACATCTGTTGTTTTGAGTATATTGTATATAACTGAGTATATAGCTGAATATATTCAGTTATATATTTTGACCCCAGGTCAGCCAAATGATCTGTGGAGGTCCTGTCCCAGTCTTTGCAGACTGTGTAGGCTTGCATGGACAAAAACTGACTGAATTCCAATCCATCAGGACCTTGTGGATGTGGATGCAGGAATTTGAGGATCTTGCATCTTTATTTTTGGATTGGGTTGCATTTCTTTACTCAAAAATGCTGTGCAATTTTGCAGGATTGTGTGTCTTCTTTGGTCACGGGGTCTTCTATGTCCCAGTTGAACCTGCTCCTGGATTGTGAAAGCCTTCAGAGAGTAATTCAGGCCTCATCACTTCATGGCTTGACTGTTTCATGTACTTGGCTATGCCTGACTCTAATGGCTACTTAAATGCTACAAATCTTCCAGAATGTATGGAATGAGCAGTGATGGTTTGCCTCGGCATAACCATATGACATGCCTACTTTGCAATCTACACTGTTTGCCAGTATGTTTCCAGGTTTTGCCAGGTTTCCACTGTTTGCCAGTATGTTTCCTATTTGCCAGGTGCAATTCAAGGTCCTGGTAATCATTTTAAACTCCCACATGACATAGAGCCCTGTTATCTGAGTGAATGCCTATTTCCTGCAGTTTCTGCCTTGTCAGTAAGAGCTGAGAGATAGGCACACCATACAAAGAGTGTAATCTTTTAGTACCTAGAAGGCATGGCTTTTCTGTTTCAGCACCTGCACTCCGGAATGAGGCCCCTCTAAGATCCAGACAGCTGTCATCCCCATGGCGTTCTGGAAGACCTTAATGAGCTGGCTGCTCTCCCACTGCTAGGGTAGGGTACATGGATGCCCTTGCTGGATATGTTTGCCTATGTTTTTCAATGGATTGTCCATCTTACAAATTTGTATTTATTCCATTTGTGCTACCCAAGATTGGAATCGAGTTGGTCAATAACAAACTGTGTGTGAGAAAGAAAATGAATGAGAAAAGGAGGAGAGATTTCCTTTGTCTGGAAATAATATGATCTCATACTGCTGCAATGTTCAGTTTTATATGTAAATAAAATTTCAGTTGCACTTCAGCTCCTTCTAATATTCTCCAAACAAAAGCATACAGGTTAGCATTATCTTAACCTTTATACCCACAGCACTGGGCAGCAACAGAAATGTGTATGTAGTTTAGGGACTTTATGAGTCAGACTAAATAACCTGGCATAATTACACAAATGGGCAGGAAATTAAAACTATGAACTTATTGGATTTCATTGAAGAAACAAAGAAATTTGACTCTGCAAGGAGGCTAATTGCTCAGTGATATCATTTGTGCCAGCTATTGAACCCCTAATCAGAGACATTAAAAACATATTTACATATTTTAATGTACACCTGCTTCTTCTACAATTCTAGTGTGTATTCTTATTATTTCTAGTAAAAAATAGAAAATAAAATCTTGTTTACAATTTAAAGACTATGGCATATTTTTTATTAATTATATTCTTTTTGGTGTTTGGTGTCTGGGAGAAAAGAGAAGTGGCTCAAAATAGGTAAAGGAAACAATTGGGTAAGAGCAGAAAGAAAGAAAGAAAGTAACAGCCAAAATTGTGTATGTAGTTGTTTCTTTTTTCTTTTTCTTTTTACTTAGATTTGTTTGGAGAATTGTGGAAGGAAATGTGAAATATAAGTGGACATAACATGCCTTCATAATTCAGTATTTACACAAATATAGAAAAATTCCTTTTCCCTCCCCCCAGTGATAATGATAATACATTAAAATGCAATCACAAATGATAAGGCCTTGAAGGGAGAAAGTGTTAAATGTTGAAACAGTTACATGGAAAATGGAGAAAGTGGGTAGAGTAGGCTCTGGTCATATATGTATCATTGAGAAGGCTCAACTTTCTGCATGAAATTTGCTGACAATAGCGCTAAACAGAAATGTTGCTTTTAAAGACTCAGATGTTGTTTTAAATGTATTGAATATTTTATTGCACTTGCATAGCTAATGCTGTAAAAAAGGCACTGCAAAGAACAATGATAAGATAGCAAAGGAAGATCCTTTGTCAAGGCAAACAACAGTAAACAACTTCTGCATTGTGTGGCAAAGCAGTTTTGTTCTTCTTTGAACAATAGTTTTAACAGGTGTCATGTGGCTCAGAGGCTGTTTCTATAACTATCTCCAGGGTGCCAAGCCATTCCTCAAAGTTTCTGTGGAAGGAATTGGTTGGTGGGATTTGGCTTGTAAAGACACGTGAGCATCTGTTGCTTGTTCAGCCTCATTACCATTCATATAATTAAGTCCTACAGTTTCCAACCCACCATCCAGTGTCTACTTTCCTTTCACACAAAAAAGAGAATCTGGATTAAATTGAAAAGAGCTGGTCTTATTGCCAAGTAAACCCTGGGAGTTTACTAGTATATTAGTAGCAGTAGCCAAACAAATCTCTTCAGTGGAGTGTTTTCATAGGAGTGAAATAAGAGCTGGGTCAACACAAAATTTTCAACAGTCCTCAAATAAAAATGTACATATTTTTATATAATACTAATTTAGTTATCTAAGGTATTAGTATCAAAAATTATAATATATTAGCTGTACTAAGATACAGGGTGGTGCAATATTTTATTTTAAAATGGTAGAAATACAAATTTGCCATACTGTATTTTCTTTACACAGTATGGAATATATATGCTCTGTTGGTTGACACACCTTATCTAAAGCAGTTATCTGGTTTGATCATGCTGTTCTGGTTGCTTTGTATTTTGTATTTGTTTTATTTGTCAAGCATATATGATTATAAGCAAAGTTTTAACACTAAAACATGATTGAATATATATGTAATATTACAAGCATGAATAAGAGTAAAAGAGGTATGAATATATGGGTACAGGAACGGTAGGCACGATTGTGCACTTATGCACACCCCTTACCGACCTCTTAGGAATGGGGTGAGGTCAATGGTAGATAATCTGAGGTTGAAGTTTTTGGGGTTTGGGGAAGAAACTACTGAGTCAGGTAAAGTGTTCCAGGCATTGACCACTCTGTTGTTGAAGTTGAATTTTTTGCAATCAAGTTTGGAACGGTTTACATTAAGTTTGTATCTATTGTAAGCTCGAGTATTATTGCGGTTGAAGCTGAAGTAGTGGTTAACAGGTAGGACATTGTGGCAGATAATTTTGTGAGCTACACTTAGATCAGAACGAAGGCAGCGTAGTTCTAAATTTTCAAGTCCAAAATTCCAAGTCTGGTTTCATAAGGTATTCTGTTGTGAACAGAGGAATGTAATACTCTTCTTGTGAAGTATCTCTGGACATTCTCAATTGTGTTAATGTCTGATATGTAGTGTGGATTCCAGACAGATGAGTTGTATTCAAGAATCGGTCTAGAAAATGTTTTGTATGCTCTGCTTAAGAGTACAATGTTACCTGAGAAGAAGCTGCGCAAGATTAGGTTAACCACTCTTAATGCCTTCTTAGCTATGTTGTTGCAGTGGGCTCTGGCACTTAGATCGTTAGAGATGAGTACTCCAAGGTCCTTTATTGAGTGAGGATCATCATCAAGGTTATGATCATCAAGTTTGTATTTTGTGTTTTGATTATTTTTGCCAATGTGTAAAACTGAGCATTTGTTGATTGAGATTGGTAGTTGCCACTTGTTTGACCATTCAGATACATAGTCAAGGTCTTTTTGAAAGGTTGTAGTATTGTCGGTGGTGTTGAATAGTTTTCATCATCTGCGAAGAGGACGCAGTTGCTTTGTATATTATCATAAATGTCATTTATGTAAAGAATGAAGAGAGTAGGTCTTAAGACGCTGCCTTGGGGAACACTGCTGTTAACAGGTACAGGTTTTGATAGAGCTGATCCTATTTTCACCACTTGTTGTCTGTTTGACAGGAATGCAGTTATCCATTTGTGTAGAGATGCCATAAGATTTTAGTTTTAGTAGTAGTTTGTTGTGTACTACGGAGTCAAAGGCTTTACAGAAGTCTATGTAGATTGCGTTTATTGCTTTGCCCTGGTCGAGTTTTGTAGTCCATATGTTTTTACAATGTAGAAGTTGTAGATTGCAGGATAACTTTTTTCTGAAACCAAATTGTTTGTGAGAGAGTAGGTTGTTTGTCTCTAAGTGGTGGGTAATGGATTGGTTGATGATTGATTCCATGACTCTGCAGGTGGCGCAACATAAGGAGATTGGTCTATAATTTTCAACTAGGCTGGGGTCTCCCTTTTTGAAGACAGGGATGACCATGGCTAGTGACCATAGGTTGGGTAGGGTGCTGGTTCTGAAAGATATGTCAAAAATAATGCTTAGAGGTTCTGATAGGATGGTGGAAAGTTTTTTTAAGAAGTAAGCACATAGTCCATCTGGACCTATGGATAGGGATGGTTTTAGGTTGTGTAGAGCCTTTCTAACATTGTCTTCTGTAAAGTTGGCTTGTATTAGATCATTGTAATTGTTTGTGGTTCGACTAGGGAATATAGGACATGAGTTGTTGCTGTTTATAAAGACTGAGCCGAAGAATGTGTTGAAGAGGTTGGCTTTGTCGGATTCATCATTACAGTCTTTATTGTTAGGGCCTTTTAGGGGTGGGATGGTTCTCGTCACTTTGAGTTTGTTGTTTACAAAATTGTAGAATGCCCAATTGGAATTTGTGCGCAGGAGGTTTTCCTCTTGAATGATATGATAATTTGTGCATTCAGTCTTTATTTGTTTATATAAGTTTTTGTATCGGCTTTTGTAGTTGGTTATGTGGCCCGTTTTGTTTTTACACCATAGAGATTTTTTTTTACTTGGAGCTTCCTTATTGTTGTGGGTAGTTTGTTCTTCCTGTTTTTGGGAATGATTAGTGGTACGTATAGTTTCGTGACTCTTTGGACTTGACATAAGAAAATGTTGTAGTGGTCTTCAGCAGTGATGCAGTTCGTGAATAGGGTTTGCCAATCAAGAGAAGAGAGGTATTTGCTTGCTTTAATTGATTGAGATGTCCCATGAACAACTTGTACAGTACCTTCCATTTTGATGAAATCCTTTTCCCATAACTTATAAAAGGTTGAGAAATGTCAAACACCCCTTCTGTACCATAACATCCCCAGACCCAGTGGCAAAGCCAGGTCTTTAAGATCTTGCAAAAAGCCAGCAGGGCCAGGGAAAGTTTCCAGTGGATGTTGTTCCAATGGGTGGGTATAACAATATTGTTGGCTATAAGAATATGGATATGTGTGCACATGTGAAACTCTGCTCTTAATGTCAATTCGTCCTTATCATCTAGTGGTAATAAATTGTCCATAGTGGGTGGAGCTAGCCACTAAGAATTGGGTTGACATAGCCTTCTAGCTATCAGGACTGAGTCTGGAAAAAGTATAAATAGTGGCTCTGTGGTCTAGTTCCCCATCTTTTGACTCAGTCCGAGCCAAGCACTCGTGCCATTTCACCATCAAAAGAGTTGTTGCTAGCATCTATCTACTGAAAATCATCAGAATCCATAATTGTAAGTGTTTTCCCTGAACGAGCCCCCCAGGTGCCACAACTTCTCTGCACTGGGAGAAGGCGGCCAGGCCTTCAGGCCGGCTGCTGCTCGCCCCTCCAGCCAAAGGCCCAATATATCTTCCAAATTTTAATTCTATAATTATATTTGAAGCCCAGCTGTGGAGGGAGTGGGAAACGTCCCTAATTGACCTCAGGTTCAGCAGTGATCCTATCACTGCTTGTATTGGGCTCTGCATGCGGCTGGCAAGGAATTTGCTGTTTATATTTGGATAGCCGTGTGAGGAGAAAAATCACTCACTGCCTTGTGACAGTTGGCGCAGGCCTCGGGCAAGGTGGGCAATTCAAGTACATTGTGCTTTTTTGCCTCCAAAAACGGCCAGCAAGAGCACTCAAAGCGGCTTTTAATTAGTGCCTTCCTCATTGAGGAGCCTAAAAGAAGGCATAGAAGAACTTCGAATAAATAAATAAATAAATAAATAAATAAAACAACTGATTGAATCAAGCCAAGCTGGGGTCTTAAGGCTGAACTGGGCCTGTCAGAAGCGTGTTTTTCACAAGTAAATGGGGCCGATATTTTCAGCTGCTAGTTAACGAGCAGAAATAACCTTATCTACTCTCCGATCTCGGCGGAATTGCCCAGCAGCTTTTCAAATTACCTCTATCAGCCTGTGCCTGGATGAACTGACTAGCACTAACTGGGGCGCTCTCAGGGGGCTCTATTTCAAAGGTGAGAGCTATCCCCTCTCCATTCAGTTGAGCGCCTTGCCCCATGCCGCACACTAATCGGATAGGGCTCATTGAGTCCTCCTGGACATTTAGAGAGCCAGGGAGCAGCAAAAAGTGGCACAAACGCCAAAACTTACCTTCTAACTGCCTTAGCTGTCTGTGCCTGCTGTCTCCTGCTGCCTCCTCAATCGACCGGCTGCCATTTTGAGCATGCCTCGTGGGCAGCCTCCATTTTGAAAACCACATAGGCCCACCCACGTGTCTCCTGGCTCAATTCCTCTGTGCCCCTCCCTCAATAGCCATTATGACTGACAGAACAGTCAAAGCCAAGGCCAAGACAAAAACGCCCAGGGCTGCAGGGAATGACAGAAGCCCAGCCAGGGCTCCCTCTCACTCTCCAATGAGGGATAGGTCCTCACTGAGGACCCACTCCCCTAAACAGACAGCAAGAACACACCACAAGTCAAAATCAGCTGCAAAACAGCCTGCTCAGGCTACAGGATCCCATCATAGGATCCAGGGGACCTCCCATACTTCCCCTCAGAGCCGCAGTCACCACTCTCACTCTGTATCCCTGGACAATGTTAACCCTTGTATAACTGAGCCCGATGTCTGGGGTCCACAGCCTACCTAAAAGGGCCTTCCCAGGGGCGTAAGGTTACCAGCACCAGGGGGGATCCTCTCCAATCCAGGGAAGTACAGGATCACATTAATGCAGCTATCAGAAGGGGGGTGGAGGCTGCAGTCAGATCCATGGCAAGTACCTCCCCCCTCCAGGTGGAACACCCTCCCCCCAGACAGGTGTCAGGAAGCTGCTAGAGAGGGCCGAGGTGATCCTCCTGGCCCCTCACTAGCCCAGGAGAGACTGATATGCCGACCTGGTCTCTCTGTCGGTTTCACCCCCATGGAGGATCCCTCCGACAGAGTGGTCGCTTGTCCAGGGGTCAGTTCAGCATCTAGAGCCTCACTGGTTGCAACTGACCACCTGGCACTTGAGCGGCTCACTCTGAGGAGCTGTCAGGTCCCTGAGGACATCATGGAGGTCCTGCTCGACTCTCAAAGGCCATCCACGCAGCGCATCTATGCTGCCTCCTGGCGGACTTTCTGTTCCTGGTGTAACCGGGAGGGCTACTCCCCAGTCGACCTGTCAATCATCAATGTCCTCCAGTTCCAAAGGTCTCTCCCCCAGTACCCTCTGTCACCAGGTAGCAGCCTTGTCCACTGTCTTGTCTTGCCCATTCTTGGGACCTTTGTCAGCCCACCCTTTGATCCACAGATTCCTCAAGGGTGCGGTCAATCACTGTCCACCTGTGGTGCACAAGTACCCCACCTGGGACTTGTCCAAGGTACTTCTTGCACTCACGGAGGTGCTTTTGAGCCATTACAATCTGTCTCCCTGGCCCACCTCACTTACAAGGTGGTATTCCTGGTGGCTGTTACATCTGCCCGCCGCATCTCTGAACTGGCAGCCCTCTAGGTGAGGAGTGACCTTTGTGTTTTCCACCAGGACAGAGTAGTATTGAGATTGGACCCTACCTTTCTGCAAAAGGTAAACTCATACTTTCACTGGGCTCAGGAGGTTGTGTTGCCTTCCTTTTACCCTTCTCCCTCCTCTGACATTGAGAAACAGTGGCACCTCCTGGACGTGAGGCGTGCCCTAGACATTTACTTACAGCGGACCTCTGCCTTTTGTAGGACTGAGGCATTGTTTGTCTCCTTTCACACCTCTTCCATGGGCCGGAAAGCATCCTCTTCCACGGTGGGTCATTGGATTCGTGCTGTCATTGCTCTTGCCTACGAACAGCTATCTTTGCCACGACCCACCAGGATCACTGCCCACTCCACACACAGTGCTGCCACCACTGTGGCGTGGAATACCAGGGCTTCCATCGAGGAGGTTTGCCACGTGGCCACATGGTCATCCCTTATGCCGTTCGTCTGGCACTATAGACTGGACGCCTTTGCCTCTCAGGAGGCTGACTTTGGGCGCAGAGTGTTAGAACAGGTTACTCTCGACAGTGGGGGTCCCAACTAGGATCAGGAGGCCCACCCTAGGGACTGAACTACTTTGGTATGTCCCAATTCTTGGTGGCTAGCTCCACCCACTATGGAGAATGAGACGTTGTACTTACCTGAGACATCCATTCTCATAGGGTGGAGCTAGCCGCAAGTCCCTCCCTTCTCCTTGCATTGCTTTGGCTGGGCTGTCTTTATTTCCTGTATCATTAGGTATGTAGGAATTAGTTCCATAGGATTGTCTCTGTAAATAGGTATTTAGCCATTTCTAGGTATTTAGCAGTGTTCCACTATTGTGTTGTTCTTGACTATTTGTTTTTCAATAAAATTTGTTGGTTTGTGATTGGCATGTTGAGTCTGGCATTCGTCCCTCGTCAAAAGAGGGGGAACTAGGCCACAGAGCCACTATTTATACTTTTTCCAGACTCAGTCCTGATTGGCTAGAAGGGTATGTCAACCCAATTCTTAGCAGCTAGCTCCACCCTACGAGAATGGATGTCTCAGGTAAGTACAACGTCTCATTCTCAACTATTTTAAATTAATATATCAGGCAGACTTTGAAGAGCTTTTGAAAATAGTTGCTAGTTCCTCATAAATGTTCACTTTATACTTTTATAATGTTGACTTTCTCCTTCCCTAAGATGCTTTTATTAATCCTTTAATGCAACTCCCTGGGTGATCCCAGATGCTTTTATATAATCACTCAAGCTGTCTCTTAAATTGCTGCTCAATCTACCTTGTCAGTAATCTACACTGCAGGTTGCTACCAATTGGTCTCAAAATGCATTTGCCTATGATTTGGGCTGAATAAATAAATAAATAAACAAACAACAACTCTACTCTATTTACCTCTCTTTCAGCCAGATTCCTGCCTTTTCAGATTTTGGGGGCTAATCTAAAACAAGCATCCTGGCTAATAAACTGTCTTCATGTAAAATGACTTATAGACAATAGATCTCCTACTGACTGATGGATTGGATGATTGAGGTGGAGATATAGATCTACAATGTATTAGAATTATTAGAAATATAACCTACTGTATTGATCAATGATCAATGTCTATGGTCTAGTGCAGTGGTCCCCAACCTTTTTATTGCCGTGGACAGGTCAACGTTTGATAATTTTTCTGCGGCCCACTGGGGTGGGTGGGTTGCGGCATCGTGTTGATTATTAAATCAAAACAATCTCAAATATAAACAATTTTAATTTAATAAAATACAGTTACAACAAAATTAATATAACTTAATTTAACATTTTAACTCTCTGGATTCTAGTGACTAGAACGCTAAATCAATGAGAACCCTGAGCTTGTTTCTCTGCAACGAGACGGTTCCATCTGGGGATAATAGGAGACAATGACACCCAAAGTGTCTTGCTTATGTCCAGTTTATTCCTTTGTTTTGTTTTGGTTGCAGTCACTGCAGAAAACCCCGCTTCACAAAGATAGGAAGTCGGAAATGGCAATAGGGATTTAAGTGCTGTGGTGGCAATCTCAGGGTATTCTGCCATGACTTTAATCCAGAACACCGGCAGAGTTGTATTCTCAAACATAGTTTTAAGGCCACCGTCATTTGCAATCTCCAGCAGTTGATCTTCTTCTTGTACAGACATGCCAGATTCACCTGGTTTGTTGACAAATGGGTCGCGGATCCATTCCTTACCAGTTCGTGGGTCTTTTGTGGTTGGGAAGTAGCGCTCGAACTCTTTTGAAAGCAAAGACAGGTGATCCTGCACCAACTGGGAGAATGAAGGCTCAGGCTCAGTCTCGCCTAAAATCCCCGCTAATGTCTGAAACATGTCCAAAATGCCTCTGTTCACGCACCGTCCCCACAACTCCAGTTTGGCTTTAAATGCAGCTGCTTTGTCTGCCAACTTGAAAACAGTTGTCATTTTCCCCTGAAGGGACAGATTGAGTTCATTGAGCAGGCTGAATAGCTGGGCATGGCTTGGTGGGCATGGCGTGGTGGGCATGGCAGGGGAAGGATACTGCAAAATCTCCATTCCCTCCCCACTCCAGAGGAAGGTTACTACAAAATGCCCATTTCCTCCCAATCAGCTGGCACTCAGGAGGCAGAGAATAGATGGGAGCGGGGCCAGTCAGAGGTGGTATTTACCGTTTCTCCGAACTACTCAAAATTTCTGCTACCGGTTCTCCAGAACTGGTCAGAACCTGCTGAATACCACCTTTGGAATGAATCTAAGCAAAGTTTTTAAAGTATTAAATAACTTTTGTACCAGATGCATTCACAGCTTCAGAGGGGAAAAAGCACAAATAAACAGATAAGAACTGAGTATGGTTTGGGGCGTTAAACACTTCAACTTGTATTATTCAGTCCATAAAAAGAAACTCCATTTACAGCAGCTTTTCTTTGGAAGACAAAGATCTAATACAGAAAATAAATAAATAAATAAATAAATAAATAAATAAACAAACAAACAAACAAACAAACAAACAAACAAACAAACAAACAAACAAATAAATGCAGATGGGTTGCCTCATTTTCCTCTGAAGGGTAAATAATCTAAAAAATCCACATCAAATAAAAATTCATTTGACACATGTTTTCTCCAAGAGTCTGAAAATCTTCCCATCGTATCTGAGATGCTTCAAAGAGAAATTGAGAATAATCCAACTTTTGTTGTTGTTGTTGTTGTTGTTGTTGTTGTTGTTGTTGTTGTTGTTGTTGTTATGATGGATGCATGTTGAAGGGGGGCCAGAAGTATTTCACTGCTTCAGTATCACCAATGCATATTATATTCAAGTTCAAAAACAAATAGTGAGTAAGAATGGATTTGTAGCTGAACAGTTCCAGACATAGAAAGAAAGAAAGAAAGAAAGAAAGAAAGAAAGAAAGAAAGAAAGAAAGAAAGAAAGAAAGAAAGAAAGAAAGAAAGAAAGAAAGAAAGAAATGAATGAATGAATGAATGAATGGAATCAGGTATATAACATCAGCAGAAAGACGCATTCAAAGTTTTAAGAATGCTTTACGAGCCATACCTGGAAAAAGACTGAATCAAAGATGTGCAATTTTTCTGCTTGCACATTGCAAGGATAGGAGCAAAATAAATGCCAATCATAGATTTGAAATATCTGCTAATGTTAAAATAATTGCACTGGGTGTTTGCAGAATTTGACTTTAAATTGACTTTATATTAAGCTGCAATTTTCCTCATCACTCTCAACATTTCTAAACTATCCTATAGGTTTAAAAAACAAAACAAAAACAGTCCTTAATTTAATTATGTGGGAAAGAAAATAAAAGGAGCTTTAGAATGAGTTTCTTAAAGCAAAATAAAAGAGAAAACAATTCCCTGTAATATGTATTTTGTGGATCAGATTACTAAAAAAAATATGAGTTCTTTTGGATTACATCATGGAATTTCAAAGCCGTAACATAAACAGTAACTTGACCTTGTGAAAAATGTTTCATACTCTTCAGCTAAAGATGATAGTCTATGGCTCTGGTTTCTTTTCTCAAGTTATCTCTCAAGAAAGCCTTTATATGTGTAAAGCTTATTTGTGTCCATTTAAAGTAATAATAAATTTGTCTCTGTGTAAGACAATTCATTCAGAAAGGGAAGTAATTCTTGGAGATTTTGTATTAAATAGCCAGGTAGGAACTTGCATTTCAATGCAAATAGCTATTTCCTATGTTATAGGTTGCAGATGTGCAAGTAGAGTCATTGTTTAGATCCTCTAATGTTTTCCATATGTCATGCTTGGAATCATTTTTAATTCTGTGCAGAGCTTTATAGATCTAGAGCATATGTGAAAATGTGAGGCATCTGCTTCAAATGAGATAAGGGATGCTTGAGTTCTAATTTATACATATTTTTGCTTTAATTTATGAAAGAGAGGATGCATTCCTTCTTTTCAAAATAAAACTTTATGTCTCTTTCTCAGCAAGTATAACTTTTTTCCCATGTAATAAAACTGATCTAAAGGTTTCAGTCGACTTTACGGCTCCATTTGTAATATAATATTAGCATTCTTTCAAGCATTTGTTTCTATTCTAATTCATTTGTAATTCATTTCTGTTAAAATTTATTTGTAATATGGCTCAGATGGGCAGGAAGGGAACAAAAAGAGCAGAGTTCTTATATGATCAAGGTACATACTTTGCTGATTTGCTACTTCATAAAGATAAAATTAGATACAGTTCTCAATATTGTTAACCCTTTCAGGTAGACCAGGTTAGGAAACAGACTCCTTAGGTTTGACTGAAACTGTCAACATCTAGCTTGAATATACAAATCAAAGTCCAGGATCATTTCAGTTCTGAAAAGCTTACTGTTTATTGAATAGTGTAGGAATGGCAAGGTAAAACTAACGCTGAATTTCTAAGGCACCAGTTCACAATATTAAACAATGAATTTCCAAGTCCAACCCCCAGGCTTCCACGTAGAGTTGTCTTTGTTATGGAAGAGTTGTCTTTGTTATGGAAACCATCTGCCTTCTTCTTCACACCTGTTGATATGACCTTGAAAAGTTTCCAGATTCTTCTATGGAACTGCAGAAGTTTCATTTCTCCAAATTAACCCATTCATAATCAACATCTCCCAACTTACTCTAACAACAAGTTAAAACGAAGAGGCACGTAACTGCCCATGTTTCACTCTTGACAGAAATACTACTTTAGTGGTAGAGGCTATAATAAAATAATCTTGAAAACTTGGCTGTAAGCTGTTCCAAGTAAAGCTGACTTTTGCAAACTTCAATAGTGATTTTGTCAATGCCAATGGTGTTCAAGTGGTTCTCCAGATATTTTGGAATTGCACTCAAGGCACATATCACTATTGGTACTATTTTCGCTTTCCATTACTGTCAGTCAGTTTAAAAAGATAGCTTTACTTGCAGAAATTCATATGCTGTAACAATATATTTGATATTACTAAACAACAATATCTGCCTTTCCAAGGTCATTGGGAAGGATTTGATAGGTGGATAAAAATGTCAAATGAGTAAGTTTATTAGAATATACTTTGGGTTTTATTTTAAACCATCCTCTGCTACCATCTGTTGAAATGTGAGACAGGCTCCCCCCTCCCCGGCCTGGGGAGACGGTAAATATTTAGAGGTAAATGGACCTTGTTTTCCCATGGTTGTATACCCATAAAGAAAATCAAACCCGAAAGTATATATTCTAAGAGAACACTTTAATTATAAAAGTACAAAATTACAAAATATATCTAATTACATCTTACCGATAGAAATATGTCAGCCAGACAAAGGAAAGCAAGTAAGGCAATAATAAAGGAATAATGAAGACATGTGCAGTAGCACAATAAATCACAAGACACACTGTAGATAAGAGTTCTCTGGCTACCGTAGTATTCAGAGTGGCAACTCAGCTGACAAACACAAAAAGAACGCAGTGACAGGCACTTTCCTGTTTTGTAATTTATAATATAATTAAGGATTTTATTCTCTGTGCAAGATTGTGTTCATGGACATTTGTGTTTATGGAAAAGTTCTTTTTAATTCAGAAAGTACTAAAATATAATTAATGAAATAATAATAATAATAATAATTGCAAATTAGCAAGTAATATCCTTGACACATTTTAAATGGAGCACAACTCTTTATCTAAAAGAATGCAAATGACCAGTTGTCTTCAAGAAGTATAAATCCTTCCATTCCCCACCATCTGGTCAGTGCTGAAGAAGCTTCTTGGATGAAAAGTGAAACATCTTCAAAGAAAAACCAGGTCCAGTTGCCTCTTGAAAACCAGTTGCCTCTCAGTCAACCATGACCTGGATGACCAAGAATCTACAGTACATAGACAAACTCTTTATCTATTTTAGTAATGCTACTAACACATTACTAATAAATACTGTATATAGCATTCCTTCAGAAATTCATATTGTAATTCCACCTCAAAGACAAATGTCCTAAAAATGCGAGTTCCAGGTAAAGTTATAGATAAAGAAGCGATAGCCATCATGATCTCTGGAACATTTAAAATTTTATTTAAAACTACTATTTAAAACTACTAAGCTTTCATCAACCCCTGTTGACTTCGTCAGAGTGTAAAATCCCCAGGGGTTGACGAAAGCTTAGTAGTTTTAAATAGTAGTTTTAAATAAAATTTTAAACGTTCCGGAGATCGTGATGGCTATCGCTTCTTTTACACACAAACACACACACACACACACACACACACACACACACACACACACACACACACACACACACACACACATATATATATATATATATATATATATATATATATATATATATATATATATATATATATATATATGTAGGAGGCACAGCAGAAGACAGTTGTTCAATGTAATCTGTTGCCAAAACACCTGACTTCAGACAGGAATTTCTTAAACCAGCTTAAAGCCAAGGCAGAAAATAAGAGCAGCTTATAGAAAATATCAGAGCCTTTATATAGAAAAGATAGTGGTGAATCAATTTTGATCTTTTCTAGAAAGTTTATTCTGTTAATAACAAAAATGAACATTCTTTTAAAGTACAGCCTAAAGACCATTGAGAAAGTCACAAAGACCTTCAACATGATATCCAGACACCTGAAAGTCTTTATTGTCTTTGCTAAAGTCATTATTACTGGAAACTTCATAACATACATTTCATAACTACAGTTGTCATATATGTGTATCCCATATGTTTTATGCACTCATAAATTTGAAAGGCACAATTGTGTGCTTTGACTTTTTAATTATTTATTGATCTATTCCACATGTACATTTGTGCATATTATCAAGCTTTTTCAAAGTTTGTGTTTCATGGAACTGATCACCCACCAGGTTCATATATTTGAATCTGTTAATTAACTGCACACATACACAAAATTGTAAATGAGCATTCAAGTTGGGAGCAAGTTGTGCTTACCTCTATTTGGTGATGGTTAAAATGCAAACAGTTTGATGAAGGTGCCTAAATTAACATTCAACTAATATTTACTGTATATCAAGCATGAGAGCCAATACGGTGTATTGGTTAAGGCTTCAGTCTAGAAACCAGAAGATTATGAATTCTCATCCTGCCTTAGGCATGAAAATAGCTGGGTAACCTTGAGTGAGACCCTTTCTCTCACTCCTATAAAGGAAGCACTGGCAAATCACTTCTGAAAAACCTTGAAAAAAAACATTGCAGGGATTTCTCTAGGCAGTCCCTGAGACTTGGATACTATTAAATTTGGGATGGGGTGGGGTGAAATCAAACATAGGGATTCCTTGTAATAGAGCAGTGGTGGCCAACCTTAAGCATACCATGCGCCAAATTTTTTCGCAGACGAATTCAGATGCGCCATTATTTATTTATTTATTTATTTGGTCATTTTGTATGCTGCCCCACTCCCGTAGGAGTGGAGTGAATGTGCTCAGTGTGTGGGATCCGTGCACGTAGCCTTCCAACAAGCTCAAGACAGCGCCGCCTGCAACGAAAAACTTTATTTTTTCACCCTACATGTGGAGCTGGTAGGCTACAAACAGCTCAAGCTGATCACTTGTTCAGCGAGAAAGTGATTCCGACCTTCTTATTGTCGATCCCCTTCCTGAATAATTCTGGAGAGCGTGTGCAGTTCAAAGTTAAACCGGAACCTGGTAGTGACGAAATGAAGAGAGCAACGCGCCCTAGGGCAGAGGAGGAAGTAGTTAGTCACGGGGCCACGTGGAAGCCCCAAACAGCGCAGGTTTTTGCATTTTGTTTTTTTTTGGCTCTCCCAACTTTTCAAGGGAAGCGCCCAATTGGGCGGGAACCAGGGGCTGAGTCGCGAAAAACCCCTTTTGAGGTTGCGTGGCTTCTCCTCTGCCAGAAAGGCGCAGCAGCAGGACAAATCGCTCTGGGTGGCCCCCATTTACAACCTACCCGAGTTGGTCTCGAAAAGTTTTGAAGAGGTTTCGGAGAGGGAGAAGCAAAGAGACACAGCGCCTGATTCCCCCCTTTTTTCTCTAAAACTGCGTCACCTTTTCTGTCCGTTGGATGATTGCAATGCGCCACTTGCAATCATCCAATGCGCCACGTTTGGCGCATGCGCCACGGTTTGGCCACCCCTATAATAGAGCATTGATCTAGGCTTGAATGAGTCTGTATTCCCTTTCCTTTAATTCATATAGTGTAACAATAGTATTAAAATATTTGGATAAAGAAATTGTGTTCTTGCATAGTCTTACCTGGATCACCCAAAATCAGTGGAGCATAATCCTGATTTCAACATTGTTGAGTTATATCATACTGGAACTGGTAGAAAGTTTAATATTTTATTTTATTTATCTCGCATCCAGTACAAAGGAAGACAATGGCAAAGTACCCACTAACTAAGAAATATAGGATTGAAAAAGACTAGAATTTAAACTCTAAAACGTGAATCTATATAAAATCTTTACTTTTCCTGCATGCAGTGGTCACATTTGTGTATGTGTGTATCTTGCCAAATCATGCTGTGAGCCTTTTGTCAAGTAAACCACTTGCTAATAAGCAGCTTAATTTATGGATTGCCAAGATACATCGCTGCACTTGGAGTGATGCCTGACAGAAATAACTGTTTTTTAGATTTTCTTATATTTTGTTTTATAACTTTCCACAATTTAGCATTCAGTTTAGCATTCATCAATAGCACCTAGTTAAAATCCTGCTTGCCAAAGCTTACAAAGATGTTTTTTTTTTCCTGTGGAGCTAAGACTTTGGAATAAGTCAATACTCTATTCTCTTTCACATTCTCTTTTATTCAGAGTTCTGTGACATGGCACCTGCCTCTTTCTCTTTTCTTTTGATGTGTGTTCTCTTTTCATGAGCATTTTAAAACTAGACAAAATTTTCCAAAATGGCATTGGAACCGATAGGGGATTCTACCTATCTAAACCAATGCTAAATAATTTTCAGACTATTGGACAGCTGAATTTATCTCACATGTTAGTATAGTAACTTTCAATATTTTGCTTTTTAGATCTCAGCAATATATGGAATGAAAAATGCTGATCTAATATTTAAATTAGAAGAGTCGAAAGCAGTCTACTATACACGTACTATCACAATGGATAATATCAAAGTAAAAGAATTTCCAAAATAAAGTCTGGTGAATTTTGCTTGAATGATTAATATAAACGTTAACCACATCAAATTTGGATAGCCCTTAAACATGCACATAAAGCTACATCATCTGCATATTGAAGAGTTTTATGATTATCAAGAAGCAACGTTTGTTTTAATGGTTCAAAACTGGTAAACAAATACATGGAGTTTATATGCTGTCACCTTTCGTGTTTAACTTACATGCAGGATATAGAAATGTTGCATTAAAAGAAACAGAAACGAAAACATCACAACCTAAGATACACTGATGATAGCCACTTTGATGGGTGGAAATGAAGAAGACTTTTTAAAAAATTATTACTGAAGATGAAAGAAGGGAAAGCAAAATCCCACGTGTTGCTCAATGTTAAAACAAGCTTATGTCACAAGGGAATGCCAACCCAAGGCGAAGACATAGTGAAAAACTTGAAATAATAGCAGACTTTATTTTCCTAGATTCACATGGATTGTTACTGTATCCATGAAAGGAAGAGATGAATGCTACTTGAGGGAAATAATAGGTAAAACTTTGACAAAAATATAGATATCTTAAACTTACAATGAAGTGACATATTATCAAGGTCAGGCTTTACCAATTGACTGTGAAAGCTGGATCACCAGAAAAAAAAAGAACAAATGAAAATGTATGCCTTTGTATTGTGATGCTGTAGAAAACTATTGAGAATGCCTTGGATTGTAAGAAGAATACATTTCAATAAATAGATGAAGTAAAAGCATATGCTAACTGGAAGCATTAATAATAGCAATAGCATTTAGACTTATATACTGCTTCACAGTGCTTTTACAGTCCTGTCTAAGCGGTTTACAGAGTCAGCATATTGCCCCAACAATCTGGGTCCTCATTTTAACCACCTTGGAAGAATGGAAGGCTGAGTCAACCTTGAGCCTGGTGATATTTGATCTGCCAAATTGCAGGCAGCTGGCAATCAACAGAAGTAGCCTGCAGTACTGCATTCTAACCACTGCGCCACCGCGGCTCTATTAATAATAGACTAATGTTTGGGATACATAGTGTGAGGGCAAGACTTGGAAAAATCAAGAACAATTGAAAAAGAGGCCACCAGTAGACAAGATCAATAGATACAATCACTAATATAAATTTACAAAAACTCAAAGAAGTGGTTACTGACAAACAAATCTGATGAAATAATGTCCAGGAAAAGTGTTAGAAGCTACAAAATAATCAAATAAACTCAGCAGAATATTTATGTTGCATTTTTTATTCACCACACACACATAAAACTGTAGAAATTTTGAAAGAGAAAGTAAGGAAAGTAAAGGAAAAACTAAGTGAAAAAGTACAAAGAAAGAAATAGAGAAGAGAAAGAAAAAGAGTTATAACGAGGCAGTTGCAAGTACCTTTATATTTTATCCTGTATCTCTAAAGTTATAAAACAACTTCCTTCTTTTATAGTTTCCTTTTCTAATAATTAAACCTATAAATCACAAGGTCATTTTTTTCTTTTTTATCAAAAAGTCCATAAGGCGTTTCCAGTCACTAATAAATGCAGTTATTATCATTTTTCTAATCAAACAAGTTGTTGTTGCCATCTCTGCTACTTCTGTCATCTTCCTATCCATTCCTCCATTGTGGGTATTTCAGAGATTTTCATTTTTATTCATATAGTAAACTTTAGATAAGTTACCATATATAAAAACAGTCTTCCATAACTCTTTACTAGCCATTTACCCACTACTTCAATAAGGAGAGTTCTGTTTCAACTGAATTTTCAAAATACTTTGTATAATTCTATGTAACCCAAATTATTCTGGACTTTTTGCTATCAAAAGCAAAAAGAAGGATAGGGAGTTATTGTTTTTATTGTTTTTATATTTTCTTATTGTTTGTAAGTCACCCAGAGCCACTGAGAGTCAGTGGGTGGCCATATAACTCTTCCAAATAAATAAATAATTGTATTTACGCCTGTTGCAATTTGTGTTGTAAATTTTGTACTAAATGTCGATCTATCATCAGCCATTGGATGGCCTTTTATTTTACTCCAACACCATCATTTAATGATTTGACACCTTCATGCTGTTGTTGCTAATTATGATCATCACAGTCATTATACGAGATCACTACGAACTTTCAATTTGCTTACTGTTTTTACAGGGGTAGAAGTGCTAATCCTACACCCAATCCTCCTCACTATATCCAGGCTTGGCACCGGCTGTGTTACTTCAGAATGGAGTTAGTTGGCCCAGGTGGATTTTAAGATCAGATTTAGAACACCTGTTGAGAGCTGTGAATGAATGCCGAATGTGCCTTGTTGGCCATATCTTACATATGCCTAAAAGCGGCATCCAAAAATTGCACTAAGAGAGAAAAGAAGAAACAAGGCTTGGCCTCCGATAAGTTGTTGCCAAAGACGCAAGGAAGATCTTAAGATTATTAATGTCCCTTCAGACGATGATAAAGACACTGCAAATGATCAAAACAGTTGGAAAACACTTGCTGCCCAATGTGCTCTATACAGAATTTAATGATGGTGATAATTTACCTGTGTTTACATCCTTTATATTTCTTAAGGCAAAAAAGACATCAACAGAGATTTTTGCTGTAGATCTTTGCCAAAACCTACAAAACCTTTGCCAGACCTATCCTTGAATACCGCTCACCTGCCTGGAACCCATACTGTATTTCGGACATTAATACATTAGAGAGGTATTTTACAAGAAGAGTACTCAACTCCTCTGCTCGCAATAAAATTCTTTATTCGAGTAGACTTGAAATTTTAGGCCTGGATAACCTTGAACTACGCTGTCTACATTCAGTCCTAAGGTTAGTACACAATATCATCTACCTTAACGTCCTACCTGTTAACAACTACTTTAATTTCAACAGCAATAACACTAGGGCTATCAATAGATACAAACTAAATGTAATCCGCTCTAATCTTGATTGCAGAAAATGCGACTTCAGCAGTAGAGTAGTAAATGTCTGGAACACTTTATATATATATGTGTGTGTGTGTGTGTGCGTAACATTTTTTGCTGATAAATGAAAATAAAGGGAGACTATTATAGATCTATTTCGAAGTATTTTGCTCTCGTCAGATAGCCATACCCAGATAGCCAGGGAATTGAACCTGGGCAGTCTGCTCATAAGGCAGAAGTTTAACCTCTAGGCCACAAGGTTCTCTTCCCTATCAGCTCTTCACCAGGAAAGGGTTATATATGTTTATTCTGTCGAGTCATCCTGGTGTATGGAAGGAAACATCACAGCTTCCTTTTGCCTTTCGGCCCCTCCTGGGACCATCCAGGCAGTTTTCTATAGTCGACAAACTATATTGACTATCTGTGTAACATTTTTTGCTGATAAATGAAAATAAAGGGAGACTATTATAGATCTATTTCGAGCTATTTTGCTCTCGTCAGATAGATAGATAGATAGATAGATAGATATATTCTCTGACCAAACTGATTCATTTTAAGATTCTTTTAATTAAAATGAACCTAATATGCAGTGAAACATCACTTTATCTTATTTATTTTCAAGCAAATTTCTTGACTCTAAGATGCCACATACAAATAATCTTCATTTAGTAACTGCAATTGGGTATGGCAACTTTGTGCTAAGTACAGTACTGTGGCCACTAAACAAAAAATCATGTAACCACAATTGCATTTATGGCATCACTTACTATTTGATCATTAAGTAAATCACTGTGGTCATTAAGTGAGACATCGTGTGACATCATGTGATTTCCCCCCCTCCTTCCTCATTCTTCATGAACTCTGCTAATTGGAAGCTGGTTGTAAAGCATGCAAATGGAAATTATGGGATCTAGATGCTACAATGTCATAAATGTACACCTGTTATGAAGTGCCCAAATGGCAGTCATTGGATTGTGAGACACTGCAATGTTGCATTAGAGCTTGTTGCAAACCATTTAATTTTGAATGATTCCTAAATGAGGGAGTTAGTAAGTGAAGAATATATGTAAATACTCATAGGCAATAAAGATAAATAGTGCATTCCATTCCATTTTTGTTTTAGGAAATACCCCTGTCTTAAGAAAAAAATAGGGAAAGGGAGAGGGGAGAGAGACAGAAAGAGAGAGAGAGGGAGAAAGGGAGAGGGAGAAAATGAATGGTGAATGGTTCCTGGAAGTCTGGAAGAGGTAAAAGCAACATACTATGGCTTCTAGTAAATTATTGTTTATCATCAGCATATCTACCATTGTAAGCACTTTGTAAGTGAGTAAATCTAATTATGTTGATAAAAACAAATGTCCAGGGCAGCATTTTAGTTTACAAATGAATGACTATGAGAATCTGACAGTACAAATCTTCTACCATCTCTTGTACAGACAGAGAGCCAGGGGGACAAGCTGTGCATCTTTCTTTCTCCATTATGCCGTTTCAGGCTATTATCTCTCTTACTTAACTGCCCCTAGGCAGCATTTCTCCCACCACTAATCCCATCTCCAAAGCAGGGGTGAAATCCAGCAGGTTCTGACAGGTTCTGGAGAACCGGTAGAGGAAATTTTGAGTAGTTCGGAGAATCGGCAAATACCACCTCTGGCTGGCCCCAGAGTGGGATTGGAATGGAGATTTTGCAATATCCTTCCCCTGGAGTGGAGAGGGAATGGGGATTTTGCAGTATCCTTCCCCTGGAGTGGGGTGGGAATGGATATTTTGCAGTATCTTTCCCCTGGATTATGATAAATGATTTTCCAAACCATACTTTGGAATCACTGTGCAGCAATATGTCCTTTATAGCAAGTTTTCTCCCTCAATATCTGAGGAAAAAAAGAAACAAGGCAGGACAGCACAGATTTATAGCAGGGGAGACCATTTTGCACTAATTCTAAATTCTGATTAAATCTAAATTTGACCTGGAGACAGCCATTAGAATAGGACTTGGACAGCTAGTTTTTAATCTTTGAATTCTGCTAGCCTCACTACTAAGGTGAAAATAAGTTCTATTAAAATCAATATGACTTATTTCCAAGTCAGTGTATTTAGACTCAAGTGCAATTCTTCCTGTCATTCCTTATCTTTTTGCTCTTTGGTGTTTGGCCTTAATACTATGGGTTCTCCCAAATGACATTTTGTTGCCTGGGGAATAGAAATAGCAAGTGACACTCTTTCCAGACCTAAACTCAAACCATATAGTGCTCAAAATAATTAGCCACAAGGTCCAAAAGCAGTGTTAATTCAGCAAATATAGAAGATCTTAATATAATTTCTATCCATTTTGCCTCAAAATGTAGAATAATAAGGAAAACAAATTAAGTAACAAAGAAATTGTTGCCTTTTCTTATAAACAGAATCTGTTCCTTCATGAAGCTACTTCATGAATGGTATTTCTGGTTATCATTTGGGAAAAACATGCATATTTATTTATTTTCAAATATTCTAAGGCCCATGATACAGCTGATATTCAAGCCTATTGCCTTCTTTCTCTGATGTCTTTTTCATTCTTTCTCTTTTACAAGATATGCAGTGCAGCTCATCTTTAACCTTATCTCTCTTCTGTAATAGTTTCTTCTTTATGACATTCTCTACTCTACATGGCCAATAAACAAGGAATAAAAGCAGAGCAGGGATAGCACCCAAGGGTGGGCTTCAAAAATTTTAGCAAGGAGTTCTCTGCCCAGTTGCCTGGTGGCCATGGCCATGGTGGGCGTGGCCTAGTCGGCCTCCTACACCACGGCGGGGGGTGTTTGCCCTCCCCGGACTCTGGAGGCTTTCCTCGAGCCTCCAGGAGGGCAAAAATGGCCTGCCCAGACTCTGGAGGCCCTCTGAACTTCCAGTAGGCTTTTCCTGAACTTCCGGTAGGCCCATTTTTCACCCTCCCTGAGCCTCCGCACGCCCCCTGCACTTACCTGCATCCAAAATGGGCTGCATGGGGACTCCTGGGAGGGGTGGGGCGGGGCCAGCCAGGAATGGGATTTGGGAGTTCTCCAAACTGTATAGAATCTTAGCTAGAGGTTCTCCAAACCCCTGCAAACTCCCAGCAGCCCACCCCTGATAGCACCATTCTGTGAATATATCTTGAAAATGGTACTTGCAACTATATAGGTCAGCATTCCTGACTCCAAGTGTTCTTTGTGGGTTGCTTGGATTAGCTATCCAGTGTACACTTTCTCACAAATGAAAACAACTTGCAATGTAAAAGATTCATTAGAACATAACGTGTAATATAAAAAACAAAATTGTTTTATTTCTCCAAATTTCATGTCATTCCTACCTGCTTTTTATTATTCTTATTTAGTCACCAGATAAGGTTAGCAGGTTAGCAATGGCCTAAAGCATAAAAGAACACAGTGTGTCAAAGGCAGCTGAACTGTCACACAAGTTCTATAACATTGCATTTTTAGTTCAGCATGTCATTTTTAGCAATTCTATACAGCGGTGATATTAAGAAGAAAGCATATTATAGTCAAAAGAAAGCAAAATGTTTTCTTTGAATGTTCTTGTTTATGCTGTAGCAAAAGTGGGTCAAATGGAAGTCCCTTGTGATATTTCATCATTTTCTTTTCCTTTTTATCTACAAGCAAAAAATAGTGTTTCAGAAAACCGTTGGCTCAAGTAGTTGCATACTTTGTCCAGTAGATGGCTCCCTTGTACTCATCCAATGATTGCTTCATTTTCTCAAACATAAATATGAACTTCAGTCAAAATTCATTGTCCAATAAATGCTTCAGTGGTGAAGCACAAAACTTGGCCTTTGCTTTTCAAAAGGAAAAAAATATATATAGACAGTGATATGACTTAAACAGAGACCCAAAGGCCCAAAGGCTATTCCACTGTATAGAAAAACAAGTGAGATCTATAGCCTTCCTTGCAGTGCTTCATTTCTTCCAAGTAGGCTTTCCAGTCGCCTTCCTTATCCAATTTTATTTTCCAATAGAAAATTTTTCAGGGTGACTACTGTGCAATTCAGTTCATGCTGAGCTGAACTTTTAATTTGGACGGCTGTCCTATCTTCGATATATCTTTTGAAAAAATAAAACCCTTTTTATACTCCTGAGTAATGTGTTCCAAAAACAAAATTATATAATTATGTTGACATCACCAGTTGGAAATCTCTTTCTCTTCCTTTCTCTCTCTGTCTCTCCCTGTCTCTCTTGTCTCTCTGTGTCTGTCTGTCTGTCTGTCTGTCTCTGTGTGTGTGTGTGTGCGCGCGCGCTCGCTCGCGCGCGTGTGTGCGTGCATTTGTGTGTTTGTATGTGTGTGTGCAATTTTGTTTAAGTCTGAGAGTGGTTCTCTTGGCATATTCCTGTAATGTTAAAAAAAAAAAGCACATGCATTACTTTAGCTGAACCCACATCTGGAGTCCAGGAGTCATTCTCACAAAGATGAATGCATTCCAATTTCTGACATCTATAGTCGGAATACAAAAATGCAGATGTTCACATCCATACATGCGCTAGCTTTTAAAAACAAACACTGCATAGGGAAAAGCACATAGTTTCTTTGCACTGTGTATGCTGGAACTGAGAGGATATGTGCAAATAAGAATTACCACAAAGGGGCAAAAGTAAATCAATCTTCTTCCAGGCTCAGATCTGCTCTGCAAATTGACTTTTAATCCAATGATAAAAGAAAATGGACCGTAATTGTTCAGTAAAGAATATGGAGAAAGAGGAGGAAATGGTGCTGCATATTACGTATGAAAAATTAACCCATATTATGACCCAGAAATTGAAGTTCAAAGGTTTAATACAAGTCTGTGCTACAACAGAAAGAAAACTCAGGAAAACGCAATGCTGAGCTCAAATCCTTGCTGAGTCATAGAGTCACTGGGTGATATTGCGGAAGTCTCCACCTTCAACCCAACTTCCTATTCATATCTCACAGTAGAGTTTTGAAACTGAATGAAATAATAGTGGCAAATACAATAATGTTCCTGCCAGATGTTACAACCTGGGAGAGAAAAACACTTGCTTGTTTTTCAAATGAATGGTGATTATTATGAACTTCTCAACTGTTTTGGCCTCTATCTGATTCAAACAGATGATAGGGTGGGGTATGGCATACATTAAAATGAAATTTCATTGCATACAGCCCTCATAACATAAATGTTAGTGATTTCATACATAGGTTTTCTGTTGTGTAATGTATGAACGTCCTTTATAAAACAATGATCCATTTTGTAGTATTGATTTTCATTGCCTGACTCTCAGAAGAATGATAATTATATCCTTACATTTATTTTTACTAAAAAAAAACCCTGAATAATTGTTCTTATTCTTCTGGGCTCTGTCCATCTGAAATCTTCTGTTATTCTGCAACCTTACCATACAGCCAAAACCTGTAAATTAGAAAGAGGTTCTAGCAGTGGCCTAGCAAACAGAAGTCAGTGAAACCCAATTTCAAAATGTACAATGTTGTACTTACTACCATTATTTTGAAAGTTTTCCATATTAAAGGCAGAGATGGTGCATTTTGAGTTTTTAAGATTTTTCTTCTTCCATGTTGCACATGTAAGTCTCACCCGTTCTGTCAATTCCTTTTCCATTCAAGCTTCTTGACTGGGTTAAATATGTGAGCTAAACAACAGGTTATTTATCATGATGGTTGGTGATAGATGTTGTCGTGATTGCTTCCTTTTCTTTCCTGACTGTAAAACTGAATTAGAAGCTACACCGTGGAAATGGACACAATACACAATGAAGTGGCAGCTGGTGGACTGATGCTGGAGCCAGTGCTGAGTCTTTTGCTGCTCACAATTCGTATTTCTTGTCTCTTCATCTTCAGCACACAGGCCAAAGAAAACATAAAAAAACAAAAAAGACTAGCCATTAACACCAGCTGGTCTTGTTTTCCTTTAAACAGATATTCATTCCCTCTGCCACAAGTCTGGGTGGCTTAAATCGTCGTTTACACAGAAAGCTTTCCCATTTTACTTACATTAAAAATATTCAAACTGTTAAGAAAAGTTGTATACTTTTAAAATTTTACATTCAAAAATCAAAGTCTGTATTGAGATACACTCATCAGAAATGCCACACTTTCTCTCTACCTTTCTCATTATAACATATATTTTTGCTTCCTTGCTGCTCTTTCAATGTAAAAATAAGAAACGTGTGTGTGTGTGTGTGTGTGTGTGTGTGTGTGTGTGTGTGTGTGTGTGTGAGAGAGAGAGAGAGAGAGAGAGAGAGAGAGAGAGAGAGAGAAAGAGAGAGAGACCCAAACACGCATGCACACATGCGCACATACACACATTCTTCAACATAAAAATAAGCACCTAAAACCCAGCATCAAATTTCTATAAGAACTAGTCAGCTGTTGGAAAGGAATGAATCAATACTTGTTTTGAACTCAAAAAAGTTTAAAAATAAGAATTCCTTTTCCTATTATTTCTGTTTCCTGACATCGCAGATGCTCTTAATTGTTATGCACATTTTAGACAGAGAACGGAAATCACAAAGGGAGCAAGGCTGTGAAACATATATAAGAAACATTGTGTGTGCACGTGCGCACACACAAATAGACACACACATAAAACAGCAGTAAGAATCTCCACCCTTTCTTTCTTTTCCCTTCTCTGTACAAATTTCTTTTATTTATTCTGAATGTTTGAGTGTCTCCATGTGTGTTTTTATAGTTTTGAATAGCTTCAAGTTAGAAAAAAGTAACTATTTTTGAGGAAACAATTATATCAGTCTTCAATGTGCACCGTGAAGTTATAAACCTTTAGATTTTGAATACTATGGTTTGCTTTATTTTCATGCAAACAAAATACATAACACGATAAATTTATCATACCATATGTGCCTCCTCATCAACAACTACCAAATCATAACTCTTTTCTATGGAATCAAACAACATACCATAAGGACCATCTTTGTCTCCAGTTGGGAATAGATCCGGTCTAGGGATATGCTTTCTTTTATGACAGCATGCTGAAAAGTACATTGCATCATCTAGTACATGCAGCATCACGTTGCTGTCACATATGTTTCGCGATGCTTTCTCCCTTTGCAGAGCTGGGGTAGGTGTGGCCTGCACATGACGAACGTAGCCCGTGGTCCACCAGTTTAACACCTCTGATCTAGTACATCAGAATAGAGCTGTCCAGTGAGTCAGTCAGCTCTTTAGAAATGCAGGATTAAGAAAAAGCTACCCTGAGTCTACATATATCACTTCAATCTGGTATAGTGTGTTTAACAAATAATTTTCTAGGTCCAGTACATCACTCTACAAGTGAAGAGTACAATTCGTTCTCCATATTGGGTGGAGCCAGCATTCAGGATGGGCTGTCCTCATCCACTCAGAGTAAAGGACCGAGTCTATAAAAAACCAGGACCATCTTGCTAGATCCCAATTCAACTCGGTCCTTCAGTAGGACAATCGTGGCAGGCTTTACTCCCATCATGAATGCTAGATTTATCTGAAGATAGACTGATCAACACACATCTCCTCAACAATAGTGAGAAAACGATCAGATGTGTTTCGTATATTTATTTCGGGAACAAACAGCAGCGGCTTAGCGCAGCAACGCATGTGGACCTCGGCGCTGCATAGCAGACGGGTGATCTTCCCGATCCCCCCCATCCATTCCCCAGCATTTCGGCTTCCTAAGACCGCGCAGGGAGTTGTGCATCCATGTTTGGGACATAGGGACACTGAAACTTTTAAGTGCCTCATTGTCCATTGCTCTGTGGACCAGCATTGGACTGCTTATGACTGGACTTAATTGGGACACTTCTGGGTTTTTGGTGAAGGTAGTTGTGGGGGAATATTAATAAACCCACCATAGTTACATGTGTGTGTGAAAGAGCAGGACAGCAGAATTGCATTAAAATCATTTTTGTGCAGATGACTTTCTGAAATATGTTGCCATGTATTTTAGCATATGGAAAGTACTGCCTTTCTCTCTCCTTACCATGTGACAAAATGCCAATGTAGTACAATCATCCACATTTTCATATAAATCACTTTTTGTATATTAAAAAAAGCACATAGACTACTGAAAATTCTCAATCAATTTTGCTCACAGTGGGCCAATAAAAGAATTCAAAAAATTCTCAGATAATGATCCATTCCAAAGCTATTTGACCTCTGGTTCTGGGAAGAAAGCTGGATAAATTTTTGCAACCAGGTACTTGTCACAACACACCTAAGAAAACATACTCAATTGTTGAGAAGCCTACAATTGATTTATTAAGGCTATAAAATAAGTGTGATGACTCCCTTGGACACTGGCTTGGACGATGGGAAGTTCCTCCCTGTTTCTCCCTGTTCGGACCGGTTCCATAGAACCAAGTTACATAGTAACTTGGTGGCTTGGGTTGCTGGAACCGGCAGCGACCCAGGCCTGCCACACCCCTGAACCAGTTCTTTCGGCAGTGTCATAGGCAGCACCATCTTGTTTTTAGCTTCTGCGCATGCGCAGAAGCTTTTTTTAAGCACCACTGAGCAAACCGGCAGCGAGAAAATACAGAACCCACTCCCGGGGTCTGGAGATGTCTGACTGGAACTATGGGGAGTACCAGGGGCATGTGGAAGACATTATGGCATCAAGGTAAAGCTGTGCCAGGAACATTAGGGGAATCTGTCAGAGACTTGTCAAATCAACATCTTGTTCTGACCTAGGCTTCCTGATAAATCATAAAACAGAAATGTAGTCTCAAAAAACCTCTTTTTATTTCAACGACTGTAAATTGTGTTCATTCACAGCCGAAATAAGTCCCAAACAATGTTAATTAGTCCGACAGAAGTCTTTCGGAAGAAGGCTGATAAGCACCAACCTTTATCTCTCTTGACACGCTGCCAAAGACCTAATTGACAAGTAGCTTTGCAAGGCCAAACAGCACTGAATCAGAACGGAGCTGCTGAGTTACACCGACCAGAATTGAACCAAGTTGCTTCCTGCAACGAGTACATCCAGTTGATCCTCTTTTATGTCCTATGGGAGGGGCCAATCATCTCCAAGCCTTACTCCCAAGTAGTCTTTTTCTTCTGTAACTGTTCTTGCCTTCTGGCAGCTCTGTGCATGCGCGCATTGGGAACAGGCTCCCCCTGTTCCTCTGCCTTGGTCATGTCAGCCTCTGGAGGCTCTGGAGTCAGCACAGACCTCCCAGGTGGCCCAGGCTGGATCTCTGCCTCTGACACCGAGCCTTCTCCATGCTCCAGGCCTGGCCCATGTTCCTCCCCAGCCTCCTTGCTGTCCAACTCTGCTGCCAGCTCTGCAGGCCGCTGGCAGACCACAACACATCTGGCTGCAGGCAGCAGGCAGCTTCAGCCAGTTAGCACAAATGACCAGCCAGTCATGCAGACCTGAGAAGAGATGCAGCTGCAGTAGGTCAGCGGAGAAGAAAAGGAATTGCCACCCTCACTCAATCCAAGGTCATGAAGAGCTGAGTGGAGGGAAACTCAACAGAGGTTTGGGAGGTACTTGCAAAGAGGCAGCCTTGATGCTCTTAATGAGGTGTACTGGTTGGCACTTATTTACTTTGGTGTTTTAGCTTGGGGGCTGTTGGAGAAAACTGTTTATAATCTATCCATTCATGAATACTCTTGACTTGTCACCTTAAACTCATAGAAACCATGTTGTGCTGTGAACTGATTGATGCCAAGCTGCTTTCAGCATGCCTTGAACTTGCTGAAAACATATTGCTGTTATCAAGCCTTGAACCCATCAAAGCCAAGTTGCCTTTGTTGTGCCTTGAACTCACTGAGAACATGTAGTGCCTGGAAATTGCTGAAGTCATGTTGCTTTGAACCCTTTGTGCTTAAATCATTTGAAATTGTGTTTGTCTTGGCTGCGTCTTGAACCCTGAGCATCATGGCACTGTTATTTTGCTGGCACCATTCCCATGCCTAAGGCACAGAAGAAACTGCATCCTCACTTTCCCCCCAATGCTTTTGTTACATCCAGGCTGTTTGAAATGGACTTTAAAAAGACTGCTCACATGGGGAAGACTAGTCACCTGGATAATGACTATAGCTGTGATGGCGAACCTACGGCATGCCTGCCAGAAGTGGCAGGCAGAGCCATCTCTCTGGGCACGCCAGCCCTCGCCTGTTGCTCTTCTGGGTTCTGGATTGCACATGCGCACTGGCCAGCTGGTCTTTGAATGTGTGGGAGCACCAGAACCAGAAGAGCAGCTTCCCGGCACACATGTGTGTGCTGGGAAGCTGAGTTTCCAGTTTCTGGCACTCCCGCATGTGCAAAGATCAGAAACTGGAAGACCAGGTGACCGGCGCGCATATGCATGCCGGAAACCGGAAGCTCAGCTCTTCCGTTTTCCAGTGCTCCCCTGCATGCGTGTGCTCCCATTCAGCACTTGGTGCCAAAAAGGTTCACCAACACTTGACTATGGGCTTGGTTGTGTGAAATAAACATACTTACTGTGTGTGTGTTTGTGTATGTGTGTGTGTATGTGTGTGTGTGTACTGAAAGAGAACAATAAGTGAGTTACTGGTCTCATACTCTTAAGGGAAAACTTTACTAGAAACTGGTCAACCAAGTCTTTTATAGGCTCATAGAGATGATTGATTAGCATATGTATCCATTTTACCATTGGCAAGGAATGATTTACACTGATATAGAGTGTAGATGTGGATTCATAGAACTTCCTATGTCTGGAAATAGAACACTTTGTAATGCAGGATACTTAGCTGTTGACAAGTGTGTATGTCAATCAAGCTGATAATTACTCTAACAATTTGACCCTGCATCCCACTTTGAATGGGGAAAGTTGTAAACACGCCCATTATCAGTGTCCTTGGCAATACTGTAGTTTATGGAGACATTTAGTTTATGAATTACACGCCATCCATTAATGTACTGAAGATTACAATTCTGGAAGAATATAAGTCATGAGTGAGTAATCGTGACATGCATACAAGAAAGATGGTTTAGCAGTTAAGGCTATTGTGTCTAGATACATTAATTTTATATTAAACAGCCAAGTAAGTGAAGAAGTATTCAGGGGCCATCAATGACTTATGTGCATGCAGATAGGAGCTATATAAAAATAATAATTCCTCCATAGTAAATGTGATATTAATTATCAATTTTCTTAAATTAGGTGATATAAAGCATATGTGATTGAAGCATGTATTGCCTATGTATTAATGCTTATGCATCACTGAACATACAAAGTACATCTCTGTTGCTACTCTGCTTTCTTTGTCCCCATTTCAACTGCTAGCCTTTTCTTTTCATTAGTCGTCACTTATGAGTAAGTTTACCACACAGAAGCTTAACTTTCATAATACTATGAAATTTGCAAATGGCAATAGCATGGCTATCCCCAGGAACATGTGTAACTGAGACACTATTTCTATGGTTCTATGGTTAACCTTTGCATTAGGCATGGACAATCAATCAAAGGTTGCAGGATCCAGAGCTTCTATGCTTACACCAGCTCATTCATTTTCTTTGTACAGGGCAGTTTTTAATTTTGAACATTATTTTATTTCATTTATGTCTTGAGTTAGCCAAATATTTTTTTAAAAGGTGGGTAAAATATAATACTAATAAAGGGTGTCATACAACTAAAAACTTGGATGCTTAGAATATCTGTGCATTGACAAAATCTCCACCTGTCAATTACAAAAGGCCACACTGTTTGGATCTGCATATATGCAACTATCCTAGGTTTCTGGGAAGGATTCAGTGTATATGAAAGCCAATACCAGCTAAAGAACTCATAGCTGTGATTGCACATTGTTGTGTACATAACAATAATAATTACTTGTATATACAGCCAAGATATTGCAACTGAGTTTGGACTGGACAAATGTGCCATGCTTATTATCAAATGGGGAAAAATAATGAAAACTGAAGGAATCAAAACACTGTATGAAAATAACATCAAGAGTCTGGGTGAAGATGATTATTACAAATACCTGGGCATCCTTCAAGTTGACAACATCAACACACTGAAGTCAAGAAAAAGGTTAGAAATAAATACATCAAGAGAGTGAAAAATACCTTAAAGTCAAAAGTCAGTGGAGAAAATACCATCACGGCAATTAACATCTGGGAAATTCCAGTATATACACAACTGGAATAGTGGACCGGACTCAAGCAGAACTAAAAGCCTTGGATTGGAAGTCAAGAATAATAATAACAATGAATCATATTCTTCATCCTCACAATGATGTTGACAGGTTCTATTTACCAAGGAAAGTAGGTGGGCATGGAATGTTACAAATACATCAGACAGATGAAGAAGAAAAAAGTGCATTGGAGGGATATCTGAAGGACAGAATAAAAGATACACTGAAGTTAGTATACCAGGAAGACTTACTGAATACAAGAGAGACAAAACTGGCCTACAATAAAGACCAAATGAAGAATACAAAGTATTAATTGTTAAGGAATTATTGTGCTGTTGAGTACATACACAGCGAAATGTGTTGTGGTTGTAGTGTTGCAGTTTGATATGAATGCTATTCAGTCAATAAACAGAATACGTTTAGTATTTACAAATAGTTTACTTAAAGTAGTAGCAAAGTTCAATAGGAAGTCCAAGTCATACACAGTTAGTCAGTCAATGCGAAGAATCTTCTTGTTTTAACTAACAAACGAAGATTACAGCTATCAATCAATTCTACACTATCACAGATAGTTACTCTTTCCACAGCAGCTCTTCACAGTAATTTCACACAGTCACAAAGTCAATTAGTCAACAGTGAAGCAGCAGAGATAATCAGTGGAGAGTCAGCACTCCAGAACACACCTTCAAGCACACACAGACATTAATCAACATTCTGAGCATGCTCTCTTGCTTCCTTATATAGTAATCAGCCTACAATTCATTTAAAGCAATATACACACAACATTGATTTGTGGCTTGTTCATATATTAGCAAACCCAATCGTTTGAACAGGGTTCTAACATTAATGACAAATATATTAAAAAAAATAGTAGGCAAAGCAGACAATAACAAGACCTCGCAATGGCTAAGAGCATAAAAATTACAGAAAAAAAGTGGGCTAATTCTGGCTACACAAGATCAAGCTTAAGAAGAAAGCTAGATTGACAGCAACAAACAGAAAGTGCCACCTCTGCAAAGAAGCTGAAGAAGCAGTGAACCACCTGGTTAGCTTCTGCAAGAAGAACATGCAGACTGACAATAGAAAATGTCATGACAAAGTAGCAACAATGGTACCTTGGAAGATCTACAAGAAATACCATTTGCCTGCAACTAATGGGACCACAAAATATAGAAAGTAATCAAGAAACTAAAGTGCTCCAGGAGATTAGAATTCAAACTGCACCTGGGACATAACACCCCAGACTGAACAATTGTTGATAAGAAGATAATAGAAGTCTGGATAATGGGCATAGCAGTACCTGGAGACAGCAGAAGAGAAGAGAAAGAACTGGAGAATATGGCAAAACATAAAGACCTAAAAATAGAAATAGAACGACTGTGCCAAAATAAAGCAACGGCAGTATCAATAGTCATAGGCATGTTAGATGCAATCCCAAAACAACTGAAGCACTACTTGAACACCATCGGCGTTGACAAATTCACCATCAGTCAGTTGCAAATAGCAGCTTTACTCAGAACAGCTTACACACTTTGATGATACCTGTAATACCATCAAACATCCTTGGGAAGGAGTTGATGGGTGAACAAAATGCCAAATTCAGTCTGAACATCTGGTTAACTGTGCAATGAGCAATAATTACTGGACTCAAGCAGAACTAAAAGCTCTGGATAGAAATACTAGAAAAATAATGACAATGAACCATGCCCTTTATGACAGCCTCTAATTACCAAGGAGCATAAGTGGGTGTGGAATGTTGTAAGAACAGCAGATAGCTAAAGAGGGGGAAAAGGGTATAAATATGTCTAACAAGTTATACTGCTGGATTTGGATGTGTTCCTGAAAATCTAAAGTATTTTAATTTCTTCATGTCATTGGGTCATACAATCTATCTTGCTCAATTCTTCACATTTTACCTGCTAGTCCTATAACACTTAAATAAAACAAAATTCAATAACTTCACAGTCCAAGAATCCCTGTAAAAATCCTTACAATGACTTATCAACAATATAACAACTCTGTTGTGAGCCGCTCAGAGTCCCCCTGGGAGTTGGCGACATAGAAATTTTAATAAATTCATAGAAATTTTAACAAATTAAATATAAAAACCAATTGGTATATGGAGTGGCATTAAAAACAATGGAAAAGCTATAGTTTCATCATCAATAGCTGGTGTGTTAGCAGGCACACATCAGGAACATGTTACACTTTATAGTGCTGGTTTTGATAGATAATACCTTAGATTTAGAACCTAACTTTCTCCAGTGCTCTATTCTGGCCAGTGCAATCATCTACTGGAATTGTAATGTTCCATTTTTCAATAAGTGAACATTTGAATAAAGGAAATATTTTATTTTCAATTGAAATTAGAGCTGGTGTTGTTTAAGAAATTTATTTACACTGAGCTCGTTGAGATCATTTAGATATTGAATAGGTTGACTATGATGTTGACTGACTGACAGTCCATAAATTTGACTGGTTGATGAAGAAGTGGCCATTAAATAAGAATGATCTCTATTAATTTAACCAACTGTATCATTGCAAAGTGTTGATATAACAGGAGTCAATTGGCAGAATGAACAGGGTACACAGACACCAATATGTCTCGTGGTAACAAGTAATTTTCCTGGCTTTATTTTAAAGCCCTATTTGCATGTAAATAGTCCAGTGGTTATTATGTTTTGAAGATCCTATCATGTAACCATTAATAAACTATATACTAAAATCTAGTATATTATTGAACCCAGGGGTGGGTTCTAAATTATCTCACTGGCGGTTCACTTCCTCCCACACCATGTGGGCATGCACACTTTGTGTGGGCGTGCGTGCATGTGCAGTGCCAAAAACCCAGCTTCTGCACATGCACAGAAGCAAAAAACAGCTTCTGCACATGCGCAGAAGGGAAAAACAAGATGGCGGCACCTATGCCACTGCCCAGAGAGCCGGTTCAGGGCGTGGCCAGCCGGCCATAGCTGCCGGTTTGGTGAGCGGGAGAAAGTTCCCACTACCGGTTCTAAAGAACCAGTCCGAACCGACAGGAACCCACCTCTGATTGATTTATAAGAATTATGTAAACTTTTAAAAGAATACAAAAGTTCACATAATTCTTATAAATTACTATTTTGTATGCAGAGGGTTCACTTATATACTAGAATTTTCTATTATAAACTTCTGGACTAGATATGCTCTGGAAACATTTTGGGCCCACAGCAAGCCAGCTACAGGTCTGAACATTCAGCCATGGAGCATCATAGTATCATACATTACTTAACTGAGAAATATTATACTTAGCCTCCCAGGTAGCCTTCATAGACCAAGGCCAGTGTTTTATTTGATTCTATGAGAACAATTCTGAAGGAAATTAGATGTTAGAATGATAGACCACCATTTTCTTATGCTATTAATGGTATTATAGCAAAACACAATTATTGAAATAAATGGTATCATTTTGGGGGATTTAATTGAATCATTTTTGCTACAAAAGACATAAAACAAGACTGTATCCTTGACTCGCTATAATTTATCCTTTAGGTTAATAATATTAAGAACTTCACTTAGCCAGAATTCTATCCTTCCTTACTTGCCCACTACCCATGTGTATACTCCTCAACACTGATGATGCAGCCATACTGCAGGCCTCCAAAGATGCCTTAAGCCTCTGTTACTTTACTGCAGTACAGAATGTCTTGAAATAAATTATTCCAAAACCAAAGTACTGTAATTGCTAAGTAATGGTTTAAGATTTAGTTAAAAAATAATGGCAAACTGAACACTGAACAGCTTTTTAATATATAGATATTTTTTAATATATAGATATTTTTTAATATATAGATATTTTCTACTTAAGTAAGAGAACAACTAGTAAAAATCCAAAAGCATTCTTTGAAATTGCTAAATTTGCATTTAAGTAGTTTATAGCAAATCTATCCCAGCAGCTATTAAACTATTTAAACCAAAGTTCAGGTTTCATGCTCGGCTGGGTATTTATAAGGAGTCTTCTTATTTAGAAGCAATACAACCAAAGCCTTGCAAATCTTGCTACAAGTTCCTTGATCACCTTCCAATGCTTTAAGATAACTTGAATTAATTGCATTTCCTTTGGGGCCCAATTAAGGTTATTTTCTTAGATTCTGGGTGAAGCAAGTCTACTAGGAAACTTCCTTAGCTCATCTCACCTTGCTAGATAGGTTCTCTTCCAACCTAAGAAAAATTAATGATGATTTGGCATATTATGATTTTATCTTATCCACACTATCTGCTTTGGTAGAATCCTAGCTGAATAAAAGCATAGGACTTGGAATCTAGACATTTAAATAAGACTTCTATCCAGACCTCCATAGGAAGACCAGGTTATATGAGGGACCGTTTTTTTCCTGATTTCAACGACCAGTCTGAACAGATCTCACAGAATAGGTATATTATGGATTCTGTCATCTAAACAGCTAAATTCAGCGGGTCAATGCAGATGGTCTGTTGTGGTTACCATATTGTAGAATCTTCTATGGAATCTCACAGATAAGGTTGGCCTCATTACTCCTGAGATTCCAAAGATCCCTCAATATCTTTTTATTCCAGCAGATCTTGAGACCTCAGGGGACAGATGAACTTATGAGGTGACTCCCTTAATATTAACTTCCCTCTATTATTCTTTTTTTCTGATTTAGCTCTACATTTATTACTTCTAATTACTTGTAATACTTATTATATAATAATTTTGACTAATGATTGTCTTATTTATTTATTGTTTTACTGGATTGTGGTACTCTTCCCAGAATCATTTTCCATGAGATAGGAAGCCATAAAAATTTGATTAATAAATAGAAATAAATAGGACCTCATATAAGGGAAAAATCAGCTGTTTTCTAACAGCTTATTCACATCACATCTACCTGAATTTTAATCTAGATTTCTTCATATTCAAAGCTGTCTTAGGTCTTTTAAATTCTTAAACTACAACCCGTGTTAAATCATGAGTTCTGTATGCATTTCTGCTGAATACTTCTATTTTCTCCCCTTCATAGATTCTACCTTTGTGTTTGCTTTTCTAAATGTTTCCAGAGCAAAGCTGATGGTTTTAATTTGGGGCCCAAATCTTTCTTCTCTTTCCAGTTAACATCTAGAATCTGATTTATTACTTAACTTGGGAAGACCACATGGGTTTGCATTATTAATTCAACATTGGTTTGGCATTTTAAAAAGTCAAGGCAATGCCTAACAGGCAACAAAATCTTTTTCCACTCTTGTATGTAAATTATTTAATGCCTAAAAATTGAAAGAATCACATACCATCAAAAAGAGCAACAAATTAATTGTCTTTTGTAGTGGAAAGCATTGTACAGTGATCTCTTTGAAGATCTGAATTCATTAAAATAAAAAGATGAAGCATGAGATCAGATGGAACACTAAGAAAAGACATTAAGAAAACAAAGAATGTAATCTTGTAACTTCATGCTGTAAGATATCTGTACATGCTTAAAATTTAAAGCAAGAGAACAAAACATCCCAAACACAGAATTGATCAAGGTAAGCTGTAAGGACAAAACAGTTGAGAACAGTTCTAAAACTATGCCTTTCCTAAGTGTATATAAATTAATGGACTTATTTTGGGTCCTTGGTGTTAACAAAGAGTAACAGTGATTTACTAAAGAATTCGGCCTTCCTTCAAACTTTACTCAACTTATTTTTATTTTCAATGAAAGTAAAGCAATGTAAATGAATACAAGTACCGTATTTTTTGGAGTATAAGACGCACCGGAGTATAAGACGCACCCTAGTTTTTGGGGAGGAAAATAGGGGGGGGGATCTGCCTACCAGGTATTCATCTGGCTAACATCCTTAGTCTGGTCAGCTTCAGCACATTATTTTATCCCCTGGTTAGGACTTAAAAAAAACCTTCTTCGGAGAGAGTAACAATGAAAGAGCCTGCAAGCCAGTAAGAGCTGGGAAAATCATTAGCACCTCGTTAGGGCTAGAAAAAAACTTATTCGAGCAAGTAGAGCAATGAAAAAAACCCTGCAAAGACTTAGGGCTGGAAAAACCTTCTTCGGAGAGAGTAACAATGAAAGAGCCTGCAAGCCAGTAAGAACTGGAAAGATCATTAACACCGGGTTAGGGCTAGGAAAAAACTTTTTCGAGTAAGTAGAGCAATGAAAAAAACCCTGCAAAGATTTAGGGCTGGAAAAACATTCTTCAGAGAGAGTAACAATGAAAAAGCCTACAAGGTAAGAGCTGGGAAGATCGTTATCACCTAGTTAGGGCTGGAAAAAAGCTCCAAAAAAGCTACATTCAGAGTATAAGACGCACCCAAATTTTCAGCCACTTTTAGGGAGGAAAAAGGTGCATCTTATACTCCAAAAAATGCGGTAATTAAGTGACATGGTGGTCCACATTCTTTCAGAATAAAATACAAATTTATAAAAGTTTCTGGTTATGTATGTATGTTATGCAACCATAACCAAACCACTTTAGAGTTTACTGGGGAATTCCTGACCCTAGACTTAACAGTATGAGGTTGCTTTTCAGAATGTCAAGAATTATTAGTGTCTGATGCTCTGCTCATACTTTATGAAAAAAAAATTAATCATTACTTATAATGTGTTTCCATATGCTATTGGAGGATGCTTACCCGTACATGGGTAAGAGAAATGTCCATTGATTATTTTTCCCTAAGAAATCACACACAAGAAATGTTATTTCACCCCATTTTAACTTTAGATGGGGCGAGGACTTCTCAATTTCAAAGAAAAAAAATGCTAATTCTTGTAAGCCATGTACACTCTTACTCTAATTGTCTGGAAGTGATCTTTGTGCCCTCATGAATACTTACTGCAACGATTACAGCACCGTGTCATTTAACTATAAACTGTGAATTGTCTGGCACAATCATCTCAGAGGTTTGATATTCATATCATTTAATTTAATTGCATTCCATTAAGAAATTGCCAGGCTATAAAGAAGGTGCAGACAAGCATTATTCCTAGAAGGGGCTGGCATCAATGGTGTCAACAGAAGCATTTTCCTCACAATATTGAAATGTCTGCTATGTTCCTTGTGAAATACCAGAGCTAGTTAATTACGGTATAACAGTGACCATTATTAGTTGACCACGAAAATTGTGAAAGTACAATCTCCTAAGCTTTCTATACCCAAAAATCAAATCAAGTTGCCATTCTATAAAAGGCCTACTACTCATTGAATGGATTATGTTTGTGTTATATATGCCAGAGGTACTGTTTTGTTAATTACTGTTAGGCTTTTTTTAAAATCCATTTCACGTCATCTAACTTTAAAAGATGTAGATGTTGGGCAGGATTCCTGCAGTTCCTGTTTTATAAGAATGAAGTTAAGCCTCAGTGTATTTCCTCCCGTTTTCTTACTGCAAGCTGTCAGAAGAGTATAATCTGCTCTTATTCAATTATGGAACCGGTTTCCTTTGTGTATCTGGGCATCTATAAAGACTAACAAAATTTGGTTTTCATGATTCATATGAGTAATGTTTCAATATGCAGCCACTCAAAATTGTAAGTCCTGATCTTAAATCTATTTATTTGCTTGATGTACAGTATATCTCATTGTTTATTCAGGACCTCAAGTAATGATACATTTTTCATTCATTTTCATGCTGCTATTGGATTCTGCTTATTTATAACAGCACATATTAACCAAAAATTCTATTTTAGATCCATATAGTTGTATAGACATGTATGGCATAAAGCACATAGAATATCTGTGTCTTTCATTTTCATCTTATCCACACATGGAGAAAAGGCTTCCAAAACTTTTAATGTTATTCTTCTGCTTATCTTTCTTCTTTGCAGACATGTGCACTCCAAATTCCTTAATGGTTTTCTTTGTCATTTCCCTCTGCTTCCTGTTTAGAACTGCAAATATAATCAAATGATTTTGAAGTATTGCTGTTGTAAGTTATTTTTAGCATAATTAAAACAAGGATATGTCATATTGGAGCATTTTAATAAAAGTACTCATAGTCTGACACTTTTATGAGATTTTTGTAGAATAAGAAAATGGAGTAAAAGAGTTGCTGACTCCAAACAATTCCACTGTGTTCCTGTCAAAATAAGAAAATTTTGGAGTTGGAGTCAGGATGACTAATCCTAGAGTAGCTTTTCCAATATACCAGGAAGGGAACCAGCTTGGAAAAATTGCCTTGTTTTCAGACTGACCATAATGAAGGTAACTATCATCGCATGAAATCTGACCATCAGTTCATTGCATGTGATATATGTTACTAAATGATATATGTTACTAAGTGATATATGTTACTAGTGATATATATTACTAAGATAATGAATGGAATTTTAAACTTAACTAAACATACTTATAATTGATACTGAAAAATAAAAATAGCAATAGCAATAGCACTTAGACTTATATACCGCTTCATAGTGCTTTACAGCCCTCTCTAAGCGGTTTACAGAGTTCAGCATATTGCCCCCAACAATCTGGGTCCTCATTTTACCGACCTCAGAAGGATGGAAGGCTGAGTCAACCTTGAGCCGGTGAGATTTGAACAGCTGAACTGCTGAACTAGCAGTAAGCTGAAGTAGGTTGCAGTGCTGCTTTTAACCACTGTGCCACCTCGCATGGTTAAGTTGTCTTTGAAACTTTGTGAGATTGATGTTCTGAGGACACTATAGCGATCAAAAGGAAGTGCTCAAACAGTCATATTTCACCCATAAAGCAATTGTGAATTAGTTTTTTTTAATTTTAAAAATATTGAATTATTTTCAAACTACATTGTATATTTTTAAGCAATTTTCAATTTAATGCCCAAGTATTCAATGTTAGACCAATTCTTTCATGGGTCTAAATTTGTTCTTGCACACAAAGTTATGAGAACCCCAAGGGAGATATGTGAATGTTCTTCCTTTCATTATGTAGTCATATTTTCCAATGGACTACAGCCTCCTTGGCTTGCACCCTTCAGTTAAATCCTAGGAGAAAATATTACAAGGGGTCTTTTTCATTGGTCTGTTTTTGCAGTGCTGCTTCTGCCACAGTTAACGGGGATTCCTATTCATGTGAAGCTGTTGAAAAAGTTCTTTCCCTTGGATAAATTAAAAGAATCATCAACTCCCAAATTTCTTTGAAAGTTTGAAAAGGCCATTTGTGCCAGCTGTAGTTTTAAATACTACATGCTGCATTATTTTTGCTGTTTCCAGTATTTACTCAGTTGCTCCTGAAATTTTGCCAGCAGTGCTAGAACACTATTGGCAGATGCTATGAATAGGAAAATATAGCTATTTTGGTGAGCAGAAAAATCAGAAACAGTATGACATTCCATTTTCAAATGAACTGCATTGGAATGAATTCCAGGCTGTTAATGCTATTGTTAAGCATCATTTAAAAAAAGTCATGCCTCTGTGAAAAGGCAGCGGCAACAGTGGGAATGAATGTAGCTGAATCCCCAGCAATAGATTCCATTCCATAGATATGGAAATGAAAAGAATACATGAGTCTGGCTGCTCCTGGCTGCTCAGATGATTGAGGGCTATTCAGCTTGCAGAACCACCAGCCTGTCTTTTAATAATATGCAACTTGGAAAACCTTTATATCAGAAAGTTCATTTGGCCCAAAGCATTAAGCGCTACACTTCAGCTCATCGCATAAGAATGTAATGACAGTTTGTCTGTATTTTATATGCAACAAAGCAGATAGAATACAAAATTCAGTTTGTTGTTTTTGGGGAACAAGAAAAATACTATTTTTGGATTATTGTCAGGCAGAAAAAATTATAAAAACACATTTCTGTTGAAATTTTGGAAAATCTTAATAACAGTCTTACACAACATGACATCTTCCATCTGCAAAGTTGACAGAAATACAGGGTTATTCAAAAAGAATGAACTGATTTCATGACACAATATTTTATTAAGGAAAAGCAATACAAAACTCCAGCCAAGTCATAAGTATTCTACTCATAATCAACTTTTATTTCCTGTCTTACAAGTGTTCAATGTGGCCACCACCTGCACCACAGGCAACATCAATGCAATAAGAGAATTCTTCTCAAATGCAGCATGGATTCTCGCCACTTGTTCCTCCGAAACCCATGGTTGTCCTGGACTTTTTCCTTTACACAGACACCCACTCTCTTGAAACTGTCGAAACCACCTTTGAATGTTCTTAGGAGAGAGCAGGTTAATGTCAAATCGCCTTCAAAAAGCACGCTGCACCTTGACAACCGAATTTGTTTTAGCCAACTCGAGAATGCAGAACGCCTTTTCCTGAGGACTTGCCATTCCGAGGGTAAACAAACAACTGAACGTTGCTGGAAGAACGACACGAATACATCACCCCTATGGCAGCCATTCAAAACTTAGATAACTCCTCTTTCAAATGGTCACTGACTCATTACATGACGATGCTTGAGAACTGAAGCAATGCATCATGAAATCGGTTCATTCTATTTGAATAACGTTGTACATCTGCATATATATATATATATATATATATATATATATATATATATATATATATATATATATATATATATATATATATATATATATATATATATATATATATATATATATATATATATATATATATATATATATATATATATATATATATTCTGTCGAGTCATCCTGGTGTATGGAAGGAAACATTACAGCTTCCTTTTCCTTTCAGATAACTCCTCTTTCAAATGGTCACTGACTCATTACATGACGATGCTTGAGAACTGAAGCAATGCATCATGAAATCGGTTCATTCTATTTGAATAACGTTGTACATCTGCATATATATATATATATTCTGTCGAGTCATCCTGGTGTATGGAAGGAAACATTACAGCTTCCTTTTCCTTTCAGTTTATTTATTTATTTATTTATTTGTGAGATTTTTATACCGCCTCATAGTGCAAGCACTCTCTAAGCGGTTTACACCATTAAGCAATGTATATTTACATTGGTACATATACATTGGTACATCCTACCTCGGAAGGATGGAAGGCTGAGTCAACCCTGAGCCGGTGAGATTTGAACAGCTGAACTGCTGATCACAATCAGCTAAAGTGGCCTGCAGTACTGCACTCTAACTGCTGCGCCACCTCGGCTCTTCAATTCTGACTAGATAGATAGATAGATAGATAGATAGATAGATAGATAGATAGATAGATAGATAGATAGATAGATAGTCAGAATTTAAATTAAAATGTAAAGTTCATTTGTTTTAACTGATCTATACAATATACCTTTCATATGGTCTATCACAGGTGTCCCTAATCCCCGGGCTGCGTCTCAGTACTGCGCTCCAGCCCATTGGGAATTGGGCTGTGCAAGCAGCGGGTGAGTGCGTGAGTGCACAAAGCTCCATTTGTGCAAACAGCAGACGCATGTGCGAAACCATCCCCTCTCCCTACCACCACCATCACCGCCGCTGGTCCGCAGAGCTGGAAAGGTTGGGGACTACTGATATATCATCTCCTTAATATGCCCTGTCACCTTTTAAGCTCAATTAAAAGTGTGGTGCAGACAACATCTTCAAGGAAACATGTCATCCTTAAGTTATTATTGCCATCACTTGACAGAAGAAAATGAAATCTACTGCTACTGCTATCAAATGGTTTCTCTGTTTTGTTTTTTTCTGTTTTATTGTCTTGTGACTCACTCAAGTTCATGATTACAATATGGGCATCTGAATAAGATTTATAATAAATAAATGGTTTTGACACAAGAGATTATAAGTGATAAAACAAAAGGAAAAGGATCTCTTTATACAGATAATAGATGAAATAATGACACATACCACCATTTTATTTTAAGAACTTATGCCTTTAGAGATAATTTTATTTATTTGAAATGGCTACATATTAAAACAAAATAAAATAGACTTTGTCAGTGAAATTTCATTCAGATTTTTGCTAAAGTCATATAGATAATGATACTTTATATATCCTATAAAGCAGGGGTACCCAATCCCCAGGCCATAGCTTACTACCAGGCCATGGACTATTCAGAATTGGGCCATGTGAGTGGTTGGCCAGAGCATGCACATGCGTGTGCAGCTCAACTTGTGCAAATGGCAGGCCAGCAGGCACTTGCATGCATGCACGCCAGCCCATCGCTCAGACAAATTGAGCTGCGCACATGCACGCCAATCTGCCACTTTTTCAAGGGCTGTGTGTGTACTCTCATGTGCCAGCCTGATGCTTGTGTGGCCCAGTTCCCTCTCCCCCCCAGCTGGGCCACCAAGCCAGCAAAATTGTTACTCTTCTCTGATCTGTTAGTTTTACAATCCACCTTACTCCAAGGAAAAGCCAGATTACAAATTATCTAAAAGATAATTTGGACTGAAAAAGACTAAAGTCACTTGTTGAGATTCCTTGGCTAAGGGGGCCCTTGAATCTGGAGCATCTCAGTCTTAATGTGAATCAATTAGAATCAAGATCACATGAAGTGTTAATACCACTTTATAATGCCTTGGTAAGGCCACACTTGGAATACTGCATTCAGTTTTGGTCGCCACGATGCAAAAAGGATGCTGAAACTCTAGAAAGAGTGCAGAGAAGAGCAACAAAGATGATTAGGGAACTGGAGGCTAAAACATATGAAGAACGGTTGCAGGAACTGGGTATGTCTAGTCTAATGAAAAGAAGGACCAGGGGAGGCATGATAGCAGTGTTCCAATATCTCAGGGGTTGTCACAAAGAAGAGGGAGTCAAGCTATTTTCCAAAGCACCTGAGGGTAGAACAAGAAGCAATGGGTGGAAACTAATCAAGGAGAGAAGCAACTTAGAACTAAGGAGAAATTTCCTGACAGTTAGAACAATTAAGAAGTTGTGAATGCTCCAACACTGGAAGTTTTTAAGAAGATGTTTGATAACCATTTGTCTGAAGTGGTGTAGGGTTTCCTGCCTAAGCAGGGGGTTGGACTAGAAGACCTCCAAGGTACCTTCCAACTCTGTTATTCAATTCAATTCAATTGTTTGACAATCTTGTACTTCATGTTTATAGAAGTGGGTAATCAGCAGTGGCCAGATGATTCTTTAATAAGACAGTGAAAACATGCAGATCAAGGTGGTATTAACCTTGACTACTACACCACACTGACTCTCAGTAAATATTTGCCAATAAATGTAATAAGAACCAAGAATCATTTTGGCAAATGAAGAGAGCATTCTAAAATAAAGAATATATGAAAAAACTGAAGAGGCTACTTTTTTGTATTCAGTGTCCCTATGCAGATGTGGAGATAGCACAATCAAACCCAGCTCTTCAGGTTGAAGTACTGCATGCTGCTTCAGTTTGACAGAAAACAGCACTTTTTCTATTTTTAGTAGAAGTGTCTTTAAATGAATCATTAACATTGGGAACCTGATGAGAACTGAGCTGAAAAGAATACGAAAGTATGCCTAAGGCATGTTTTAAAATTAAACAGATTATTTTCTGTTCCTCATGTATTTAGTGTCTGGCAGTTATGGATGAAGTGATAAAGGAATAGTCACTACACCCTGAAAGGGGAAAGGAGGAAGCAGTCATATAAAACTTTACTTTGTAGCTGAATCTTGCAATTTTTTTGTTTTTTTTTTTGGTTCTATGCTGTGCTATTTCACAGCAAAGGTTCAAGATGAAAAGATAATAGGTCTTGTGAAGAATGGAGCATCTTTAGAATACCTTCTCTGCAGCACTAGTTCTTTTTTTAATGCCATGGCTATTATATTAATGCATATAACTTTTCAGCAGCCGCTGCGTTAGACTCACAGGACTCCTGCCATCGAAATGAATAATGGCAACTTATTGCAATGGTGCAAAGATTTTATAGATCATGGAATCATTGTGATACGACACATTTATTTTTAACTAATTTGAGTCTGGCTCATGCTACAGGTAATGTATCAGCCTTATTTGCCTCAGCTCAATGAGAAGGAAAATAGAGTACTGGGACACCGGAAATTTCTAGAATGATATTGAACATTTATGTGAATGTTCAAATGTAGTATCATTCTTAATGAATAAATGTAAAGTAATTCTACTTAGCCATTATTCATTCTCTCTCTCTCTCTCTCTCTCTCTCTCTCTCTCTCTCTCTCTCTCTCTCTCTCTCTCTCTCTCTCTCTCTCACACACACACACACACACACACACACACACACACACACACACACACACACACACTTTACTGAAGAAGCAGTCAATGTTCTTGTGTAATAATAATATAGTCACATCAGGATTGCTTCACAAAGATCAAATTACTTGTAAGCTTGCACAAGCAACCCAAAGGATGGCTGGCTGGCTGGCAAAAAGAGAGGAGAGGGGAGGGGAGGAGAGGGATGGGAGGGGGGAGGGGGACAGGTGGGGGGAGGGAGGAGGGGAGGGGAGGTGGGAGGGAGGGGAGGGAGGGAGGAAAGAAAGAAAAAAGAAGGGAGGGAGGGAGGAAAGAGGAAAGAGCTGAGGTGGCACAGTGGTGAGAATGCAGTACTGCAGGCTACTTCTGCTGAGTAATAGCTGCCTGCAATTTGGCAGTTCGAATCTCACCAGGCTCAAGGTTCACTTCCATCCGTCTGAGGTGGATAAAATGAGGACCCAGATTGTTGGGGGAAATATGCTGACTCTGTAAACCACTTAGAGATGGCTGTAAAGCACTGTGAAGCAGTGTATAAGTCTAAGTGCTAAGTGCTAAAGGAAGAGGAAAGGAAAGGAAAGGAAAGGAAGAGGAGAGGAGAGGAAAGGAAAGGAAGGGAAGGGAAGGGAAGGGAGAGGAGAAAGAAAGAAAGAAAGAAAGAAAGAAAGAAAGAAAGAAAGAAAGAAAGAAAGAAAGAAAGAAAGAAAGAAAGAAAGAAAGAAAGAAAGAAAGAAAGAAAAGGCAAGGCAAGGCAAGGCAAGGCAAGGCAAGGCAAGGCAAGACAAGACAAGACAAGACATTGGTATGTTTTTATATATCTTAGAAAACTTTTATGCACCATATACCCAAAACTGGACCAGTTAAATTTGGACATCTTTGTATTACTGTTAAATTAAACAGGGGGTTTAGTGCTTTTCTTCCACATGATCAAATCTTGATGAAAATTGTCCCCCATGGCATTCATTCATCCTGGAAGGCAATCCACCATATGTTCTTAAGGAATTTGCTTTTGAGACTTAATAACTGTGCAAAGTGAAGCACCCCTTTGAGATTTTGTACAGACCTGCTAACAAAGCTCCTTTGTAGAGGTTTAAGTCAAGGTCATGATAGAAAATATAAATCTTAACCATTACCTGTTATATGCTATAATTCTGATACCTGGATTTTTTTCTAGCTATTAAATATTAAAATAGTAATTTTCATATGATGAATTTAATTAAATCATAATTGCATCATTATGCTTCTAATAACTTAAGTTACATATTTTGATTTGTCAGTAAGTTTCACTGAGTTCAATGAAGATTCTATTCATGCAAATTCAGTAAGCATAGTCTTAATCTTTAGAGATGTTTCATATAAATAGAAAAGACAATGTATCTGAATAAAATATCATCCATTGCAGTGTTTCACTAAATCAAAACTCATTGAAACACATATTTCTGTCATTCAGTTAACATTTTTGGTAAAAAAAAAAGGCGCATTCAACTATACTTTTAATAGGTAACCATCATGTATAATGGAACTCATTATCCAGCTTTGGTATATTTCTTTTTATTTTGCTTGAATGTATCCTAAGATTTAAATGCAACCCAATGAAGAAATCACTTGCAAATTTTGGTGCTGAGAACTCCGTGATCCATCATATTTTAGAGCCATTAGTTTCATATGTTTACTATGCCACATCAAATGTTAGTATTGGGATGTTTAAGTGTAATATTTATTTATTATTTATACCCTGCCTTCATTACTTTTACAAATAATTCAAGGTGGCGAACACATGCAATGCAGCTTCTTTCTCCTATTGTCCTCATATCAACAACCCTTTGACATGAGTTGGACTGAGAAAGAGTGACTGGCCCAAGGATACCCAGCTGGCTTTCATGGCTAACACAGGACTAGAACTCACAGTCTGATTTTAGCTTGGTGCCTTAAACTGACTCTCATTAAGTAATGCTTTATTTAATCAGTGGATAAGATAAAGTTAACCATCTTTTTCTTTAGAGAGAAAGAAGAAATAAAAAGAAAGAAGAAAGAGAGAGAGAAAGAAAGAGAGAGAGAAAGAAAGAAAGAAAGAAAGAAAGAAAGAAAGAAAGAAAGAAAGAAAGAAAGAAAGAAAGAAAGAAAGGGGAAAGTCTAACAAAATTTGAGTAGTTACTCTATAGACATGCTAAATGTAGTACATTTCAAACTGTCATTGTTCTTTCCTTTCAGTTATTTTTAATGTGAATATTGTGAATATATCCATTACCTAGGGCCAGGATGTTCAGAGTCAGCATGCTGTTATGGAAAGGTATATTTGAAACCATATGTATTTTATTTTTATATAATTTCTATTAAAACATGTAAACAGGAAGATAAAAACTAACACAAACTAATATAAAGAAGAAAAAAGAGAAATCAAATAAAAACAATAATTTCAAGAAAAGAAAAAAGTTGAAGAAAAGTAGAAAAGGAAGAAAAAAAGATAAGAAGTGACTTCTGGTATTCTTCACAGCAGTTAAAAGTACAAATATATTTTAATTTCTTTTGAAGTTATTTCATATTACTTTTCTTTCTATAACGTACTTTGTCTAATCATAAAACTATAAATCACAAGTTCATATTTTTTTTCATTTTTTATGTAAAAAATCCGTAAGTGACTTCAGTCACTAAAAATGTAGATATTGTCATAGTCAAATAAGTCAATTTATTAACTTGCAGATTTGCAGAGGTGAAATGCTACCGGTTCGGACCTGTTTGCCCGAACCGGTAATAAAAAATGCTACTGATTCGGGAGAATCGGTATATCTGACGATCAGCTGTGCCGCATAATCTAGGTTAGCTAGAAAGCAGGGTTTCTAGCTAATCTAAATCTCGCGGCACAGCTGATCACCCCACTCGCTGTTCTACTTACAGTACCTTTGCACACTCTGATGGCTTCAAAATGTTCCTTTTCAGCGCTGCACGCTGCGAACCAATAGCAGACTTCAGAGGATTTCACCCCTGCAGATATGTGATCTTCACTATCCTACATTTTTTATTTGGAAGTAAACCTCTGAGCAAGCATTTTGCATTGTAATAGCAGTTTTCAAAATTTTCCTGATTTTTTTCCCCTCTTCCTAAAAGTTTAAACCTGAAAGCAGAAGATCAGAAAAGTATGGCAGACATATTAAGAACTTTCAAATATTATTAAGGGTCTATTTTTCTTTTGTCAAATGACAAAACTCTTCCAATGTATTAAAAATGCAAGAGTTTCAAAAGATTAAAAGCAAGGTGTCTTAATATAGATTTTAACTGGCAATGTACAGGCAGTCTGAAGAAAAAGTAGGTTGATGGTTTCATGGCCAAAGATTCTAAATACAATAAAATGTGTTTATTTATTTATAAAATTTATTTGCTGCCCAGCTCATCTCCAATGACTCTGGGCAGAATATCTGAAGTTACTGTGCCATTTAAAGATGTTAATCTTTGCACTTTACGGTTATATTAGACAGGAAAAATGAATCACAGTTTTCCCCTTCATTCTCATGGATATTCAGCTGTCTAACTGACTGGGCTGTGCCTCCTGTTCACAAAAGGAAATGGATAAACATTTCCTTTCTTCCCTGATTTTTTATTTGTGTGAACCTTGGCCAAATATATTATTCAGAAATCTATTAAACTCCATGGCTATTAAATTAACTTTCATATTTAAATAGCTAATATTTATCTTGATGTTGGCATTTTAAGCTCAAAAGCTTAAACAGAAATGTGTCTTTCCATTTGGTTCCACTACTTCTGAAAACTTAAATTCAGGAACTCATGGTTATTGTTTTGACGTATTTCTAAAAATTAGAAATAACCATTAGATATATGATTATCAGGGGTGGGTTCTAACATACCTCGCTGCCGGTTCGCTTCCTCATGTGCTGCGTGGCCGTGCCTCATGGGTGTGTGCATGCTTTGCACACACATGCATGTGTACAGAAAAATCTGAAAAAAATCTCCCCCCAAAAAGCCAAAAACAAGATGGTGATGCATGCACAGTGCCAGAAATTCAGCTTCTGCGCATGCTCAGAAGAAGAAAATAAAAATAAAAATAAAATTTAAAAAAAGATGGCAGCACCCATGGACCAGCACCAACCGAACCGATGTCATCATGATGTCACCAGCGGGTCACTACCAGTTTGGGCAAACCAGTCCAAACCAGGAGGAACCCACCTCTGATGGTTATATATAGTTATAAATATATATAGTCTCTGTCTCTCGTTTGGCATTCCTTTATTCTAAGTCCCTTGCATGATGCCAAATGATTTGTTTATTTTGCTCTTCAGTAGTAATATCAGGAGGAAAAAAAATGAAAGAGAAGGAGAGAAGAAGGAGAGAGGGAGGGAAGAAAGGAGAAAGGGAATGAGATTAAATACTTTAATATACTAAATAGATCATAAGAAAATCTATTAGAAGAAGATCTATAAGAACATAAGAATAATAATGTAGTATAATCAATTAAAAAGATTATGTTTCTATAAAAGTGTTAAAAATAAACAGGATAATAAGGTACAATTATCTATTTACCAATAGGATACTACTATTATCTATTATCTATTTTATCATATTACATCACGCCATTTCATATTAATCATGCTCCTAAGTCCTAGCCTTTTAAACTCTCATAGATATGGCTGATAAACTTCAAAAAAGTTTGCTTCTAGGTTCTTTAAATATGTTCCTTTACCCATATTAGAAGTCACGAATTATTACTGTTATTATGTTGCTCACTTTCCAGGTAGTTCTTCTTACAACATTGTAAGATTTAACATTGCTTCCTGTTATAGATAGTCCTTTTTACAACCATAATTGAGCCCAACATTTTTGTTACAAAGTGTGATTACCCAGGGCACGGCACAGAGATAACACAAACAGCTGGCAGTTCAAACCGCCCCTTTATTGCTCCAAATCACCCCAAATGCTCCCACGTTTCTGGCAAATCCCAGAGCAGAGTGATAACAACCCCCACCCCCCCAAAAAAACCTCAAGCAGTCTCTGGCTGCAATTAGTCCAGCCCAATGCTGTCTGCACCGAAGCTGCACATCAATAAATCCAAATGTATTTGGCAAATCAAGGGCAAATCAAGGAATTCAGGGAGCAAAAGATCCAGGCAATTAGTCCGGAATGCCAAAATGAATGCAAGGACTCTTGGCAAGTTCAAACATCAGCACGCAACACTTCAGGAACTCAGCGTTTGTTCCTGACAAATGCCCCTCCCCACAGCACCTCCTTAAGTCTCATTCCCCAGGTGGGCCTGGTAAAGATGGGCGGGGCACTCTCCTCCCAAGTAGCCTGCTCAGTCTGTGCTGATCACACCTTCTCTGCACTCTCCGAGCCCTTGGATCAGGAGGGGGTGGACCTTGCTCCTTGTCTGAGCTCTGTTTCTCATGTTCATCCTGCCTCTGTTCCTCCCTGCCTGCAGGCCTTGCTAATTCTGAACAGCCTTGCCTGGACTGACTCTTCCCTTCCCCAGTTTCCTCCAAGGCCAACAGAGCTGCTCTCTCAATCATTGTCAGTTCTTATTCCAGCTCATCTCCCCCTGCAGATTCAGACTCCAACGGGGGCATGCCACAAAGCAAGACATTTGTTAAGTGATTTTGTCCCATTTTATACCCTTTCTTGCCACATTTGTTAAGTGAATCATTGTAGTTGTTAAGTTAGCAACATGGTTGTTAAATTAATCCAACTTTCCCATTTACTGCTTGTCAGAAGTCATGAAAGGTGATCACATGACTGCAGGACACTGCAACCATCATAAATATGAGTCAGTTGCAAAGTGTCTAAATTTTGATCATATGACCATGAGGATGCCGCAACAGCTGTAAGTGTAAAAATAGTTATAAGTCACTCTTTTCCAGTGCCACTGTAACTTCAAACAGTCACTAAATGAACTGTTGGGGTGTATGGGGTGCTCAGGGCGGGGTAACACCTCTGGTGTAGGGGCATGTCATGTCCTTTTATGGCAGCTCATTTTAGGGCAGCTTTTAGGGCAGCTCGTTCACCTTTGGTTCCCACCTGTCACTCAGCTTTCACCTGTGGCTCCTAGCAGCTGTAGCATGCGCAGCGGCCACACCCCAGAAAACAGCTTCGACAGGCTGGCCAAACCAGGTTGAGAGTAGCCGTTGGGACATCGACCTTCGGTGAGATTGGGACTTGTCTATCCCGAGCATGTGAAGACAGATTCTGGCAGACTGAGCAGATGAACTCTACTAGAATAGGACAACGATCATGAAGGCGGTCTCTGCAAGCGATGTGGTACGCTAAGAGCACTGCAAGACACAAAAGACACCCTGGTCAAGCACTGCGCCCAGCCCATCTCCAACTGTCTCGACTCTTGTCCTGCTATTTGAAGCAAGATGGAATCTGGGAAGAGACAGTGAGGCTGACTATGCGCACCTCTCCCTCACTTTAATCCAATTCACACGCAAGTCTTGACATCCCCCCAATTATAGATGTCAAGGTCCTCTTCGAATACGATGGACGAACATCATCAAATGAACTGTTGTAAGTCAAGGACTACGTGTAATGCTTTTTTTCCTACACAATTCTGTCCACTAGCTACATATATCACTTTTTCACCAGTTATGACATTCTTATGGCTTCATCAATAATTATGAAGCTGTCCACTTTTTTAAAAATATTGACCTCATACAGGCCTAATTGGGGCAGTATAAAGACCATATGCATTAGTGTTATGCACTGGATGACATTGGAAATCACTAGTGTGCATAATCTTTATGTATTATGAGTGAGCAGCGACAAAATATACTTTACTTAGCATTTTAATATGTTGCAAGTTTGTTTTCAACTGACAATTGTCAGCATAAAAATGGTTCTACTTAATTAAAGGCCATGTAGTTCAGCCTTCTGTGTAATCTGATGCTCTCCTCCTTAAAAAAGCAAGAACTCAAAAGCAAAATAAACTATTGAAAGAAATGTAGCCCCAAACTTAGCAGGACTATTAGAATATATTACAAGTGATCCCAATGTCAAAAAACATATTGCATTTGGAATTCCATTTTGAAAGTAGTGTATTATTAAACATACTAAATGTTTTTGACAATAGGGATATGATGCAGAATGAATATTGCCATTCTAGGAATAAAACTGAAGGTATAATTCCGTCCAATGACATTGTAGTCATTTTTCTATTAAAAATAATGACAAGAGAGAGGTGGGAGAGGGAGAGAGAGAGAGAGAGAGAGAGAGAGAGAGAGAGAGAGAGAGAGAGAGAGAAACATACTGTAAATATATGAGCATGAGAATATTGCAGTCTAAACAGGAAAAAAAAAAGAATTTCCAACATGAAGAGTTCAAAATGTATCTGAATCAGAATGGATTTATAGCTTCATTCGTGTGAATAAGTTCTGTTATCACTCTATTTTATAAGTGATGATGTTGATGGTAATAAAATAATAACTTCAGAAAGCCTGATCATTTATCTTGGGGTTTTCAATACACCAAGCTTAAAATCTTTTAGAAACTCTGCTTGTCATAAGCCCCGATCAACCAACTTCCCCTCCCTCCCATTTTGCTGTTTCTATATTCCTAATTAGGGAATTCCCAGTAGCCAAAAGAGACAGCAGAAGGCAGGAAAGAGAATCCAGTGTCAAAGTTCTCCTCACAGCTTAGTTCCCTTCCTCTAACTAAGAATGGATATGTAACTGACCCCATGGCTCTTGGAACAGCATTCCCAAGAGTAATCTCATTAAAATGTTAGTAATTTTAATATGAAATAATGGATGAATTAATATATAATACTTCTTTTGTACATAATTAACAAGCGTTAAATATTTTTGAAGTTGCAAAATGCCATTGAAATTTTGGACAAGGGATATCAAAGCCACACTAGTATATTTGCTTGGGCATTTATCCAATGCCCAATCCAATTAAGTTCTGTTATCAGAGAATGGTTAATAGAATATTAACCATTCTCTGATAACAGAACTTAATTGGATTGGGCATTGGATAAATTCACTTTTACCTTTATGCATATGTTTTCTAATTGTTTCAGTAGGAATAGAACTGATTTTCATAGGCTAACATTATCTAACTCACTCATTCACAGACTGGATTCCAAAGTTGCCTATCTCATCTCAGTTTTGTCTGGAAGTAGTATATCTTGACTTGCATGATTTTTTTCCGGTGGGGGGGAGATACAGTCCCAGTTTTGTGGGATGATATACACTAAAAAAAAACATTGTGAACTAGGGTGCAGGAATAGGAGTTGACAGACTGAATTCTAACCCTTTCTTAAGCACAGATTCCAACTGAATGACTTTGAGCTAGTTACTTTTTCAAACCCCTGGACAGGAATAATGAAAATCATCTATCTAGAAACTGCAAAGTACTAGTGCGATAGATTATGGTCCACAACCTTCAATGAAAAGCTCATCTTGCACTGCATTGCCTTAGGATATTTGTAATAAATAAACCTGCCCAGACACCTTAAGAATGGATCATCCTCCTCTCCTCCTCCTCCTCTCACTGCTTTTTAGAGTTCCTTCCTTTTTTTTTTATTAATATCCCATGTCTAATTCTCTCCAAACAAATTAAATTATTTTGCTTCTAAAATTATTGTTTTGCCACCATTTTGCCTTCTGTCATTCAAAAGTGAAACATAATTATTGGTCAGTCATTCAAATACGTTTCTCTGTTGTTTTAAGCAGTTTGTTGAATTGATTGAACTGTTGCCTAACTTGTCCAATGTTTATATAAAGTGGAGAAAAGAAAAGAAACCCAGCGTTTGAATTTAGGAAAATACAGAAGATCACAAAATGGATGGCATTAGATGTTTGACGAGGCTTCTTTTAAAGCCTTTACCTTTGGAAATCTCCCTCAATCTCTTCCTGCTTTTCAAAAACCACAGCAGTTGGTTCATGTATGAAGCATTTTGTTTCATGTGCATTTGCTTCAGATGTGAGATGAAACAATGGCACTTCTATTTTCTGCCATGTTATTTTGTTTAATGTCTGCCAGAGCTGTCATCTGAGCAGCCTCTTGGCCTGCACTCGAACAGGTTTATATTCCAAAAACCCTCCCATTCCTCCCCTCTTCTCTTTCCCAATTGTGAACATAAATCAATTTCATCTGCTAGTAGTTTGGTTTCTGGACTTTTTTTTCCTCCCCTCCAGTCCTCCCTCCCTCCCTCTTTCCTTCCTTCCTTTGTGGGCCTCTTTCCACAATGCCATATGGCAGCTGAGAGAAATCCAGGGCTATGGCCTGCATTTTCATCTCTTAACAAAGGAAGCCCCAGTGTCAAAGAACCTCATGAATGTATGAAACACAGTCATGTATATAGAAGTGCCTGCAGTCCCATCAAGAAGCCTGACATCATTTTGGAGTAGAGAAAGGCAGCCTCTCTTTCATTCAGCACTTCTCCCTCCCTCCCATCCTTCTAACCTCCTCCTCTTTGGTTCCACGCCAAAATCCCATTAGCTCTATTAATGACATGTGGTCCAAAGTAAAAGCGTGTGGCAGAACAAGAAAGGCACAAGATCAACCATTTAATCTATTCACTGAGAATGTATGCATCACAAGATAGAACTAGCTTGAGAGAATCTATGTCACAGCCCAGTGTTGTTGGCTAAGCTGCCCAGAACTTTGGAGGCAGCAAAATGCAGCAAAGAATTTATGGTTTTTTCCCATGTTTTTTTCCCATGAAATACTGTAACGATAAGAACTTAGGTCTGAATTTTAGCTTGAAAGTTTTCCTCCTCTATTCTTGATAAGTTAGAAATATATTAAATACTAATATGAAAACCATATTTTGATGAAGAAAATGTGCTAACTATTATTCGGGCAGTTTTGAATGTGTACCAAATAAAAGTCCAAACTCCACATTTTTACACAGTTTCAATAAAGTATTTGGTGCTGTTACTTTACTAATGTCAAGGTAGCCACTACTTCCAACAAAAGTGATTTTGATCAGTTTTGTTCATGCAGCAACATATGGTTTTCAGTTACTTTCTGAGAGAGAGAGAGAGAGAGAGAGAGAGAGAGAGAGAGAGAGAGAGAGAGAGAGAGAGAGAGAGAGAGAGAGAGAGAGAGAGAGAGAAGAATTCTTGTTGGGTTTTTTTTGGTATGTAAAACTATTCTTTCTGCTAGGAAATTGAAGCAAAATTCTTGCTTACTAGGCCCACTATTACTTCAAAACTTGCTGCATTTCAGAAATATAGTTTAACTAGAATATAAATTAGGATTTGCTTTTTTTAAAAAAGGATGTCGTGTTAGCTTTAACTGTAGCTACATAGTTATATAATGAAAAGAAAGAGAGAGAGAGAGAGAGAGAGAGAGAGAGAGAGAGAGAGAGAGAGAGAGAGAGAGAGAGAGAGAGAGAGAGAGAGAGAGAGGAATATATGGATACATAAATGCATGGATAGATAGATAATCATAAACTGGAAAGCCATAAGAAAACAATAGCTTCTATCTGGTTCTGATTTATTGCATGGAATGAAGCATTCTTCAACATCTGGACATGCATTTATGTCAAACTAAGTAATTCTTGAATTCAGAGAGTCTCAAGGGCAAAACGCATAATGCTGAATCATTCTGTTGGAGTCTGTCAAAAGACTGGCTGTGTTATTAGTCATGGCACCCGCTTTTAAACTCTGAACTGTCATTCTAAACTGAGCACCAACTGAACAATTCAGCTATTCAGTGGAACACTTTCTCTTAGTGAACATCTGTTTACATGGCCTATGTCCACCCTACAGGGTGTGGATATTTTATCAGAGACACAGCACTGGAAGATTACTTTAGGGCCTAAGCATCTTTTGTCCTCTACAATCTTTAGTATTCATGTGACATACAAGCCTGAGGATTATTTAAGTACGGCAGTCTGCTTTTTGAACTGCGTTTGAAGGTCAAACTATGGTTAGAAGTGTGAACTGTCAAGAGAGTCAATATCAAAACAAAATATGCCACAAGAACTTTTATTTTATTATATATATTTCTATTAGACCAATCTAATACTTGCTGCGTTTCTGACATTTCTAACTGAATTTAAATTTTGAAGACCTTAGTCATTTTGCAGATCAGGTGCAAATTTAATGCGACAGAATTCTTTTTTAAAGAATTGTTTCCTTCCTTCCTTTCTTCTTTTGTTCATGTTTATATATCCTTCCTGAAAATTCTCCTGGTTGGGACCTCTCGAAGCAACAGTTTATAGTTTTCACTGATTAAATATAAATTTATGAGCCACATAAATTATTTTAATATTAATAATAAATAAAATTAATATTAATTACTTTACTAATCCTTTGTTTTGTTGGGAGACTGGGATATTCTCTAAAACCTCTCAAATGTATATATTTTTCACACTTTTATTCTGAGATTATGGTAAGTTTAGCTATGTGACACAAATAATTTAGAAATGAGGGAGAAGCCAGTGGTGGGTTCCTACCAGTGTGGTCCACTCTATAGCACCGGTAGCGGCCCGCTGGTGATGTCACAGTACCAGTGCGGTCGGTTGCCGGTGCCTGGGCGCTGCCATTTTTATTAAAAAAATTTTTTTGATTTTTTTTTTAAATTTTCTTCTGCGCATGCCCAGAAGCCGAGCTTCCGGCACTGCGTATGCGCTGCCTTCCTACCCTACAGTGAGTCCAAGCAGGGGAGGATGGCTGAGGGAGCATGTGAGATGCTGAAAGAATGGGCGGCAGGAGCCTAGGATCATCGAATTGGGAGAATCATTCAGGCTGGACAGAGCCTCCTAGAAGAACCGCTGCCGTGGTTTTGCTGCTCCCACTGCGGGGGGCTGCGTTGCGGGTGGGCAATGCCCCCCGCTTCTCCAGCAGTTGCCAAGCTCCCGAGGCCCACGCCCATCTGGTCACATGGCTGGCAAGCCACACCCACAAAATAAGCCATGCTCACAGAGTGGTAGTAAAAAAATTAGGAACCTGCCCCTGAAGAAGCCTCTGACAGAATTATGCAGTGAACACTTGCTGTTGTCTTACTCAAAAAGAATCTAAAACATTATACATGTTTTAGAGGAGACAATTACAGGGGTGAAATCCAGCAGGTTCTGACAGGTTCTGGAGAACCGGTAGTGGAAATTTTGAGTAGTTCGGAGAACCGGCAAATACCACCTCTGGCTGGCCCCAGAGTGGGGTGGGAATGGAGATTTTGCAGTATCTTTCCCCTGGAGTGAGGTGGGAATGGAGATTTTGCAGTATCCTTCCCCTAGCACGCCCACCAAGCCACACCACGCCCACCAAGCCACGCCCACAGAACCGGTAGTAAAAAATTTAGATTTCACCACTGAGACAATACCAATGAAACAAATAGCTAGTTATTGGCATAGCACTAACTTTCACTATCAAATCTTCTTCTATATGCACTTAATTGAAAATAAGACCATTAATTAGATGGACACACTACTGTGCAAATTTATATTAGAACTCTGCAATCAGTCCAGTTCAGATAGCTTATTTCAAGGGAGTATGGTTTGTTACAAGTTTGTAAGGTACAAATCGAATCCAATAAATCAAACTGTTTCAAGGTTCAATATGAAAGAAAAATGTCAAAAGGATAAAATGGGGAAATTTAAAAACAAATGAAATTATTTTATTTTTTATCAGTCTATATGAAAATAGCAAGGATGACCAACCCTTTAGGGTATTCCAATTCTGCTGTTTCAGTTGGATACTTTCAAGGAATTTATCTCTGCCTATATTCAAAATAGCCCTTCTGTACCTTTTTAAGGGTAGTGGTATCATACATGAGGAAAGGATGATACCACTATAGCAGCTTCCAGATTGTCTGGCAAATATCCTATAGACAGAATAACAAAATAACAAAGTTGGAAGGGACCTTGTGAGGTCTTCTAGTCCAACCCTCTGCTCAAGCAGAAAACCCTATTACATTTCAGACAAATGGTTGTCTAATCTCTTCTTAAGAACCTTCAGTGTCAGAACACCACAACTTCTGGGGGCAAGTTGTTCCGTTGATTAATTTTTCTAACTGTCAGGAAATTTCTCCTTAATTGTAGGTTGGTTTTCTCCTTGATTAGTTTCCATCCATTGCTTCTTGTTCTGCCTTCAAATGCTTTGAAGAATAGATTGACCCCCATTCTTTTTTGTGGCAGCCCCTTAGATATAGTAACACTGCTATCATGTCACCCTTAGTCCTTCTTTTCATTAAGCTAGATATACCAAATTCCTGCAACCGTTCTTCATATGTTATAATGTATATAATGTTATATAACCAGGGGTGGGTTCCAGTTACCGTTTGCTACGTCCCATTGCGTGATTTTACTTCCGTGCATGCTCAGAAGGATGTTGCAGTCCGAAACACAGCTGAGGAATTGCTCAGATGTGCTTCGGACAAAGAAATAAAGGTAGGTATTAACCCTGCGGATGGCGGGAGGGCTTTTCTTCGAAACAGAGGATGAGGAGAAGCCATCCAAACCCAAAAAAATCGACAAAAATTATGGAAAAAAGATGGCGGCACACACAGACCGGCACAGACAGCACTGTAACCGTCAAATGTAAATTACGTCACCAGCCCGCCGCTACCGGAACGCAGTACTGGTCCGCACCAGTAGGAACCCACCCCTGGTTATAACCTCAAATCCACTAATGATCCTTGTTGCTCTTTTATGCACTCTTTCTAGAGTCTCAACATATTTTTTATGTCATGGCAACCAAAACTGAATGCAATATTTCAAGTCTAGTCTTACCAAGGCATTGATTATACCAAGACTCTTTGTAGGTTTTTCATATTGGGACTGCAAAAATTCATAAGATGGCATCAAATAGAAATAGAATAGTAATTCCTTGTTGCCATTTGGTAGTTATTTGGTAGACTTTTTTTTTTGAGGTCCAAATATGGTAGTTCTACTAAGGTTATGAGATTTAATTTAATTTAATTTAATTTAATTTAATTTAATGGATTTCTATGCCGCCCAACTCCCTGAGTTGAGATATCCCAGTAGGCAGATGAGAATATGGAGAACTGGAGATGAGGACAAATAAGGGTTGGAGAAGGAAGCTTGACTTTTCTTTTCTTGGCATCTACAAAAAGTACAGTGCAAAACTACAAAAACGTTGAAAAAAATTACTTAGACCTACTGTCTGTTGTATATGTATAGGACAGTGATGGCGAACCTATGGCAAAGGTGCCACAGGTGGCACACGGAGCCATATCTGCCGGCACATGAGCCGTTGCCCTAGCTCAGCTCCAGTGCGCATGTGGGTGCCCGCCAGCTGATTTTTGGCTTGCGCGGAGGCTCTGGGAGGGCGATTTCGGCCTCCAGAGGGCCTCCAGGATGGCGGGGGGAGTGTTTTTGCCTCCCCAAGCCCCAAAAAAGCCTCTGGAACCTGGGGAGGGCAAAAAATGGGCCCACCGGGCCCACTGGAAGTCAGGAAATGGGGGAGTGGGGGGTCACGCATGCATGTGCAGGAGGGTGGTGCAAGTGAGGGGCTTTGAATTATGGGTGTGGGCACGCACACGTGTGCAATAGCGCGCACACGCACTATTTCGGCACCCGAGGAAAAAAGGTTCGCCATCGTATAGGATATATACTATATATTCGCCATCGTATATCGTATAGGATATAAAATTACATTTGCCAGCATCAGACAGACTGGGGTTTCTTAAAAAAAAAACCTCAATATTTTTTCACAAATCTTTATTTTTTATGCTAATGTGATAATATAGAATTAACAATTAACCATTGAAATATATTGTAAGTCAGGTGATTTACAAACTAGTCATAGATTTGAGGTGGATCGAAGCAGATTGCTGGAATCAGAAAATAAATTAAATAATGTAAATTTAGTCTGAGAACTTTGTCAATGGACAAGGGAAAGAAATAAACAAACAATTTATGAGGTCACAATACACAAATGCCTGGATGACTATTGTGAAAACAGCCCAAAACAATTCTCTCTCTCTCTCTCTCTCTCTCTCTCTCTCTCTCTCTCTCTCTCTCTCTCTCTCTCTCTCTCTCTCACTATCTCTCTCTCTCTCTCTCTCTCTCTCTCTCTCTCTCTCTCTCTCTCTCTATCTATCTATCTATCTATCTATCTATCTATCTATCTATCTATCTCTATCTCTCTCTCTCTCTATATATATATGTATATGTATATGTATATGTATATGTATATGTATATGTATATGTATATGTATATGTATATGTATATGTATATGTATATGTATATGTATACTTAAAAATCCAAACAGTATTTCATTTTAAGTTTATGCCTGCAAGATGAAGCACATAAGCATACAAAGCTCTACATGGGGCTACCCTTGAAGAGTATTCGGAGACTACAATTGGTGCAAAATGCGGCTGCGCGTGCTGTGCTGGGTGTTTTAAGATAGACCTACGTAACAGCCATACTCCGCCAGTTGCATTGGCTGCCCATTGGTCTCCGGGTACAATTCAAGGTGTTGATCATCATCTTTAAAGCCCTACAGGGCTTAGGACCAGGTTACCTCCGGGACCGCATTCTAACTCATACTTCCCTTCGACTGGTCAGGTCCCACAGAGTGGGTCTCCTTCAGATCCCATCAGCCAAACAATGCCAACTGGCAGGGCCTAGAGGGAGGGCCTTCTCTGTAGGGGCCCCTGCTCTCTGGAACCAACTGCCCCCAGAGATCTGAATCATCCCCACCTTGCTGGCCTTCCGAAAAGCCATTAAGACATGGCTCTTCCTGCAGGCAGGGTTCTGAGACAACTTTACATCTGAGGTCTCCCCCATGTATGCATGATGTTGTGTGTCTTTTTAAAACTTTTTAAAAATTGTTTTCAATGATTTTATTGTTTGGTGTTCTTTAAAATGCTGTACGCCGCCCTGAGTCCTTAGGGAGTAGGGCGGCATAGAAGAATTCCTAAATAAATAAATAAATAAATAAATAAATAAATAAATAAATAAATAAATAAATAAATAAATAAATAAATAAATAAATAAATAAATAAATAAATAAATAAATAAATAAATAATGACATGTCCTCTTTTTGCCTTTTAACCCTAAGCCTTACCTACATCAAACTTTCAAAAACTGTTTTAATAAATCTGTTCTTACCTTTATCTTTTATTTTCTAAGAATAACTTACACTGAAAATAACTGTGGGCTTCCTTTCTGGCTAAGCATCCTTCTTTGCTACCTCCAATTATCAGCTTTTCTAGAATGCCAGAAAAATTAACCCAACTGTTAGGTAAGAATGGCCCTTCCTGTTAGGAATCTTGTCGCTGCCCTGAGTGGAATGCCAGAGTGGCCAGAACTTGGAAGAATGACTATTGACTTTCTCTAGCAGAGGAATAAAGCTTTGCAATCTCCGTTCACTGAAATTCCCAGCAAGTCAAGATGTTTGGCACACCTTGTTAGCAAGCTTGGCCCCTCCTAAAAATAAATAATTTTCCTGTTGAATAATTAATTTCCTAGCGTTTCCCACAGTTATGGTTGCTGACAATATGGCACAATGCTAGAAAATGATATAGAACCAGGTGAACCATAAAGAAGGATACCAGCAAAGTGATATTGCCACCTTCAGACTAATTTTCAAGCGTCAGTTTGAGTTAGCTCCTTTAAATATTAGTCTTGCCTATTTATTATTGTCAGGAGATTTAAATTTGCTGAATCATGCCGAATTGAAAAGTAAACAGTAAACATTCATCTATATTCAAGATGCTGAGTTGATCTCACAGTTTGTATCATAATGTATTACCACAAGACAGAGCGAAGTTACAGGTTGTGACCACATTATAAAATGAGGAAAAATCAGGTAGCATGTTTTCTTGTTCACACATTTTATTAAATGGCTCATCAGATTCCTAGAATGGTGAGACTGATCAGATTGTTTGTCAGAAGGGGGTTATCAGGCATCTGATTCTTTGTTACCATGGAATAACATGGCTGTTCTTCTATAATGATCTCATTAAGGAAACTGAGACTTTTAAAAAGCAAATAAATCCAGCGCAGTGTTAGCTTTGACATTCCCAGAGTTCTGATAAGCAGAGTTTAATGAGGCATTAAACTGATTGGCTGGTTACTCACGTCAATGTCAAAGAGCCCTTCACACCTGTCAGCCCCTCCACACACATTATCCATATATGGAATTTAAGTTGCAACATTGAATATTGTCTGTGACAACTTCAGAAGCAGCAGAAAAGCAATCAAATCTGCAAAGCACTTCAAAAGGTTGCTTTGAAGCCATTTGATTTGATTCACTGCTTCAAAGCAGATCCCCACTTTGATTCATTCTTCAGGGATAATTCAGTCAAAGCTTCATTGAATTGAAGCCTCAAACAGCAGTAAACTTTCTTTTATCCTTGAAGTCAGTATTGATGCTAAATTCACATTCATGCCCACATTAATTGGTTTGTGCAGTCTTGTGCTTGCTGTGGTATCTTTCCTTAAGGAGTCCTCCTTGAATTCAGCAACCTTTAAAATTCCCTGTCTCTAACTTCAGAGGAGTTCACTGACACTATGGGGCAACTACAAAATGCCCTTAAAAAACAAAAAGATTATCTCGACCCATATTAGTCTGCATCCCAGTGAAGGTATGGAATGGGAATGCCATTAATTGTTCTTTTATTTATTTATTTAATTAATTTATTAGAAGATTTATATTGCCGCCTATTCGCACATGGCGACTCAAGGCGGCTTACAAGGGTATAAAAACATCACACACACACACACACACACACACACACACACACACACACACACACACAAGAAAATAATCAAATAATAAATTAATGATATAATATAATAGCCCCCCACCCCTCACCCTGCCGACAACACATCACACCAGCCATTTAATGGATTCCATTCCACTCTGTTTTCCCAGGTCTGCTGGCAGAACCAGGTCTTCAGTGCCTTCCGGAAGAGTGTTAGAGTAGCGGCCATTATATTCTCTGGGGGAATGATGTTCCAGAGACAGGGAGGAGTAGCGGCCATTATATTCTCTGGGGGAATGATGTTCCAGAGACAGGGAGCCACCATGGAGAAGGCCCTTCTTCTGGGTCCCACGAGGTGTATCTCCCTAGGGGATGGGACCTTCAACATTCCTTGCCACCCCGCTCTAGTGGGTTGGGTAGATGTGACTGGCAAGAGATGGTCCCTCAGATAACCTGGTCCCAAGCCATGAAGGGCTATAAAGGTGACAACCAGCACCTTGAATTGTACCCGGAAGCAAATCGGCAACCAATGCAGCTCCTGCAGGAGAAGTGATACATGTGCACACCAAGATTTGCACAAACTATGTGTACAGTTGCATTTTGCACCAACTGGAGCTTCCGGATGCTCTTCAAGGGCATCCCCATGTAGAGCGCATTGCAATAGTCAAGACAGGAAGTGACTAGGGCATGAGTGACCATGAGTAGGGATTGTCAGTCCAGGAAAAGGCATAACTGGTGCATAACCCACAGATGTGCAAAGGCCTTCCTCTCTTCGAGCAGGGGTCACGAATCTAGGAGAACTCCCAGATTACACACATGGTCTATTTGGGTAGTACGACCCCATCCAAGACCAAAGGTGGCAATTTTCCATGGGCCAAAGAACCCCAAACCCAGAGCTACTCAGTCTTGCCAGGGTGCAGTGTCAACCCGTTGCTCCCTATCCAGCCCCTAACAACCTCCAGGCACTACGAGAGAACATAGGCTTTCTTTGGAGGAATGTTGATATCATGCCCCTCTTTTTCCTTTTACTACTACTATGTGTGCTATGTGGGACTGCCTTTGAAATCCAAGAAGCCATAGCCCACTTATTAAATGACACTGGTCACCGTGAAGAAATAATATCTGTGCTTCAAAAGCTGCATAGGTTTCCAGTTTGCTTCTAGGTTGCAATTCAAAGTACTGGTTATTACATTTAAAGCCATATTTTATTTGGCACCAAGCTATATTCTGGAATGCCTGCTCCAATCAGAATCAACCATTCCAATTCATTTGCCCAGGACAAATTGCTGGTAGTCTTCCATTACTGATTTATTTATTTATTTAGCGTATGACAAATGCATGGACTTATAGTGGTTCAAATGTTAATGTCCAGTCAACTCAGCCATTCAAGGACAGGGTGGTCTATGTTGAAAAAAATCAGACATTGGGCCGGTGTAGGCTCTTGATGAACATTCGGACACAATCTGATGGATATTTTGTCAAGGAGCACCACAGTCACACCATTACTGAGATGAATAATGATGGATGGAGGTACTTTGTTCTTTGGTTTTTATTATTTTCTAGGGGTTTTTTTCCTATAGATTCTTTATTTCCTATGTTTTATAACTGTAAACCATGCTGAGTCTTAGAATTGCAGTGAAGAATGAAGCTAGAAATAATGTCTTATCTATTTTCTAAAGATGCTGGCTAAAAAAAATAACATCTTGATACTATTATGTTTGGTGCAGCTGCGTCTGTTTTTTTAATGTGTATTTAATTAAATCATATCACTGTTTGCAAGCCAATCTGCAGTTTTCTTTTCTAGTTCTTAATTTTATTTTTCATTTTAGGACCATTCCAATCTTATTTTCCAATTTTATCTTCATTATGAAATGTATGTAGAGAAGAGCATACATTTCAAGTATGCTGGAGCCATTCCTAGTATCTCTTATTTTATTGTTGTTGCTGTTCAATTGCTAAGTCCTATCTGACTCTTCATGACCCCCTGGACCATAGCACACTGGACTCCGCATCCTCCACCAGAGTCCATCCAAACTCATGCCCACTGCATCGATGACACTATTGAATCATCTCATCTTCTGCCATCTCCTTTTCCTTTTGCCTTCAATTTCCCCCAATATCAGTGTTTTTTCCAATGAGTCTTCTCTTCTCATTTGGTGGCCAAAGTATTTGGATTTTAGCTTCAGTGGTCCTAGCCATACATTACTGCAAGGAAAACCATAGCTTTGACTACGCAGTCAGCAATGTGATGTTTCTGCTTTTTAATATGCTGTCTAGGTTTGCCATAGCTTTCCTTCCAAGGAACTGTTATCACCTAGGTCAGTGATGGCTAACTTTTTTTTCTTTGGGTGCCAAAAGCGTGCGAGCAATCTTCCAAGTTAGGCAAGTCAAACTGTAACACGCATGTGTCAAAGTCAAGGGAGTGTAAGCCAAAGCAAAAAATTGTTCCTGGCAAACAACTGTTCCTGACTAACTATGGCTTCTCCTTAAGTTACTCCACTCCAGATGTTCCTTTTGAGAAGGGTGGGATGACCTTCTCCTGAGTAGCCTTGCAGCCCTCCGCTGGGTTTGCCTATGCTCCACTTTCCTTGTCCTTGGATCGAATGGAAGAGGCATCTCTTTCTTATCAGAGGAGATCTGCTGCACCACTGCCTGTCAGCAGTCAATCCTCCCCTTTGTCTCTGCATGCAGGCACCTCATCCAATGCCTGAGGACAGCATTGTCCTCAGCCCCAGGCCTCTCCAAACATGCCAAGGGAAATGTACCATCCCTATTGAATGGTCCCAGTTCCAACTCTTCCTCCTCCACCACCAAACCGGGCTCCATTGTGGCCATGACAGTAGCAAGCGTCTTTTAATTTCATACCTACAGTCACCATCTACAGTGATTTTGGAACCCAAGAAAATAAAATATGTCAATGCTTCCATTTCTTCCCCTTCTATTTGCCAGGAAATGATGAGACCCAATGCCATGATCTTAGGTTTTTTTTTATGTTGAGTTTCAAGTCAATATTACACTGCTAACCAGAGCATACAAATTGCCAGACCAATCCTCGAATACAGCTCACCTGTCTGGAACCCGCGCTGCATATCGGACATTAATACAATTGAGAGAGTCCAGAAATATTTCACAAGAAGAGTCCTCCACTCCTCTGCTTGCAACAGAATACCTTAATCCACCAGACTTGAAATTTTGGGCTTAGACAACTTAGAGTTACGTTGCCTTCAATCTGATTTAAATGTAGTTCATAAAATCATCTGCCACAATGTCCTACCTGTCAATGAATACTTCAGCTTCAACCACAACAATACACGAGCACACAATAGATTCAAACTCAATGTAAACCGCTCGAAACTCGACTGCAGAAAATACAATTTCAGCAACAGAGTTATCAATGCCTAGAATGCACTACCTGACTCTGTGGTTTCTTCCCCAAACCCCAAAAACTTTAACCCCAAAAACTTTAACCTTAGACTGTCTACAGTTGACCTCACTCCATTCCTAAGAGGTCTGTAAGGGGTGTGCATAAGCGCACCATCGTGCCTACCGTCCCTGTCCTTCTGTCCTATTGTCCAAATTTACCTATACATATTTTGCTTTTGTTTATGTTTATATCTTACCTGTTATCTTGTACACATGTTGATAAATAAATAAATAAATAAATAAATAAATAAAATAAAATAAACTTTCCCATTGTCCTCTGTCACCATTATAAAGAGGCTGTTTAATTCCTCTTCACTTTCTGCCATTAGAGTTGTTGCATCTTTTATAGTAACTCATATCTCATATTCATCTTTGACCTTTTTAAGATTATGAAGCTACAATGATAAACACTTTCATTCATTCATTCATTTCACAATAAACATGGGAAAAGAGACTCTCGGGATGGTTCAGTAAATCCTTAGATGGCAGGAAGAATTGTATAATGTATTTGCATATGATAAATATCTAAGCACATATTTCACAAGGGGAAAGTAAGCAATTCATCTTTAACTTTAACTTTCATCTTCAGGCATGATCAGGAACCCAGCCTTATCAGCATTCCCTATCCTTGGGAGAAATGTAAAAAAACATTGTGACAGACTAAATGTATTAAACACTTTACAAATGACTTACGTATACAGAAGTGGAGATGGAAGTTTATGTTTTCAAAATTCAATCATATATCTGTGGATAGAGCGTTAGGTCAAACTTGATTGTATCCAGAATGCAAAAAATAAGAATGCAGTAGCATTACAATCTGTTAGCACATATGTTTTATCTTGTAGGAAGTTAGCACCCACCCCACTCCTAGAAAAAAATGAAATATCCTAGGAAATATTAAAAGGCAGAATATTATATAGAATATCCCCGGAAACATGCTTTAGGCAGACAAAAGACTCACTCTTTTGTCTGCCTAAAACAGCCCCCACTTTTGTCAATGGGCCATTAAGGACTGGGGCCAGCAACAGTCTTCTACATAACAAATAACCATATTAGGAATTGCCCAAAGCCCTTTCATTACACCACATGGGACCTGGGAAGATTACATCAGCCTGGGACTTAGGACAGCCCACAAGAGTTGCCCCAGCATGGCCCTGGGGTTCTGACCACCAATCAGAGTGCATTACATGCACAGGAACAGGAAAGGAGGTGTGGCCCAACAGAGGCCATAAAACCAGGAGACTCAGCATCTTCCCCTTCCTTTTCTCTTCACCTACATCTGAAAACATGTGATCCACCTTTTCTGTTCAGGAGCTCATGCCATGTGCTCTCTATTCTCCATTAAACCTTCTTTCCAAGCAACTTCCATGAATCCAGTGTCTTTTTCCCCACTTGGAACTGAACCCAGAAGGATATTCCTTACAACAATCTTATTCACCACCTTCTAATTATTTTTGACCATCAGCTGAAATGACTCAACAAGCACTTTATTTGTTCTCACCACACTGCATAATTACTACTGCAAACCCAGTAATGGCTGGAATTGTGACTGTAGCCTTGATTCTTCTTCCTCTCATTTTTGTCTATTTTGGTACAACTGATGAGTAACCTTGCTGCTTTTTTAAATGTGTCCTTGTGTTTTTCTTGCTTTCTTTAATCAACTTAATCTGACTTGAGTGACTCTAAATGTTGTAGTGCTACAATTATTTATAGAGCTTTCCATAATATTCCATAATATTTTGTTTATTATGATTGGGTATTGTATTTGGTTGTGATTATTAATACCCATAAAAACACAAAATCTGAAAGAGTTTGAGTCACCTACTTTACTGGATGATCCTCTGAAGAGAGATGCTATTATGTATTTGCTCAGAAATTCAGCTCCAATAATAGAGATACAATAAGAAAGAAAGGAAGAAAGTCTGGAAAGTGGACACAGCAAACTAGAAGTAAAAGATGGGAGAAAAATCACAAAATACAAAGACATGCAAATCGAAGTAGAATGACTGTGGCAGAGGAAAGCAAAGGTAATACCAATAGGAATAGGCATCTTATGTGCAATCCCAAAATATCTGGAGCACCACTTGAATGTAATGAACTTTGGCAAAATCACCATTAATCAATTGCAAAAGGCCGCATTATTTAGAACAGCTTATATCCTGTGAGAATACCTTTAGTATTACTAAAGAGCAGAGGTCTTCAAACTTGGCAACTTTAAGACTTGTGGACTTCAACTCCCAGAATTCTCCAGCCAGCATAGTTGGCTGGAGAATTTTGGGAGTTGAAGTCCACAAGTCTTAAAGTTGCCAAGTTTGGGGACCCCTGCTAAAGAGCAATGGGAAGGACTAGGTAAATGGTCAAAAATTCTGATCTAATCAAGTCCAATCTGGCTGACTAGAACTAATCAAAATGGCTCCAAAATGAAATAATGTCATACTTAAATAATGTCAAGGCTCTACTTCATTAAGTCACATCTTTAATTACCAGTTTTTGATTTATCACATCTTGTGTTGTTCACATTATCAGGGGTATCAAACTCAAGGCCCACAGGCCGGATGTGGCCTGCGGGGTCCTTAGATCTGGTCCGCGGGGCTGCCATGGAAACAGTGAAGGACCGGCCCATGGTGTCTCTGCCAGAGAAAACATCTTGACTGCAATGGTCTCCTGCAGCCCTCTGCCTGCAAAAATGGAGCTCCAGAGGCTCTGTTTTTGCTGGAAGAGCGCTGCAGGATGTTGAGCTGTCCACGCTCACCCCAGTCATGCCTACCCCAGCCATATCCACTCGGCTCCCCGAGGTCAAACACTACTCTGATGCAGCCCTTAATGAAATCTAGTTTGACAAGCCCACATTAGGTGATCAGCACAAAAGAAATAAAGTTTACTGAAGATGCAGCACAAAGCTTGTTTGACTTCTTATTGCATATATCTTAAATTACAAGGTATTTAATCTGATTGTTTTAATGAAGAATGGATGTCTAACAATATAGTCTCCAAATGTCTTAGCTCAAAACTGTTTATGAAAGGATGAGGGCTTAATGAAAATGTTCCAGTTTATACCATAATGTTATTTATGAAGAAAAAGAAAGGTAATATCAATATGTAAATGTATGTGAATACATTTGTATTCAGTATCTTTCTCATTGTTTTCCTTTACTGGTCCTCATTGTTCACACAATTAGAAGTAGAGGGACCTCTTGCTCGATTTTTACCACTGATTCACATCAACTTAGCCCCATTGCCATCTACAAGAAAACTTCCAGCATGCAAATAGACCCTCCATCTGATTTTTCAGGAATCCTGAATTATTTGAGTCACTCTGTATGCACAGCAAGTTTCCTGCTTTTATCTATCCCTGCAGTGAATGGATAATGGCAGAAGGAGTGAAATACCATATCATTAGTTAATGTCAGAAGATGAATATTTGTTTTCTCCTCCTGTGAACTTGAAAAGAGCTATTGTTTCTATGTTTTCTAATAATATTCTTTTCTTGTGTATCTTCCTTGTGAATAAGTAAAATTTCTATCCACCATTCTTTGTGCTGAGAGAAAGCTCTGCAGCCATAAAATTTACTGTTCCCACGACAATAATAGCAGCCATGCGGGCAAATACTGCTATCATTATTTGCAATGTGCTGGGCACGTCAAAGATAGAAACTGGTAGGTTTCTGTTTTTCCTTCCTTCCTTCCTTCCTTCCTTCCTTCCTTCCTTCCTTCCTTCCTTCCTTCCTTCCTTCCTTCCTACCTTCCTTTCTTTCTTTCTTTCTTTCTTCTTCCAACTGTCAGGAGGAAAACATCTATCACTCTTTTTCCTTTACATGGGGGAAAACTGGGGGAGGAAGTGAGTTTTGACCAGTTTAGCTGTCTGTCAAAATTCATGTTTGGCACAAGTGGGTTTTTAAGTATGTTCAAGCTATTAGACATTTCCTTTGATTCCCTAGTGCTATTTACCAAACATTACTGGACTTGTTTTCAAAAGGAGCCTAAATAACATCCCACAGATATGGAGAGAAATGTACAATTAAGCAGCAAAGAGAGAACCGTATATTTTTCTCTGCTGATTCATACAGCCTGGTGCCACTGCCTAGTTGGACTGGAGAGCTGGTGGGTGTAAGAGGAAAGCCATGCTAGACAAAAATGGAATTCATTTCTCTCTAAAGCAGAATCTGGACCTTGTAAACAATGAGCATCCTTCAGTGGCCAATAGATGCTGGGATTCCTTGGGAGTCACCTAACTGCATGGACAGATTGATCAGTGAAGGAAAATGTAATTTATCCGTAGCACAAATCCATAACAGCCTAAGGGAGAGAACATTATTTTAATGCCAGTATAGCCAAGGAGTCTTAAAATTCCGAAGGTATGGGCTGAGGATAAATGACACAACAGAAAAACAGATTGTTGGTGTTGCAATTAGATGCAAGTCAGGAAAGATACAGTTTAACAGTGGGAAAATATCTCCAGAACACTAATATCTCTCTACCGATCCGTTGAGACATATTCATGCATGCACACACATATACACCCATTATATAAAGTAACTAAATTGTGAATTCAAGTGTGGAATCTTTTGACCATTTCCTGGGCAGCATAATATATTAAGTCAAGCACCTGACTATGGAAGTAGTAAAGGAAGGAAGTAAAATGTGATGTCAAAGAAGGAAGTTTATGCCTTTATCTTTCCGTTTTGTGTTTAAGATTTGTTTTAGAGTGATAAAAATGATTTTTTTTAAAGGATCTGAATGGTATAAAATAGCAAACACCTTTTTTTGGTTAGCAGAGTACAAGAGGAGCATAGTGTGAAGTGACATAAAAGAGGCTCTGTTAAATTGTGGGCAAAGATCGCAGGAGACAGACTTCAGAACAGCTCTTTTATTAGCTCACTCAAGCAACCAGCACTTGCAGTCTGACAGATAGCCCTTTTATAGGGAGCTGTCAGACACAACAACCAATAGCGTATGAGCATTCAAACACATGATCAGGGTGACAACAAGAGTTCAGGTAAAGTTCAACTATAAACATAAGAACAACAGTTCAGTCAGAGGTTGTCTAGTCAAAACAAGTTCATGGTTCAGTATATTATAGGTCAGTCAGAACACAACAGGCTCATTGGATGCTCACTTTAATAATTGCTCGAAAGGAACAATCCGAAAGCAATCAGACTGGAATACATTGTAAGGGATGAAATTATAGATTATGAAAACCTCTTTCCTTTGTATCCACTGTCCTCTTCATTTTTAGCTTTAATTTTACTCCTTATCTCCAAATCTGTTTAACTCATGTACTTTCCCCCTTGCTGCTAAACATATTCATTTCTGTTAAAATTATTTTACTTGGAACTCTTTATCTAAAGGTTTGCACAATTCTTCTGAAATCAGATCAGTAGCTTGCAGTGCAATCTTAGTCTGTGAGGTCCACGTCAAGTAAATCCTGCAAGTATGTGACAAGAATAGAGAAACTGATTCCATTTCCTCCATGCCACCCAGTCAGGTTATAATTAAAGACATTTGAAAGTTTCCTAACTCCAGGCCTCGTGTTAATCACCAGTTCTCAGTGAAAGAATGTAGTTAAAGTTAGAAACATTTTTTCCCTTATTTGGCATGTCAACATGATGCTAAGCAGAAACAGCAGAGAAAAGTTGTATGTCTTAGACCGTTACCGAAAAACAAACAAACCAGAGCATACAATCACCATAAATATTTTAATAGTTAATTTCATTTTTTAAAAAATCCATAAGCATTTTTTGAAGGGAGAAATAAACAGCTACAGATCTTGTGGCAACTCACAATATGCCAGTTATCTGCAGTTCACAATCTTTTTCTATATCTTCGGTAACTATAAAGTTGTGCAATTGAAATTTGGTATTAAGCCACTCCAGCTCAGTGCATCTATATCCAGTTTCAGGACCTCGCAGACCCATCACAATCAGCATTAATTCAATGGCATATAATATTGCTAAACACATTGTCACCATTCTAGTACTCTGATTGGACACACTGAGCACCTCATTCAGCACGCTGAAGAGCTTGCTTCAAGAGTCAGGGTCCCGAAACTGGATACAAATGAAACTATGTTATCCTTTGATGTCTCTTCACTCTTCACCAGCATTTCTACTACTGATGCCCTAACAGTGGTTGGGAAAAGACTAGAAGATGACAGTACTTGACACCCTTGACTGTAGAAGCAACCACAACCCAGACCAGATCTGCTATCTTCTGGACTTGTGTCTGAACACCACTTACTTTACCTATAGAGGTGACTGCTACAGACAGAAACATGATTGTTTCATGGGTTCTCCTCTACCACCCATTGTTGTCAGCCTATACATGGAAGAAGTGAAGAAGAAAGCACCCAGCTCCTTCCAGTGGATAGCACCAATCCACTGGTTCCGGTATGTGGATAATACTGGGTTAAAATCAAGGTTCAGGAAGTAATTCTCTTCACAGACCATATAAACACAGTGGATTCAGATATCAAGTTCATCAGGGAAGACACCAAGAACAATAGAGTAGGGTTTTGTGAGGTTCTAATTGGGTCCTGTGCAACAAATACCTGTTGTTTGAACCCCACCATCCACTTCAACACAAACTAGGTGTCATCAGGACACTACATCACAGGGCAGAAAGCATCCCCATTTCCAGGGATGCCCAAAAGAAGGAAAGCAAGTACTAGAGAGGACAGCTGTTAAGGCCTTGGGTATCCAAATTGGGCCTTTATTAAATCAGTGTCTGGATCTAACAAAGGAATGCAGACAGAGCCTGAGACTCAATCAATGAAAGAACCTGGTCATTACTTATATGGCTGGTGTATTGGAGAAGCTAAAACAGGTATTTGCAAAACATCACATACCTCTCTTCTTTAAACCTACCAATACACTGATAACAATAACATTGTTTGTTTGTTTGTTTGTTTGTTTGTTTGTTTTTCATTATGTATAAAATTAACATTAAAATATTAAAGTTAATTTAAGATTAAACATTAAAATAATATGTTTATGAAATTATAAAATTTCAGAAAGGTAAAAAATATTGCCAGATGGCCATTTAACATTAGTTAATGCAGGTGGAGAGTTGTCATGAATCTAGCCAGCCCCATGGTTGCATAGTCCTCTATGCCTCCCACACAAGGACACAGAACCAGGTTTTGACCCCTTTACAAAAGGCTGGGAGAGTGGGGCCATGCCTCACCTCTGGAATAAGATGTTCCATAATTACATAAAATATAGACAAGCATTGAGCCAAGTTAAAAATTGAAATTTATTGAATGTAAAGGACACAAAACATGAATACTGAAATAATAATATAATAAAACAAGAACAGAATTTTCATCTGTCAATTACAAAAGGCCACACTGACTGGATCTGCATATGCACTATGCTGATATGTTATGACATTCTGATGTTCGTCCATCGTGTTCGAAGAGGACCTTGACATCTAACAGGTTGTGGGCTGCCCACGATTTCTCCGCAGGTGGCTGGTAAGGCCTATACGGGCATGAAACATTTTGCCACATGTCGGGCAGACATGTGTGGGCACCATTGTTGCAGCGTTTGCAGCTCTGGCTTTGCGGAGTGCTCGCTTCTCTTGTGCTATGGTTGTTCTTCTGTCCTCAGATGTCTGGCAGCCTTGGTGGATCAGCGTATGCCACAGGGGTGGGTTCCTGCCGGTACGCTCTTACCTGTTGGTCACCACAGAACCGAAGAAGGCGGTGGCGTTCGCGGCATGGGGCTTCTCCCGCCCGCTTTCCCCTGCTCGCCTAGATGCCACCATTTGCGTTCTTTTGCCCTCTGTGCATGCGCAAAGCATTCTGTTTGCACAGAGGGCAAAAGAACGCAAATGCCGGTGTCCAGGTGGGCGTGGAAAGCAGGCGGGGGAAGACCCATGCCACGAACGCCACCGGCTTCTTCGGTTCTGCGGCGTCCAATAGGTAAGAGCGTACCGGCAGGAACCCACCCCTGGTACCATGTCGATCGATCTTGTGCCAGGGTTTCCCAGGAGGTAGTGTCGATATCCAGGGACTTGAAAGAGGTTTTCAATGTGTTTTTGTATCACTTCCATTGTCCCCTGTGCGATCGCTTTCCTTGAGACAGCTCACCATAGAGGAGCTGCTTAGGGAGCTAAACATGACATTCTAGGTTCTTGGGAAAAACTCAGGGTTTATGTAGGCCAACACTGGCTATAGAAATAGCAGCTTGATTTCATATTTTTGTGTATATAATAATACTTTTAACACCATCAAATAACAACATATGCCTATATAGACCTGCAAATAGAAAACAAAATGATTGTGGCAAAAGAAAGCAAACATGGTATCAATAATAATAAGTGACTTGGATGCAATTCCAAAACATCTGGAGACCATTTGAAATAATTGTCATTGACAAAATTATAGAATAATAGAGTTGGACAGAACCTTGGAAGTCTTCTAGTCTAATCCCCTGCCCAAACAGGAGTCCTTATACTGTCCCAGACAAATGATTGCCTAATCTTTTATTGAAAACCTCCGACAATTCAAAGCATATTTATTTTGTTAAGTTGTCTAGATTTACAGGGGTCTCCAACCTTGGTAAGTTTAAGACTTGTGGACTTCAACTCCCAGAATTCCACAGCCAGCAAAGCTAACAAAGCTGGCTGTGGAATTCTGGGAGTTGAAGTCCACAAGTCTTAAAGTTGCCAAGGTTGGAGACCCCTGGCTCTAGAACAATAATAGCAATAGCAATAGCACTTAGACTTATATACCGCTTCATAGTGCTTTACAGCCCTCTCTAAGTGGTTTACAGAGTTCAGCATATTGCCCCCAACAATCTGGGTCCTCATTTTACCCACCTCGGAAGGATGGAAGGCTGAGTCAACCTTGAGCCTGGTGAGATTTGAACAGCTGAACTGCTGAACTAGCAGTTCAAGTTGCAGTGCTGCTTTTAACCACTGTGCCACCTCAGCTCATGATAATAATAAATGATAAATGATAAAAATAAATAAATAATAATAAAGCAGTCTTTAAAAAATAAGTCTAATAATTTGAACATTCTACAGACATTTATAGTTATTCACTTACCCCCTTGCATGCAGTTCAGCAGAAAATAAAAATCTGCCTGTCTCTCCCAGCTATTTGCCTTTTTGCAAATAGTTTCACTTTTAGCACGTGGCAAATCAGCTATAGGTCGGGAAGCTGCTACTGACTTGCTTGGCTTTACAGGCTCTTCCCCCTTTGCTGCAAACAGGTAAATTGCTGGAAGACAGAGGCCAAAGGGTGGCGGTGGGTGGGTGGGTGGGGCTACATTTGGTGTATAAGACGCACCCAAGTTTTCACCCTCTTTTGGGGGGTAAAAAGGTGCGTCTTATACTCCGAAAAATACTGTACACCCGGAAAAAATACCTTTTATATTGTTAAATATTTTTAAACAACAACATCTGTCTCTCCCTGGTCCTTGGGAAGAACTTGATAGGTAAACAAAAATGCCAAATTCAGTTTAAGCATCTGGCTGACTATGTGACTAAACAGAATAATTTATTTAATGTATAATCCACCTGACTCTCAGTAACTCTAGACAGTCTCCTGATCATAGTCTTCATCTGCTGTCCTATTAGGAGCTGAGATTGTAAACAAGCTTATGATAGGGTAAAATATGTTAAGCTGGACTGTCTACTTAAGTCCCTTCTACTCTTCATATGACCCTGGCTGGAACTAGGTATTAAGAGACTGAAAATAATTCTAAAATTCATCTTTTTCCATGCTTTATCTTGCTTATAGATTTTTTTAAATCCATAAAATATAGTATATACAGTATGTGTGTGTATGTACTGCATAAATTCACTTATGGGAATTATGTACATAAATGTACATAATTATATTGCATAAATGTACATAATTATATTGCATAAATTCACTTATGTGCTCTAATATTTCACAATTTATATGCATTTCCCTATGAAACACAGTTAATTGGGACTTCAAACATTAATTTGAAGAACCATACTGTATCTTATATTCTATCTAATATTTGTTGCAAATCATTCAGATTTTCAGGCAACAACATGGCATTGCCTTTGTACAAATGTTTACACATAAATTGGCTGTGCACAAATGTATATAGAAATATGTCCCACTCAACACACCTATAATATAATAAAAAACATTCATTATATGTTTTCCATAAATGTATTAAGGAATCTAGGGGATATCATTTACCCTTATTTCATTTGTTGCTCAATGTGAAACATTGAGGAAACATTCCATGCATTTTTACACATGCTTTCTGGTAATCATGTATCCCTCTATAACCATCAATAAATGGGTCCATAGATATTAATTTATGCTATCCATAAAAACGTTGATCAAAGTGTTCACATTTTTTTTTAGCATAGACCAGTCTATTATCCATAGTTACACATAGGAAGTTAGAATGTAAGCAGTGCCATAAGATTTGAACCCCTGGCCAATCTAGTCTGAGTCTGTACTCACTGTAGGTAACCAATTGTAGAATTAGCTAATTAGGTTTAAGTATGGTAACTTTAGAATAACTAATAGCTGAATCAATTGTTGCACAGTGGCATAAAGAAAGAATATATGGCATTGTAATGTTTGTACATTTCTAACAAATGCAATAATAATATGCATTAATAAAGGAGTTTGGTCCTGACCGATTAATGGTTGATTCAGTCTTTTATCCCTTTGAGGTCAGTAAAATGAGGAGCCAGATTGTTGCGGGCAATTTGCTGATGTTGTAAACTGCTTAGAGAATGCTCTAAAGCACTGTGGAGCAGTATATAAGTCTAAGTGCTATTGCTATTGCTATTACTACACACACACACACACACACACACACACACACACACACACACACACACACACTTATATACACATAACAGGTGGTAATTGGAAACATTTTCTATGAAAAATGGTAGCAAGAGAATATGTATTTATAAAATCTACTGCTTTGTTATCTGCTACTGTACACCTTCTGTGTCTGTACAGACACCCAATTGATTTAAAACTTGCAGTTATCTAGAACTTTATCCAATAATGCTATCACAGCAAAAAACACTTCTTCACAGAATGACCCAGGTCAATTCAATTAGCCTGACAATGGATTCATCCTGCAGTAACTGTAAAACTGGCAGAAAAGCAAACATATCACCATAAATAAGAAATTATATCCCAAAGAAGCTCTCCTGAGTGTGTATAAAATCTAAAAAACCTTTTATATCTGCAGTACTTCTGTTTACATTAAGAAAATAATAAATTCAGCATTTTTGAAACCATTAAAAACCATATAGGGAAGCTGCAGAGCTTTGTTGATAAAAAGATTAAAATCTAAATATGAGTTGTGAATTGAAAAATTAAAGGTTAGAAGTATAAGATTTATGCATTTTTTTTTCTTCTGCTTTGGAATTTCTCCATACTGGGTGGAGCTAGCCTCCAAGAATGGGTTAAACCTGCCCTCTAGCCAATCAGGACTGAGTCTAAAAAAGTATAAATATGACCCCTTTGCCTCAGCACCCCCTCTTTTATCTCGGTCCTTAGCCATAGGAGCAGGTGTATTTCCTATTCTTGAAGGCTAGATCCATTGAAGACTCCAGTCATCCGAAATTCTACACCAACTATATTTGTGAGTGAAATTAAATCTACTGCCTCCCCAAGTGATAGCTGTCACCGCGCCTTGGGTCGAGGGCGGCTATGGGCATTTGCCCAGCCGCGACTGGCACCCCAGCTGAAGGCCTGAACTCTAATAAGTGCCATATTCCGGCTGTGGGAGGTGACCAGAACTGGTCTTCGCGCCCATTAGACTGCCTGTCAGACCAGATTCTGAATCGATTGCTGCTCATCAAAGGGAGAAAGGTTCACAGCTCCGAGGACAGACCGATGCCGCAGAAGCTTCGCACTTGAGCAGCCGACATTCCTACTGTATGACTAGATTTCAATTCCCAGAATTCTTAGCAATGGCCTTACTTGTGGGAACATTCTGAAATTACAAAAAACATTATAACTTTACAGCGGTGACAGTTCATGTTCCACTGAATATGTTGTGGAATGCACAATGATCTCTAATCATTGTGCTTAAAACAGATGTGCAGGGAAAGTATTCAGATTGGATCCATACAATGGAAGCAAGGTTCTGCCACGTCTGACTTTGTATTTTCATAGGAATTAAATTTTAAGATGCTTATATTTGCATCAGTGCACCAGAATAGTGTTCTAGAAATTTTGAAATCTGTTCAAATGAATGAGAGTGATATGTACATTTTGTAAAACTAGTTGTCAAATGTTTCAAGGAGAATGGCAAAGTCATGCATGGCATTGGACAGGTGTGGCCTTTTTTTATGGTGTAAAATGTAAAATACAAGAAAAATCCCTATTTCTTTTTGTGTCTATGACACTTTACCATCAAATATCCATGGCATGACCTGGAGGACCTCTAGGGACTTAAAAACAAAGTGGCAGAGTTATAGTATATCAGCCAGTCGGGTTTCCGCTAATATTAGCCTTCTATAGATAGTAAAGTAATACAGAAGAATGTATCAATGATGCTTACTACAATGACAAGAACAGTTGAAGGTAATAGTACAAAACTTCCATTCAGTTTCCTTCTTTCTGGTCATGTTAAAAATTTATAGACTTACATGATTGGCAACAATCAAAGCAGTGATAAAAGAAAAATAGCCCTGAATGAGAAAGCTCTCCCAAATTCTGAAACCAGTATAGATATCTGACCACCATTACAAAGCAGTTAGGGATTTAGAACCATATTCATTTGAAGTTTAGATTTTTCTACCTCATGCTATATATCAGTGATGCTGAACCTTTTCTTCCTCGGGTGCCGAAAGCACATGCACGTGCGCTATTGCACACACGCATATGCCCACATCCATAATTCAATGCCACACCACGCACCCCACCCCTCTGTGCATGCGCGCACGGCACCCACCTGCTCCCCTGTTTCCTGACTTCCGGTGGGCCCAGTAGTCACATTTTTTGCCCTCCCCAGGCTCCAGAGGCTTTCTTGGAGCCTAGGGAGGGAAGAAACACCATCCCCGCCCCCCAGAGGCCCTCTGGAGGCTGAAAACACCCTCCCAGAGCCTCCATGTGAGCCGAAAATCAGCTGGCCGGCACGTACACGCACACTGAGCTGAGCTAGGGTAACAGCTCACGTGCTGGCAGATATGGCTCCACGTGCCACCTGTGGCACGCATGCCATAGGTTCACCATCACAGCTATATATATTTCCTACATTCTATTTCAGTGATTTCTTTATTTCTTGATCAGATAGTCTTGCTCATTTTGTTGTTGGGGCTTTTTGGGGAGGCAGGTTATCCTTCCCTTCCCTTACCTCTCCTCCCGCCCTTCAGCCCTCCCCTCCCCTCCCCTTGTGTTCCACTCTTGCATAGAGTTTCCTCACTGGGTTTAGTGAGTATTTTATGCTTGCCTATTTACATCTCTTAATTTTGATTGCTGACTCTGAAATTCGCAAAGGTCTGTTCCAACATCTGTTCAGTATAAATCACAACAATATATTCAAACACCAGCATGAATATTATAAGAGGGAAAAGAGGCAGTAAAGCATGTAAACTACAAATTACTAAAAATCTGTCAATAATTTCAGTGACATGAATCTAGCAAAACTTATCTGTGTGTGTGTGTGTGTGTGTGTGTGTGTTCATTCAGTGGCTTTGCCAATATGATTTTGTGTGCTCACACACTCATACACACAGTCAAACACATATTGGCAAAGCCACTGAATTTTTTGCCAGATTATTTATTTATTTATTTATTTATTTATTTATTTATTTATTTATTTATTTATTTATTTATTTATTTATTTATTTATTTATTTATTTATTTATTTATTTATTTATTTATTTATTTATTTATTTATTTATTTATTTATTTATTTATTTATTTATTTATGAATTCTTCTATGCCGCCCTACTCCCTAACGACTCAGGGCGGCGTACAGCATTTTAAGAGCACCAAACAATAAAATCATTGAAAACAATTTTTAAAAAGTTTTAAAAAGACACACAACATCATGCATACATGGGGGAGACCTCAGATGTAAAGTTGTCTCAAAATCACCCCGCCTGCAGGAAGAGCCATGTCTAAATGGCTTTTCGGAAGGCCAGCAAGGTGGGGATGATTCGGATCTCTGGGGGAAGTTGGTTCCAGAGAGCAGGGGCCCCTACAGAGAAGGCCCTCCCCCTAGGCCCCGCCAGTCGGCACTGTTTGGCTGACGGGACCTGGAGGAGACCCAGTCTGTGGGACCTAACCGGTCAAAGGGAAGTATGAGGTAGGATGCGGTCCTGGAGGTAACCTAGTCCTAAACCATGTAGGGCTTTAAAATGATGATCAACACCTTGAATTGCACCCAGAGACCAATGGGCAGCCAATGCAACTGGTGGAGTATAGGCGTTACCTGGGTGAATCTTGACACATCCACCACAGCACGCGCAGCCGCATTTTGCATACCTCTATCCTATCACTCTCTTATCTCTATTTTACCTCTATTATCTATTCAACACAAAAAAATTTGGGGGCGAATCCCTTTTTGGTGGGTGGCAATTGATTTCCCTTTTTAATTCCACATTCTGGAGTGTCATCTTATGTTGAAATAGATAGTAAATAACATAGTCTGGATAATTTTGATTGTTTCAAGAAAAAGTGTTGGCACAAATGACAGTGATGGCCTTTTATCTTTATTCTTAACTGATTGGGCTTTTTATTACAGCATACATTGTGAAATTGGATAAGTACATTTATTTCATTACCTTGGTAGGAATAAAACCGAAAATGTTTCTGGAGACCAATGTAAGGTGCTATCTTTCCATACATTTGGGTTAAACTACTGTAGATCACACTGTAGGCATTACTGTCAATGAGAATTGCAGAGGTTCAGTGCTTTCATAGATAAAATGAAATTTAATGTTCCCATTTCTGATGCTTTGTCAGTTTTCCCTGTCATGCAAAATTTAAAAGTATAGAAGAAGCTTGCCTTTATTCTCTCTCTCAGCATAAACTAAATACATAAAATGGAGAAACACTAGGCCTCCTGGCTCACTATCTAATGATAGTTCATCTCACTAGACTCTTCCCTTTATATTCCCCTGTGAGTATCCATCAGAAAGCATATAGATGGTCTACCCAGTCGGGAACATGTGATAATTTTGTGAAGATTGCTTATTCATGCACAGCTACTCTATCTTCTTACTGAATGGGTAGATTTTGATTGAAGGGCTAGATCTTTCCCCACACGTGGAGGGGACTGATTGGAATTCACCTAGAGATTTTTATTAAAAGATTCTGTTTAATTTTCTTGAATACATGAAAAGCTATAAATTAGGTTTCATGACTTTTCTTTTTCTGGCCCTTCACATTTCTAATTCACATGAAACACTCCATATACATGCTAGCATATAAGGCTTTCTCCATAGTGGGTGGAGCTAGCCTCCAAGATTGAAGACACATTCCATCAGCCAATCAGGACTGAGTCTGAAATAACAAAAGTCATCCCTGTGTCTCGATACCCCCTCTTTGACGAGGACGAAAGTCAGACTCCGCGTGCAGCTCCCAAACCAGTCAACATATATATATATACTAGGCACAGCCCCCAGATATATACTAGGCACAGTTCCTCAAACCAGCTCAGATCATAGAGCCAAGGGAGGGACTTGGAGGCTAGCTCCACCCTACGAGAATGGGCATTCAGGTAAGTAACAACGCCCTTTATACATACAAATTATGCTATTATTACCTTTCAGGATAATGCTGTGAGAAATTATAAGTCAAAGGAATTCATTCCTGAAATAAATTAAGAGGATATATAACTAAATATCATTTATTTATTTATTTGTTGAATTTATATTGCCGCCTATTCACCCATGGTGACTCAAAGTGGTTTACAGAATATAAAACCATATTTAAAACAATAAAAACTAACAAAAAGAATCAAATAAATTAATATAGTACAATATAACAAAATCACCCCGCCCCCCGCCCCAGCGACAGCAGATTATACGATCCATTTAATGGGCTCCATCCCGCTCTGGGTTCCCCAGGCCTGCTGGCAAAACAAGGTCTGGTTTATACCACCAAACATTTACTATGCCTCTATATACCCTTAAATTTGAGCAAATCACTCTTGCTACCATATATCATATCAAACATTTCCTTCTGTTATTCAAACTTCTCACCTTTTTATTTTTGGATCAATTCTATTGAATCATGATGTTATCCATCTTTTCATTCCATTCAATCTGTTCACCCATTTGTTTCATAATTATGTCATCATTCATTTTCTCTATGTGATCAAACCACCTCAATATACGTCTTTTCATCTGGTCATTTACTTTTCAGTTCATGTTCATTCAGATCTTATTCATTCTTATCCTCATCATTTTTCACTTCTGAGGTAACCTATTTCTTACATTTGCCTTACCTTTTATTTCTCTGACACAATCAACTGTCACTTCTTTATAACAAAGGGGTATACAGCTGTTTTCACTTTTAACAAACCTCCATTCTTAAACTACCCACTATCAGCATTTTTATTTTAAAATTTCTCCATCTTTTATAAAAATCTATTTGCCACTTGCAATCATTCACTTAATTTTTCATTTTAAAACTACCTCAATTTTTGATACATTAATTTTCAAATCTGTATTTCTCATTTCATTATACAATCTGTTCAATATTTGTTGAAATAAATTTGTCATTGTGTACATGCAAAAATAAGCAAATTCACAGTCTCAATCAACACATTTATTTATTTATTTATTTATTTATTTATTTATTTATTTATTTATTTATTTATTTATTTATTTATTTATTTATTTATTTATTTATTTAAATGGATTTCTATGCCGCCCAACTCCCGGGGGATTCTGAGCGGCTCACAACATATCAGAATCCATTCCACAGTATAAAAAATACAATAATTAAAAAGTACAAAAATTAAAAAGAGTATCTCACATTCACAATCAAGGTGGGAGACCCATATCTAGTCTAGTTGGTCTCACTTTCACCCCGTCTGCCGGAAGAGCCAAGTTTTTATTGCTTTACGGAAGGCCAGCAGGGTGGGGATAGTCCTGATCTCTGGGGGAAGCTGGTTCCACAGGGAGGGAGCTCCCACAGAGAAGGCTCTCCCCCTCGGCCCCGCCAACTGACATTGCTTGGTTGATGGGACCTGGAGGAGGCCAACTCTGTGGGCCCTAACCGGTCGTAGGGAGGTATGCGGCAGGATGCGGTCCCGAAGATAACCTGGCCCTGAGCCATGTAGGGCTTTAAAGGTTAAAACCAACACCTTAAATTGGATCCAGAGACTAATGGGCAGCCAATGCAGCTGGCGGAGGATCGGTGTTACGTGGGTGTATCTGGGTACACCCACCACAGCTCGCGCAGCTGCATTTTGCACCAATTGCAGTCGCTGGACATTCTTCAAGGGTAGCCCCATGTAGAGCGCATTGCAGTAATCCAGCCGTGAGGTGATAAGGGCGTGAGTGACTGTGAGAAGTGCCTCCTTCTCCAAGTAGGGTCGCAATTGGTGCACAAGACGTACCTGTGCAAAGGTCCCCCTAGCCACAGCTGAAAGATGTTGCTCCAATTTTAGCTGTGGGTCTAGGAGGACACCCAAATTGCGGACCCGTTCTGAGGGAACTAATTTCTCCCCCCAAGAACCAAGGAGGGACAATTGGTCAAGTCCTTAGGAGGCAATATCCACAGCCACTCAGTCTTGTCAGGGTTAAGTTTTAGCTGGTTCATCCCCATCCAGACCCTAACATCGTCCAGGCAGTGGCCCATTACGTCCATGGCTTCCCTGAATTGAGACGGGGTGGAGATGTACAACTGGGTATCATAAGCGTACTGCTGATACCTCACCCCGTGTCTTCGGATGATCTCACCCAGTGGCTTCATGTAGATGTTAAACAGGATGGGCGAGAGGACCAAGCCCTGCGGCACCCACATAGTAGGGGCCTAGGGCTCGACCTCTGCCCCCCTGTCAACACCAACTGTGTCCTGTCAGAGAGGAAGGAGGAGAACCACTGCAAAACAGTGCCGCCCACCCCCACCTCTCCGAGACGACACAGAAGGATACCATGGTCAATGGTATCGAAAGCCGCTGAGAGGTCAAGTAGCACCAGGATAGAGGAATAACCCCATCCTGGGCTCGCCAGAGATCATCCATCAGGGTGACCAAAGCCGTTTCCATACTGTAGCCGCGCCTGAAACCCAATTGAAAGGGATCCAGAAAATCAGTGTCATCCAACAACCGTAGGAGCTGGAGCGCCACCACTTTCTCAACAACCTTCCCCGTGAAGTTCTTTAAATCCACCGGGTCCAGGGAAGGCTTCTTGAGGAGGGGTCTCACCACCGCAACTTTTAAGGGCTGCGGGACGGATCCCTCTCTCAAAGAAGCGTTGACCAACGACTGGAGCCAGCTGCGTGAAACCTCCCTGGTGGCCGAAACCAGCCAGGAAGGACACGGGTCCAATAAACAAGTGGCAGAGCTCATTGCTCCTATGGCCTTGTCTACATCCTCAGGAGTCACCAGTTCGAACCTATCCCATATAACAGGACTAAGGCCATTCATAACTTCATCATAAGTATTATATGCGTGTTCACCACAAATATATCCAATATCCAAGGAGCTACTTGACTTATACTCTACTTAATGTTGAAATATTCAACAGTAACATTTAAAATTTAAATATTTAAATATTCACTAAACATTTTATTTCAGCTTTTTTTCACCTTCAGTAATCAATTCAACTTTATGTCCATGCAAAACATTTCATAGTTCAGGGCCAATCACTATCATACATTTTCTCTCAGTGATTCCTAGCACTGCAATCTTCTGGAGAAAGAACTGTAATATTGTTCCTGTGATCTGTTGGGTCAGCTCTCTCAGCTTAGGAATTATAGCCCTGAGTGTTCCTACCACTTTTGGGACCACACCACCCTTTACTTCCCATGTCCTCTTTAGTTCATCCTTCAGGCCCTGATATTTCCTTAGTTGTGGAAGGTCCACAGGATCTTAACACTGTTATTCTTCTAAATATTCTGTGGAATCTCCTATCTGGACTTGGGAGAATTTAGCCCATTTACTGTGTAGATGTTCCTATGTACACAATGTTACTTTGTTTTGTCATTCAGTGTATGCTGTTCCTTCCTGTATATTACACCCTGTATATTGTGTCATTCTGTATGCTGTTCCTTCCTGTATATTACACCCTGCCCTTATGTGTTGGACTGTCTCTGAGGCCTCTCTGCACAGTCTTCAACCCTGTAATCCCTTGGAACTGAGCATTTACTGAGCATTTACTGGAACTGAGCATTTACTGGCCGGATGCCTTTCCTGCTGCCTGCGTGAGTTCAGAGCAGATATTTTCTCTTTGTGTCCTGGTAGAGAAATATCTGTTGCTGCCTAGGATTGACTCCCAACCTTCTGAGAGGGAGATGAATGTCTTCACCCTTAGGCCACCACACCACTCAAAAAAATCAAAGCTTAGTAATGCTATGAAATTGCTACCATATTTCTAGCCAGCCTTTTGTGGGCTGCACATTGCAGGACTATGGAATTTATGGCCCTTGATAATGCTGGACCCTATCTGTCATCAGTCCACTAAAAAAAAAGTAAGGAATTTCATTTCAACACCATTTATTTATTAATTTTCTGTTATTTTCTATGATTAGAAAAAAATAGCAAGAAAAAGAAGGAAACAGTTCTCATAAGCCTTAAGAAGATGCATGCTTGATCAAAGCAAAAGCCTGCCTATTCAGAGTTTTTAAAAAATATGTATGGAAAGCTCACGAGCAGAAGATGAGTACAAGTTCATCATCTTGTTCATGTAATGCTTCCAGGCATGCTATTTATGTGGAAATCAGCACATTGATAGAATTATCTCCACGAATTTGCCCCATGGACTTTTAAAGTCACTCAAGTACAGGCCAGCATTCCATATCATTTCACTAAGGTTATTTGTGTTGTGTTTTTTGTATTACCTATACTTTTCAATATAATGAAGAATTTTATATCTTCATTTTGTGTCTTCTTTTGAGTGTTTCTTCCTAAGTTATAAATTCAACTTTTTTATATTTTCCCCTTGTGTTTTCTATCTTTTCTCCTTCTGCAATATTTCTCTTCAGTTGCGGTTATTAAAACCATGCACTAAATTTTAAATTTAGGCACATATTGCTCTGAGCAGAATTATTTGTAGTATTAACAATTTGACTTTGGATTTGTTTTTGTTTTTTTTTTAAAAAAAACTGGTTTCCAAAATAGAATTTGATTTTTCCTTGCTCTCAAACATTTGTGCAATCAGCAGACTTGGCCATCTTCCTGATCCCTCTTTACTCCAGACATTTATAAAGAAATTATAACCCATTGTTCAAGTTTCTTCATTGTGAAAACTATTTCTGTATGCCTACTCTCTGTTTTCTGTTATTTAATCAGTTACTAACCCTAAAGAAAATCTTTTTAAATTTCTATAACTTTCCCCAAATCATATTTCTATGATTGCAAACATGAAATAGAAAAATCATTGCTATGGAATTTTCTATGAGATTTGAAAGAATATGTGTCAAACAATCCAGGAAAAGAAAACATGAAAAATGTATTTTTGCTAAGTCAAACCACTACCATATTTTTCAGAGTATAAGACGCACCTTTCCCCTCCCTAAAAGAGGCTAAAAATTTGGGTGTGTCTTATACTCCGAATGTAGCTTTTTTGAAGCTTTTTTCCCCCAGCCCTAATGAGGTGCTAATAATCTTCCCCGGCTCTTCCCGGCTTGCTGGCTTGTTTTCACTGCTACTCCCTCCGAAAAAGGGAATGTAAAATGTAAAAGAACTAAATCTTTGTCCTTTTGAATGCAAAGTAAATTGAGTAGCATTGAACTCTAGCTTTTTCCACTATGGCATAGTACATATGGCATAATAGATACAAAACAGAACAATGAAAGGTTTTCATAAAACTAAGATAAACTTTTCAAGTAGAAGTTGTGGTAAAAAGAACTGAAGATGTTCTTCAAAGAAAGAAATGGAAAAGAAAGTGAACAAAAAGGGAAGGGAAAAAATAAATTGCACAGTTTAATTTTTGGACTATATAATTTATTGCTTATTCAAACATATCTGAACAAGCTCTTTCTGTTCAGAAAGAGCTTGTTCAGATATGATCAATACAAAAGGAATAGAAAATACAGATAGCAAAGAGGTAAAAGAAAAGGCAGAAATTATCTTCTATTTTGACTGTGGACTTCCTGGGAGGAAATGGTGGACTGAAGACAGCTCTATGAAAAGTGAAGCCAAAAATTACCCCTAAGAACAAAGAATCAACAAGAAGATACATTCCTTTGATCTTCTCTGGAGAACCAGAAGATATGAGATTGCTAATGGTGCATTCCACACAGTTGTTCCTCATGAGGAGACTGCAGGATTGTAGACTCTGGAGATGCAGGAGATGATGTTATTTGACATTTTTGTTCCAGTTGCAGTCAGAATCTTCAAAGTGCACACTTCTTTGCTAACCTGGTAATTGCCTATGAACTACTTTAAAGAAGTTAGATATCTTAAAATTGCAAGCTGAAAACAATGCGAGATCCTTCAATACTTAATAAAAGGAAAGGAAACTGAATCTGTATAAGTTTTGAGAATTCAAAATAAATAGTAAAAAGCAAGAAAAAATGGGCTATGGAAAGTTTTACATACAGTAAGGCAGGGGTGTAAAACTGGCAGCCTGCGAGGCTGATGCATTACGACCAGGCCATGCCCACCCTGACTCCGCAAAGGAAAAAAACATCCCGATAGGTTACGATATGTCACGTGACGTGATCGAGTTTGACACCTGTGCGCTAAAGGCTCAGAAAATGTTGGAATATTTGATTTTAAATATTAAGATTTTGAAATAAATTTTAAAGAATAAATGCATTTTCATGGGAAATAAAAATTATTTTCAATATTGGAGACATAACAACACAAGAAACTTATAATGGCATTCAGAGATGTTGTTCAGAAATGACAATGAGACTTTGAATTGATTATGTCACCTATGTTGTGTGTTTTTATGAACAGAAGAAGCTGTTACATCAAAAGATGCTATCACAGAAAAAGATTTAGAAAAAAAATATCTGACATGATTGTGGAGAACAATATGAACAAGATTTATCACTGAATATACAAAAAGATTGGGTGAGTCTCTAAAAATTAAGAAGGAAATAAAAAAAATTACTCACCAGTTCAAGTGAGTAATTGTAATATTTTTTTTCTTGCTAGTCTTACAAAACATGCTTGTTAAAGTTTTGAAAAATATCTTAATAAGGGACAAAGATCATTTGAATGGATTAAAAACAAGATTGCTTTATATAAAAAGATGTATAAAGTTGGCTTACTTAATCAGGGTTAAAATGAGATATATTGTTACATGAAGTGGGGTTTCTTTCTGGACTTGCTGATATCTGGACTGGAAAAATATTGTGTACGGAACTTGCCTGCAACTTAACAGTTGAGTTATCGGATGAAGAATTTTATATCTGTTCACTACGAGAAAGTGAAAAGATATGAAAGTGTTTATATTTATTTTGATGAGAGTGGGAAGTTGTTTTCTTAGGTTTTTTCCCCCTTTTCTTTTCTTTTTACAGTTTTTCTTTCTTTTTAGATTCCTCACATCTTTTTTCTGTCTTGCTGTTTTTCTTTTTAATTTATATGACCTTTTATTGTACTTAAAACTTTTTAATAAAAATATTATTAAAAACCCTTTCTATTTTTATTTGGTCTTCTATGAGAAAAGAGTATATATTCCACTGGTTGTTGTGAAAAGTTTTCTAATTTTTGAGCTTGATATACTGTAAACACAATCAGAATAATCAAAGCTTACATCAGGGGTGTCAAACTGGCAAACCCGCGGGCCAGATGCATCATGCGCAGGCCATGGCCACCCCAGCTCCGCAAAGTGAAAAACATCACGATACATCACATGATGGCAACGTGACTCTGCGAGTTTGACCCCTGTGGCTTACATGAACTGAAATCCTGAGAATCAGATAATTCCAATCTAGACTACTAGAGTAACCAGGGCCAGACTATCTTCGAGACCGCCTTCTACCATATACCTCCCAGTGACCAGTAAGATCCCACAGAGTTGGTCTTCTTTGGGTCCCGTCAGCTAAACAATGTCAGCTGGCGGGTCCGCGGGGGAGAGTCTTCTCTGTGGCTGCCCCGGCTCTCTGGAATCAGTTACCTCCTGAGATCCGCACTGCCCCCACCTTATTGGCCTTCCAGAAAGCCGGAAAGACCTGGCTCTTCTGACAGGCCTGGGGCCACTGACCTTGTGGGGATGACTAGCGAGGTCGGGCTGAAACTATTTTAAACTGTAAATGTGTTTTTTAAACTGCTTTTAGATGTCTTTGTATTGATTTGATGTTTGTTCTTCTGTTGTGAACCGCCCAGAGTCCCTAGGGAGTTGGGCGGCATAGAAATGGAAGAAATAAATAAATAATAAATAAACTATTCTTGGTCTTCTATATCTTTGAAACAGTTTGGAGAATAAATGAAGTAATAAACAACTGGAGGAGACCAAAGATTTCCAATATCTTTAAAAAGCTGGGAAAGAGTGATGCTGGAATCTGATCTCAACACCTAGGAAGGTTCTATGACAGTTCCTAAAGCAATTAATTTTAAGCATTTGAAAAAAATGCAGTGATTACCAGAGATTAGCATGGATTTGTCATATTAATTCCATTTCATTTTTTGATTGCATAACTTCCTTAACAGATTATGGAAAAGCTGTGGTATAATATACTTTGACTTCATTAAAGCTTTTGATCAAGTACCCATTGTTGTGCAACTGAATCCTTTTAGCCAAGTAAAGTATACTAACAGGAATAAAGAGAAATCTTATTTTTTAAAATTTAACTTCTTAATAATAGCCATTGGATCACTGTTGGAGGACCAGATGCCAACATTTTCAGAAGCAGACTATAATTAACATTTATATTTTCATAAAACAAGTAAACATACTGACTAGCTGATGTATTCACATTACAGTACATGAAATGCAGGCATATATAAAAAAACTACAAATGAAAATTTATCAACACACTTGTTTACTTGCAAACACACTGTTTTTCTTTATCTCTCCTTGGTTCTTTGTTTCCATTTTTTGGTTCTTCACTGTCTACATGCTGATTTAGTTAACTGTAAGGGTGCTCTTCTATAACAAAATCAGACAAGGAAACTAATTAACTATGGACAAGCTAGATTGCTAAATTTCAACTAAATTGAAAATTGCACTCAGAGGGTATCAACAGTTCTTCAATTGACTAGGGTCCAATTTAAGTGGGCTCCTATGATTTTAATATTTTCATCAATGATAATGATGTTGAATAGTTGAATGGTTTAAACTAGACTACTTTTGCAGAATTATAAGATATCCTGAATCTATAAAGTAGAATAACGCATAAATCAATTAATTTATTTGGTAAATAAAGTTTATCATGAATGCCTACCCAGTTTATCATGAATGCCTACCCAGGACTGTGGCATTCATTTTTATAGTTCATTTTCATATGGTCATCTAGAATTCACAGTGTTTTGCACTGTGTGTGCGCCTTGGTTGCCTGGTAACAAAATCCTTTCAGTGATTTGTTACAGACAAAGCTCTGATAGAGAAGCATGGATTATTCTAAGATCATCCTTGCATAGCAGTTTAATAACAAAATTATCTTGCATATATTCAGAGTTTGCTAGTTTTAAATTGATGTATGTAAATGTGAACACTGTTATTCAAATTACTTTAGTACCAGGTACAAATTTATTGGAAATGTGTAATTTTTGCAAGCTCTGGTCTATGAACAATGAATTAATGGTTCTAAAAATGTCTTTTTCACAGAGAAAAGCATTACCTTTTGAATCTAACACCTGAAAAAGATTGTATATCTTACATGCTGGGCTATGAATGTTAGGTTGTTAGCAAAATAGAGTCATCCATCCAAGATTTAAGTTTGCAGACATAAGAACTTCTGAACAATCAAGATAATCCTTTATACCCTGCCAATACCTGCTAGCACATGTAAATAAACTATAGTGGTAGTCAATGAGCACCACAGGAGTGTATGAACACAGTCCTAAAGATAAGATTAAACAGACACACATGGCCAAACACAACACAAGCACTTCTGTCAAATTATTAAATAACTAATTCATTAAGCCACAGAATCAAGCCAAGAAGCTGGCTATTTTTTGTGTAGTCAGTGTAGTTAGAATAATTGAGACCAGCTGTAACACTGTTTGGATTCTGGAAGGAATCCAACATTACTTAAAGGCAACATAACTATGCAGATGTTGGCTGCAAAGAGAAACACTACATTGTAGAGTTGAGTTGGAGCTGCCCTGCTACACATGGTTTATTAGAGATGGATCAAGTTCTGTCCAGCTTGTCTAATAATTATAAGCCAGCTGCAGCAAGCTAGATTTAGAACTGATTGATGTAAACAAATCTTTTTGACTTCTTTTAACCATATTCTTCTGTGAATAGAGTAGACCTTAGCCAACTATATGCTCTTTGCTTATTTTTCAAACGATCCTTTCAAATTTAAAATGGATGCATTATATGGTTTCCAATGATTTTTTTTTAGCTTTTGTTCAATATTTCTAGATGTTTCATAATTTAAACATTTCTTGTAAGTAAATATTTTGTACACAGATATTCATTAACATGTACACCTTACTGTATAGCATTGTAAACTGTACAGGAAAATGCAGGGTACATTCTATGAATGCATAGAATGCAATATAGTCTATGAATCCAAATACTGAGATAACATACTGGGCAATGGATGGATCTATAACTGGATAATACTAAACTCTGAAACACTGTAACTGAATTGCAATTGTCATATTTTGTGGCAGATTAGCTTTATTGATTATGCTATAGGCCATATCAAGGTACAAAGTTCAAGCACATATTACCAATTTATTTATTTATTTATTATTTATTATTAGGTTCTTCTATGCCGCCCTACTCCCGAGGGACTCAGAGCGGCATACAGCATTGTGCAAGATCACTAAAACAATAAACAACGATTAAAACAATTTTAAAAAGATTTTAAAAGTTAAAAAGATATTCAACAACATACATACAGGGGGAGAGCTCGGATGGAATTGGTCTCAACCCCCTGCCTGCAGGAAGAGCCATGTCTTGACAGCTTTTCGGAAGGCAAGCAGGGTGGGGATAATTCGGATCTCTGGGGGAAGTTGGTTCCAGAGCACGGGGGCCCCCACAGAGAAGGCCCTCCCCCTAGGGCCTGCCAGCCGACATTGTTTGGCTGACAGGACCTGGAGGAGACCCACTCTGTGGGCCCTAACTGGTCGAAGGGAAGTGTGAGGCAGAATGCGGTCCCGAAAGTAACCTGGTCCTAAGCCATGTAGGGCTTTAAAGATATGATCAACACCTTGAATTGCACCCGGAGACCAATGGGCAGCCAATAAAATCCTATAAAAACAATTTAAAATAAGAATAGGGTAAAATACAATATTTATGGGATAAAATACAATAATTTAATACATAAATATGTAAAATAGAATAAAATAGCATAAATTATTTTTCTGTATCACCCTTACAATCTACCCCAATCAGGCACACATATGTCGATCTCAGTCGGGCCATCTTAATCAGAAACTGCTGTGTTAAGTGTTGTTTTCAAATTCTGGCCACACATGAGGTATTGTTTTAATATGGGCTTCCGAGATTCCATCTTGCTCCAATAGCAAGACAAGAGTCGAGACAGTTGGGCTGGGCGCAGTGGTTGACCAGGGCGTCTTTCGTGTCTGGCCGTGCGCTTAGCATACCACATCGCTAGCAGAGATTGCCTTCATGACCGTTGTCCTATTCTAGTATATTTCATCCGCTCAGTCCTCTGGAATCTGACTTCACATGCTCAGGATAGACAAGTCCCTATCTCACCGAAGATCAATGACCCAATGGCTACCCAATGGAAGAGAGAGTGAGGCTGACTATGTGCAGCTCTCCCTCACTTTAATCCAATTCACGCGTAAGTCTTGACATCCCTCCCCGATTCTCATAGATGTCAAGGTCCTCTTCGAACATGATGGACGAACATCATGGGCTTCCCACCTGGCCGTATGTTTAATGTATGACTCAAGGTACTTATCTCTCACCCCCTTATACAGACAGCAATCAAATAATATAGTATGAGTCAGGTCCTCTACCGCTTCAGCTCTGCAAATACATGTATGTTTATTATATGGGATAGAATGAAATGTCCCATATCTAACCATTGTATCAAGCTGTTCTAATTTTGCTCACGTAAATGTCTCCCTGAGATGTTTTGGCAATTGTGACTTTAAATAGTTGTCCAAATAGTTGCCCAAGGGGCGTTTATATTTGCTCAGCCATTTCAAGTTATATTTTGGAATTATAGTCCTGTAAAGTGATTTATTGTATCAAAGTATTATATTCTTATTTTGGCTCTTTTTGCTTGATCCAGGCCAGATCACATTTTTTGTCTTGTCACATTATCAATATATCAGCCATCTTCTATGATTCCAGTTGAATGCCAATATCATGTTTTATCAACTACCAGTTTCCCGCAAGTATACTTATTGCCCATGTTGTAATGTTCAGTGTCAAAACTATTGTTTTCCATTCTGAGCTGTCTTAAGTCTTTCTGAGCAATTTTTCAAGTGCATGTCATCCCAGTCTAATGACATTCTCAGTTCCAATTGACTACAACTACATGTCTCCTCCAGTGTTTGGTCATTATCATTTCCTCTTACATTGATTGCTATTAGGTTCTGACAGCTTCCTTAATCCCTCCTGCTCCTCCTCTTCCTCCTCCTCCTCCTCCTCCATTCAACAATGCTACATAAAGACCATGAAGTCCATGAAAGTCTCCTGGTCACCATGTTTTCCTCCTTTTTCACCTGGACATCTCTGTTCCATTCTTATTTCCTCCTGGTAGATGCTATTTTTTCTTTTTGCTCAAGCTAGGTGAAGCATATTCTCTTTTTCTTCTCACCATTTATATGTTGTGGCCCACCAGTGGCCAGCAGAGCTGGCAGCAGATTTGGACAGTGAGGAGGTTGGGGAGGAACATGAGCCAGTCCTGGAGTCTGGGGAAGGCTCTGATGAGTGCTCTGCGTCTGAGGCAGAGATGGGACCAGGGCAATCTGACAGTTATCAGCTGCCTTTGGAATCAGACATCAGTGAGACAGACGAACAGTTGGAGCGTGTTCCCAGTGTGCGCATGTGCAGAGTTGCCAGATGAAGGCAACAGCTGAAGAACAAGGGTCGACTTGGGAGTAAGGCCACAGGTGGATGATGAATGGCCCCTCCCATATGGAATAAAAGAGGAGCGAAAGGGCAGGGAAGTTTGCAAGAGACAATTTAGTTCATTTCTGCATTCTTGCCAAGTATTGCGGCATCTGAAAGATATCAGCCTGGCCACTCTCCAAGCCTGATAAAGGTTGGTAATTGTAAACTATCTTGAAAGACTGTGGGAGAAGAAAGACTTTGCTGGAGAGAAATTCACTGTACATTAAATAAAAGAGGCTTTATCAGGGTGAGGAGTCTGCTTCGTGGTTTGGGAAAAGCCTAGGTCAGAACATTATAGTCATAAATAGATAGGAATGCTACTTCTTTGCTTCTATGAACCTGAACCATCAAAGTGTTCAGGTTTGTTCATCAAAGTGTTCAGTGTTCAAAGTGTTTCTTTGCTTAAATCATTGTAAGAATGATACAATAAAGGAAAATGGCAATCTGTATTAATATCAGTCCAGGAAAAATGGGATAGAGGTTTTAAGGTATTTATATGGGCAAATACTCAATCTACTGATTTAAGTATCAGACTTTTATACTACTCTGTTTAGCCTAACCATAATTTATTTATTAATGAGATTTATATACCGCCTCATAGCGCAAGCACTCTCTAAGCGGTTTACACCTTAAGCAATGCATATATTTTACATTGCCCCCAACTATCTGGGTCCTCATTTTACCTACCTCAGAAGGATGGAAGGCTGAGTCAACCCTGAGCTGGTGAGATTTGAACAGCTGAACTCAAATGATCAGTCAGCTAAAGCAGCTGCAGTACTGCTCTCTAACCGCTGCGCCACCTCGGCTCATACTTACATAATTACATACATAATGCTTACATCTTGGTCTGAGCAGCTTATCAAAGTAAGATTGGGAACTAATCTCCTGAATTTAACATATTTTACCAGTTGCTTTCTGATCTATAATTTATTTGATCTTTGTCAAACATTGAGATTTGTCCCGTAGAAAGGCTTAATATTAACAAATAGCATCACAGTCATATGTATGTTTGAAAAGTCTTCATCCAGAATCTTCGTGTTTCTTTGCATGATTTTTGAAAACAAACAAAACTATTGAAAACAACTCTTTTATATAGGTTAACATAGAAAGTTAAACTAAGCAAGGGACTCAAGGCTTTATACTACTCCTATATACATAAGTTTTCAATTGTTACAACAGGACTTGCATCATGAGGGACCATTATGCATTTCCCTTTGAACTGTAGAAACTACCCAGAGACAAACATGCTAAACATTGAAATAAGAAATCTGCATGATTAATGCCCAAAATAAATATGCACCCATACAACAGTATGGATTCATGTTGTCATTATCTAGATACAGTATGTTTTCATATTAGTGTATGATCTTATGAGGTCATGTATAAATAATCTAATTTTGGTGCCAGCCCAAGTTCATGAGTGGTGGTATCGGTGGCAATAATATGACTCAAGATATGACAATGATTAAGCTATCAATTTATTGATTGTTAACAGTTGAATAGCTATTAATATTTCTATAAAAATCCGTTATGCAAAACGAGCATGTGGCATAGAATGGGAGATGTCTGTGGGAGAGAAGAAGAACGAAAATTCATAAATCAGGACAAAATGGGAAGGGTGGTTTTGAAGTTGCTCGTCATCCGTTACAAGTGGTTAGTTGAAGATGATATCAGTCAATCAGAAAGCAACATGAATGAAACGTTATTGTAAATTGATAAAGTTGTATCAATAGAGAACTATTGTATTTAAAGTAAATTAAGAATCCCAAAGCAGAAATAAATAATGCAGTTAAGAAATTTCAATTGACTACAATTTCATATCCTTTGGATATGCAGTTAAGAAATTAATCTAAACTGTCTTCTGTGCACCGCTTGTCTCATTAGGATCAAGGCCAAGATCCTAACTTCCTTGAATATCTGAAGATTTGAAAGGTGATAAGCAAATAACTCTTTCCAGTGACAGGTACATAGAAAAGCATCACCCAGAGAAAATAAATTGTTCACAAGCCTGTCAGTGCTGGCTTTGTGCCCTTGAAGCTGTTGATTCATATATATTTTTCTTTTAAAAAGCTTCTTCAAATTCCTTTAAGAACTAAATATACACTTTTAATTAATTATTATTGCCATCATTTCAGCTGTATATTTCCAGAGCTTGGTTACCCAAATTATTGGGGAGAAGGATATCATTGATTGATCAATGAATTGATTAATTTGATTTATATGGCCACTTCAGATCTGAGACTCGGATCTGGGATTCTGGACAGCTCATATAATTAAAACAAACACACGAAAAGCAATAAAAATATAGATATCAATAAAAACAATAATCCCATTAAAACAAAATCAAAGCAAGATTAAAACTATAATACATAATAAGCAGGCAAGTGCAAGTCATCTGTCAATAAATATACCCATCTTGCAGGCTTTGAACCTAAGAACTATGAAATAATATTGTTTTCTTGGTCCTGGGCAATGCTTATAGTACGTATTTAGACTTTGCAGTTCCTTATTCCCTGGCTCAAACCTATTAGGTCCATGTCTATGGATGTTCTCAGTCATCCAGGTCATGGTTGTCCCAAAGGTGCTTTTTTTCAAGAGGCAACTGGACTTTCTGGTTTTTCTTTGAAGTCATTTCACTTTCATCCAAGAAGCTTCTTCAGCTCTGACTGGATTCCATTCCCCACCATCTAGTCAGAGCTGAAGATGCTTCTTGGATGAGAAGTGAAACGTCTTCAAAGAAAAACCAGACAGTCCAGTTGCCTCTTGAAAAAAGCACCTTTAGGACTATTAGCCCCATGTAGAAGTTCCTGGTCCTAAATTTTGTGTGAATCTTTTCATGAACCTATCCTTTTTTGCATATCATTCTTCTCTTTCTGTGATTGCTTCTTGGGATATTTTTTAATTCTGCTTTCTTCCTTTAGCCTCTTTCTACTCAATTATCCAACTTACTCACTGTATACTTTGTGTAACCATAGCATTTTAAGTATAATGAAAACACAGCATTGTTTTATGTTGATGTTCTTTATGTCTCAAGTCCGGTAGAATGGATACCACTTTTCCATCCTGGGATTCCATATTAATGCACATTCATATTCTGCATATCTGTGTTGAATGAGTTTTGTACCCCTATCTAATTTCAAGAATTCATCACACCATAGTGATATGTTTTTCTTTGTATTTTTTTTAAAGCAGACCATATATTTATAAGTGCCTTGGCAATTTTTGTTGTTGTTATTGTTCCTTTTTGGTAGCAAGAGCGATATGCAATTAAAATTTGAGCGGGAAGGTGAATAAGATATCATTATGAAAGTATATCTACAACTTCTTCCTGAGCTTGATCAGATAAAAATTTTGGGGAAGTACTGCATTGTTGCCAGAGGACAAATATATTTGTCATGATCAATGACTAAAGTTTGCATATGGGTTCATTAATGTCAGCAGATTGTAGAGGTCACTTCATTATTTAAATATCAGCAAAACCTCACAACCTCTTTCAGCAAAGTATTTGTTAAGTATTCTAGCTTAATTTTGAAGTAAGCTTTCAACTCTGTTAACATGTGCAAGCAAATTCTGTATATCTTATTTTAACTTCTCTTTCACATGCACACATACAGAAACAGAGAAGGGGGAGAGGGAGAGAAAGGGAGAGGGAGGGAGAGCAGAGGTGGGTTTCAGCAGGTTCTGGAGAACCGGTAGTGGAAATTTTGAGTAGTTCGGAGAACCGGTAAATACCACCTCTGACTGGCTCTGTCCCCATCTATTCTCTGCCTCCCGAGTCCCAGTTGATCAGGAGGAAATGGGGATTTTGCAGTATCCTTCCACTGCCATGCCCACCAAGCCACGACCACCAAGCCACACCACACCCACCAAGCCATGCCCACAGGACCGGTAGTAAAAAAATTTGAATCCCACCACTGAGGGAGAGGAAGGGAGGGAGAGGGAGAGGGGGAGGGGGAGGGGGAGGGGGAGGGAGAGGGAGAGGGAGGGAGGGAGGGAGGGAGAGAGAGAGAGAGAGAGAGAGAGAGAGAGAGAGAGAGAGAGAGAGAGAGAGAGAGAGAGAGAGAGAGAGAGAGAGATGCAATATTTGCACACAAACAGCTTAATTCACCCAAATTTTTATTTAACAGATTAAAGTCCATTCATGAAGAACCCTTGATCTTATGTCCTGTGTTGTTAGGTTAAACTGGGAGATTTTCTTTTACCCTCTAACTTTGGTGCAAAGTTTTCCTTTCAAGATTCAGCAAAAGGAGTTTTACAATTGCCCTCTGGTGCATTGTTCTTCTCTTTTATGGCACAAATGGTTCATTAAAGATTTAAATAAAGTGGTCTCGAGGCTGTCTGTACAAAGAAAGTGCCAGCTGTGCAACTTTTAAAATATATTTTAATTAAATAAAAAAGGGACAAAATCCAATCAATTTCTTAATACAGTCGGAGGAGATTATCATTGGTGAATAGAGTTTTTGGAGACCAAATTCACCTATTTCTGAAAATATAGTCTTTGCAAGCTGAAACAATCCATTTAAAAAGATTTCTTGCTAAATGATTTGTAAATGATAAGCCATATTTACTAGTACTGTCCTGCCATACTTTATGGACCAATATCTGTGGATGTCCAGGGCACTTTTTTGTCAAGCACCATTAACATTATATGCATCACCTGTCTGGAACCCACACTACATACAATTGAGAGAGTCCAGAAATACTTCACAAGAGTCCTCCACTCTTCTACTCGCAACAGAATTCCTTATTCCACCAGACTTGAAATTTTAGGCTTAGACAACTTAGTGCTATGTCGCCTTCGATCTGATCTAAATGTAGTTCATAAAATCATCTGCCACAATGTCCTACCTGTCAATGAATACTTCAGCTTCAACCGCAACAATACAAGAGCACACAATAGATTCAAACTTAATGTAAACCGCTCCAAACTCGACTGCAGAAAATACGACTTCAGCAACAGAGTGATCAATGCCTGGAATGCACTACCTGACTCTGTGGTTTCTTCCCCAAACCCCAAAAACTTTAACCTTAGACTGTCTACAGTCGACCTCACCCCATTCCTAAGAGGTCTGTAAGGGGCGTGCATAAGCGCACCATCGTGCCTACCGTCCCTGTCCTGTCCTATTGTCTAATTTTTACCTATACATACTTTGCTTTTGTCTATGTTTATATCATACCTGTTATCTTGTACACGTGTTGACAAAATAAATAAATAAATAGAAATAAATCAATCACACTGAAATTTCTTGTATTCCAATATGAACTATAATTATATAGTTCTATACCAAACTGTCAGGAACCCCTAAGGAATTATGTTTATATAGCATGTGATTGATGTAATTGATTAGAGGCATGCTTGTACATTGCCACTGTAAAGCATCAGAAGCCCCTGCGTTTCTGTCCCACCAGTGGTGGCAACTTCTCCACCCTCTTTTCTTTTATTCTCATGCTTCTCTACTCCTCCAAATCTGGAAAATTTACACTGACACATTTTTATGTTGTATTTGTTGCTGCTGCAGCTGAGTAATGAAAACCAAAGGGAAAGAAGTTATCCTGAAATGGGATTGTAGATAGTGTGTTCAATGTCCTTTAAACCCTTTAAAACCGAATCCTTTTGTCAAATCGTGTGAGCAATGGCTCTTTACATTCTAAACCTGCTATGGCTGCTGGAGCAGTTTATCATGAAAGAATGGAAAAGAGCCTCCGGCATATCAAGAAAGAAAGGGATAAAAATGAAAGAAAAATCCTAGACTCACTGACAGCACATTGTGTAACTGGGGCTTAAAGAGGCTGCCGTTAAAGATATTTCATAATATGAAAAGACAGCCTCGTTTTGGCCCCTTCGCCTAGTGGGATCAACCCTGTCAGTGCCATTTATTTGCAGTCCCCCATGATTTCTGCACCTCACAATTATTTTGCATAAAAATGAAGCATAAAGGCATCAAAACACCTGCTTCACTGACAGCCTGATTAATGCTTTGATTTATTTCTCACGGAGAGACTGAATCCGCTGTTTCTGGGTCCTTGAGCTGGTAATATCATTCATCAAAGTTTGAAGGTCTCCTTTTCCCTGTCCCTGTTCTTCAGCTCTGATCGGCCTCTAAGTTTTGCTAAATTCAACTTAGCTGGAAATTAAGAAAAGAGTTCAGTTGTATTGGCCAAAGTATCACCATTAAATTATGAAGTTATACCCAATTGCTTGGGTGAGAGTTTCATGGTTTACGCAGAGTTGAATTTCTCAGTGTTCAATCTTGAGCTCAAGTTCTTTACGAAAAACTGTGCCAGATGGAAAGTACAAGTGTACTCTTTTCCATATCAGAAAAGATTGACATTTGACATCTATTTTTTAGGATATGGTAAGGACTCTGCATTCCAGTTGACTAAAAATTCTCTGTCCATCTGTCTGTCTGTCTATCATCTGTCTGTCTGTCTGTCTGTCTGTCTGTCTGTCTGTCTGTCTGTCTGTCTGTCTGTCTGTCTGTCTGTCTGTCTATCTATCTACCTACCTACCTACCTACCTACCTACCCCTATCCCTATCCCTATCCCTATCCCTATCCCTATCCCTATCCCTATCCCTATCCCTATCCCTATCCCTATCCCTATCCCTATCCCTATCCCTATCCCTATCCCTCCCTATCTATCTATCTATCTATCTATCTATCTATCTATCTATCTATCTATCTATCTATCTATCTATCTATCTACCTACCTACCTACCTACCTACCTATCTATCCCTATATCTATATCTATCTATCTATCTATCTATCTATCTATCTATCTATCTATCTATCTATCTATCTATCTATCTATCTACGGCAGTGATGGCGAACCTATGGCACACGTGCCACAGGTGGCACACGGAGCCATATCTGCCAGCACGCGAGCTGTTGCCCTAGCTCAGCTCCAGCGTGCATCTGTGCGCTGGCCAGCTGATTTTCGGCTGGCGCGGAGGCTCTGGGAGGGCATTTTAGGTTTCTGGAGGGCCTGTGGGGGGCATTTTCATCTTCCCCAGGCTCCAGTGAAGCCTCTGGAACATGGGGAGGGCGAAAAACAGGCATACCGGGCCCACCAGAAGTCAGGAAACGGGCCGTTTCTGGCCTCCAGATGGCCTCTGTGGGGGTGGGGAGCCCGTTTTAGCCCTCCCTAGGCATTGAATTATGGGTGTGGGCACTCGCACATGTGTGATAGCGTGCACGTCAGGGGTGGGATCCTACCGGTGCGGTCCAGTGCGGAGCTCCAGTAGGGACCCGCCGATACCCCAATATGCGTGCGACTGCTCCGGTACCGTTTCCACCGGGCAGTCGCGCGCGTCGCCATCTCTTTTTTGTGAATTTTCGGACGATTTTGCTTCTGCGCATGTGCGGAAGCAAAATCGCGCCGAAATCTCATGAGGGGATGCGCGAGAGAGAGAGAGATTTCAGTGAGATTTTGCTTCTGCGCATGCGCGGAAGTAAAATCAAGCCAAAATCTCGCGCGCGTGCGCGTCCCCTCGCAAGATTTTGGCGCGATTTTGCTTCCGCACATGCGCAGAAGCAAAATTGCGTGAAAGGGCGCGCGCGCGTAGCGTGTACGTGCGCGACAAAGCACGAAGGACAGCGGACAGCGCACCGGTCTGGGTAAGTGAGCATCTCACCCCTGGTGCACGTACGCGCTTTCGGCACCCGAGGGAAAAAAGGTTCGCCATCACTGATCTACGGTATCTATCTATCCCTATATTTGTATCTATCTATCTATCTATCTATCTATCTATCTATCTATCTATCTATCTATCTATCTATCTCTATCTCTATCTCTATCTCTATCTCTATCTCTATCTCTATCTCTATCTATCTATCTCTATCTATCTATCTATCTATCTATCTATCTATCTATCTATCTATCTATCTATCTATCTAATCTCTATCTCTATCTCTATCTCTATCTCTATCTCTATCTCTATCTATCTATCTATCTATCTATCTATCTATCTATCTATCTATCTATCTATCTATCTATCTATCTATCTATCTATATAATCTAATTTTTCCTTCCTTCCTTCTCTGCCCCTCCCCCCCTTATATAAAAATGCTTTCAAGGAATTACACAGACAATCACATTCATCTCAACCTCAAAATTAGCACACAATATGTGAGATAATAATAGCAGTACTGTAAAGTGTGCCAAAAATAAAAGAGGAATTAACTTTGCCAATAAGCAATGCTTTTTTTAAAAAAAAAAGGTAGGGTTTGTAAATATGCCCTTTTGAAAACAATGGCACTAAGTAACAGCTTATACTGTGCAGAGCAGGTGTGTCTGCAATATGGGTTCTAGCATACATGAAAAAGTGTGAAAAGGGCACGTAGGTGTTGAGGTGTATATTTAATAGATTTTTATTTTTTTAAAATATACTGATCATTCTAAGAATAAATCATCACTGATATTATTTTTCTAATATTCATTTCATTATTACCATTACTATAATAAACACTTTTTAACTATTCCATAAAGATTCACTTAACTTTTGTAATGATTTGTTTTTGGAACTCTGCATTTTGATATGGCCCAAGGGCTAATCAATCAAATTTATTCATAAAGATTCACTTATTTTCTGCACAAGACAAGAACAAAGAATGTGGTAGAATAACAAAGGACCAAGACATTACTAACAGAATGTCAAATATTAAAACAGTGCTAATGAATGTGTTAATTCCTTTAGAGATAAGAAGAGTTATTTTATGAATTGGCCTGACAATTGATTAACTGTCCCACGGGAGTTGGGTGGTATATAAAAGTGACCAAATAAATAAATAATAAATAAACTTATATGTCATTCCATTTCCAAAGGTTTTGAGTGGTTCTGAATATTAAGGCAATACTGCAATAGTGCTGATACTGAAATTCAAACTACATAGCAATCTTTAATGTGATGACCTGTACTGTAAAGATACTGGGAGGCATGTTATGGTATGAAACATATAATAAAAAGTTATGAAAAAGTTTGTTTAGAAATGTATGTTTAACACTTCTCAAGACTAGTGATATGAAACACAAAGATCAGAAGACAAACTGTTGATTGTTGAGCTCCAAAAGTGTTTCAGCAGCATCTGTTGGAAACAGAAACAGGGATAAAGTAAAACCTTGTTTTGATTCAATAGAATTTTTTCATACTTGTGATATAACATACAGTAGAAGGCATCCATTTTTGCCAACTATCTATTCAATTTTAGAATGTTATTGTCAGGACTTATTCATATTGATAAATTTGCTGATATTATATTAATACTTGGATACATTGTGGCTATCTTTATATTTACATTTTACTTTATGACAACTTTATCATCCAAAATGTGGAGGAAAAAACTAAAGGGTTGGCTGTATTGAACTTGACACCTGCTAATAGAAGTGGAGTGGGTGAAAAAGTAAACGTTGTAGGAACTTTGGGAGAGAGAGAGATCATGTAATATTATGGTTCATCATAATGCAAATCAGACTAGTGTTCTAGCTTTTAAGAGAGCTGACTTCAACAAACTAATCTAAAGAATAGGAAATATTTCATGGATGGAAATCCTAAAGGGAAAAACAATTCAGGGTGTTTGGGAAACTCTGAAAAATTATATAGTAAAAGCCCAAACAAAAACAATACCATAGAGAAAGAAAAACAAAGTCACCAAGCAAGACCACTGTGGTTGCACAAAATTCTTTTTGACTAGCTGATGGATAAAAAGGACAAGTATAAAAAATTGGAAAGGAAGGTTTGCAATAGAACAGAATACCAGCAAATAGGCTGGATCCATATGGGCAGAATCAGGAAAGTTAAGGCTCAGGATGAGTTAAGACTTGTGGTAAATAACAAAACAAGTTTTTTAATTTATATATATGGGCCAACCATTTCCTTGATTTTATTCTCGCTCTTTACGTGTGTGTGTGTGTGTGTGTGTGTGTGTGTGTGTGTGTGTGTGTGTGTGTGTGTAAAGCAGGGTCCCCAAACTTGGCAACTTTAAGACGTGGACTTCAACTCCCAGAATTCTCCAGCAGCTATGCTGGTTGGAGAATTCTGGGAGTTGAAGTCCACACGTCTTAAAGTTGCCAAGTTTGAAGACCTCTGGTGTAAAGAGAAAGAATACGATCAAGGAAATGGTTGGTCCACCTGCCAAAAACAACACACTGGACTCAGAATTCAGGTCAAAATAGGTAAAGTATTGATTAGAGAACAACTAGCTGCTATGAATGAGTTCAAGTCTCTGGGAACAGCTGGTTTTTATCCCATGATTTTAAAGGAGCCAGAAGATATGATCTTAGAATCACTGAATGAAATCTTTGACATCTCCTGGAACTTGGGGAAATTGCCAGAGGACCAGAAAAGAACTGATATGGTTCCAATCTTTTAAAATGGGAAGAAGTGGCTCCAGGAAACTACAGACCAATCAGGCTAATATAAATATCTACAAAAATCCCAGAAAAGGTAATCCAGTAGCAGGTTTGTGAGCACCTAGAAATGAACAAGGTGATTGCTAGAAGCCAGTATGGATTTGTTAAGTGCAGAATATATGAAATGAATCTTAACGTCTTCTTTGATAAATGAATAACTTATTGGATCAATGTAATACTGCAGATTATACTACTCAGTGTATACTACTGGGTATACTACTCAGTAGGGCATTTGATATAGTAGACCCCAGCCTAAGTTTGGATAAGATAGAACAATGTGGGATAGCCAATACCACTACCAGTTGGGTTTGCAACCACACTCAGCTGGTGGTCTTTAATGGGACTACAGCTACAGTATGTGAAGAGAAGTATGCAGTGGAGTTCCTCAAGACTCTGTCTTGGGCCCAGTGCTCGTCAACATCTTCATAAATGACCTAGATGAGAAGGTTGAAGGGACATTCATCAATTTTGTGAATGACACAATGTTGGGGGGAATTGCTAATATTTCAAAAGATAGACTCAAGATTCAGAAGAATGTTGCCATACTTCAGCACCAGGCCTTTTCCAACATGATGCAGTTTAGTGGTGAGAAAAGTAAACCAGATGCCACCAGACTTGAAATTTTGGGCTTAGACAATTTAGAACTGTGCCCCCTTCAATCTGACCTAAGTGTAGCACATAAAATTATCTGCTACAATGTCCTACCTGTCAATGACTACTTTAGCTTTAACCGCAACAATACATGAACACACAATAGATACAAATTTAACATAAACCACTCCAAACTGCTCCAGAGATAATAGCATGAAGATATTGAAACAGGGCTTTTTAGGCCAGTGGTGGGTTCCTACCGGTGCGGTCCAGTGTGCCATTCTGGTAGGGACCCGCTGATTACGACATTGCATGCGACAGTTCCGGTGCTGTCTTCGCCGGTCTGTCGTGCAGCACCATCTTTTTTCTGGAATTTTTGGGCGTTTTTTTGCTTCCTGCGCATGCGCAGAAGCAAAATCTTGCAAGGGGACGCGTGCGAGAGATTTTGTCATTTTTTTGCTTCCACGCATGCGCAGAAGCAAAAAATCACCAAAATCTCTCTGACTCGTCCCCTCGCGAGATTTTGCTTCCGTGCATGCGCAGGAAGCAAAATCGCGTGAGGGGATGCATGCACGATGCGAGCGTGCAACGCATGCGAAACAAGATGATGTGTGCACAGCGCACCAGTAGGCAGGTAAGAGGAACCCGCCCCTGTTTGAGGCTATCAAATACCCCTTCACTTTGTTATCATACATTTAATGAAAGTTGCAGCAGTACTATTTTGGTCCTATCTTAAGTTTGCTCTAAGATACCCACTGCATAATGTGCATCTATCTTCTACTATCCAGCTATTAGCCTTGATGCTCCTGAAGGCTATTATAACGTAACAAAATGAATGGACTGTTGGACTGTTTTGTAGCTTTATTATTATTATTATCTTCTGGGTACCTGATTCTCAGTAACATCAAGAAAAACTTCCCTTCCAGTATTTAGCATGGGAGAAGCATCAATAAGCAGCTACAAAGTTTCTGTTGTTTTATTGGGGGAAATAGAATACTTTATATGAAGTTAGCATGCTAAGATGATAAAGAATTTTAAGCAGGCACGTTTTCATCTTCATGCCTTGTCATTTGTGATGCCTATAATATGTGTATATGTGTGCATGTGTTTCTTTTCAGCAAAATAACATCCAGGAAGAAAATATTTACAGAAAGCTAGATGGCTTTAAGGGAAAAAGCATACCAGGAAAAGCATAATAATATGTTCAAGTTCATGCTTTAAGTTCTTATTTTATATCAACCCAGAATATTTTTAATTAAGAAAGAATGAAGACAATCAAGGGAAAATTACTGCTAAATAGGTAAAGTGAAGAAGGAAGCATGGAAGCAAAGAATAATGCTACCTTCTTCTTTTGGTGGTATTATTCTTTCGCAATGCTTTTTCGCAATGTTCCTTCATTAATGGGTTAGAGAAGTTAAGAATAGGGGGCTGAGAGAAGCACAAGAGATTAATGCACTCATCTTTTTCCACTGAAGAATATAAATTAAACCAGACATTTTGATAATGCAGCCATAAACTTTACATAACATCTAGAATCAGCAACTGGATCAAAGAGGTGAGCAAAATATAAAACTAAGAATTCTTAGTAGTAGGTAAACTACTTCTTCCATTACAGTTTAAATTCACAGAAGCAGGGGGTGGGGCTCCTGGCTGAAACTTGTGAATCTGACTGAGAGAAAGAGGAAAAAAGTAGCAACCCGCGCGCCTAACGGCGCGCGAATCATATAACTATAAACCAAAAATAGTAATAATACATTCAGGGTTAGTGTGCTTAAGATTGTGATTTTATTTTATTTCAAAATGACTGGCTTAGTTCAGTGTAATAATTGTTTTACAGCTGTGTTTCGAAGTACTCTTTTCAAATTTGGATACTGTCCTCTTTGTAAACAAATTACTAGTCTACGTGGACATATTACCTATCTAGAATCTTTAATCTGTGCTCTGCAAGCAGAAATTAAGTGCCAAACTCAGCCATTCCTCACTAATGAGCTGCCGCACTATCAGCCCCCTCTACCACAAAGATCCTGCAGGAGAAGGGCAGTATGGACAACTGTGGGATCTGGCAGGGTGAGAGCTGTGCACCATAAACACAAAGCTTTTGCTCTGTCCCAGCATAATAGATACAGTGCCCTTGCTGACCTTAATAGGGACACTAAAGTGACACGTCAAGGTAGTTGTGATAATGATAACTCAAATAAGCAGGGGATCGTGGCCCAAGATGAAGAACTTATTTTGGAAAGTGGAAAGTGTGAATCAGGTATTACACATCAGACACACAAGAGCAGCAAGGTATCCAAAAAGAGAAGCCACCTTCTGGTTGGTGATTCAATTGTAAGGGATGTAAATTTAGGAAAGGATATCGAGGTTTTGAAAGAGGTCAGGTGTCTGCCAGGTGCTACTGCCAGCAGAGACAAGAGGTGCATTCTTAAGATTGTCAAGAATGCCAGTAAGGACTGTGATGTTGATGCTATTATACATCTTGGCACAAATGATCTGTCCCAAAAAGATGTACTTTCTGTGCAGAATGACTTCCAGAGCTTGGGGTATGAACTTAGTAGTATAGGTTGTAGGCTTAACTTTTCAGAGGTTTTACCAGTATATAAGGAACAAAAAGGGAAAGGCCAATGTGTAGCAGAGTTTAATGTGTGGCTAAAGGAGTGGTGTAAAAGGGAAAGCTTTGGTTTTATTAGTCATGATGTCTGCAGCTGGTCCAATGAAAAACTGTACAAAAGAGATGGTTTGCATCCATCAAAGAAAGGGACTGAGCTACTTGGTATTAAATTCAGAGATTTCCTGGATAAACATTTAAACTGAACAGCGGGGACAGAGAATTAATTGATACAGATCATTTCTGTCCCCAGCAATCTAAAATTAATAGGGTTAACAGTGTACACAACATAGATGTGTGTGCGGGTAAGTTTATCAGCTCTGCTGTCAAGCAAAGCCAAGCATTTAATAGTGAGTGCCATACCATGTGCACTAATCAAACAGGTGGCAAGAAAGTAGGGGCAGTCAGGCACAACACAGGTTATGTAGACAATAAACACAGGGTCAATCAAAATGGACTTAAATGTCTATACACCAATGCACAGAGTATGAGGAATAAACAGGGAGAATTAGAAATTCAAGTAAATGAGGGAAGATATGATATAGTTGCCATAACGGAAACTTGGTGGGATGAAACTGACAAATGGAATATACAGCTAGAGGGATTTAAATTATTTAAAAGAAACAGACCAAATAAAAGAGGAGGTGGAGTTGCAATATACGTAAGAAATAACTACATCTCTACAAAAATAGAGCACAACAATAATGAAAATCATCTTGAATGCATTTGGGTCAATATTAAAGGGGAGCGAAATGACATTGCCATAGGTCTATACTACAGGCCACCCAACCAAACAGAGGAAGTAGATGAACTTTTTGCTAGTCAGCTAACTAAGGTATGTAGGAAGCACATCACAATAGTAATGGGGGATTTTAACTACCCTGACATCAACTGGGAGACAAACTCTGCTCCAAGTGGAAGATCCAACAGGTTCCTAACAAACCTAGCAGACAATTTTGTTTCCCAAAAAGTAGAGAAGGGAACAAGGGGATCAGTTATATTGGACTTAATTCTCACTAACAGAGATGAAATTATAGAAGGTGTTGAAGCTAAAGGAACCTTGGGGGCAAGTGATCATGCAATATTGGAATTCAACATTATGCAAGCACAAGCAGTAGAACAAAATCAAACTAGAGTCTTGGACTTTAAGAGAGCTAATTTCAATAAACTTAGAGAGAACTTGGGAAAGATTCCATGGATGAGAATCCTCAAGGGGAAAACAACTCAAGAAGCTTGGGAAATTTTGAAAAGTGAGATTATAAAAGCCCAGACTAGCACAATACCAATGAAGAAGAAAAATAATAGGTCTCAAAAGAAACCAGCATGGCTGCATAAAGAACTCTCTGACAAATTGAAAGACAAACAGGACAAGTATAAAAAGTGGAAAGAAGGGGAAATAACTAAGGTAGAATACCAGCAAATAGCCCGAGCCTGTAAAGATGAAGTGAGGAAAGCTAAGGCTCACAATGAACAAAGGCTTGCGACAAAAGTAAAAAGTAACAAAAAAAGCTTCTTCCAACATATTAAAAACAAGAAAAAAGTCAAGGAAACAATTGGTCCATTGCAGGGAGAAAGTGGCAAGAAGGTGACAAGCAACAGGGAGAAAGCAGAGCTACTTAACACGTATTTTGCATCTGTCTTTACACAAAGGGAAAAAACAGTCCAACCTATCAAAAACAGCATCACAAAAAACATATTAGGAACACAAGTTAAAATAGGGAAGAAAATGGTAAAGGAACACCTGTCTACCCTAGACGAATTCAAATCACCAGGATCAGATGGATTACACCCCAAGGTTCTGAAGGAACTGGCAGATGAGATCTCAGAACCGCTGAACTATATCTTTCAAAGATCCTGGAGCACCGGGGAACTGCCAGAGGACTGGAAAAGAGCTGATGTAGTTCCCATCTTCAAAAAAGGAAAAAAAAACAGATCCAGGAAACTACAGACCTATCAGCCTGACCTCAATACCAGGGAAGATTTTGGAAAAGATAATCAAGCAACGAATCAATGAACACCTAGAAGCAAACACAGTAATAACCAAAAGCCAACATGGGTTTGTCAAAAACAGATCATGCCAGACTAATCTTATTGCATTCTTCGACAAAGTGACAAAATTAGTGGACCAGAGGAATGCTGTCGATGTGGTTTACTTGGACTTCAGTAAGGCATTTGATAAAGTAGACCATAACCTACTTCTAGATAAAGTAGAAAAATGTGGGATGGACAGCAACACCATCAGATGGATTCAAAACTGGCTAACCAACCGCACTCAACGTGTAGTGCTCAATGGAACTGCATCTACATGGAGGGAAGTTTGCAGTGGAGTACCCCAAGGCTCTGTTTTAGGCCCAGTACTCTTCAACATCTTTATCAATGACTTGGACGAGGGAATAGATGGGGAACTCATCAAATTTGCAGATGACACCAAACTGGCAGGAATAGCCAACTCTCCAGAAGATAGGCTCAAGATACAGAAGGATCTTGACAGACTTGAGCATTGGGCGCTATCAAACAAAATGAAATTCAATGGTGAAAAAAGTAAGGTTCTACATTTAGGCAAGAAAAACAAAATGCACAGGTACAGTATATGTGGTACCTTGCTCAACAGTAGTAACTGTGAGAGAGATCTTGGAGTCCTAGTGGACAACCATTTAAATATGAGCCAGCAATGTGCAGCAGCTGCCAAAAAAGCCAACACAGTTCTAGGCTGCATTAACAGAGGGATAGAATCAAGATCACGCGAAGTGTTAATACCACTTTATAATGCCTTGGTAAGGCCACACTTGGAATACTGCATTCAGTTTTGGTCGCCACGATGTAAAAAGGATGTTGAGACTCTAGAAAGAGTGCAGAGAAGAGCAACAAAGATGATTAGGGGACTGGAGGCTAAAACATATGAAGAACGGTTGCAGGAACTGGGTATGTCTAGTTTAATGAAAAGAAGGATCAGGGGAGACATGATAGCAGTGTTCCAATATCTCAGGGGTTGCCACAAAGAAGAGGGAGTCAAACTATTCTCCAAAGCACCTGAAGGTAGAACAAGAAGTAATGGGTGGAAACTAAACAAGGAGAGAAGTAACTTAGAACTAAGGAGAAATTTCCTGACAGTTAGGACAATTAATCAGTGGAACAGCTTGCCTCCAGAAGTTGTGAATGCTCCAACACTGGAAGTTTTTAAGAAGATGTTGGATAACCATTTGTCTGAAGTAGTGTAGGGTTTCCTGCCTAGGCAGGGGGTTGGACTAGAAGACCTCCAAGGTCCCTTCCAACTTTGTTGTTGTTATTATTATTATTATTATTATTATTATTATTATTATTATTATTATTATTATTATTATTATTATTATTATTATTATTATTATTATTATTAAAGTTCTCACCTCTACCATTCCTAATATGCTATGATTAGAACAGGGCTGTCAAACTCACAGTCCATGGGCCGGATGCATCACGCGCTTGCCAAGCCCACACCTGGTTTAGCAAGGGGGGGGAAGTACCGATACGTCATGTGACCATGCCATGACGAAGCGAGTTTGAAATGCAAGGGTCACTTTATTTGAAGGTAGACCTGTCAGTAACTAAATGACATACTCTCACTCCCCCCTTTTTCCCCCCAAGGTTTTTCAATATGTTACCAAGTGTCAAACATTGGTATTTAAACAAACAATAATACTTTTACCTTTTTGGCCCTTCCCAATTACTGTACATGCCAGATTCCCAGACATAATCCCATACATAATAAGGAGGATATTGAATAGATGATAGAACATAATACAACCACTATGAGTTAAAAAGCTACCCCATTCTGGGTTCAAGTCAGAGATTATTTTTAATTCAAAGTATTAAGGATACACAGAGAAATTAGTGCTAAAAAAGATGTAGTTGAAAGAAGTAAAAGAATTCTAGAGAACAATTAAACTTTATATGTCTTGTTCCCTTAGTGAAGGCTTACATACAGTATTCAATAATTCATGTTCCCTAATTAAACCCCACTGAATTTAGCTAAATGCAGAAAATGTGTTATTAAAATTGTCAAAGTCAACAATTTGGTGCTGTGTGCAAATTTATATGTGATGTTTACCAAAATGTTGTAACAATCCAAAGATGTACCTTTAGATTGGATTTTCTGTCTGAGAACTTCTAAATAAATTCATATAATATCTAATAACTACATATTTAAATAACTACATATTTAGACAAATTGAAAGGTGTCACTGGCGAGTGAATCTAGAATAAAAAGATAAATACAAACCATAAGCATATCTTACGTGTATAGGTTGGTTCATAATTATTCTGTATGTGTGGCTTTATATTTAGATCACTCCAGAGCAGGGCTGTCAAACTCCCGGCCCACGGGCTAGATGCATTACATGCTGGCCATGCACACACCTGGTTTAGTAAAGGGGGAAAAGTCCCAATACATCATGTGATGCCGCCGTGATGACGTAAGTTTGACACCCTAGCTCTAGAATAAGTGCATGGATTCATATAATTGTTATTTTTTACAAGTACTACAAGTACTATTACTGGGCTTTTTTGAATTATACAAGAGAGGCAGAATTAAATTATATCGTATCCAATTCTTAAATCACTATTTCAACAAAACTCTTTGGTCTCACATTCCTTAGTCCAGAACTTGTGATTAAAAACTAAAAAAAACCCTGACATATTGGTTGATGTGGTCAATATGAATCTAATTTAATGTAGGTTAGTTAATTCATTATATCAATTGCCATTTTCCTATCATCCCTTGTTTGTTTTTTATTTAAACTTCTCTTCTTTTTCAATCTTGTCTGCTCTGTTCCTAAATTCTCACTCTATCCTTTCTTCTTCCTCCATTTGTTTTTCTGATTTAATATGTAAATATTAGTACATAATATTTTTAGTACTAAAACTATTGCTTCACTTCCATTTTTTAAACTTTAGTAATGGTATCAGAGGTGGGTTCCTACCAGTTCTAACTGGTTCTTTAGAACCGTTATTAGTTCGGCGATGACATCATGGAGCCGGTTCTGTCGGTGTCTCCGTTGGTGCCGCCATCTTGGATTTTGCTTCTGCGCATGCGCAGAAGCTATTTTTTGATTGCTTGTGGGCACGTGTGCATGCGCGAAGTGCACACGCGCACACGGCGCAACCCTGAGCGAACCCGCAGCAAAAGGATCCAGAACCCACCCCTGAATGGTATGGTGATTTTAACTATTAGGAAGTTCACATAAAGGAAGGCTAATCACTTTTCTTTCCCTTCCTTTTTCTTTGGTTTCCCCTCTGGGGACAGAAACAACATTTCCCACTTGGACTTAGTTTGACACTACCAAACAGGACTGTTGTCCCTCTGTCTCCTATTCCCCTATTTCCTTGCTTGCTACAACTAAATTCACTTGGATTTTTTTCTACAGCTGCCAAAGCCATTTTTCTCCCTCTTCTTCTCTGCTACAGAATACTTCTTTATTAGCCCTGAGCAGCACACATGTTTACACATACTGCCAGCTGCAGTTCCCCATTCTTTTCCTCTTCTTTCTCCTTCTACTTTTGTCCTTCTATCTTCTGACACTTTGAAATCAAGCTCCCTCCAGCATGTTAAGTCTCATAATCCCCATCAGTATGATCAATATTAGTTGGGGGACAATATAAAATAATTATAGATTCCCTATAGTATCTCTGTAGCTTTTGACATTAGGAATCAATATTCTGAAAACACCAGCAATTTTTTTACAAGCAGCATTCCTTTCCCTTATAAAGATATTTCTGTTATTTTATAAGTTTCTTTTTCCCAACTTTCTCTGCAATGATATAAAATGCTTTGGCAAGAATTTCCCACTTAACATCAAGATGTTGGCCTCTATCTGTTCCCAGAAATAAAACAGCAACTCATTATTTAATAATGGCATATTTTAAACTGTCTTTCTCAAAACCTTGCATAGATTTTAGTTGGAAAAGGAACTTGCCTTTAATAGACCTAAAAAGGAATTCTTAAAAGAAAATCCCCCTCTTGTTTGATCTGCATAAGAAAAATGTTATTAGAAAGCTTAATTAGAAACATACTTTTACAATAAAAAGCTGCAAAATGTAATGTTAGCCAGCTGAGGAACAGCGACAAGCTTCTTTGCCCAATCTACAATCTAATGAAACTTCAAACCTCTGTGAATGAATTATTCAAGGCTGTGCTCAAACTGTTCAATCGTACTGATGTCAGCCTTATAAAATCTGGAATCCATTTTATCAAACTTTGCAACTGGATTTTTAAATGAATGTGTTGCAATGAAGAAAGAAGAAAAAAAGCAGTTAATGTGGTCATTTATTTATAGTAACTGGGGCTATTATTACTTGTAATCATATGTACTTGCTGAAGGTGACCTTTTATAAATCCAGTGATATGACAATAATCTTGAGTTAATTCAGTGGGATTTGCTTTGGAGTGGATATAATGGCATTATTAATTCTATATAGTGAAGACTTACCTATACAAGCAAGCATAAAACAATGAGTTCTTCTGCTTAGCATTATTAGGAATTCTAGTTCAGCAGTATGATGGAACCTATATATTGTCCCACCTCTGCTTTAAAATGTATTTTCTTTAAGAAGCAAAATAAAAGACTCCATAGTTTTAGATCTTATAAGGAAATATAAGCTGTATTTGAAGCTGTATGTCCTCTTCAAAGATTGCAATTGTAGTGCTACCCCTGAAAGGGTCGCTGGAATCTGGGCCTCTTTTCCAACCATCCAGGTGCCTTTTCCTACTACAGTCCATTGTTATAGGTGTCAGTCCACTCTGGTCCCTTGCTCAGGCACCTGCACTTGCCTGGGTCACCTGGATTCTGCTGTTTTGTTGTTCCAACCGATCCCTTGTGCAGCCTCCTCCCAGCAGGCAGGTCATGCGGTGGTGGTGGTCAGTCTCTTCTCAGCAGGCGGATCCTGTGGTGGAGTGGTGGTCAGATATCTGCTCGGCCCTTTTTCCTCTCTCTCCATCTTCCCCTGCTTTCTTGCTAGTCTCTCCTTCCACTGCCTCTGTTCCTTCTATTGCCTTTCTCTCGATCTTTCTCTTTCCCCTTCCCAGAGAAAGGAGGCTTCTTTCTTTATCCTTCCTTACAAGCTTCTTCCTCTATCTTTCCTTCAGGCTTCTTTCTCTACCTTTTTCTCAACCAGAGAGAAAACTTCGTAAAATAAAGTTGACAATTCTTAATGCCTTTTTAGCAATGTTGTTACAATGAGCTCTGGGGCTTAGATCTTTTGAAATGAGTACTCTTGGGTCCTTGACAGAGTATGGGTCATCTTTTAGATCGTTTCTGCCCAGCTTGTATTTGATGTTCTGATTTTTATTGCCAATGTGCAGGAGTCAGCATTTGTTAGCAGAGATTTGGAATTACCAATTGTTTGACCATTCAGAAACATAATCTAGGACATTTTGTAGGGTAGTAGAATTGTCTGTGGTGTTAAATAGTTTTACATCGTCGGCAAACAGGACACAGCTGCTTATAATATATATACAGCTCTTCCTTTCATTCCCTTTTCCATCTACAGCACTGGTGTCAAATTCGCCACATCACGACACCATCATGTGACATTTCCCATTTGTGGAGCTGGGGTAGGAGTGGCCTGTGTGTGACACATCCTGCCTGTGTGTCACCAGTTTGACACCCCTGCTCTACAGTATATTACACATGCTACAGTTATTTGATAAATTATTTCAATATTAATATTAAACATTAAATCATTAAATATAATTGATTATAGTAGTAATAAATCATTTTTCATTTATATTTGCTTTCTGAGTTCAATTAAGAAAATCTTCCTTCAATTAGATCTTAAAATATGAAGTTTCCTAATGCTGTTATTTTGATATTAAAATAATACTCTTTAAGTAATTGAAGCCAAGATGTATGCAATGTCATAATAAACCAGTTACAGTTCCAGAAGGGTATATTTTAACAAGAATTTTCAGATCTTGCAGCCAAACTATAGTTAAAACCAAATATAGGATTTTACCTTGCAGAGAGATGGACAGTAAAATAAATAAATAAATAAATAAATAAATAAATAAATAAATAAATAAATAAATAAATAAATAAATAAATAAATAAATAAATAAATAAATAAATAAATAAATAAATAAATAAATAAATAAATAAATGTCATATAATTGAAAGTGTATGATTTTGTTAACGATTTGTGATTTGCCTTCATTACTTACATTGGTAATTGTTTTTTTTTAGATGCATTTCTGTAACAGAAGTTTGCCCCGAAAATATGTAGTCATTTTCTGAACCTTCATCCAAATATACACATTTTTAACCAATAAAAATTCCTAGTATAATACTCTAGTATACATTATTTACACTTGAATATATATTTTACATGTGCATGTTCCCAAGCTGTACACATTTTAATTTATTATTGGTTAGGCCTAATGATATTGGGTAGAACTGCTCTGCAGAGCACAAGAAAACCCAAACATTGGCTAGCAAATGCGTTATGATTCACCTCTTTTTGAGAGATGTATTTTTCTTTCCAAATTAAAAAAAAACAAAACTTTTTTTTCCACTCATCTCCGTAGCAATCAGTAAGTATTTGGAACAAATGAGAAATGTTAATGTGAGTAGTAAAAGTTTTGTAAGAAGAAAAATATGCCTACAGACAGTTTCATATTAGAGAGCTCAGCTGTGTTCTATAGAGTTTGGCAAGTCAAATAAAAATTCCACAGTGTAATAATAATTCAACACTGTTGCATACCCCTGAGCTTTCATAGCAATCAGTGTTAAATTGTACTCTGTAGATGTGTATTCATGAAAGCTTCTTCCTTACATTTACTATGATTTCCTTCTTTCTAGTACTGCTTACTCTGCATCACTGTAATGTTTCAGGCATGAGTTAACTTCTTTTTGAATTTACGTAGATAATAAGAAAACTTATTTTTTAAGTTTCTAAGTCAACACACATACACACACACAAACACACCAGTATTAATCTTTTCAGCAGCCAAGTCACTAGCTTTGGAGAAATGAGGTAACACCAAAAATAAATTGTGCTGACTGACTTGATATTAATTCATGCTCAGGTACAATTTTGGAGTCTTACTAGGATAATACTACAGGAAGTGCAGTGTCAAGAATTTCTTTCTATCTCTCTCTTTTTTAATGTTATTAGCAGGGTTAGCACTTCCCTATTAAAACAGAACAGCACAATAGTGATCTTTTAACTCCACAAAACACAACCAAAACTGTATTGAAAATGGTACTCCAATAGAGACCTCAATTTTCCCTTCTGCTATAAATTTATTAGAAATAAGAAAGGTATAAAGGTAGCACTCGACTTATGACCAATCATTTAGCAACTGTTTGATTTTACAACAAACCTACCCTGGGGCTACTTACAACCTGGATTTGAAGTTCTGAAATTCCTCTCCTGCCTTCAGTCATGAAACCAGACTTTGGACATTCATTAGCACAACTGCATTAATGGTCATTTGCAGTGTTCCATAGTCATGTGACCACACTTTACAACAGCTTTGCTGAAAACCAGCATTTACTTCTGTTTTTGGCAAAACTTTACCATCATGAACCATGAGTTTATTTCATGACCTACCATTTGCTTTAATGATCACTGAACAAAATGTTATGAAATCAAATCAGTCACATGACTGACTTGTTTTACAACTGTCATGACATGACTATAGCGGGCAGGCACCATTATGGTCATAAGTTGTGGTTTGCCTGCAGTTAAAAGAGATTGGTTTGATGAACCAATATAGTGACAGCTGTGCAATCAATGTATACAACTTACCATATTTTTTGGAGTATAAGATACACCGGAGTATAAGATGCACCTTAGTTTTTGGGGAGGAAAATAGGGGAAAAATCTACCTACCAGGTATTCATCTGGCTAGCGTCCTTAGTCTGGTCAGCTTCAGTAAATTATTTTATCCTTGGTTAGGGCTGGAAAAAAACTTCTTCAGAGGGAGTAGCAATGAAAACAAGCCTGCAAAGACTTAGGGCTGGAAAAAAACTTCTTAGGAGGGAGTAGCAATGAAAAAATCCTGCAAGCCGGGAAGATCGTTAGCACCTCGTTAGGGCTGGGGAAAAAAGCTTTGAAAAAGCTACATTCGAGTATAAGATGCACCCAAATTTTCAGCCACTTTTAGGGGGGGGAAACGTGCGTCTTATACTCCGAAAAATACGGGTACATCTCTTCACCACCCATTTAAGTTCATTTAGCACACTGACATCAATTTTCTGACCATTAAACATTCAGCGCAAGTTTTTTCCACTTTCTTGTTTTACTTTCATGATGAGTTCTTCTAACTTTCTGGTAACTAAGTGGTATTGTATGCACAATCTCAATTTGTAAAACATCACTTCCAAGTTTGATTTATCATCTCTTCCAGTCTTGCCATTATTGTAAATGTTTGTTGTATAACTGAATCAGGCATGGCTGCTAATCCTTCCGTCACTTACATTAACTTCTTATTCATTGTTCTTCTGAGGAATATTTATAGCCAGATATTCTGACATTCTCATCAGCTTTAATATATTCCACATTCCAACCTGATATATAGAAACAAAGGTTTGTATAAATAAAAGTAAACATCCTTCTGGTATTCTTCTACTCTCTCCATTATCCAGCTTAAATAAAAGGTGTAATTGAGATGTTTGTCAGCCTTATTTAGAATCCTGCTTATTCATTTGCCATTTTCTTCTTCACATATGCCAAATATTTGAAGTCTCCTTTTTTTTACTGGCTAGATTCTTCTCTTTAAAATTACCTGTGTGTTTGTGAGTGTGTGCATGCACAATTTTATTTTACCTCTTACAATTGCTCTTCAGGTGGTCTTTCACCCAAATTTAATTTAATTTAATTTTCTAAATGTGATGTGTATATTTGACACAAATAATTTATGCTCTATTTAACAATCTGGATTTCTACTGTCTCACTGGATTATACTTTTCTATCTTTTGCTATGTAGACAATTTGACTGACATGGAACATCTGCTAATATCCAGGTGTATAGATTATATTCATCTTGCTTGAAGCAGGTACTAGCAATGCCAAATTATTCCCTTTGCAAAACTATATTGACTTATTTCCTGTAAGTCAAACCTTCCTGTAAATTCCATCTTCTCTCTTCCTCCAATATGTGCATTCCAATTATCCTATTGTCATTCTTCTCTGAACAGGATTCTGTAGAAAATTACAGATCTCCTGATTTTACGTAGCTTAACTCAGTTCCTAGTGCAAGATTTTTCGGAAATTTACAGACGTGACTCACCTAGATAAGAATCTTTATGACAGATAAAAAATGGGATGCTTATAACTGATGTAAGGATGCCATCCTCCAGTTAGTACCACAGCAGGTTAAATCATTTGCTTTGCATTTATTATTTCTAATATATACTGTTTAGTAAATTTCATTTCCACTTCCACAATTCCAAGCTTTTAAATCTTTCTTACAATCCTAGACCAGCACAAGGCACAGGGAAGGAATGCAGCCAAGAATGGAAAGCATTGGGACATAAAAGATATAAAAAAGCTTTAGGAAACATTAAAAGCTATATAAAATATATGAAGGTAAGTGTAATAAGATAAGAGACTATAAAATGCTAGGCACTTGATAGTATCAGGCGAGGGCCAAGTTGAGACCAAACTATAAGACTGGGCACTACACACAAGCTATAAGACTTCTTCCAGCATACGCTGAGAGCACTGCGCTTGATAATGCTACTGTATATGTTGTGGCCAAGTAAAATTTGTCTTGTGTGCTCTGGATGATTGTGTAGTGATGGTAGGATTAGGAGGGTCTGATATCTCTATAATATGAAAACTGAAGGACAGTTTCTATGGTTTCTAACTTGAGCTTTACCATTCCATCAAGGATGTCTTCCTATTTTGTCCTTCAATTATGGTTAATGAGAAAGCAAGGGGTGTATGGGGTGCTCAGGGAGGGGTAGCACCTCTGGTGTAGGGGCATGTCGTGTCCTTTTACGGCAGCTCATTTTAGGGCAGTTTTTAGGACAGTGCATTCACCTTTGGTCCCCACCTGACACTCAGCTCTCATCTGTGGCTCCTAGCAGCTGTAGCATGCGCAGTGGCCACACCCCAGGCAACAACTTCGACAGGCTGGCCAAACCAGGTTGAAAGCAGCCGTTGGATCATCAACCTTTGGTGAGATAGGGACTTGTCTATCCTGAGCATGTGAAGACAGATTCTGGAAGACTGAGCGGATGAAATCTACTAGAATAGGACAATAGCACGGCAAGACACAAAAGACGCCCTGGTCAACCACTGCACCCAGCCCATCTCCAACTGTCTCGAATCTTGTCCTGCTATTTGGAGCAAGATGGAATCTGGGAAGAGAGAGTGAGGCTGACTATGCGCACCTCTCCCTCACTTTAATCCAATTCACGCACAAGTCTTGACATTCCCCCCCCCAATTCCTGTGAGATGTAAGGTGCTCTTCGAATACAATGGACGAACATCAGCAGTGAAATGCTCCCGGTTCGCTTTTACCTGTCGGTCGTTGGAGAGCCGATCGTGAAGGCAGCGCGACACTCCGCCCACCCGCCGGGACACCGCCATTTGAGTTCTTTTACCCTCTGCGCATGCACAAAGCATTCTGTGCATGCGTAGAGGGTACAAGAACTCAAATGGCGGTGTTCCGGCGGGTGGGCGGAGCATTGCGCTGCCTTCGCGATCGGCTCTCCGACGACCGACAGGTAAAAGCGAACTGGGAGCATTTCACCCCTGACGAACATCAATGAGAAAGCATAATGTCACACTAAAGTAAACTATTTTTCTTCATTAATACTACACATTTCCTGCATTTCAAATCAGACTATCATGCAGCTTTATTGCAGATTTTTTTGGGGGAAAGGACAAATCATCACTTTGAGTAAAGTAAATAAAGGATTGTCTTCTGACTAGGATGGAGAAAAATCATCATTTTTGTATCAATACAGAAATAATTTGCTATTACCTTTGATCTGATACAGCATGGGCATGCTTCCTTAATGCTGGCAGAGCTACAATTACTCTAATATCAGTTGGGATTTATCTTCACTTTAAAAAAAACTTACCAGAAAGGGTCATCATAGTAAGAGTTCTAACTGGCATGCTCTCAGAAAGAAAAAATCTTCATTCAACAGCAATGTGATAATTCCCTAGCAGGAAAGAGTCATTAAAAATGTTTTATTTCTCTCATGGGGATGCCATATTAGCAACTATAATAGCTAGAAACGTTTCTCTTGTTTTAATTTTTGGTCCCAGGGTATTTATGATTTATGCTTTATTGAATACTATACTTTCAGCTGTGATGCCAAATAAATAATGATCCTGCTTTTTATTTTCTTTACTTTACTCCTGTTGATAAATATTTATTTCACTACCTTTTTCATATCAGTTGTGTATTCCAGTGCACTAGAAAATGCATTGATTTTTGCAAGGATTTAATTTGAGCAATTCTCTCTTTTTTCTCATTGGAAAACAAATTATAATGGACAATAAGTACCAATCACAATAATGGTCCCATTTGCTCTGTTTTTGTATAGGAATATTGTACCAGACCAGAGGTGGGTTCTTCCCGGTTCGGACTGGTTCGCCCGAACCGGTAGTGACCCGCTGGTACATCATGATGATGTCACAGAACCGGTTTGGTGACTGATGGTCTGTTGGTGCAGCCATCTTTTTTAATAATTTTTTTTTATTTTTTTTTGAATTTTTTTTTCCTTTTGAGCATGCACAGAAGCCGAGTTTCTGGCACTGTGCATGCGGTCGCCATCTTGTTTTTGGATTTTTGGGGGGGATTTTTTCAGCACTGCACATGTGCATGCCCACGAGGCATGGCCACACGGCATGGGAGGAAGCGAACCGGCAGCGAGGTAAGTTAGAACCCACCCCTGCACCAGACATAAGTATAGTTAGTAATTGGGGAATCCTATTCCACCTTTATAAGGAATTTTCCTTTGAATTAAGCCCAGAGTGAATGGGTTTATATTATCCTTTAGCAATGCTGTATTATCATTTAGTCAAATATACAGGTTACTTCAGCATGTTTTTATGCCTGAAATTGGATGTAAAATATCTTTTAAGAATCAACAGAAAGCTTACATTCTTGACATTTTCAAATACTTCTGAATAACTCTAATTAATAGGCTTTTGACAAATTTTAATATTTCTTCCCTTTCAGGGATTACCAACAGTTTGCAATATGATGACTTTCATGGTTCATTGAATCTGCTTTTTCTAAAAAAATATCTACTCTTTATATGCTTCAAATTAAACTTGAATTACATCCTGAATTTTAGGTTAGGTCAGCACAAGAGCATGTAATTTACATGGAGGAGATTTCAGGTTCAGTTCATGTCATTCCAAGCAATCGGTGGGGTTAAAAGATCTAGGAAGTCACATTAGCTGTCAGTAATCTGGGTGCATTTCTGTATAAGACATATCAAATGTACCAAAGATTATCTCCTGTTCCAGAAGATTATTAATGAAACATTCTTTTACAAAAGAAATTTCTATTAAATAGGATTTAAACCAAGAAACAAAATTTGAGCAGAATAAGAGCAGCAGGCAATGTCTTCGGTTATTTCTGAGGGAAAAGCTGAAAAAAATCAACTTTTTGGGGAGGAATGGAGAGTGATAGTTTTTAAGGTAATATGGTTTTTCTTACAGAAACTGAAATATTTATAAATATATTATTTTCACCTGTATTTTTGATTTAAAAAATATTCACAAAATTTGATATAAAACGTTAACTGTTTTGAAGCTGGATTTGAATAGTGTAATCTGGGGAAATTCTGGGATCTACAAAATGGCGTTATGTGAGGGAGATGATCCTTGAAGACTTAAGTTTCAGACTGCCCATCATTCTAGCCATTGTCTATCCACTGCAGGATGAAGGCCTCTTCTGCATGTTTCCAACCCTATGGTCTTAAACTTTCTTTTACCAATTGGGCTCACAATACTTTCTGATGCCATTGATCCATCTTGTTTTAGGTCTCTTTTGTGGATGCTTTTTATCAAGTGGAATCCATTCCATAACTGTTTTAGCCCACCTGCCATCAGTTCTTCTTCCTATGTGACCAACCCATTTTCAATTCTTTCACTCTCTTGATGATATCGTATACTTTCTTTGTTCTCTAATTCATGTGCAGGTTTTTATATCTTGTCTTGTGGTGCCGAAGATGTATCTTTCCATGGCTCTTTGCACCTCTCATAGCTTTTGTATAAATTGTGAGATTAGTGTCCATTTTTCGCTAGCGTATGTTAAAACAGGTAGCACACACTGGTCGAAAACGTTTCTCCTCAGACATAGGGCGAGGTTGTTCTTGAAAATTACACTTAGCTTGCCAAATGGCTGCCGACCACATTTAACACATCATTCAATTTCCTTTACTGTGTCACCTTCCATTGAGATCCATTGGCAAGGTATATATAGTGGTCTACTACATCTAGTTCTTCTCCATATATATATATATATATATATATATATATATATATATATATATATATATATATATATATATATATATATATATATATATATATATATATATATATATATATATATATATATATATATATATATATATATATATATATATATATAAAATCTTTTGGGGGTGAATTTATTAAACATAATGTGGCTTTTTTTCAGGTTTATTTTTAAGCCAAATGGTTCTCCTACTTTGTGCAGCTCTTATATGTGTCTTTGTAACTCTTCTGAGTGGGAATAGAACCATGTCATCTGCAAATCTTAAGTAATTTAAATAGGTGCCATTGATTTTTATTCCATCTTTTGCCCAGTGTATTTTGTGAAATACTTCTTCAAGACAGGCTGAGAAAAAGATAGGTGACATTGTAAATGTCAGTACTATGTTTAAAACTGATTGGGTTACTAATGTATAAATAAACCACTAATTATGTTTATATAAAAAAGTGGTATTGCTTTAAATTGTAAGCATTGTAGGCTTGCTGATAATTATAAAGGAGAACAGGTTAGCTTGAGTAATTTGTACCTCCGTGTGCTGTGTGCTTAGTGACTGAGAGATTGCTTCTACTCACTCCTGTTCCTGTTATTGAAGACTTAAGATGCTACCGGAAAGAAGTTCAAGGTTTTTGGTGAACTGTTTGGAAGAACTTTATCTACAAAAGATTAATAGCTAAGTGCTAAGAGTTTGTGTCTGTATATTAAATAGCTATCTGTTTGCTATTGTCAAAAGAAGATAGTTAAAGAAAGATTCTTCGTGGACTGTTTATTTTCAAGTTTTACAAGTTTATTTAAGTAAATTATATTTAACACTTTGAAGACATCTGTTTATTGACTCTATAGTATTGAAGAGCAATGCCACATTCCGTTGCATATATTCATTTCATAAACACATAACCTCAACAGTATCATCTTGTCGTACAACTTGTTCTAGGTGACACCTATCTCTTGCATTAGTATGGTATAAAATTTCTTTATAGTTATTTATGCAATGGATAGTGCCACCTTTTTCTGCATTGACAATTCTAATATTCTTATCAGTTTTTCCACTATTTTTCATTTTGTAATCATGTGGGAAAGTGTAGGAATCAATTTCAACAAATGACTTCGCCCATTTGTTGTTTTAAGAAAATATCATGCCTCTCATCTTGAATGTTTTCATGCTTCATTATGTCAGCAAGATTCGTTATGGTACCCATTATGGCAACAAAAGAATAAGCTGAGATTGTCTGCAATTTCTCAATTGAGTATGAAAGAATATGAAAGAATATTGTGAGCTAGTATAATTTCTTTGCATAACAATAAAGGCACAAATAAGAAATGCACTGTTAAGAAGAGCTGTATATACGTGTCAAATTACAATGTTTGATGAGAAAATCTCATGCATTATTGAATTAACTGTTCATGATAAGAAGTCAAACTTTTCCTTCCATTTGAAGGGCAAGAGTGTTCAACCACTTTTATTAATTTTCATCTTTGAAAGTAGTTTGTATGATTCAGTTGAATTTCCTCAATGCATTGATAAAGATTATTTGTTATACACTCTGAGAAACAAGATTTTTTTCTTTTTAATCCCTTTATTCAGGGTGGAGTTGGGGGCAACTGAATCTAGCTAAGCATTTACTGGCTGGATGCTATACCCGATGCCTAAGCAGAGTTCACAGCAGATATTTTCTCTTTGCACCCTGATAAACATCTTCACCTCTAGGCCACTATGCCACTCAACAAGATAATATTTGGAAGAAACTCAGAATGACACTTCCTTGATTCATTGGGATATGAGAAGTAGGGAGATAAATCACTATCAGACTTGCAACATTTTGTTATTATAGCCAATCTTAATAAAATAGTTCTAGTTTTTATGAAGTTGATTTTCTGGCGTAGTGTACCTAATGGTCGCTGACATATTTCTTGGGGCTCCATGCAAGGTAGAGTAATCCCTTGAAACTTTATTATCTTTCATCCTTGATATTCATACAGAAACTTCTTGTTTACCCAGTGAATCAATGTCTTCATTCCACTCTGGAAGCAGCAGTGTTCAGTAGCTAAAACTGTTTTAAATCCTATTTTGAATTCTTCTTCCCCATTCAGCTTTTACTGTATGTCTGGGGGTTCAGGTGAGTGGATTCAGATTATGTTTACTTGCTCCATTCTGTCATAGATACTTCATCCGAAATAGATTGAAGAGTTCTTCTAGCAGTCATTTTCAACAACAATAAGAGATCAAGCCTTGTGTTACCACATATTGGAGCAACTATATGGATCCAACTATTCTTCTCCATGAATATCATTCAGTTAATTTGCCACAATCATATGACTCCAATATCCCATAAAACAATGTTCAAACTGTAACCATAGCAAGTATTTAGGTACCAGTTGCAGAGTTCTTCCCAGTTCGGACCAGTTCACCCGAACTGGTAGCAAACTGCTGGTGACATCATGATGTCATCACGGAACCGGTTTGGTCAGTGATGGTCTGTGGGTGCCGCCATCTTTTTTATAAAAAAATTTCAGAAATTTTTTTGACATTTTTTTTTCAATTTTTTTTCTTCTGCGCATGCACAGAAGCTAAGCTTCCAGCACTGCACATGCATCGCCATCTTGTTTTTGGCTTTTTTGGGGGGGATTTTTTTATTTTTTGCCACTGCGCAGGTGCTTTGCGCCATGCGCCCACGAGGAGTAGCCACACGGCGCGGGAGGAAGCAAACCGGCAGCAACCCACCCCTGACCAGTTGGTGCTACTGAAATGTCTAGCAAGGGGAACACCTCTGTTCTTTCATCCAGTTTAAAACTAAAGTCATCAAACAGAATGACAAATATAATTTCTGCACATGCTTGCGTCTTAAGCCTGATTGAGAAAGATAGAAATAATATCCTTTATCTAGGATTCTGTGCAGCTGATTCACTACCCCAGTGTCCCAAATCTTCCTGAGAGTAAAGGAAAATTGGAGTGCAGGAGAAGAATTGTTTTAAGAAGCTGGACTTCTGAAAAAGGACTTTCTTTAAGGCAAATGGGATTTCTTGTTTTCTCAAAGATTCATTAATAACCTTGGATACTGGCTGCCCAGCTGACCAAATCAGTTGTGCTGAATATGGTCTAAACCACAAATGGCAAAAGCTATACTTTGGAGAAGCTTATTCACTTCCACAACTTCCATAAACTAAAAAGCATACCAAATCACTTGCAGGTCATTGCTCCCATCACTTCATTAGATTCTGGTATATATTTAATGATGCAAAGTTCCCAGGTATCCCTTTTACATGTCAATCTTTGTGAAAGGGACCTATACTATTGATAGTGCAGTAATCTTACGTAATACCAAATATTTTTTTAAAAATGTAAAAGAGATGCATTACAAATTTATAAGCTAGGTAGTTTTCAGAAGAAATGTGTGGTGCTTGCTATTGTAAAGCAATTTTATTTTGCAATTCTGCCAGGGGCATTTATATCCATGTGTATCTGATCCTTGAAAATTGGAATAAGTGACTAACATTTGTAAAGATTGGCTTTTGCAATTTCTTTCAAGTTTAACATTAATGCAATGTTCTATTAGCAAAGACTTTCTATAATTATGAAATATGAAACTGCTTGATTTCTACATAAGCAGCAATCCAACAATATGAGATAATCATGTTTTATGGCATGTCCTCCATATATGATTCCCTAATGTAAAATTTGCATTTGCACACTCAGTAGGCTCAGACGTTTGTCGCTTTGCGCTCGCGCGTGTCACTTCCTGGAAATGATTTCTGCACATGCGTACTACTAAAAAAAAGCTTCTGTGCATGCTCAGAAGCAAAAAACAAGATGGCAGCGCCTATGGCACTGCCGGAAGAACTGGCTCGGGGCGTGGTAGGCCTGGGTCACTGCTGGTTCCAGCGACCCAGGCCACCAAGTTACTGTCAGTTCTATAGAACCGGTCTGAACTGGGAGGAACCCACCTCTGCTTTGTCCTAAACTCATTAGGTCATTCTGATTGCAATGGTTTGATTAATACATTAAACAAAGCTTTACAAAGGTGCTGCATTTCATTTCACTGTAAGTTTTAATGGCTTATAATAGGTGCTTGAACTATTCCAGCTCATATAAAAACAGTGATCTCATCATTAATAATTATTGATGAGAGAAAGACATAATTCATAATATGATTTCATTCCTAAGTGAGACAGTGAACCATAAAGTCAAATTTTGCTGTATGACTTAAAAGCATTCTTGCTTCCAATGATATCCAAACACTGACATTCAGTGCTACTTCAGTGTTTAAATATTTCTATTAGCAGGCATACATTTTCAGACATTTCTTGAAAACCTAAATAGTAACCAACTCAACCAACTTTTTAAAAAATGTATACATATTTTAATGTTTATATTGTATTTTTACTTGGCTGTTCACCGCCCTGAGTCCCCGGAGAAGGGCGGTATATAAATGTAACTATAAATAAATAAATAAATAAATAAATAAATAAATAAATAAATAAATAAATAAACTACAGTTTATGTGTGCTAGAAAAGATATTTGAATTAATTTAGTTATGAGGATTACTTTGTCCATGGATATTTCATTTAGCATCATCAAGCAACTCTATTTTTAAAATTATTTTAACTTTTAATAAATTTGTAAAGTAACTGGGTTTTAATTTCAGTTATTCTTGAAAAATAAAAATAGCAAGTAGTTGCACACTAATTATCCACTTCAGCAGAAATACATTCGTATGTACATATATATGGGCAGTTAATAGCCTGAAAAAAGGTCAAGGAAGCAGAATCAATTATCTTCCATGCACTTATCATTCTCATGGTAACATTATTGAACATTGCAATTAAAAAGCTAAGAATTGATACAAACTGAAAAAAGAAAAGAAAAGAAAAAAGAATTAAAGAAAGAATCAAAGAAAGAATCAAAGAAAGAAAAGAAAAGACTTCCCCCTTCAAAACTAGTATATACAATTTTGTTTATTTATCACCTGTACTTAAAATATAACAAATGTTATCTTCTTCCTATATCACATCTCTTATTATAAATAAATATTTAAAGCCTCATTGTTCAGACATAATCAGCAATAGTCCATTAAGGATCACAAGAGATAGCAACATATGTATTTTAACCTTGATCAAATAAACCAACTGTATATTCTTTCCTTTGTCATGCCTTTGGATTCAGACTCAGTTACAGCACAGACTGCTTCAGATATTTTCTTTTTGCCTCCCCGCCCTCCCCACTGCTATTCCATCTAAGATTTCTACTCCACCAAAGTATATGATTAGAAAACAGGCATCCAGATGCTAAACTGACCAGCAAAGCTTAAGGAAATATTGGCAACACTTATGCACATTTAGTAGGGAGAGAATTAAAATCTTACAGTAACATTTTTCTCTTTCTAGAAGCAACTTGATCATTTGGCTTCACATGCTGTGACTTTTGCCTGATATCCAGTTATTTATGACCCCAGCTTGTTAACTGACTAAGACTTCATCTCTCCCTAGCATTAGCATCATAAATCTTTGTCTTGACCTTGGATTGCTTCACTTGGAATTCATCTTTCTCCAGCTATGTTCTTATCTTCAAGTAATCCCTTTCCCCCATTTTTGCTTTTTTCTCTACTATCTCCTGCTGCCTTGTTCTCAAAACTCATTGCAACAAATCCTCCCTTTAACACCACCTGTGATTAGGAACTGTATCTGGCTCCTGAATGAGTGTTAAGAAATCCAGGACATGAAATCCTTTTACTTTTAACAACCTTAATTCTTCAACCCCTCAAATAGTGTTCTAGAAATATGCTTATTTTTTTTCTTGGTCCCTTCTCACAAAATTCTTCACAATTTTGATGCCTTTTTTGTAAATCCAATATAAGAAAATTACCTAGATTACTTTTTGGTTTGGTAAGGCATTTTCTTAGCTTGTTATTTTTAGATCCACTTTCAAATCAGTCTCAGACCTGTCCAGTAAAGCTTGGTTCTCTTCCATATCATCTCTGAAACACAGTCTGTCTATAATGGCTGATATTTTAAAAAATTAACTTCTGGTTCCATTGTTCACAAATAATCTTCAATACATCCAATATTAAAATATTTTAATTCCATATTAGTCAAGTTTTCAGTGCTCTTTTCCTTTAATTTTAATATATAATTGGTTCTTTTAGTGACCAATCTTCAAGTCCATTTATATCTTTACAAAATCAATATTCTAATCACCTTTTTGCTGTTTATTTAAAAAAAGTTCTTAAACGTCTATAAGACTTTATTTATTTATTTATATTGTTCTTATAGGCCGCTCAATCCCGCAGGACTCAGGGCGGCATACAACAAAAAGAAAGAACAATCAATAAAAACACAATAATAACAGTTTAAAAAAATTACAAAAGTTAAAAACCAATCATCAATCATACATGGGGGAATTAAGCTCTATTTCACCCCGCCTGCAGGAAGAGCCATGTTTTCACAGCTTTACAGAAGACCAGCAGGGTGGCGATAGTCCGGATCTCTGGGGGTAGTTGGTTCATAGAGATGGGGCACCCACAGAGAAGGCCCTTCCCCGTGGTTCCACCAACCAGCATTGCTTGGTTGATGGGACCTGGAGGAGACCAACTCTGTGTGACCTAACTGTCATAGGGAGGTATGCAGTAGGATGCGGTCCTGAAGGTATATTTATATTGATATTTCAGTACGTAAAACTTCCAGTATCAAGATTGTGTGGTTGGATCCGGCCCACAGGGCTGTCCTGAAAATTGTAAAGGGCCAGCCCAGTGTGGCTTCGGCTCAGTCTATCCAGTGCAAAGAGGAAACATTGGGCCAGGGTGGCTTTGGCCGGTCTACCCAATGCAAAGAGGAAACATGCCAGCAGTTTGGGGAGTGGCATCAAGCTGGCCACACCCACCCAGTCGACCATGCCCTCTCAACTCCCCAAGGTCAACCACAGCCCTAATGTGGCCCTCAATGAAATAGAGTTTGACACCCCTGCTCTAGAAAGAGTGCAGAGAAAAGCAATAAAGATGATTAGGGGCCTGGAGGGTAAAACATATGGATGGTTGCAGAATTGGATATGTCTATGTTAATGAAAAGAAGGGCTATGAGTGATATGATAGCAGTGATCCAATATCTAAGGGGCTGTCATAAAGAAAAGGGGCTCAACCTATTCCCAAAGCACCTAAAGGCAGGACAAGAAGCAATGGAAAGAAACTAATCAAAGAGAAATCAACCTGGAGATAAGGATAGATTTCCTGACAGAACAATTAATCAATGGAATGGCTTGTCTTCAGAAGTTGTTGGTGCTCCATCACTGGAGGTTTTTAAAAAGAGATTGGATAATCACTTGCCTGAAATGGTACTGCAGGGGTCTCCAACCTTGGCAACTTTAAGACTTGTGGACTTCAACTCTGGGAGTTGAAGTCCATAAGTCTTAAAGTTGCCAAGGTTGGAGACCCTTGGTATAGAGTGTCCTACTTGAGCAGGGGATTGGACCAGAAGATCTCCACAGTTCCTTCCAACTCTGTTTTTCTGTTAATGAAAAGGCCTTTCTGTTAAAGTCAATTCACAACAAAACGTCTTGGGTTAAGTTGGACTTTTGTGATTATCCATAAGTACCCACAATAATTGTTGTTGAAGCCTCATAAAATGCCAGACTTCTAATGCTAACATTAATCTAATGCTAACAATAAAATGATACTGCACCACTACTGTATATTCTTTCAGAGGAGAAGCAGCTGGAATTTCACAACTCAAGCATGGGAACAATAAGGCCGACAGAAAATGAAGAGTTTTATGAGAAAGATCAGAGTTGGACAGGAATGCTGACTTTCACCCTCATAGACCAAGCATCAAGATAATTTTAGCAATTTTCTCTTGTTTGAGAAAGGCAAGACTCCAAACTTTCTTGAAGGATAACATAGAGACTATCTTTTAGGTCAAACATTCTCTAAACAAAAAGACCGCCAAGTTACCAATTGACTTATGTAAAGCCAGCAGGAGAGACAATGCTTTCCATTTATTGCACAGTGTGTCAAATGTATGATAGGTTACCTGCTGGGGATAAGTCATGAGTATTCAGTAGACCTAGCTTCTAGTCTCTCAGAGACAAAATTTGTATCCTTGAATCAAGGTGGTTGAACTTTAGATGGTTGACAAAACTTTATAAAATGTATTTATCCTATTCCAAGAATTATAGGCCTCTGTACTGTCATAGGCAAAGAAGGTCTCATGGAAAAAATAATATCTTTCAAACAGAAAGAAAATGTTTTTATAGGATAAAATTATTGGATATTTTATAGGATAAAATCCAATTCTTGGATGATAAACCCACATTGTTTTATACCAAGGATAGTCCACCAAGAGATGGAAAGCTGTTACAGGTGGGTAATTTGATCATTCGAATCATATGGATTTTTGACATTTGTGTATATTTCAGGATGGCTTGTGTGCTTCATACAAAGGTTCTAGGCATGTAGGTAAATTGCTGGACAATGATGAGGCAAAGATGGCAGACATTGTCATCCCTCCTGGGTAAATTATACAAGAAATCTAACTAAATGAGCTAAATCTACTTTTATTGTAAGGCTACATTAACAGAATCTTGTAGGTTTTTGTTACAAGAAGAAAGTTGTAAGTTCAAAAGTGCAAAACTTCCCATTACCACTGCTTGATCCAATAGGAAAGGTCATTTCACTCTGTTCAACAACAGAGTGGTCAATGCCTGGAACACTTTACCTGACTCAGTAGTTTCTTCCCCAAACTCCAAAAACTTCAACCTCAGATTATCTACCATCGACCTCACCCCATTCCTAAGAGGTCGGTAAGGGGAGTGCATAAGCGCACAATCGTGCCTACCGTTCCTGTCCTAATGTACCCATATATTCATACCTCTTTTACTCTTATTCATGCTTGTACTATTACATATATATTCAATCATGTTTTACTGTTTAAACTTTGCTTATAATCATATATGCTTGACAAATAAAACAAATACAAAATACAAAAATTTCTAAGTCCAAAAATAGAGAAAGCGGAGGCGGAGGCGGAAAATGGGGTGTGCGGAAGCGGCAATAGGTGGCAGCGGCAATGGGCGGCGATGGGCAATGGTAATCCCCACAGCCTGGAACAGCTGATAGGCGATATTCAAGGAGGCAGATCCAACTGCTAATCAGCTGCTTGTGCTAAATCAGGCTGTGCTGAAGCTGACTAGGCTGTTTGTTGTTTGCTGCAAGGAGGCAAATTGCTGGGAAGCAGAGGCCGAAGGGTGGGGGCTGATAGTTGGATGGGGCTTCAGCAACATTCGTGGTATAAGACACACAGACATTTCCACCCACCTTTTTTTGGGCAGGGAAGTGTATCTTATACACCGAAAAATACCATACATTGCTTCCTTCTGTTCAACATCTTTGGGTCAGAAGTGATGTGTATTTCATAAATAACACTTGGAAAAAAGGTACACAACTTTTCCCATCCTTTTAAATCCCTGCTTTCTACAATAGAATTTCTTCCCAATTTTCAGTCTCTTACTCCTGTATCTGCTTCTACTTCTGCAAGAGCAAGCTGAAGCAATAAGCTTTGATTTTCTTTCAGAGACTTGATACACGATCATTTCCAGTGCTGGAAATCTGGAGTACTTCTAACTTTACTAAAAGCACTTGCGCTTGTGTAATGTTCTACTTGTAAAATATGCCATTAACTAAAATGCTGTGCTACACTGGTTTATCTTACCTCTACATATTACTAGATTACAGGTTTTAACAATTTAACACATTAGTTATCATCTATCTACAGTAATGAATTTTGGGATCTGAATCGCTTTTAATTCCCCTTTCACTCTTAATGGTTTTTGCATTTTATTTACATTTCCATCAAAGGATGGGTGAAAACAAATTCATTTGGAAAAAACATTTATGGATTTCTGGCATTCAGTTGTGCTAATTTCCTACTTATCTTCTGAGATAAATTGAACCAAAAGGAAATGATTTTAATTGCTTGTGTTAGTTGAGATTATTGTTCTAAATGGCTATCCTGAGTGAACTGCAGAGGCACTGGATATTTTTCTGTCTTAAATTGTAGTAACAGTGATCTGCTATTTCTTTTAAAGCATCTTTAGAGTAAAGATATTTCTATCTCTTGTGAGTTATCTTTACTGTAATAGATGGCTCTTCTTTTTTCCATGAGTCTTACACTCTTAAACTTTTGTTGAGAGAAGATATGCTATATCTTTTCAGTAAAGACAAACCATTCAATAGTTGCATTAATATTTATGAGTTGGGGTCCTTGGTGCTGTCTGAGCTTGGTTTTTTTCTTGCAAACTAGTACTGATGATATTACCTAGTTTGGGTAATGAAATGTCTGCAAGAAACAACTAAACTCAAAGAGCACCAATGACCCTTCATTTCAACCCTGAGCTACAAATATTCTCCTTTATTGATTTATGAGTTATTCTGAAATATGCTTCTAAACATTACAGCTAAGTATATGTTACCAGGTTTAAGATTTCTTGCTCCTCTTTCTTTCCTCTTACTTTTTGGTGAAGTACTTTCAGTCTGGGATGTGGCTGGGAAATAGCAACCTATGTGTAATCTCTAAAGAGAATAATAATCCCTCTTTTCTTAAAATTGGGGAATAATATGCAGCACTTACAAAAAGTAAACTCTTCCTGTAGCAAACAAGGAGAAAATGTTTGTATAAATAAAGTTTTTAGAAATAAAGATTGGATAGGATGCTTGTTCAAAGCCTTTGGCTTTGCATGGCTGAATGGCAAACTCATTCAGGAGGGAAGGACAAAATATTAGAATTCCTTTGTAACAGACATGTTTGGCCTTATCTTTGTTACATTTCATGCTGTCAACGTGGAGAGTGTACCTCAGACACAGGCTTATTAATGGCTTGAAAATATAGATGGTTTATTTTAGACAAAAAAAATGTTTTTCCCCTTCAGAACAGTTCATTCTTTCTTAATGGTATGGAATTGCTTCTTACTTTATTCCAAGGTTGAAAGTGAGAGCATAAATGTAGAACTCCAGATGCTTTAGACTACAGTATGCTGGGGTGTTTTTTTTTTTAATACAATGGAACTTTGGCAAACCCTTGTAACAAAGAATGAAGGAAGGGAAAGGAAGATTTTATGGAACAAAGTTTTTGCTTTTAAAAAACAGATGGTTTCTGAAACACTTTGCCAACCCACACAATTCATTCCAAGTGCACGCTGTAGAGCCTTCTCTTCCAATTCTATTTCTACATTTAACGTTTTTAAGGCCTTAAAAAATACCACTCAGTCTTTATTTTATTCTCCACGTGACCCGCTCTGGGTCTAGTGGCTGAAAAGAATGTGGTTTAAAAAAATAAAAACAAATTACACAGGAGAAAAAAAATGTTTTTCTTTTTCTTTTTAAAAAAAGGAGCTATTTTTAACCTGAAGGCCTTTAGATACTTTTTCCCCTTTCCCCTTTTTTCTCTTTTTCCACATTCAGAATATTTTTTCTATCATATCATCAAATATTTATATTATATTAATTATCATATTATTTTAGCTATATAATCCAAATTGCTATCAAGCATCTTAACCTTGGAAAAAATTTCTTATGTACAAGTCACATGTAAGTGAAGTCTGGTTTTCTCTTTTCTAAGTCTTTCACTCACTGATACATTCACTCTTCCAAATACAATTTTCCAGGCCAAAAATAAAATAAAATAAATAAACTATCTAATAACTTAGATATTTGAGAGGCATGGTGGCTCAGTGAATTAATGATACTGGAGATGGTCTCTGCTCCAGCGGTTCGAGTCCTACCACTGTGTGTAGGTGTGAGCTCCTGTCACTCACATCAGCTGAATGACAATTTATTTCAACCCCCTGCTGGATATTTTATCTTTTCTTTCTGTTTTTTTTCCTTTGATCTGTTGGAAAAAAAATCCATCTGGTTCAGTTCCAAGCTGGGAGAAAGATGCTGGAAACAACATGGAGGCTGATTGGAAATAAAGGTTTAATGTTGAAACAGAACCACCAGGGTTTGTGGTTCTGGTGCAGCTGACAAAATGGTTGGATGAGTGGATAGATCTTTATAGGTTTCTGTGACTTTGAAATTTGAACTGTTCTGGGGGTGGTGCAATGAAGGGACTTGTGTTCTGAAAGGGTTTGGGGCATTTCCTATTGTGGCTATTGGCTTTCGTCCTATGTTGGATCTTGGATGTGGGGCTACTTTCTAATCCTACCATTCTGCCTTTGTTAGCTGTCAAACTTTGCTGCAAGGAGTTTCAAAATATCCTGTCTTGAATGGATTACCAAATCTGCATTTCTAAAAGTTGGCCTCCTCAGTTTCTGCTTAGGAGCGGGAGACTGGTGTTGGTTTCTGCCTCCCTTAAGATTTTCCCATTTCTCCTTTAGAGAAAATATTCTATTCACCTTTTTTAATATTTGCCAAAATATTTCATTCTTCTGGGATGGAGTGGGGTGGGGTGGGGTCTTCCCACAAATTATTGCATGCACTACAGCTGAATCAAACCAGGCTTCCATTGAAAAAAGTGGATATAGATGTGATTTGGCCATGAAGATAATGATTACCCTAAATTCATAACTCAATAACTATATAGAATATGTAGTCTTTCAGGTTCAAAGAAGACATGTTGTTTGAATTTTGTGTCAGGCTCTGAACCACAGAGTCTAACATAATGGGGGCCCTACAGTGGTGTAGGGTCTTTCTCAACATCCTTGTAGTACTTGCATGGACAACCTCAAGGTCTCTTCCCAATCCCCAGTATACCGTAGAGCAACTGGCAAGACATATGGTGATTGTACCGTCTGATAACACATCTGTGCTCTGATAATCAGGAACTCAATGTTGGTGGACTTCAGAAACTCAAGGAAAAGGAGAAGCACCTCCATTTCTCAAAATGGCCTTCTAGTATCAACCAAAATAATATAATTAGAATGCAGAACTGTACTATCCTACCTACCAATACATTTTCACCTGAGGTTTAAGAATTATTCAGCTGAATGATATGTTGTTTACACTTAGCCACTTCTGTGGCAATCCAGCTAGAATATTTCTTTTAAAAATCATACATATTCTACATGCCTCAGGGCATGATGTATGTACAATGATTTAAAAAAAGTTTTAAATGGCTAACACTGTTCCAAGAGAGCTACTTTTTAGTGAGTCAGGAATATTTATTTCACTGCTTTCAAGTTAAAAGGCTGCACATTTTAATTAATGCTTGGATTGAGCTGAAGTGCAACAGGCTTCAGCTTAGCCCAAGCAAGACTCGGTGGCTTTGGACATTTGGACTTCCTAGTTCTGGGGATTTTTGATTTTGGATGTTGTGGCACTGCCTGAAACAGAACTACGGTGAAATTTGGGAATCCTCCTGGACTCAGGGTTCCTGCTCAAACATCAGATGGTAACCATGGTTAGAAGGGACTTTACACAGCTTCATGCTATGCATCAGTTGTGCGTCTTCTAGATCAGAGGTCCTGTTCATGGTTACTCTACATGGGACTGTCCTTAAAGAGCATTTGGAGGGTTTGGTGGTGCAGTATGCAGTGGCCCAGAAAATGAATGATGTTGGTTATTTGGTGCATGTGACACCACTTCTCTGCAACATGCATTAGCTACAAGATTTCATCATGGTACAATTCAAGGTTCTGGAAATCACTTGTAAAGGCCCACATTGATTGGGCCAGGTTACTTATAGGACTGTCTATTCCCTGTTGTTTCTATCCATCTTCTCTGATCTGGCAGTTGGAGCGTATTGCAGATATCATCAGCCAAGAAAAATGTTCATTGTCACGGCTCAAAGAAAAAGCCTTTTCTGCCCTGGCACCTGCCCTCTGAAACATCAACTCCCCTGAGATTAGATTGGCCTTTACCTTGCTGGCCTTCCACAAGGCTTGGAAGACTTGACTCTGTGCCAGGCCTATCGGATGTGACCCATTTCTTGGCTGTGTGGTGGACTTTTTATGATTCACCAGCTGCTGCATACTTGCTGTTCTATTTTTATTTATTATATATATATATATATATATATATATATATATATATATATATATATATATATATATATATATATATATATATATATATATATATATATATATATATATATATATATATATATATATATATATATTATTTGTTTTTACTTTGCGAGCTGCTCAGAGTCATGCATTTAAGATGGGCAGACATGTAAATTGAATAAATAAATAAAGTGGGATGTGAAGTCATGCATGTTTTCATCCCATAATGTATGTGTGAAGCAAACTATCATGAAATGTATTCCTTGGAGAAAGTATATTAATGTATTTCTTGGAGAAAATAGAAGGGAGCAAGAGAGGAATAAAAAATAGTATAAGAAAAAGCAAAGATGGGAGAAAGAATGTAATAGAGACTAAAAGACTGCCAACAAGAGAGAACTGTGACCCCACCTACTTCAGTTTCTGATTACATCTCAGATAATTTCTGACCCATCCACCTATTGGCATATACCCCCGTCAAAACATATAATGAGGCAATGTGTGTATTGAGAGTAAAAATGATGCCATACATGATTTATAAGGCCTTGATTTGAATTCTACTTAAATAAGTTTTCCAAGTAATTTCCAAGTAAAGGTCTTAAGTATGCTATGCAAAACACTTAACAGGCGAAAAGAATTCAGTGCCATTATTTTCAATCTGCTAGATCATGATCTGGAGTTGGTGTTGTCAAAGGCAAACCCATTAAATACAAAAACTTTGATTCAGTCAAGAAAATAGCCACAACTACATTTCTCTCTTCTTTTCTATTCCTTTGTGCCTTTTTATGTATAACAATCACAGGCTTTCTATTGTCACCATCTGCTTGCTCAGGTCTTGAGAACATCACATTCTGTGTCCTACCATTAAACTTTGGCAATCTGTATGCTGCTTTCTCCAATTAACTGTAGCAATCTATGTGTTACTGTCAGCAGTTGCCAGCAGACTTATTATCGGAAAGGCTGGAAATTACTGTGAGAAGTTTGTCTAGCTTTTCTTTATTTCTTCAGAACATAGAGCAAGCTAAATGCAGCACAATAGATGTACAGATGGGAATTAAAATGAGGAATATGAGGTAATAAATTTCCTGAAGCTAGTAAAGACTAAAATTTCACAACTCTTGAATGGCGACTACTTACTCCCATGTAAGGTGTTCTGAATTCTAAATCAGAAGAAAAATGGACTATAAATACATTAAATAAATAATTATCATGAATTCAATACCCATATTAATGTGTGTGTGTGCCTTTGAGTGAGTGTTGAATGTTAACAATTATCTGTACTAGTCCCTGTACTTTCCTTGGCAAAATTTCAGGAGCAATTTGCCATTACCTCTCTCCTAGGGCTGAAAATGACTGGCCAAAGATCAGCCAACTGGTTTTATACCTAAGGTGGGTCTAGAATTCATGATTGGTCAGATTGACACCTGAACCATTACACTAAGCTGTCTTATATTAGTTATACCCTGCTCTAAATCATGGGTGTCAAACTGGCGGCCTGGCGGATGCATCACACACACACACCCCAGCTCCGCAAAGGCAAAAAATGTCATGATATGTCATGTGATATCACAATTTCCAAATTCATTTCTTTTCCAAATTCCAATTAAGTTTCAACAGCTTCCTTTATAAAATTATCAATAACATGTTCATCATTGACCCACAATTCAGTTTCAAATTCAGTTTTTGTATACTTAAAATCATGGCTTTCCTTATCTAGGTTAAATCTTTCTATTCATTGGAAATATTTAATTTAATTTAATTTAACCTTGAGCCGGTGAGATTTGAACAGCTGAACTGCTGAACTGCTGAACTAGCAGTCAGCTGAACTTGCAGTGCTGCTTTTAACCACTGCGCCACCTCAACTATTCTTTATCAGAGACACAGTAAGGTCATATAGTTTTGATACGGAAGACATATTGTCAGGTTGCTCCAACTTATGGTGGTGTAAGTGGAAGAGGAGAAGGAAAAAGAATATAAGCTTCATATTAATAATCATCATCATAAATATAAGCTACAATATACAATATATAATATATGCTACAACAGTATTTCTGATACCTGGCAAGCTTAAGATGCATGGACTTCAGTTCCCAGAATTTCCCTGCCAGCATTGGAAAATCTGGGCATTAAAACCACACATTTAAACTTGATAGGTTTGAGCAACACAATGCTACCATTGCCTTTTTAAAAAATAAATTTTGTATAATTAAATAATAGGGCTTCTTTACTCTTTCTCTTTTTTTCATTCTCATGAATAAACCCTAACCCTGAAAAACTTCAGATTGGCACTTCCTTCAAAAATTGTAAAACATATCTATGTACTCTGCATCTTGACATTGATTGACTTAATTCAATATGTTGCAGAGATGGGTTTCAGCAGGAGAACTGGTAACAGAAACTTTGAGTAGTTTGGAGAACCAGTAGCAGAAATTTTGAGTAGTTTGGAAAACCAGTAAATACCACCTCTGACTAGTCCTGCCTCTATTCTCTGCCTCCCGAGTCCCAGCTGATCAGGAGGAAATGGGGATTTTGCAGTAACCTTCCCCAGGAGTGGGGAGGGAATGGAGATTTTACAGTATCCTTCCCCTGCCATGCCCACCAAGCCACACCCACTAAACCACACCACACCCACCAAGCCATGCCCACAGAACTGGTAGTAAAAAAAATTGAATCCCACCACTGATATGTTGCATATAAAAACTCTTTTTGTATATAAAAACTTTGGGTTGTATGCAAATATTTCAAGGTAATCAGTATTTTGATAGCTTTTAGATGTTATTAAAATATTTGCCAGTGCAAATGTATAAAAATATTATTTCACATCTCAGGTCAACAGTTGACTTTGAAGTGTTCAATCTCATTGTTTTAATGAATGTTCAATATATGAAAAACAGCTTGATATTTAGAAATATTACCAAAGAAATGCTGCTAAATTATGCAAAATGAAATCTGATAACAAATCTTTTATTGTAAGTGTATTTGGAAACCACTCAAGTGATAATACCCAATTAAGAAACTATTTCTTCAAAGAATTACAGCATGAAATAATAGTTAAATCTCTGTTTATGAAAAGCTTTTCTTAAGGTTCACTAAACAATGCAAATAATACATTTTTGTTCTGGATAACTGGTGCACCTATTAGTTATTTACAAGTTAGGAAGACAAGCTTATTTTTAAAATATATGTCTCCACAACTGACAAATTTGATGTTCATATTAGAATATCTGTATTCAAAATCTTATTCCTAAAATATTAAAATATTTCAGAATTCATTAGCTACTAGCTATGTGTTAAAACCTTGATGCTAACAGGATAGAAGACTCTAATTTACTTTAAATAATAGTGAACAAGATAGATGTATTCTGCAGCATTGGATTACATGAATAAATGCATTTCCTAATTCTGTGATTCAAATTAATCAGACTAAGTACATATTAGCAAATGGTTCCAATATGCAATAGTATTAGGAAATAATTTATTCAAGAAATTTTAAGCTGTAACACTTAAAGCTGTAAGAGCCGAGGTGGCGCAGCAGTTAGAGTGCAGTACTGCAGGCTACTTTAGCTGATTGTGATCAGCAGTTCAGCTGTTCAAATCTCACTAGCTCAGGGTTGACTCAGCCTTCCATCCTTCCGAGGTAGGTAAAATGAGGACCCAGATTGTTGGGGGCAATGTGAATATACATTGCTTAATGGTGTAAACCGCTTAGAGAGTGCTTGCACTATGAGGCGGTATATAAGTCTCACTAATAAATAAATAAATAAATAACATTGATATTTTTGCCACATGCTCATCCTTCTTCTACTTCTGTTTAAGCAGTTGTTGAAGTGCTTCAAAATGCTGAAAAGCAAGTTTCATTTGAATATGAGAACAGGGGAAAAAAATAAACATTGATTTCACCCAGAATGATTGCTAGGGGCAGAGTGGTCATTTTTTACATTTATGCAATCTTCTCCTACAATCAGGGGTGGGTTCCTCCCGGTTCAGACCGGATCACCCGAACCGGTAGCGACCCACTGGTGATGTCACCGTTGGTGCCGTTCCATGTGCGCTGCCATTTTTTTTATTTTGTGTGAATTTTTCCCCTTCCGCGGCTTGAAAAAGGGCCCTCCCATCTGCCCGCGGGTGAATTCTGACCTTTATTTCTTCACCCGAAGCACAGCTGATGAGCTCCTCAGCTGTGTTTCGGGTTAATTCCTGCTTCTGAGCATGCGCGGAAGCCAAATCGCATGATGGGTCATGCTGCGAACCAGTGGCGAAGGTAAGTGGAACCACCCCTGCCTACAATGTCTTGCCTGGTAACTCCCTGAGCATCTTTCTGGCAACAATACAGCTACTTGTATTGGTTGACTCAGCCTTCCATCCTTCCGAGGTCGGTAAAATGAGGACCCAGATTGTTGGGGGCAATATGCTGAACTCTGTAAACCGCTTAGAGAGGGCTGTAAAGCACTATGAAGCAGTATATAAGTAAAGTGCTATTGCTATTGCTATTACTTAGTTGCCTTTGGTTATAAAAGCTTTTATTTTGACACACTGTTTTTCAACCTTGACAACTTTAAGCTGTATGGACTTTAATTCCCAGAATTGGCTGGCTGAGGATTCTGGGAGTTGAAATCCACACATTTTAAAGCTACTGAAGTTGCAAAATACTTCTGTACAGGATCTATGGACTTCTGGGGAAGTAATGGTGGACTGAAGATGTGTCCGAAGAGAGTGAAGTCGAAGGCTAATGCAGAAACAGGAATGTGTGAATGGATTGGCTCTGGAGCAAGTGCAGAGGCAGGATTGCCCACAAATGCTCCACACAAAGGCTCCACATGAGGAAACTGTAATATAGTGGTCTCTTGCGTCATGGATCCTGTTCGGTTGGTGCCGGACCGTGGGCGCCGCCATCTTTTTTGGAGAATTTTTGGTGAATTTTTCCATTTTTGGATGGCTTCTCCTCTTCCATGGCTTGAAAAAGAGCCCTCCCACCCACCCCCAGGTTAATACTGACCTTTATTTCTTCGCCCGAAGCACAGCTGATCAGCTTCTCAGCTGTGCTTCAGGCTGAATCCTACTACTGAGCATGCGCGGAAGTGAAATTTCACAGGGGGAACGTGTGCATGCATGCGAGCGGAGCAAGCAAGCGCGCGTGCAACGTCGCGATGCGAACCTGTGGCGAAGGTAAGTGGAACCCACCCCTGATGCAAAGAAACTTGAGAAAGGCAATTTTCAGTATGTTGGATGAGTTTCCTTCAATTCTGGATGAAAGAAGTTTCATGCAAGTTTAGGAACTTTTAGTTAATTGTGAACAAAGAACAAAAGAATGACCAGAAGATTTTAGAAAGTTATAAACAGATTAAAGGGCCATATAATATTTCCTGTGGGAATTTTACACATATATGTGTATGTCTGTGTATACACAGAGGGAGTGGGGGGGGGAGAGAATTTGAAACTAACTATAAGAAACTGTGTTGTGGAAAAGTGTTATTGATTAGTTTTAAAAAGGCACATGATAAAAGTGGGCTTTGAAGTTTGATTAAAGGGAACCAGAGAGAACTAAAAATTGCATTTAAAGGAGAAGTGACTCATTAATACAATGGAACAATGTTTTTAAACTGTGGAAAAAATTCAGGCATATCTGGCAACAGATTTTACAGAGAATAATGTGGATTTGATTCATAATGTGAATTCATAATCTTGAATATGGATCTGAAAGTGGATTTAAAAATGCCAGACCACAAAAATGACAGAAACATCCTCTTCTATCATTAGATAATAAATATGTTTTCTTTGTAAATTCTTCTGGGAAATTTGAACTAAGTGATTACTTTCTCTCCTAGTAAAAACAGTTTTTATCCTACACTTTACAGACTTTAATTTTATTTACTTATTTATTTGTATTTTTAGCATTGGACTTTAAGTTCAAACAGCTAGTGTCCAAATTTCACTTTGTAGTCATTTTGTTATCCATCATAGGCATTCTACTACGGTATTATTTTTGGTACTTGACCTTCTTGGGACCAGTTGCTTTAAATATATATATAAAAAAGCAAACAAGACCATTTTGCTGCCAAGTTTGCTGAAAACAGCAGTACTACTCCCTTCAGAAACAATTTACACCAGTCCTTCCTTAAAAGCATATATATATATATATATATATATATATATATATATATATATATATATATATATATATATATATATATATATATATATATATATATATATATATATATATATAATATGAAGAATTCTCAGTGTAATAAATATTCTACTAAGGAGGGTGGTTAGAAATATCTTTGTTACAGGGTTTCAAATAATTATAAACTTCTGAAACCATCCTAGAAAAATTACAGCTTATCATATAAAAGATAGGAAGTCAGCTAACTGTTTAATACCGTTCCCCACCATGAGATCTATTAACAATACCGATATCATGGTCATTCTTAATATCAAATTGCCAAAAAACTTTTGTGGACTACAAAACAAGCATATTAAGTGCCTTTGCAGTATCAACCACGTTTACTACAACGAACTATTTAATTTGTCCTTTTGGCTTAGCAAACTTGGCAATCAGAGAAAGCAGAACCCTTTGTCTAATGGTAGTAATATTATGGTTGGTTATGACGGTCCCATATCACAGCTGTCTCCTATCACTGCCTTTAAAGACTAAATTCTGGATACCCCTGAAAATCTCACACCTAATAATATAATCCTCTGTTATATTCAGAAGTGGTGTTATACAACAAGAACTCCATTTCATAGTTTCTAGTAGCCTGCATTTTAGACAGTGCATGAATGTACTTACCATTTTGATTTATACTGGGTTTTTTTAAAAAACAAGGCCATGATGATAGGGAAAGAATCTACAATTGTGGGGGAGGGAGGAGTTTGAAAAGGACACCAAAACAATGTAAGCCAAGAAATATAAAGTCATGATGAATAGGATAAATTTTTCAACAACCAAGTAAAGAGACAACTGGTAAGGAGTAAATTAAAAAAAGAAACATATCTAAACGTGGCTCTTGCCTGCTTAACTTGTTAGCCACTCCTTTTTAGAATTCAAATATATTTTGTATTATAAATATTATAAATATTGCAAAAAGCAAAAGACTTTTTGAAGCAAGGTTGAGGAACATATGAAAGTATGCTGTAAGACACATGTGACTTTGTAGTTTGTCCACTTTTGCCTAAGGAAATTTAGCCATGGTGACCAAAATTTGCTCCTCTAGCTTTTTCAAGACAGTACTTACATTATGGTATTGAAATGACATGTAGATGTACATGAATATAGGTGTGCACAAATTGGTTTGTGCACAATCCAAAATCTCCATTTGCCAACTGATTGGAGTCCTAAGGCTGGGCATTCTTGTTATACTGTAACAATGTGAACGATATTCTTTATTTCCCATCAATAATTCCAAAATACAGAACTTTTATCTCAAATTATGAACATTACCATATTTTGAGAACAGGTACTGAGTTCTCTACTCTGCTTTACATGTACTTCTTAAAATAGAAATCTCTCTAACCCCAAGTAGCTTGAACACTGACAATCATTTATTATTTACTGTAGCTTATGCACCACAAGTAACTCTTTGAGGGGGGGGAAATCACATTCAAACATATTGTGAGATTCTCTAAAGAGGAATGTTTTCATATGTAATTTATCAGAGGGATATTCCTTTCTTATTACAGATTTAAATCTGACACAACCCATCAGACAAATTGCACTGATCTTGTTTCTGCTGCTTTTAAAAGCCAGGTTGGACCACAATTTGTATTTGCACAGATGTTTCGTTGGACCAGGTTTCAACACTCGGGAGATTCAAAGTGCAGTTGAGCATTCCAAATTCAAAACCAACAGAAATTGTTTCTAAAATCCATCAGGCTTGCATTGCCAATGTATAGTATCAATCTCATAGATAACTGACAATATACTTCGTTCACTTGAAAAAAATAATAATTTAATTGGAAGAAGATTATATAGCCTTTGACTCTGTTCAAATTATGTGTCTTCTTTTGATCTATTTGCAAGCACTCAAAAATTAGAATTGAAGAAAAGACTTTCATGTGGAAGGTATTAACTAAGAAATGGAGAAAGGGAATGTTCAGATCGGAAGGAGTCTGAACAAAATTTAATCCCTGAAATTTAACACGGAGATGGCAGAGGAGCTAACAGAGTGAGCAATGATTGTGCCTGCCAGTTTGAGGATTTCTGCCCACAAAGCAGGCACCATATGTTTGGCTTTCAACCAGACAGCAGTCCCAGGGATGAGACACAGAATTCAAAGAGATTCCTCTCAGAAGAGATTACAGAGCAAGAACACTTCAAATAGTTTGCCAAGCTTCTTCAAGAAACAATGCTGGTAATGTCTGATCAGCACTTAGAGTAGTATCTTACAGAACTAATATGTCCCAGGCAGTATCTATCAGGATGACACTTGTACAATAAGAAACAATAAGCAAAATAGATGAAACAGATCAGTGAACATATTCAGATGATATCTCTGTTTATCTTCAATTTATTATAAATACCCCACAGGAATTGTATATTAACTTAATGTTTGCATGTTGTTTGGCCATATATTTTTAGACCCAGTTCCTTGATAGTGTTTTGTACAATACTTACTAAAAATTATGTTCTGCCAGGCATGGATGAGTAATCCAGCATTTGGTTCACATTGCACAGCACAGTATAGTTCAGGACACCAAAATGGAGTTTGGATAATTTGTAGTTCAGTATAGTGCATACACTTAGCCATCATCCTAATATTTATGTGCAGCTATAATAAGATTTCTTTGCTTTAGCACAGCACATTATGTGAACAAAACAAAAACTATAGAGTTTAGCATATTGTGTGAACTGAGCCAAGATAAACATAGTTTATCAAAAGGTCAAAGAGGGACGAGATTTGCTTTGAATTAGTATTATGATGCTTATTAATGAACCTCATTTTGCCTCCTGCATCTCTAAAATTGTCTTTGCATGTTTAATATTAGACATGAAAAAATTATCATATTCATAATGAGATGAAAATTTTCCTCACAAAATGTTCTTTTTAGTTTCCTTTAAAAGGTACTAGGAAATAATAACTGTGCCTGTAGGGAGTTTTCCTTTTTATATTTCAAAAAGAGCACAACATTTTAAATCAAAGGGCATTAGTTAGAAGTTACTTATTTTTTTCATATCTACCCTCTTCCACCCTTTTGCATGTGTTTAGAACTCGGTATTCATTACATTAAAAAGATCAGAGAAGAAATGTTCTAGACTAAACGACTTAAAGACTTTATACTCATAAAATTATAAAAACTGTGCTTGATTATCTCTAAGATTAGGATTGCTCTTTTATGTAGTCCTTCAAGCAATCCTTTGTTAGATTTGCATGAATTTCTTCTCCATCAATACATTTGTCACTGTTTATTTATAACAGGACTAAGATTGGTTTAAATCAGTGTTGATCCATTGGTTATGACAAAATTGACCAACTGGCTTGCCACCTGTTCCTAGGTCAAGGACAGGGGTGGGTTGCTCACTTACCTTGCTACCGGTGCACTGCATGTGCATCACCATGTTTCGTGCGCATGTGCGCTCGCTATGCATGCACGTCCCCTCATGAGATTTCGGCGCGATTTTGCTTCCATGCATGCACAGAAGCAAAAAATCGCTGAAAAATTCACAAAAAAGATGGTGGCTTCTAGGCACCGGTAACCGACCGCACCGGGTTGGTAGCCTCTTGATGACATCACCAGTCTGCCACTACCAGTGCGATAGAGTGGACCGCACCAGTAAGAACCCACCACTAGATGGGCTGAGAGAGAGTGACTGGTCCCAAATCATCCAGCTGACTTACATGTCTTAGCCAGGACTCTCAATCTCCTAGTTTCAAGCCTGGAGCCTTAACCACTAGCTCAAACTATTCATCCAAATAAATAATATTTCTTTTAGATTATTTTGTGTATGAATATAAAAATGTAGATGTTTATATGTGTTACATACATATATATGTAAACATATGTAAAATATACATTCACATAAGAAAATATATAGTATAAGATATCTCACATCCCAAAGCTTTATTTACAAATTTAAACTTCATCTATTGTAGGGCTGTGAACTTTCCAAAAATTATTTGTCAGAAGTGCTTTGAACTTCATCCAATCATAACCCCTCTTTTTTTTGGTTCGTATTATTTATTCTTTAATGAATAAGAGTAATTCTAAAGAGGACACAGCCCTAATCTGTATTTCAAAACTGTATATGTGTAACTTGACAGACTTGAACATTGGGTGCTATCTAACAAAATGAAATTCAATGGTGAAAAAAGTAAGGTTCTACATTTAGGCAAGAAAAATCAAATGCACAGGTACAGTATAGGTGATACCTTTCTCAATAGTAGTAACTGTGAAAGGGATCTTGGAGTCCTAGTGGACAACCATTTAAATATGAGCCAGCAGTGTGCAGCAGCTGCCAAAAAAGCCAACACAGTTCTAGGCTGCATTAACAGAAGGATAGAATCAAGACCATGTGAAGTGTTAATATCACTTTATAATGCCTTGGTAAGGCCACACTTGGAATACTGCATCCAGTTTTGGTCAACCTAGAAGCAACCTAAGAATAAGAATAAATTTCCTGACAGTTAGAAGAATTAATCAGTGGAACAACTTGCCTCCAGAAGTTGTGAATTCTCTAACACTGGAAGTTTTTAAGAAGAGACCGGACAACCATTTGTCTGAAATGGTATAGGGTTTCCTGCCTGAGCAGAGGGTTGGACTAAAAGATCCCCAAGGTCCCTTTCAACTCTGTTATTCTATTCTATTCTAATTAACATGCAACAAAATCAATTGTAATAGAGCTAACATTCAAGCATGTCTTCAGGGGTGCTACTACATAGAAATAATCTATAGGAAAATAGAAGTAGAATTTGTTCTACATCTTAGTTGCTTAGAATAGCAAAATTGCATCTATTTTCATATGACTTGGTGTTGTCCACCTAAGGAGGGATAGAAGGTAAAAAGTATATGTGTAACCCAGAGTAGCATGATAGCATCACAAATCACACTATATAGGATGATCTCCCAACTCTGCAGTGTTCCTAAGAACTAATCTAGGATAACTAAATTTGTTCAATATCAAAATGTTGGTAGATAAAAACCCTAACCCTGCATCAAAACATTTAGGTATTTAGGTATCAAATGAGCAAACACAGTGGTAGGGTGGGATGGGATGGGTAGAATGGATAATCTGAAATATTAATGAGGCTTTTAAAGGATCTTTTCAGTCACTTCTAAGCTATTTAATTTAGTACATTTTTTATCATTATCTGGCAATAAATATGCATATAGCAGGCACAGAAGCCCATTGTAGCCACATTAGCACAAACTATACATTGTCACAGCTCTCTATAGCTAGGACAGAAGGGTTGCAAAAAAAACCCTGTACAAATCAAATCAGTGTTCATGAGAAAATGTCTTGCTTAGTCTTGGATTTCAACTCTTTGTTGAAATGTAAATCTTCAAAATGTCTACTATGCTTTCATTTCATTTCAAAGATTTAAACCCATCTTTGGCAATATGCCTATTACAGCTGAGAGACATTAAGTATGAGCCATATTGAAAAGGGGGGAAATTTTAAACTTTTAAGCTACTGATAAAATATGGAGAGAAAATGGGATTTCCTAAGATTTTCTATTTTATGTTTACTCCATGACACAATCACCTTCATTGTGCACATCATCATCAAATTTCAGTGTGACTTATTTGAACTATATTTTTAATTTGAAGTGAAAGAATAAGTAGATAATAACATCTAACCAAAATAATCTCACATTTGTTTTTATGCAGGCTTTATTGTTTAAAATAGAATTAGATAAAGGAGAAGGATTGGTGAATCCACAATACTTAGAAACAGTACAGCATTTTTTTAAAAAAGAAAATTTTAAAAAATAAATTCTAATATATCATTTATGTCAAAAGTGTACCCAAGTAACATCAAAACTTGTTGGTATTTTATATCAGAAATTTTTGGCATAGAGATTCTCAGTTTAAGCAATACTTGGAATAAAGACACCTCCTATCTATGTACCAACTGAAGAAGCATTTTCCCAGACCTATACCAGTAAGCAGAATTGTGTGACAGAAATAATCCTTGTTTAGATTGGGTCAGTGGATTTTGAGCAGAAATTGTTGAGAAGGGCACTGTCACAGGTACATGTAAGAATTCAAAGGCTGTGTTTGAAAGACAGAAGAGAACAGCATTCCATTCCCCCCTCCCTATCTTTTTAAATTCAAATTTATAATCTCATTATAATCCCCAAAGAATTTGTCTTCTGTCAACTTTAACCCCATTGATCAATCCTTCTGATGAGTATATCAGTCTCCACATCTCCTCTGCTTTTGTCCCACAGATCGGGTCCTCAACCGCCTCGTAGACTTCAAATGTTTCATGAATGAATGAGCCCTCAGCAAAGCAAACATTGCCTAATCCGTTTAAAGATCATTAGTTGCTCTTTCTTGACCTGAAATCAACAATCCATGTCCAACAGCCAGTAGAATTGTTTATGTTAGCTATTTTAGCTGTCAGTCATCATTTCCAAGCATCTTCTTCCCATGGTCTTCTTAAATATTTTCAGTGCTTACATCTTTGCCTCTTCATATCTACCACCCAACTTTTTTCTATGAGCTACTTATGAAAATCATGTCTTATGAGAATCTAAATGACACCAACTCTCAGCTGTAAAAATTGTTTCCTTGGGTGTCTGCATGATGGATTGCTATGTCCTAGCCCAGCCGGATTGGATCATCAGTTCTTTTGGATCTGGAAACAATGTTTACATAGTATGAGTACTTAAGGGTTTATTCCAAGACAGGATAAGAAAATAACATAATAACGTAACCCAAGATGGTAATCAAAGAATATTAATCAAAGACAGCAATTTTAAAAATATTCAAGAATACAAAATATTCAAGAATACAAAATACAAAAAGAAGGGAAGATCCGTTGACTCTTTCTGGCAGTTAAATAATCCAAAAATGTATAGGTGAGTGAAACCCTTCAAAGCCAGAAAATATGCAGCATCTTCCCACTTAAACCTCAGCAAAATTTCGTCTCATGGAGGTTTATGACTAACTTATATACACTCTGAAATATAATTAAGCACACCTACTTTTCAATGGTCTTGTCTCACTAGATTGTCTCACCACAAAAGTTTTTTGGCTTACATGCCAATAAGTCATTAATTTACATTACAGTTGGATGCTTTTTGTACCAGTAAACATTTCCCAGGCATGTTGGATTGCATCTCCTCTATTTTTATGTTTATATGTTTCATTTAGTTTTCTCTTTGGATTCAGTTTCAATTAGCTCACCCTATCCCATACCAAATGGTAAGCAGATATGAAATAAGTTCTTTCACTTCCTTTCTTCATGCCTGAAAAAAAGAAAAAAAAAGAAAAATACCACATTCTGTGTAATTTCCTTGAATCTGCGGTATGTATGTCTATTTATTTTGGTGATTAATATAAGTCAGTGCTATTATGTTTTAATTAATGCATATTGTATGTTGACATTTACGCCTATAGATTTTTCATGAAGTCTATGGAAATGTATTTAAAGAAAAACTATATCTTCCAGCCTGAGACAATAGTCACAGTATTTGATAATACATTGGAAATGGTCAGATATCACCATTATTAAATTAGTGCCATCTTTAAACATTAGTTTAAAACAAAAGTTGCATCTTTTCTGTTTGTCTTCTAGGCACAAACTGATTTAAAGTTTTTGCATTGCCAGCTGTTAATTCCCAGTAGATTGTGGAAACAGAATGTAATCCAATATACTCTCTTATATCTGGAGGCATTTTTGGCATTTATTCTTCTTGGGAAAGCTAAATATACATGAGAAGAGAAAACATGTATCCTAGACTTTGGAAATTGAGTGTCATAACTTCAGGGGGTGTATGGTCATAATTTTAGCTAATTCACTGTGTATTTTGGCACACACAATATTCAAGATGAATTGTTTGATACATTAAACTGTCATTTTCATATGCTCATCTTCAGGATCATATATTCTGTGACCAGTCATTAATGTCTTTTTGATTCCTACAATGCGTTTCAGTCCTCATAACTTCCATGCAGGAAGATCAAAAGAAACACCAAGCTATGGATAATGATTCCAATTGCATACAGTGCCCATTTTCCCTCCCTTTCACTGTGAACCATTCATTTGTCAGCTTTAGCAGGAAGGCAAGAAAAGCAGTGACTTCTACTTGGTTTCTCATTCTTAGTTTCTGAAAAGGAATACATTACACAGAATTCACTAACTCCAGGAAGTTGCTTTGCTTCTCACTCCTGGTCACTTAGGTGGATATTAGAAAATTTAATGTATATACTGTATTTCTGTTTATTTGTTTCTAAGATACCATCCCACAATGACCTCACCTCGTACAATGAGCTAGATGTATTAGAGTGAAAAGCACCAAGGCCACTTGCGTTTAACCAGGTGCAAGCATAAACTTGGCAACATATATTTTCTGTCATGTTCCCATGACATTGCCTTCATAATATTCCCAGCCCATGAGTGAGTTAGCCTTAATTCATTCTTGGTGAATTGGTACTGATATTAAAGCAGTGTTTCCCCCTTATTTGACATATTCACAAGGTCAAGCTCACAGTGCATAAATCTGTTAGATTTCAGCATGCAGTACCTTGCAGAAAATTCAGAGATATTAGTGACAGAATAGGGAACATCAATGAAGCAGTATACATTTCATGCTGATGTAGCTTCACTGAGCCAGTTTTTGCTCCAGTTGCTGGCAAAATGATGGCTTGTCTCAATTTTCCTTTGTGTTTTGAGGTTGGTGGGTGACTGCACATACCTGCATTTTACTGCTGGCATCTTTCCTCCTTGGTGTTTTCTATCTTTACATAGTTGGAAATTGCCATTGAATCCCTGCTGTGTTTATTTCATTCTCCAATATGCTGCAAAGCTGGATGCTTATGAAAAATGCAGCCATTTCCTTCTTTGCTTAGTGATTCCTTGCCTAGTTCCCAAATGCTATTTAAAAGCTTAATATATTTATTGAAATTCATTCAAATGTAATTTTCTCAGTCACATCTCAACTGTAACTCCTGAATCTCATTTTCAACTTATTACTGCAGATATAATTTTCAGAGGGGGAGGAGGAAAAGGTAGAAGTTTCTCTTCCTTTGGTAGATAAATAACACTTCCAATACCATTTAATTCCCTAGAAGGTTTTGGCTATCCTGCCTTTCCAACAACTCGTGTGCTTATCTCTACAATGATATGAGTGTGGAAAATTGCTTTGAAGCTCAAAATGAAAAAAAAGGCTTTTAGTCTTGATACTTTTCCTCTATCATCTCTTTGCAGAGGGATAAATTCTTACATACTTGGCTCTGCTGAATAGCATTGGTTTTGCTGGTTCTAGAAATAAAGTTGAGCAAAATTATGCATAAGGATAAAAATATCATTGTCTGGCACCCTGAATTTCTCTTCATAACACCACAAAGGAAGCTGCAAGCTGAAGACAGATTCTAGAAAGGTATGGGGTTTAACTCATTTGTAGAATTAACATGTATGCATGTATAGTTTTCAGTTTCAAATTCAAAGCTTAGAGATATTTATATTAAACAGTGTACCCAAATAGTACACAAGAGAAGCAAGGAGGACAATTATTCTTATCAACCCCTAATGTTTATAACAACAAACCAGAAAATCCTTAAGGGATACAATATCAAGTTATCTGCAGCTGTTGCAGCTTTTTTTCTAGTTGAGGTTACACTAGAAATTGGCTGAGACAGATCAAATAAGAGGATGTGGTCACAACAGTAATGACATGTTGTAAGTAAAATTAATTAAAACCAAATCAACAAACGGAACATATTTAATATGGGAATGTTCATGAATTTAATAATTTGACCACAACTCTAGCTTTTTTATTTGTGTTCCACATATAGCCAGAAAACTTTGCTGTGTATCTCTGGATTATATTAACTACATGGCATAGATTGACATCCATGTTCTTGTGTGACACTAAATACACATGAGAACATACATGTGCCTCTTTCAAAACAGAACTATGTGAAGGAAATTAGTTGAAGGAAAAGATTTAACCCTCTCCAATTCATATTCACAGGTGGCTTTGAGCTAGACTCTTCATTTCATAGGTGTATATATAAATAGATTAAAAATAAGGGTAAACTGAATTATGCAAAATTTCAAGGCTGATCCAAGACCTGTCGCTGCCTGAAGTAGAGCAGAAAATGGCACTATATATGAACTCTCCAAATCAGTAATGTTATTTTGACACTTGAAGTCCGATCATTTTTAAACTGTTGACCCACTTATGCTTTTCATGATGTTGCATAATGTCATTATACTCTTTTACCACCACCACTACCCCCAAAAAAAACCAGGGAGTTTTTCCCAGGTACCAGTCCCAGACTGATCCTTGACACACAAACAAACAAAATCACAAATTGCACCATTAGCCCCAGGATAATCCCAGATTACCTTCCTTGGGGTAATTGACCCCAGTTTAACAATTAGTGAACTAGAAGGATCTTCACCACTGTGAAAAATATGATAATAAAAGTAAATCAACTGCTGATAATATTCTACCTTCTCACAACACCAAAAGCAGATGTCTGGTTCTATTTCTTCCTGCACAATGTACCACACTGAAAGAAAAATAATCTATGTCAAAAAGCCATGCTTGCCTACAATCATTTGGGCATATCATAGTTTTTCTAGCCAGTTGTCTATACTAGCTGTTGCAGGTTTAAATTTTGGTTGAATCAGCAAGTGGCTTGCTTAACCAAAGGTTTCCTGTGAGAAATATAGTATATACTGTATATATGTGTGTGTGTGTGTATATATGTATATATGTGTATATATATATATATATGTATGTATGTATGTATGTATGTATGTATGTATGTATGTATGTATATGTATATATATATATATATGTGTGTGTGTGTGTGTGTGTGTGTGTGTGTGTGTGTGTGTGTGTGTGTGTGTGTAAAAGTTTATTATTGCAATAGGAATGTTTATTTATTTGGAAAGAGCCTATTAACTTGAAACATATGTGTGGGATAACTTTGTTAGTTTTAAATTTTTGCTTTTTCTGGAAGACAACTATGTCATCTCTGTCAGACTCAATGCTAGCAAAAAAGGTATATTAGCATCATTTATACCTCATGCTTTAAGGATGGAACAGAAGCAAACATTAAACAAAGCAAAACAAAAAACAGACCACACTGCATGGCTACAGTGGAAGAAAATTAGACCCAATACATGACGGGAACTTAACCAAAACAGAGCTGTACAATTGATTTCAGTGGACCAACTCCAATCTATATGCTAAATTAAATTAAATTAAATTAAATACAACACAAATGTAAAATATACACAATTCCATTCTTGGAATTTTTTGACCATTTGGGAATTAGACTATGATTTACAATCAGAATAATGTACATCTTTTCTTTTTAATTATATAGGAGAATGAATTATCCAGGCTTGAAAATAAAATAAAAAATTCTAGGCTTCCAGAAAGTTGACAACTCTTTATTATAAGAATTGAAACATTGCAACAAGATCTTAGATCATTATTATTGAAATTTCCATTTGGATAAAGTTTCAATTGATTCAATTTTGTATCATAACATTAAACGCTTGTGGAAAAACCCATGGAAAATGGCATCCCTTAGCTTTTGAGTATTTATACACTTGTGATAGAAATACTGTACGTTGACACAAATGGTGTCAGCTGCTTATATGTAGGAAAACATGCTTGCCATGGGAGTACAAAAATAAAATTTATTTGTTAAATTATGCATAAATATAAGATACAAATGTATTTTTAAAATACAGTTAAAGATAATCACACTTGCATTGTGTACATATGAAAATACAGTATTTTAAGATTCAACATACACAGACACATTTATGATAAATGTAACTAATTGGCAATGCCAGTTCTTTTCATTATGGGTTCCATCTCTTCATTTTCCAAAAATATGGAAAATTAAGATGCTATGAAATAAGACACTCTAGTTCTGCCGGACATCATGTAGCAGCTTGTTAATTTCTGCCACCAGTTCACTAGCATCCATGAGTTCGTGTTTACCATCACTGAGGTGGTTAAGTACATTGTCAAACTCATCTTCTTCATAATTCTCTGGAATTTCCTCCATGGCAGGAAGCCATTTTGAAGAGGGCTGGGCACCTGAATGAGTTCCCAAAGTAAGCCCAGTGCTGTTTGCAGGGTTTTGAAAATGAGTACTGGCTGCCCAGGCTGCCACCCCTTGTGGATAGCTTACAGTCTTGGCTGGCAAATGTCCTTTCCTGCGCTCTAGTGAGCTGGGAGGCTCTATTTCATTACACTCTGTGTAAGCATCCAATGAAGGAGGCAAGAGACGTTGGAAGACGCTGTTCATTTCAGAGAGTAGAGATGAGGTACATATGTCCGCTTCTTCTTCCATATTCTGATTGTCTTTGCCAAAAGTTGAAAAGCTCTTTTTCTTTTCAGATGATTCAACCTCCTGATGATCCTCCTCTTCCTGTGGTGGCTGGCTTTGTTGAGGCTGAAATTCTTCTCCTGGTATAAACATATTGCTTCTGTAATCAGAAGATGGGGAAGGCAGGGGTGGCATCCAGCACTGGTCAGAATGCCCCAGGACTCTGCATTCCTCTGTGCATAATCTCATTGCTGAAAGCAAAATAAAACCAGATGTTAAAACCTACAAGATTCCAGGCACAATTCAAGGTGTTACTCTTAGCTGTTTAAAACTTTAGTTTAAAAGTAATTTGAACAAACATACATATATTTTCTGCTCAAAAACACATTCAATAAATCAGTGCTTCGGTCATTTTTACTGAATCTTAGAATAGTACTGCTTAATTTTGTCAAACGTTTGGCCTTTGGCCTTTAAATGACATTTTGAACTTATACTCCAAAGAACTATGTGAAGATAAGAACAAAAGCGAAATTTCATTTAATTTTCCTTTAAAATGAAAAGTATAAATCCAGTCTAATCATGGGTTTAATTATTTATTTGATTATATTTGGAATTTTAAAGTAGAAAAATATTGGTTCATATTTGTGTTATTTTGGTACTATTGTTATATGAAATGTTATTAACTGGCTTGTTTATATCTTATTTCAAATATTTTCTTATTTCAAATATTTTCCCAACAGACAGGAAGCAGCAGGTGAAGCTAGGAAAAATCACATCAGATACCTGTACAATTAGCACAGCCCCCACCCAAGGCTGTGTGCTCTCACCACTTCTCTTTTCTCTATACACCAATGACTGCATCTCAAACGATCCATCTATTAAACTACTGACGTTTGCAGATGATACAACAGTGATTGGTCTCATTAGAGACAATGATGAAATGGCATACAGATGGGAGGCTGAACAACTAGCCTCATGGTGCGACCGGAATAATCTGGAACTGAACACACTCAAAACCGTAGAAATTGTGATAGACTTTAGGAGAAACCCTCCCATTCGACCCCCTCTTACAATACTAGACAACACAGTATCAACAGTAGAGACCTTCAAATTTCTAGGTTCTATCATATCTCAAGACCTAAAATGGTCACCTAACATCAAAAACATCATCAAAAAAGCACAGCAAAGAATGTTCTTTCTGCACCAACTCAAAAAGCCCAAACTGCCCAAGGAGCTGCTGATACAGTTCTACAGAGGAATTAATGAGTCTGTCATCTGCACCTCTACAACTGTCTGGTTTGGTTCTGCAACCCAACAAGACAGACACAGACTTCAGAGGATAATCAGAACTGCAGAAAAAACAATTACTGCCAACCTGCCTTCCATTAAGGACCTGTATACGGCACGAGTCAAAAAGAGGGCCGTGAAAATATTTACGGACCCTTCACATCCTGGACATAAATTGTTTCAACTCCTACCTCAAAACGACACTATAGAGCACTGCACATCAGAACAACTAGACACAAGAACAGTTTTTTCCCGAACGCCATCACTCTGCTAAACAAATAACTCACTGTCAAACTACTCACTAATACCACTACTATTAGTCTTCTCATTGTTCCTATCACCCATCTCCTCCCACTTATGACTGTATGACTGTAATTTGTTGCATGTATCCATATGATTTATATTAATATTAATTGTTTCCTGATTGCTTATTTGTACCCTATGACAATCATTAAGTGTTGTACCTCATGATTCTTGACAAATGTATCTTTTCTTTTATGTACACTGAGAGCATATGCACCAAAGACAAATTCCTTGTTTGTCCAATCACACTTAGCCAATAAAGAATTCTATTCTATTCTATTCTATTCTATTCTATTCTATTCTATTCTATTCTATTCTATTCTATTCTATTCTATTCTATTCTATTCTATTCTATTCTCATAACTTTTGCTGAAAATACCTTTTTGTTACCCAGAAAAGAATAAAACAGCCTAATTATAAAGATTGCCCTAGTTTTGAACACACTTAAAACTAAAGTTCTTGATCAAGTTCATAAATCTAAGTTGTGAAAGAATTTTTTTCTTAATTAGTGACAATAGGAGAGCAATGTGGCATCAACTCCTGCCATTAATTTTCATAAATCATTTTGTTGCATTCCATTTTGATGTATATATTTTAATTTAGTTATACAAATAGCTGCCATTTAGATTCTAGATCTGATGTTCGTCCATCGTGTTCAAAGAAGACCTTGACATCGGGGGATGTCAAGACTTGCACGTGAATTGGATTAAAGTGAGGGAGAGGCGCGCATTGTCAGTCTCACTCTCTCTTCCCAGATTCCATCTTGCTCCAAATAGCAGGACAAGAGTCGAGACAGTTGGAAATGGGCTGGGCGCAGTGGTTGAATCAGAATCTAGAACTCCATATATCAGATATTACTCATCTAATTCAGAATATGTACTTGAATTTCTTATAACTGCTCTAGTTTTGAACCATGGTGGCGCAGTGGTTAGAGTGCAGTATTACAGGCTAATTCTGCCAACTGCCATTGGTCCGATCCTGACCAGCTCAAGGTTGACTCAGCCTCTTATCTTTCTGAGGTCAGTAAAATGAGGACCCAGATTATTGGGGACAATATGCTGACTCTGTAACTATGAAATGGTATATGCTGTAAATGCTTTTGCTATTGCTATTATGCTTGTTATAGACTTTTATAGAAAAAGTTTAAATGGCTGTGTTTTAGAATTTACTGGTAAGCTTCAAAGCACCTTTGTTTGATAAGCATATAGTGTACTTTCTTCCAGGTGTGCAAAGTGCAAGGTAGCAGTCCCTTCTCCATTTCTTCCTGTGAGAACAAACCTGTGATGAAAATTTAGTTGAGAGAAGCTTAGCCCAAAGTCATGGCTAAGGGATGCATTTGCCCATCATAATTCAAGATTTTGACTATTACAGTACACCACACTTGCTCTAAATAACTTGGGATTATAACAGCAGCGGGTTGCTTGCTTACCGGTGCGCTGTGCGTGCATCTCCACATTTTGGGCGTGCGCCTCCTCACACGATTTTGCTTCTGTGCATGCGTGGAAGCAAAATCGCACTGAAATCTCATGCGGGGACGTGCGTGTGCATGAGATTTTGGCGCAATTTTGCTTCTGCACATGTGCAGAAGCAAAATCTCACCAAAATCTCACACACGCATGTGTCCCCTCGCGAGATTTCGGCGTGATTTTGCTTCCGCGCATGCGCAGAGGCAAAATTGCCCAAAAATTCACAGAAAAAGATGGCAACACGCGCGGCGGACCGGCAGAGAGGACTCCAGAGCGGTCGTGCGCAAATTGCGCAATCGGCCGCTCCCTACCGGAGCTGCGCACTGGACAGCTCCGGCAGGAACCCACGTTTTGGATTATAACCAAATATTTGTATTTGGCAACAATGCAAAACACCAGCAGCCTGAAAGGATAAAAAGCAGAGAGTTTTTGAACAAGTTACTTTGTGATATTAATTTAGTTAAGCATTCAATGTATGAATGCTTAACTAAAACTCAAATCTTTGCATTTTTTTTCTACTGTAAATAAATAGATATTTGCTTTATGAACTCCAATGCATAATTCCGGTTAGACCTATCATAAAGCATAGTAAGGGTCAATGATTTGAATGATTGGAAAAAGAGTTGGGTAGATTTATGGAAGATAGGTCCATCATGTGTTATCATTCTTAAAGATTTATCATTACATCTGGACTGGAAGCAATATTCCCCATGCAGTTGCAGGGGAACAATAGTAGAAAAGCTGCATGTGTCTATCTCCTGCTTATGAGCACCTGGCTTGTGAATCTAGCTACTATGAGAAACAAATGCTATACTAAGGTAGACCTTGGTATGAACCAGCAAGCCTATAATGATGACCTTATGCCCTCACATTTGGAAAACTAACATTTGGAGAAGAGCATGATATTAGTGTGAATATAAATAGATACACTAACAATAGGCTTTACTACTAGATTTAAATATGGATAATATCTGCAAGATGAAACAAAAATATAGCAGTCAGAAATGATTCCCTTATTAGTATCAATATCTTAGTTGGATAATATTATATTTTACCCTTGAGAGTCTACCAAAATATTTAGTGTTCTTAAAATATAAAGAAAATTTTTTATCATGCTATAACCTTGTATACATCTGTAATCTTTAACATGGAGTCTATGAACCAATACATTCATAAGCAGTCCACTTGATACCCATCCAACTTAGTAACAGTGACTAATTAACCAATGTATGCCTATTTTAAGGCAGAGTCTTTAATCTATAAAGATTGGTTTACACTTACTTTGAAGGCGAAGTAAGAAGATTCCCATTGTAAGGTTTACAGCTCTAATGGTGGTTTGTTTTACAACTGAGATATTACTTTGCAACCCCTTTTTATTTTTATTTTGCCTCAAATTGTCATAGGGATTTTCAATTTGTCGTAGTATCATGATAGTGAAAAGGATATTCAGGCCCATGGGGTCAAGGAATTTGAGAAGTAAAAGAAGTATTTAACACTCCAAAATTCCAACTTCCCCCAAAAAGCCAATTATTTTGGCCACACCCAGTAAAAGAACATCCTGAAGTGGCCCAAAACCAGAGAAGGATGCCAGAAAGTCACGCATAGACATGGATTTTTTACTTGTGATTTAGCAGTAGTGTGATTAAAACAGTGTTTTAGTCCAAGCATTGTAGTGAACTACTTGCCATTAACATTAAAAGCAAACAATATCTATTTGCCATTAACATTTGATATCTTCTTACTATTTTGGGGATTCAATTCATTTCAAGGACAATTTAAAGAGACCGTTCCATGGGATAAAACTGCATTCCAGACAGTTGTGACTATTAAGTTCTAGACAAACTTGTAAGCCTTCAGATGGCAAATATTTATTGCTTTTAAGACTTTGAGCAAGTTCTAGGTCAGTGATGGTGAATCTTTTTTTCCTTGGGTGCCGAAATAGTGCACGCACACACTATCACATGCGCGTGCGTGCCCACACCCATAATTCAAAGCCCCTCACTCGCCCCACCCCCCTGAGCATGCGTGCGCGACCCATCCCACTCCCCCATTTCCCGACTTCCAGTGGGCCCGGTAGGCCCGTTTTTCGCCCTCCCCAGGCTCCAGAGGCTTTCTTGGAGCTTGGGGAGAGCAAAAAACGCTCCACCCTAGCCACCCTGGAGGCCCTCTGGAGGCCGAAATCGCCCTCCCAGAGCCTCCGCGCGAGCCAAAAATCAGCTGGCGGGCACGTACATGCGCACTGGAGCTGAGCTAGGGCAACGGCTCGTGTGCCGGCAGATATGGCTCCTCATGCCACCTGTGGCACCCGTGCCATAGGTTCGCCATCACTGTTCTAGGTCTTGTTCAGTACAAGGGGAAAAAGAAGATAAAAAAGTTTATTTTTCACCAGTACAAATTTGTCTATGTATTATTGTCTGAGAATGCTGAAAATAAGCTGTTTAATTTTCACTGAATTTTTACCTGCAGGAATTCTCCCATCTGTAAGGAAAAGGTCGCTGAATCCTTCCCCAAGAAGTCTGTCAATAGGAGAATCTCTGCCTAAATCATAATCGCTGTCTCCTGCTTCGCTGTCACCACGGCCACTATCTTTCAGGCTGAACTTATCCATATCTTGAAGGGCATATCTGTGATAAAACAAAAGAGACATGTGGATGAAACTGGGCTTCATTTGCTCATGTGCTAAGCCTGTACCCTCTGATCATGCTACTCTGAACTTTGACCAAAGAAAATCCTTACCTGTAGCTTCTGGAATACTTGTTGCCTCGAAAACTTGGCCTTGGTTGATATTGGCCTTGATGAAGCATGGAGAGAAGCTGAGATACCTGGTATGAAACACACAACAGCAAGAAAAAAAATGAATCTTTGCAAAGGTTATTCATATAACTGTCAAAGAAAATCTATGTATATTAATCACCTTCTTTTTTAAAACCATAAACTGTCTGTTAAAATAATCTGTCAGAACAGAGAATTCACTCCAATATAAAAGACGGTTATAAACATCTTAGTGTATTAGATATACTTTATCCTTGTACCTTAGCCTCGTGATCCAAAGAATATAAAAACCTGAATTCTGAACCTTAAGCTAGTTAAATTCAAGTGTTTGGCTCCAAATTGTTTTAATTCCATTGAAGTCAGTGAAAAATTAGCTATATTTAACTACTCTGAGCTATGGCTCAAAGGCCTTAAACACATTCATTAAAAATTTGCATGCACAGTTGACACAAGCTGTTAGAACAGATGTAGTTAAAACTTCATTAGTGTTAGTAATGTATTTCTTCATTCTTTTGTCCCCTTTAAATATGCAAATACATTATAAGTATATTGAAATATTGAAGCATAGAAGAACATGTGATTTTTTTACATCCTAGAAAGATTTCTAAGGACTAATTCTAAAATATATTTAATTAACTGGACTAATATTACTGGTGGGCTATTAAAATTCAGTTAATATAGTATCAATATTAACTAAATGTTAACCAATTTAGTTAATTTTGCACCAATTACTACAAATTAGGGTAATTAATATAGATTGCAAAACTCTGGATCACCACTAGGTACAACAAAATGATGTGCTTTGCTCCCATCTAGTGGTCATCTGGAATTTGGATAGCAAGAGTAGCAAGATCTAGCTACCCTATTATTCATTTTGTGATTTGTACAGAAACTAAAATCATACTCACAGCTGGAATTCCATGATTTTGTTATATTTTTTACCCAAGTAGTGTAATAAGAAATGAAAATATTATCCATCCAATTCTCTCTCTCTCTCTCTCTCTCTCTCTCTCTCTCTCTCTCTCTCTCTCTCTCTCTCTCTCTCTCTCTCTCTCTCTCTCTCTCTCTCTCTCTCTGTGTGTGTGTGTGTGTGTGTGTGTGTTTGTGTGTACTTGGGAAACTGCAACATATTTTCCCAGCGAATTTCTGGATATGTATAAATACATATTGTAAATATAGGTCTGTACAGTCATCATATATAATAACTGAAACGATACACTGCAAATTATTGTATTAAATAGACATAGGATTTGCTTATTTATGTGAATGACTTTTAATTAATGCAATCTGTATGATCTTACCTCAACAGCAGGAGTAGCATGAGTGAGCTCAAGAGAGAAATTCTCTGGTACATGATTTGATGAGATGGTCACCAGACTATTTAAAGACTGATGACTGTGATGGCTTTGTCGACTGCTCATTTGCCCTCTTTCCAGGGTTGGAGATGATGAAGGTGAAGCTTTGTGGTGGGATCTGATTGGTAAAGTACCATTAATGGTAGGCACTAATGTAATGTCCCCTTTGTGAATCTGTCTTGATGGCCTTTTGGGATGATGCTGGTATGTGGATTCTGCAACACGACAATTATAAGACCGGGTGTCTTTCTTATCACGATTACACATTGTAGCAAAGACGACCATGACCACCAACAAAACTGCACATATTGCTCCTAAGGATATTATTGTGATCATGGAAATATCTAGAGGAGGTTGGCTTGGGTATGTTGCTTCTGTAGATGAAAGTTGATAAATATTTTTAACAATACTGCATTTCAGAAATGCTTTGGTACTCAGTTGAGGGCTTCCTTTGTCCCTAACAACCACTGTAAGTTCCCATTCTGTTGATGTAACAGATTCAATACTAGCATTAAGATAAATGTCACATGTCTGTGGATCCATCACAAAGAGGCCTTCTTCGCTACTAGTTGCTAATGAGCAGGTTAGCTCTGCATTAACCCCTGAGTCTCTATCTATGGCTCTTATCCTAGTGATGCAATGGTTACTGTCAACTTCCTTAGGGATTGAAATCTCTGCTGTATTGTTGTGCAGTGCAGGCCCCACAATCAAAGGAGCATTATCATTTTCATCAATAATAGTTAACACCACTGTTGTATTGCTAGCCAACTGTTGACTCCCTCCATCTCTAGCTTGAACCATAAAGACTATCTGGTTTACTTCCTCATGATCAAAAGTCCTAAGTGCATAGATGGCTCCATTAGAGGGATCAATGGTCACATATGTAGTTATGGAACTTCCCAAAATAGATAGTGTCTCTAAGATAGTGTAGGTCACCTGCCCATTATCTCCCAGATCTGGATCAGTTGCTGTAACAGAGGTGATATATGCACCTGGAGAATTATTTTCCAAAATTACAATTTCATATCTATTTGTTTGAAATTGGGGTGGGTTGTCATTTTCATCAATGATCTGGACAGTAAAATGTTTCACTGTAGAAAGACTTGGAGTTCCTTTGTCTTCTGCTATGACTGTCAGGCTATATTCAGATCGCTTTTCTCGATCCAAAGTAGTATTTGTTAAGATGAAATAGTTATTCTCATATGTCTTCTGAAGTTTGAAATGCCCATGTCCATGAAGCTTGCAAACCACTTCTCCATTCAGTCCAGAATCTTTGTCTTGCACCCTAACAAGGGCCACAAAAGTCTCTGTGGATGCTTTTTCAGAAATATAGGCAATTTCTTCTTTTCCTGGAGACATCAGGTTTAAATTGATTTCAGGCTTGTTGTCATTTACATCAACAACCTTAATAATGATTTTGCAGTGAGCTGGAATTGAATTTGGACCCAAATCTTGTGCCTGGGCATCAATTTCATAGGATTTGGTGGTCTCATAATCCACTGGTTTGAGAAGAGTTAGTTGACCCCTTTCAGAGTCCATTTTAAAAGTCTCTATAATTTTGGGGGACACGTGACTACTAAAGGAGTAGACAACTTTGCCATTGGCACCTTCATCTGGATCAGTGGCATTGAGGTCAATAAGTAATGTGCCAACATGTGAATTTTCTAAAAGTTGAATAATGTATGTCTGTTGTTCAAAAACTGGACTATTGTCGTTAGAATCGGAAATGCTGATTTTCAGGAGAGATGATCCACTTCTCTGAGGTACACCATTATCAGAGGCAGTTAGTTGGAGTTCATAGCTTGATTTCAGCTCCCGGTCCAGTTCCTGCACCACAACCAACTCTGCATATTTGGCCCCATCTGTCCTTGTTCTAACTTCAATGGTAAAGAAATCGTTGGCCGAAAGTGAGTATGTGTAGAGGGAATTTTCCCCAACATCTGGATCAAAAGCACCATCCAAAGGAATCCGCGTACCTACGGCTGCACTCTCGGAGATTTCCAGAGGAATAAGAGCTCTGGAGAATTGAGGCGAATTGTCATTAATATCCAACACTTCGACCTCGACATGGAAAAGCTGCAGATGTTCTGTCGGCAGAGTGATCACGTCAAACTCTATGGAACAGTTTAAGTTTTTCTGGCAGAGTTGCTCCCGGTCAATTTTAGCTCCAATGCTGATCTCTCCGTTGTCCTCCCGAACCAGCAGCAACGGAGAATTCCCCCTCTGCATGGCTCTGAACCGCACCGAAGAAGGATTGGGCAACCGGTACAAAACGTCGGCGACATCTTCGGAAAGCCTGGCAATGACCGAGCCAACCCTCTGCTCCTCGTATATCCTGTATTTCAGGTTTTTGCCCGCTGCGCCTCCCCAGCAGGACATGACGGTCGCCAGCGCAAAGGCGAGCGTAAAGTGCATTTTCCGAGCCAAACGCGCCATCGCGGCACAGGCTCCCGCGGCTTCTTTCTGGCCAACAAGTTACAAAAGCAATCCGCTCAACTTAATCTCGAGCCCTCGAACTCAACGTCCATTGGGTTCTTGGAAAATTGGGAGCAAGGAAGAGAGGGTGAAAAAGGTGGTGGTGGTGGGGTAAACCGCGCTTGCAAACCTTCCTTTTGAAACGGGTGCCACGTCCCAGCCGCTCAGGAAAAGTTGCCTACAGCGAGACCGAGGCGGCGGAGCTTCCAATATACATCCCGTAGGCAAGCCGGCTCGGATTCCTCCGCTTCTTCTCGTCCAAGAGGTTTGCACATCAAGGCTTCTTCCTTCCGCTGCAGCTATTATTCGCCGACGGTCGAAGGAAGGGAGCCGAGGCTGCGCGGCGGCGGCGGCGGAGGCGCGGTTTCTTACCGAAGAGACCCTCTTAACGCTCGCTCTCCTCAGCTCCTGGCGACTAAGTAGCCCAGATTGCTGACTCCCGTCTAAAAAAAAATAAATCGCTGGAACTTCACTTCAACTCAGACAAAGCTTTTTGCCCGGCTGGATGTGTTGAATCGCTTCCAGCCAATCAGCTTGCTTCCAAATCCAAAGGACAGTGAAGTCACACATGCTCATAGACCAAAAAAGAGGGAGGAGGGAGGTGGGAGCGGCTTCCACCTTCTTTCTCTCTCCCCCCTCCTCCCACTACCACAAAAGGAAACAAATTGCTGAAGAACGTCTTAAAATCAACTTCATGTTCTCCCAGTTTTTATGAAGATTTCGGTTGGGGTGGGCTTCCTTTCTTTGTCATTGGAAAGAGCACTTTCATTAATATCCTGGCATATGAATAAACCCTTCAGATTTTGGTTTAAAAGGCAAGCCAAGCCTTTTGAGTAAGTTTGCTTAATCAAGAATTTGTCCTCCCTCCCAAAGCTTAGTCCTTTGGCTGCTTTAAAGAAATATCCTTGTGATGTTTTACTTAAAATGTTTTGCCCACAAGAGAATTTGGTTTTTAATCTTAGGCTTTCCTTCATTTTACTGACAAGAAAAATCCATCTATAGTTTTCTTCTTTGCCTGGTTTCAGAAAATGGCTATCTAGCATTTGATGTTGTTGGGCTCTTGGGCGGTCTGAGCTTGGGTGCTTCCTTGCAAATGTTTTATAGCTTGGTAATGAAATGCCTGCAAAAGAAATCAACTGAGCACCAGGAGCCCAGCATTTCAACCCTTAGCTTCATACATTCTCTTCTATTTGACATTGCTTTGTAGGTATGTTATCTTCCACAAAAGCCTTTTCTTTCTTCTTACTATAATACAGACCTTGCAACTTCAGAAGGTTTTCCCTTCCTCTTTGTTTTAAAAGCAGCCTTTGTCTTTGACATGACGAGGCATGCTAAACCACTTGGCCCATATGTGAAATTAGTTAAAATATCTTTGAGATAGGATATTAGAAAAACAGGCCAGCATTCTCCAAAGGACAATTAGTTTTATTTTGTTGTATTATTTTATTTATGTATTTGCTAGAAGTGTATGCTTCTTTTCCTTCAGGAACTCCCTATGGCACTTCACAGCACTTCCTCTGCTCATTCCCCATCCCCACAACATAATAGCAATAGCAATAGCACTTAGACTTATATACAGCTTCACAGTGCTTTTACAGCCCTCCCTAAGCGGTTTTAGAGTCAGCATATGGCCCCCAACAATCTGGGTCCTCATTTTACTGACCTCGGAAGGATGGAAGGCTGAGTCAACCTTGAGCCAGTGAGACTTGAACTGCCAAACAGCTGGCAATCAGCAGTCGGCAAAAGTAGCCTGCAGTACTGCACTCTAACCACTGCGCCACCACGGCTCTTACTAATACTCTGAGGTACTGCCCTGAATTACTAGCTCAAAATCTCCAGCACAGGTAGACCTGAAGATGGGTCTCCTCAATTCTAGTCAAACAGCTTAATCACTGCACCACATTATATCTCCACAAGTTCTCTTTTGTTTCCTTGGAACCAAATTTCATTTCTTATAGTCCTTTAAGAATTTTTTGGCAGCTTTGGTCCAGTATATAGACTATGGCTATCATAGCCAGGAGAAAATTGATTGATGATATAGATTAATTGAAATAATTTCAAAATTGGTTACAAACTTAGCTTTAGTTTCCAGCAGGGGTGGGTTCCACTTACCTTCGCCACCGGTTCGCATAGCAACTTGCTCAGCTCGCACACATGCGCGCATCCCCTCATGCGATTTGGCTTCCGTGCATGCTCAGAAGTAGCAATTAACCCAAGAGCCTCATGGCAGAGGCCAAAGCACTGGGCTTGTGGGCCGAGACTCATCTCTTGTCCATCCGGTCAGAGTATATTTCAGGGGTGACCAACACAATGGCGGATTGGCTGAGCTGGCACAAGGTGGACGCGGCGGAATGGTGTCTGGACTCAGCGCTCTTTCAGGAGCTCAGCATCAGGTTCGGCCATCCGCTAGTCGATCTGTTCGCGACCCCTCAGAATGCGAAACTGCCCCGTTTCTTTTCCCGGTTTCCAGCGCCCGGGGTGGAGGGGGTGGATGCTCTACGCTGTCCGTGGCCGAAGGGCCTTCTGTACGCTTTCCCCCCTCTTCCGCTGATTCTGAGAGTGATTCGCAAGGTTCTCCTTGCGAGAGTGATTCGCAAGGACGACTTCCGCGAGAGGGCGGAAGTCGTCCTTCTAGCCCCTCGCTGGCCGAGGAGGTCGTGGTTTGTGGACCTCAGGACCCTGTCTGTCTGTCCTCATTGGCGGATCCCGCCGACCGAGTCGTCGCTCTCCCAGGGGTCAGTCCTGCATCCAGATCCGATCTGGTATCAGCTGACCACCTGGTGCTTGAGCGGCGCACTCTAGGCATTCGCGGGGTACCGGAGGACATCGTCAACACACTGCTGTCCTCCCATAGATCTTCCACGGTCAGGATATACAACTCCACCAGGAGGGTGTTCTGTGACTGGTGCTCGTCCAGGTCCGTCTGCCCTCTGGATCTGTCAGTAATCCGGGTCCTTCAGTTTTTACAAGACGGATTGAGCAAGGGATTGGCTCCTAATACCTTAAGACGTCAAGTCGCCGCTCTCTCTACCGTTCTATCGTGTCTGTCTTCTGAGCCCCTTTCCAACCATGCACTAGTGCGTCGTTTCCTTAGGTCGGCAGCGAATATTTCGCCGCCGGTGGTGCATAGGTTTCCATCATGGGACCTTCAGAAGGTCCTCCTGGGTCTCACAAGGGACTCTTTCGAACCCCTGAACACGGCCTCGCTCGATCACCTGACCCAGAAGGTGGCTTTTCTGGTCGCTATAACGTCAGCTCGATGGATTTCGGAGCTCGCGGCTCTGTCGGTCGGGAGCGACCTCTGTGTGCTACACGCGGACAGGGTCATTCTGCGATTGGACCCTCCGTTCCTCCTGAAGGTGAACTCCCTTTTCCACCGGGCTCAGGAACTTGTCCTGCCCTCCTTTTACCCTCAGCCCGTATCTGAGGATCAACGGCAATGGCATACTCTTGATGTACGACGGGCGGTTGAAATATATATTCAACGTACTGCCTCCTTCCGATGGTTGGGGTCCTTCTTCCTCGGATTCAAACAGGCTTCCATGGGACGAAGGGCTTCATCCACGATGATTGGCCGTTGGCTTCGAGGGGTGATTGCCGCTACTTACGAGTTGCAGAATCTCCCGCTGCCGGGGCGACTGACGGCACATTCAACGTGTAGCGCCGCGACTACTGCGGCCTGGAACTCGCGGGCATCCATTCTGGAGGTGTGCAGGGCGGCCACTTGGACTTTGCCCATTCCCTTCATCAGACACTACAAGTTGGATGCTTTTGCTTCCGAAGAAGCTGATTTTGGCCGGCGGGTTTTACAGTCCGCCGTCGCTACAGGGGTGTTGGACTAAGGGTTGTGTGGCCCTCCCTAGGGACATTAGGCTTTGGCATGTCCCAATCTTGGAGGCTAGCTCCACCCACTATGGAGAAAGGGCGTTGTCTTCTTCTGAACGCCCATTCTCGTAGGGTGGAGCTAGCCTCCAAGCCCCTCCCTGTTGGTGGTGTTTGCATTTGATTTTGGGGAGTACCTGGAGTCTGACCTTCTCCTTCGTCTCAAGAGGGGGTGTACCTTGACAGGGCAGCTTTTATATGTTGTCAGACTCAGTCCTAATTGGCTGCGATATGTGTCATTCCCAATCTTGGAGGCTAGCTCCACCCTACGAGAATGGGCGTTCAGAAGAAGACAACGCCCTTTCTGTTCCCAACTGTATAGATACCTTATAGTTTATGTATCCTCTTTTTTATAGTTATGTTGATAGTTATATGCAGGAATGAACAATTAAGAAAATTTTGGCAATATCTCTTAAATGAATTAGAGGAATTTAGGAATGACTTGGTTCATACAGAAATGAATCAGTGGGAGAAGCCAAGGCCCATGAGATTCCACATCACTTCAAAATTATTGTTTATGCTAAATAATGATTACCAATCAGCAATTAAAATATTAATTGGGTTCCAGTTTGTTTAACCGTATTACTGTTTGAACTCTGAACTATAAATCAATTGGTGTTTCCATGTTGAATGTGAATCAACATTTTAAAAACTATTTCCTTGAACTCTTACAAATATTTGCACCTGAAAATTTTGGCAGAAAACAATGACCTAGGGCAGTGGTGGCGAACCTTTTTAGGCTCGCGTGCCAAAAAGGGGGGGCGCTCGCGCGCGCTCGCGTGCCCACACCCATTCCCTCCCCCCCATGCATGCGCACAACACCCCCCCATGCTGCCCCCTGCGCATGCCCACACCCCCCCACCCCCATGCAAAGGCTTACCGGAGCCTGGGATGACGAAACCGGCAAACCGGAAGTGCGAAAAAATGCACTTCCGGTTTGCCGGTGTGCTGTTTTTTGCACTCCGGAGGGTTCAGGGAAGCTCCCTGAATCTCCGGAATGCAAAAAACTACAAAATGGACAAACCAGAAGTGCGGAAAAGTGCACTTCCGGTTTGTCCGTTTTGTAGTTTTTTGCATTCCGGAGCTTCAGGGAGCTTCCCTGAACCCTCCGGAGTGCAAAAAACAGCACACCGGCAAACCGGAAGTGCGTTTTTTCGCACTTCTGGTTTGCCGGTGGGCAACCCTCGCGTGCCGGCCGCTATGGCTCCGCGTGCCACCTGTGGCATGCGTGCCATAGGTTCGCCACCACGGACCTAGGGCATATGCCTCTCTGTGGCAATAACTATGTCTGGAGACACCTGAAAATAAATATATTTGTATCAGATTATTATCTTTTTATTCTTCCCAAATTTTAATAATTAAAGCTTTACCTCTTTATTTTGCAGGTTGCTAATTATATCTCATATTTTGTCCTGTGAAGCTACTTGAAGTGTTTTGAAGCTGAAATTAATACTATAACTTTTAAAAATTAAATACTAAAACAAATGTTTCCCAAAACGGGAATATGTTATTGGGCATTAGCCCAAAATCTACAATGTATATGTGGAAAACCACACTTAAAATAATTGTTGAACTCATTTATAAGTAGGAATTGAGATCCATCTCTTCACACACTACTGTGGCTTAACTATTTATGAATGAAGCAGATGGAATACATCACAGAATGTATTTGATGTAATGGGAGATCACGATTTCCATGTCCACTTAATCAAACTGATTCTGGACTGAATAATTAATTGTCATCTGTTAGTTATGAACTTATGAACTGAAATTGTTATGAGTTCAGGTGTGGGCTACAGGCGTATCTTCTTAAGTTGTGCTACTTTCATTACATTCGTAATATATAAGGATGAGTGACCTGACAGGTATCTACATTATTTGAGTGGAATATAGCTGACTTTTCCAATTTTATTCCACTCAGCTGGAGTCTTTCCATCTCTCTGGATCCAGAATGTTTTATTTCAGATCAATTTGACTATCAGACTGTATCAGCATGGGCATGTCTAGAAGTCTAATACTCACAGAGATCACCAATCACTTAAGGTTTTTTTTCTGGCCAAGAACTATCTATCCTTTTGTGTTCACATATCAGCCAGTAGCAAAGGCTATGTCCCCATCATTTCTGTGTCCAAAAGTACATCTCTTTCCCCTCTTGACAAACATAAAAGAATAAATTACAACTGTGCTCATCGCAGTAGCAATCTTTGATTGCCTTCTATTTTCTAAAGTTGCTGTTGTCCTAGTAATTCTGCATTTTAGCTTATCTAATGTTTCTAGCACACCTCCAGGAATTGGGAGTTGGGAGAAGACAAAATTCTCCATCAATAAAAGCAGCGATTGTTTTTTTTAAAAAACCACAAGATAATTATATATTGTCATTTTGAATCACATTCACTATTTTGAAATGGCATTTGCCATTCATAAATGTAGTGCCATTGGCACATGGGTTTTTAGAACTGTCTTGCAATTGTAAACATCTGGCTATAATATTGCTTGATCAACATAGGTGTGGGTGATAATCAATCCTATCCTCTGATATTTACATGTGGTTTTTGGCAGTATCTGCTTTTGTCCTTACTAGAGCTATCCAATCAGAGGTGCAAAAATATGGGCAACCTCTAGATGGCTGCAGAAAATTACAGTATTTTGTATGACTGTGTTGTCACCTAGGGATCATCAATATTTTTGCATACTTGATTTAAAAATCATACCACATATCTCCATCTGATGCAACACTGTTTTTCTATCCAATCAGCTTTCCATCCCTGATCTTGTAACATAATATATATACACATACACACAGGACTGGGTTCCTCCCAGTTCGGACCAGATCGTCCGAACCGTTAGTGATGGTGACGTAATTTTGGCATCATGGATCCGGTTCTGTCTGTGCCGGTCCGTGCTTGCCACCATATTTCTTTTCTGAATTTTCGGCTGATTTTTCTGACTTTGGATGGCTTCACAACGTTTTGTGCTGTGAAAAAAAGCCCTCCCGCCCACCCCTGTGTTAATACTGACCTTTATTTCTTCGCCCGAAGCACAGCTGATGAGCTCCTCAGCTGTGTTTCGGGCTGAATCCACCTTCTGAGCATGCGCGGAAGTAAAATCGCGCTAGGGGACGCACGTCTGTGCGCGAGTGGAGCACGTGCGTGCACACGAAACATTGCAACCCAAACCGGTGGCGAAGGTAAGTGAAACCCACCCCTGCATATATATATATGTCCTTTCAAACAATAGGTAGCCCAATGCATGAATGTTTATACTCACATGCACCTGCCAAGAATAAATATTACATATTATGTATAATGGTTAAAAAGCTGGACAACAGTTACAGAGACCCAAGTTCAAATAGTCCTTCAGCCCAAAAGCACTCTACTTGTATTTGTTCCAGTGGTTGTCTACTGATCGGACTTCAGACAGTATTGTTGGAGGGGACCAGGTAGTGAAAATGGGAGTTATGTATATAGCCATGAGTGTGTGGAGGGAAAAAAATCTATTTTAAAAAAATACAAATATATACAGACACACAATGACACCTACAAACATCACAGAAGGTACAAATTTGCCAGGCTGTGCGAGACATGATATAACCATTTCAGTAAATACTGAGATGATGATCTGCTAGATTTCTACCCTTAATATATGGAATAGGTGGGAATGCTTATTTTAAATATTATAAATATAATTATTGCCAGAGATTGATTCTGCATTGAGAATAAATAAATTTACATATTATTTTCCAAGGTTACAAAGTATTGTTTCTATTTCTCTTTTTCTATATCTTTTATTTCAGATATATGCTGCTTCCTTCTCCTCCCTCCCTCCTTCCTTCCTTCCTTCCTTCCTTCCTTCCTTCCTTCCTTCCTTCCTTCCTTCCTTCCTTTCTTTCTTTCTTTCTTTCTTTCTTTCTTTCTTTCTTTCTTTCTTTCTGTCATTCCAAATTTTGCAAACATGGTCTAGATATAATTGTAAAACTTTGGATGTTTCTCTGCCTTCTCTACCTCCGGGTCTGTTTTTCTCATCAGAATTCAACCAAAGTCACTATGAGATGTCTTCCAATAAAGAAAGCAGAAGAGTCTCAGTGTGAACTCTCCTTTTTAAGGATTCAAAAGCAGTTTATATGCTATTGTCTCTTCTTCTTTTTTTCAGAAACCAGTGTTGTGTATCAAATTGCATAGAATAGACATGGTTATAATGAATGTATTTAGTAGTGAATCACCCAGATGAACACTGTGCCCCCCGTGAATAATACTGTTTTACAAGTTTGCAGTCTTTTCAAAGTTCAGATTCCCAAACCCTATAAGCAGACTGAAAAACCTATTTCAGGCAACTGGGACTTTAGAAACCTATAGCCATCTGGCCTAAATCACTAACAACCCAAGCCAATAATTATATCAATTCAGGCTTTAGTGCTCCAAAAGAGCAAACCAAGGAATTACTGTCCTTTCTGGCTTGGGTACAGAAAATTCACAAATAATTCCATTAGCTCAAGAGCACTCATTTGTTTGCTCTGCTGTTTTATTTTGTTTTAAAATATAAAAATACAATTTGTTGTTTTAAAATCTGGAAATACAATTTGTTGTTTGCTTTTATTTCCTTTTTTCCATTGCTTATAACTGAGCATATTTTAAGGGTCTTTTAAAAGTCAGGTAATAATTCTATTGTTGGAACTGGATTTGTCACCTTTTAAAAGAGTGTCAAGTGACTAATTCATGGTAGAATATAATTTCAGAGCTGCATCTTAAAATATTTAAACTCTCTATATATATTCTCCAATTCCTAAAACGAAGAAGAATAATGCATGGAAGCTGAACCACACAATGTATTTATCTTCTGCAAGCAATAATTTTCAAATGCATTTCTGAGGGATATGTGCATTAGTACAAAGCAACAGATCATATCTGAAATCATATCCTAAAGCAAGAATTTGGTCCTTGAACTTCTGTTTATTGTTCAATTATTATTATTAATAATAATTGTTACGTTTTAAATTATTTTAATTGTATTTTGGAAGTTGTGAACAACCCAGAATCTTTTGAAGTGGGATGACTATAATAAATTATGTTGTTGTTGTTGTTGTTGTTGTTGTTGTTGTTGTTGTTGTTGTTGTTTCCAAAGTTCTTGAAAATGAGGAAGTCAGGATCCTGTGGGACTTTCAGATCCAAACAGACAGACATCTGGCCCACAACACGCCTGACTATTGTGGAAAAGAAAAAAGTCTGGTTCATTGATATTGCAATACCAGGTGATGTACAAATTGAAGTGAAACAGCTAGAAAAAAATAGCAAAATATTGTGATTTGCAAATTGAATTTGAACAACTATAGAGGAAGAAATTAATGGTTGTACCAATAGTAATAGGAATCCATGAAACAATACCCAAAAGGCTGCCTAAATACATGAAAATTTTGAACTTATTAGACCAAAATATACTGACTTTGCAAAAAAAAAAACCTATTTGGAATTGCCTATATAATCAGATGCTATCTTAATAGCTCTAAGGTCTTTGGTTAAGACTTGAACTCTTAAGTTTTTATCAGACTGTAAAATCCTAGATTGTGAATCAAATTGAAGATTAAATCTTAAATAACAACAGCAGCAATAATAATAACTGAAAATATATCTGCATTACAGATGGTTTAGTTCATAGTATCCCAATATGGGCAAATATTTGTAGAAAATCTAACTTACTGAATTAATATTATGAAAAAAAGGTAGGAGAAAAATGGATTCTTTAAATATTATGCATAATTATGCAGTGCAACCAAGAAGCAATTATAAAATTAACTTAAAATTAAATTCTTCATTGAAGGTTTAGGGTTTTTTATTTTTGCATATATTATGTTTACAAACAGAACATCCTGAAACTTTTCTACATTCACATCCTTAGAGGTTTTTTGGATATCCTCCTACATTTTATGTAGTACACTGAGGTCATAAAGAAAGAAGACAATTCCATGTACAAACCACATATATTTTTTTACAGAAGCATTTATTATGGGATGTTGTTAGGCACATATGAGGTAAACATAAGGTGGCCATTGAATTGCACTCAACTTCTGGTAATTTCATGGCCATATGCTTGTTTTTTCTTGGCAACAATACAGGAAGTGGTTTGCCATTGTCTCCTTCCAGGATATATTTTTATATGAGTGAATGGTTTAGCTTCTGGGAAGGTTAAAATTATTTAATATGGATTAAAACTGTTTCTTTTTTTACCTCAGAACTCTCTCAGGAATTTTTGTTGTTTTTTTTTTAAAAATCTCCAGCATTCTATCCAAGTGAAACAAGCAGGATAATTCTCAGAAGACCTCCTGATATCAGCAACACTACTTTTCTTTTCTTTTTTAATATATGTTTTATTGATAGATTTTTTTAATACACACAAAATAATCCATATCTATCTGAACAGCGTGTTGTCTGGGCACAGTTCATTTTAAGTAGAGATATAATATTAATCATAATAGTAATCATAATAAACATATCAATATTAATCGCAAAGTAGTAATACAATTAGTTTATCCATCTTACAAAATTTTCAATACAATTTTTTTTTGTTTTTGGTATTTTTAGATTCTAACCTCTGTTTCTGTTAGTTAACTATTGGTAAAACAAGTCCATGTTAAAAAGTATTCTGTTTCTTCCTTTTCTTTTAAGTGTTAATCTATCCATCTCAGCACATTCTAATATTTTTTATTACACTTTCATCTGTAGGGATGTCTTCATTTTTCCATTGTTGTGCAAACACAATTCTTGCTGCTGTTAATACATGTAAAATTAAGTATGTTTTCCCTTTGTTATACTGTTCTGGTAATATACTCAACAAGAATATTTCTGGTTTCAAGTCTATGAGCAACTAATTTTCAAGCTACCAATTTCTAGCACATTAATTAACTTTTATCACAGCGCACACTTATTCTTTACATATGCATTTTGTAGATATTAAAACTGACTATTTTTGTAAGTATAAAACCATATTATTTTGATATAAAAGCCTTGGATGTTGAAAACAAAACTCAGTAAATCAAAACAAAGTTAGAAAGCAAGAAACCACTAGATAATATTTCCTCTACAATGAGATTCAGCCTATCAGAATAAAGCAATTCAATCAATAATCTCTGTTTTGTGTTGAAAAAAAATAAATTCATATTTTGCATATCACCTGATGCATTGTGATATGTCACATCATGTGATAGGATGTCACTTATGGCATGTCACCATAGGAATCAAGATTTATAGGAAAGAGATATAATATGACATCTCTATTGTGAGATGAAAGACATGACTTTTCAAAAGGGATTAAAATTTTGTAAAATATTTTCATTGTAATGGAGGACACAACATCCATAGGGCATAAAATGCCTCCTCATGGACAGGAAAATTATGACATTCACAAGGAGTCTTCTCATAGGAATATATAACAAAGATACAAAGCAGAAGCAATGGAAATGTTACCAAGTTCCTGTACCAAAGAAAACTCCTCTGCTTCAAACCAGCATTAGGAGGTAATGTGTCATAATGTTTACAACAAGTCTTGAAAAATGGGAAATTCAAAAGTAAGTAGGACATATTGTATAATGGTTACTGGAAGGGTTCATCCAGTTTTTCTTTCTTAGTTCAGTGCTTGTGGATTTACAGGCTGCTGTTACGTATAAACTGGGTTGACAAAATCAGAAATGAGGAGGTGATTAGCTGCCTGGGAAAGACAAGGGAAATAATCAAAATCATAAAAAAGCGAAAGTTAGTGTATTTTGGACATGTGATACAGCATACTTTACTTAATCATCCAGGGAAAAATGGAAGGCAAACGAGGTCCAAGCAGAAGAAGAACATCGTGGCTTCAAAACCTAAGGAACTGGTTTGGACAAAACTCAGCAGCACTTTTTCATGTGGTTGTTGATAAAAATAGGATCACCAACATGATCACCAACGTCCAATGACAGATATGGCACAAGAAGAAGTTCAGTGCTACCTTAAAAATTGTAATTACATAAGAGAAGTATAAGGTGAGAGAGATTTTTTAAAAAATAATTTGGTATTGCTTGCAGAGATGCAAAGGCAGAGGGGTATGAATTGGAATTATCACTTATCAAAGGTAAAATTGTCTGATTGGTCTTATCCTTTAAGATTCCGTGTCACTGGCAGTATAGAATTTCAGATTTACAATTGTATAATAAAATACAGTTCCTTGATTTTAGCTTTTGGAAAGATAATTCTGGCAGTGAGTGTGAATACCAATTATAATATATTAAGGGGGGAAAAGCTGACGATGGCATTATAAAAGTGGAATTGAGATCTAACCATATAAACAGTTGAGAAACTTCCGATTTTAGTGTAGCAATATATTCTTCATTCCCCCATCTAATTATACATACAATTTCCTTTCTATGATAATCAGTGTGGACTTGGATGTTCATCTCTAGATAATGACTTAAATTATTTGAATGTTCTTATATATGTTTCTACTCAACTTTATGTAGAGCCTGAATCTCACAGTATTCTTGCAGAAGCTAACCAGATGGTCTTCTGTTTCTTTAGCTTCTTTGCAGACATGGCAGTTGCTGTCTGTTACTTTCTTACTATTACTATTATTATATACACAACAATGTAAAATCACAGTGCTAGTTCTTTAACTGGTGTTGGCCTTCATAGGCAGTAAGTTCATCGCAGGAACCTAGGATGTTGTCATGTATTGGCATATTATATAGAGCTGAAGTGGTGCAGTGGTTAAATGCTGCGACTGCAGACTGACTGCTAGTTCAGCAGTTCAGCTGTTCAAACCTCACTAGGCTCAAGGTTGACTCAGCCTTCCATCCTTCTGAGATCGGTAAAATGAGGACCCAGATTGTTGGGGGCAATATGCTGAACTCTGTAAACCGCTTAGAGAGGGCTGTAAAGCACTATGAAGCGGTATATAAGTAAAGTGCTATTGCTATATGTAATTATATTTTCATTGTATATAATTGACAGATGGAAAATTTGTCAATACACAAATTTTCTAAGTGTCATAAGATTAGGGTAAGGTAAGGCAAGGTAACATAAAATAAGATTAGATTTAGCCAAGCCATTCTAATGTAATACAAAGAGAAAATGGCTGAAAACATAATTTGCTTGATTTTCTTCTTTCTTGTTATGAACATCAAAGAAGCGGCAATGTTTGAAAAATTTATTTTGACCAAAGATTTCCTAGGGAAAACATTCTTAATATTATATTCTACCATCCACCATTTCTACTACTTTCTTGAAGTCATAATAAATATAAGAGAGCAGGATTATAACAGCTATAAATGCATTAAATAGCTCAAGGCAGTTTTAGCATGTGTGAATAGTTCAACGTAATATTTATGTGACTATAAGTCAGCTTTGCAAAACTGTCATGAAAATTTACTCACACAAACATAAAATCCTATCACTTGCCCTTTCTTCTTGGTGACTGATGACTGGAAAAGAAGATTGTATAAACGTGGCATATTTTAATATAGTATTTGATTTTGTCTTTACAAAATAACCAGGCCATTTAAACCTATAGTTTTATGATGTTTTTTTAATGTCCTATATTCTTTTAAATGTCTATTGAAGGTAATTCATTCCAGTTATGGATGATTAATGTTTTATTAATGTTTTCAAGTAGTATGAATTTTGAAATAAAATCTCAAAACAACTGTTTTCTAATATTTTTATTGTATATAATTTGATCGGTCATTGAAAATCACTATACTAGATGGCCCTTTGGCTTGACCAGCAAAATTATTTTTATGATTTGTTGCTTTGTGACAAGGTTTCTAAATCTATTACACTTTAAAGATTACCGAAGAATACATAATGGGATGTAATAGACATACAAACAGAACATGCATGAGAAATCTCAGATCTTATCTATGGAATGTCTTGTCAATGAGGGCTTAAAAGGCAGGATATTTTATATAAGAGGAAGATAATTTTTAACTATGGAGCATGCAATTGAGTCTTGCTGGATGGTATCTTGGCTAATCTCAGAAAGATAGGGAGAGTTAGAGCTAGTTAATATTTTGATGAGATAATAGTATGCTAGTCCAGGAAGTGAAAAAAAAAACCTGTAAAGACACAGCACAAACCATTTTCATGTTCATGGAAACTATGCTAATTTTCATGAACTCACCAGGAATTGAGCTTGAAGAAGCAGAATACAAGTAATTGGCAAGTAGTTTCCCACTGTTATCATTCTAGGGGAAACTACGCGTTATATCAAGTTGTTTGCCTTTGAATTCATTTTTTTATTTTCACAAATACCCAACATGACAGGAACAGTTATATAGATTATTATAATAAACCATTATATTTATTTAACCTTATAGACAAATTCAAAGTGGCTTATATTCCCAAATAAAAATATTTTTTAAAGTTAGTATCATAAGAGTTAAACAATAATTTTCACACATCATATTCCCCCTTCCCCCAAAAAAATTTGAATCCAAACTTTGTATAATCTATAATATTTCTATAGGAAGAAAGCTAATAATGCAGGCCCCAATTTTTTTCTGGAACAGCTAGGTGGTATATGTTGAGGGGTGCTTTAGTTATATTCTTCTGCTATCTACATAGCTTTTGTTAGATCGTGGATTCAGCACAGGAGACCGACTTTGACAACAGCTCTTTATTTGAGATAAGAAGCACAACCAGCAAAAAGCCTCTGACAGCTTGCCTTTTTATAGGGGCTGTCAGCAACACTTGTAACCAATTCAAAATGTAGCAACCAATGGAGGTTCAGCATTTTCCCTCCATAATACTGGCCCTGGATGAAACCAGTTATTCCTAGCCAGAACATAACATCCCTCCCCCTCTAGATGGGCTCATCTGGCAAACGTAATCGCGCAGGTAGGCGGGGCGTTTACGCTCCCGCTCGGACCTGCGCACTTCAGTCAAGGGGAAGCCAGCAGCCCGATCGGACTGGTCTGCTGCAATTCCGGGAGCTGTGCTTGGAAGCTCCTGGAATGTCTCGCTCTCAGTTCTCTCTGCTTGTGGACTTAATTCGACTGAGGGACGCTGCTGGACTGTGGCTTCACCAGGTAGGCCTTCTGAGACATCCGGGCACGATTCAGCTAGGGAAGGAATGTAGGGAGTTATCTCACTTGGGTTTATTAGGTCTCCTTTAATTCTACTTCTTAACTGATCAATGTGTCTTTTCCATAGGCGGCCGTCTTGCAGCCGGACCGCGTAAGACACAGGCCCTATGACAGTTTCTATTACCCCTGGCAGCCATAGGGGCCCTTCAGCATAATTGCGGGCAAATACTGTGTCCTCTGTGGCAAATGACCTTGTTTTCTTTGTGCTTTCTTGTTTTGCGCTGGTTGTGTAGTTTGGATGTAAGCGGTCCAGGAGTGACCGGAGCCGGCGGCCCATTAGGAGCTCTGCTGGGCTGCGGCCAGTTGTGGCACTGGAGTTATGTGCTGGGTTAGGAGGAACCTGTCTATCCTATCCTGCCAATCTCCAGGCCCCAGTCTGGCTAAGGCTTCCTTGTCAGATCTCACAAATCGTTCCGCTAGGCCGTTTGTGGCCGGGTGGAATGGAGCAGATAAAGCGTGGCGGATTCCTTGGCTAGCCAGATACCCCTCAAAAGGTGTGGCTGTGAATTGCGGGCCGTTGTCTGTTACTAACATGTCCGGAATGCCATGGGTTGTGAATAAATGCCTTAGAACCTTAATGACAGACTCAGCAGTGGTTGACTTCATAGGGAAGATCTCGAGCCACTTGGAATATGCGTCCACGATAATTAGGAACATTTGGCCATGGCATGGACCCGCAAAATCGGCATGAAGCCGTGACCATGGGGATTTTGGTAGATCCCAATCGTGCACCGGGGCTTTGGGAGGCGCTGGCCGTGACTCCTGACAGGGTAGGCATCGGGCGACCCACTCCTGGACCTCCACATCCATCTTGGGCCACCACACGTACCCTCTAGCTAAGGCCTTCATTCGCACAATTCCCGGATGACCTTCATGTAAAGTTTGAAGTATTCCAGCACGCAGGCTGGTAGGTATCACCACCCTGTCTCCCCATAGGAGGCATCCCCCTTGCTCTGACAGTTCATGCTGTCTTAGCTCGTACGGCTTAAACTCAGGCCTGGCAGGGTCTCTCGGCCACCCCCTCCACACCCAGTTCAGGACAGTCCTGAGAGCGGGGTCTCTGGCTGTGTGCTTGGCCACCTCAGCCGAGGTGATCAGGCCTGAATCCTCTAGGTCAATTAAGAGCACAGGGGCCTCTGGGACTATATCCGACAGTACCTCAGGCAACGGGCACCTGCTTAATGCGTCTGCATTTCCCATTTCTTTCCCAGGCCGGTGTACCAGGCAATAGGAATATGCAGATAGGAAAATGGCCCAGCGGGCAAAACAGGGGGACAAAGCAGCCGGGGTGGGGCAATCCCCGGCAAGTAACCCCAATAGAGGCTTGTGGTCTGTTACCAGCATGAAGTCTTGCCCGAACAAGTATTCATTGAATTTTTAACCCCCGCTACCAGGGCCAAGGCTTCCTTGTTCAGCTGACTATAATTCCTTTCCGCGCTGGACAAGGTTCTTGAATAATAGGCTATTGGAGCCTCAAGCCCATTGGGGAGCCGATGACTTAGGACAGCCCCGACCCCTACTGGGGACGCATCACAAGCTAGGACCACCGGCAAGGTGATGTTGTACTGAATCAGAAAGCTTTCTCTGGTCAGCAATTTTTTTACAGCTCTGAAAGCAGCATTTTCTTTATGGCCCCACACCCACGGAGCATTCTTAGCAAGCAACCTATGGAGGGGCTCCGCAACAGTTGCTTTATCTCTTAAAAATAGGCTATAAAAATTAAGAAGGCCTAGGAAAGCCTGCAGCTCCGCCTGATTTTTAGGGGCTGGGGCTTCCTGAATGGCCTTCAGTTTACTCTCTGTGGGGTGGATGCCTCCACCATCAATTCTGTACCCCAGGAACTCAACCTCTGGTACCCCCAATACACATTTGTTGCGTTTGGCTTTCAAACCCGCAGCGCGTAACTTCTCGAGGACCATTGTGACTCGACAGCGTAGCTGGTCACTATCGTTCGCTGAAATAAGAACATCGTTGAAGTAGGGCACGACCCCGGGGATGTTCTGCAACAGACGTTCCATCACACTCTGGAACAACCCCGGGGCCACACTAACCCCAAATTGCAATCTATGACATTTAAATGCCCCCCTGTGAGTCACAATGGTCTGAGCCTCTGCCGTGGCACCATCTACTGGTAACTGCTGGTAGGCCTGTGCCAGATCTAACTTGGCGAACAGGCGTCCCGACCCCAACGAGTGCAGCAATTGATGTACAATTGGCACGGGGTAGGCACTCTGTTGCAACGCCCTGTTTACTGTGCACTTGTAGTCAGCGCATATCCTGACGCTTCCGTCCCCTTTAAGGGGCGTGACAATGGGCGTCTCCCACCGTGCATGGTCCACTGGTTCTAGAACACCCTGCTTGATCAGTTTATCTAATTCAATATCTATTTTGGCTCGCAATGGTAAGGGAACCCTGCGGGGCTTTAAACGAATGGGGGCAACCTTAGGATCAAGATTAAACGAAATTGGGGTCCCCACATACTTGCCCAACCCGTCACTGAAAACGTCCTGAAATTCCTCAAACAGATTGTCCAAATTTGAAGTTTTGACATTGTTGACGCCGGAGACCCCTAAACCAAGGGATTCGAACCAGCTCAGTCCTAAGAGGCTCGGGAGGTCGCCGTTCACGATGATGAGCTGGAGTGGTCCTGCAAAGTTGTTGAACTGGACTTGCACGTTGGCCTGACCAAGGACTGGAATCCAGTTCCCCTGGTAGTCTGACAGGCGAAATCCGGTGTCCTGGATTCGGTTACAGTAGAAGCTTGGCACAGCTCTTTTGAGAGTCTTCCAGGCAATGATAGACACCGCTGAGCCCGTGTCTATCTCCATCTGCATCGGTGCTCCCTCGATGAGGATGGTCACCATCAGCTTCTTTCCGCCCACAGAGCTGGCTCTATCAATTCGTGTGTTGTTGGTAGCCGGTTGCATTCTTGGGTATCTTTGGCGCGGCTTTGGATTTTCGCGCCAAGATCTCGGTGACAGCTCAGCTCGTGGAGTATTGCGCGCCGGTGCATCTCTGTTTGGCAGTGTTGCACGGCAAACTCGTGCTAGATGACCCCTCCTCTCGCACCTCTGGCATGTAACGTCTCTGAATCTACATGAAAATCTCGGGTGTCGCCCCCCACAGCTGCAACACCCATGGAGGAAATCTCCGGGCGGCGGTGGTGGAGGCGGGCGTCGCAGCTCAGTACGGCAAACGTCATCATTGCTGCTCACATCGTCGTCCAGCATTCCCTTATGGACGGTCGGTACAATGGACGGCATAGGCTTCGCTTCCTTCTTAGATGAGGCAAAACGGTGGAGAGATTCAGCCGCTTTGGTGGATGACTCAGCTGCCCTGGCTTTGTCCAGAGCGGCAGCCAAAGTGAGGTTAGGACGAGCTAGGAGGCGGCGCTGCAGGCGGATATCCTGAACACCGCAGATCAATTGGTCTAGCATTATGTCGTCCAAATCGCGAAATTCACAGTGTCCAGATGCCTTATGGAGAGCAGCAATATATTGATTAATAGTCTCTCCTTCCATTTGCATGCGCTGCCGAAATTCGTAACGCCGCACAACTTTAGAAGGGGTTGGTGCATAGTGCATCTTCAGTGTCCCCTTCAGCACGTCCCATTGCACCGTGTGGACAGGCGTCGGGGCAGAGAGAGACTCTGCAGTGTCAAAAACCTCTGGGCCACAGTGACTCAAAAATAATGCCCTTTTTCTATTGTCTGCCAGGCCCAGCAGGTCATTAGCCTCGAGGAAACACTCGAAACGCCGCATGTACGAGTCCCACTTCTCCCGGGCAGGATCGAATGGTGGAGGTGGATGAAAGGCAGACATGATGCCAAGAACAAGGCAGGCGAGGTGCGAGCTGCCTGGCTGATTGTGAAGCCCGTGGGGCTTGTCGTTGTTCTCCTGGTCCCGAATTCTTCGTCGCCACTGTTAGATCGTGGATTCAGCACAGGAGACTGACTTTGACAACAGCTCTTTATTTGAGATAAGAAGCACAACCAGCAAAAAGCCTCTGACAGCTTGCCTTTTTATAGGGGCTGTCAGCAACACTTGTAACCAATTCAAAATGTAGCAACCAATGGAGGTTCAGCATTTTCCCTCCATAATACTGGCCCTGGATGAAACCAGTTATTCCTAGCCAGAACATAACAGCTTTAATTGCCAAATGGAAATTAATTTCATCTCAGTCCCCAATCTGATGTTGTACTGAAATGATATCTTGTATATGATAGCAACTTCTTAATATGATTCTGTAGATAAACAGTTTATCAGACTTTAGGAAAATGATTTTCCATGAAGAAATCATGACAGATCTTCCATCTTTTTTTTTTAATCACAGTTACTGGTTTAATAGATCAGAGAGATGCCCTTGACATAATGTACCTTGATCATAGCAAAGCATTCAGAAAAAGTCTCCCATATACATTTATTCATAGAACTCAGGCATGGAAGTGTTAGATAATTCATAATTACTTGAACGACTAAATCTGGACACTACTCATAAATGACTCCACATCTGTTTAGAGAATTGAATCACATGGAATGCCACCTGGCTCTATCCTGAGAGATAATGCGGTACAACTTTTTCATTATTTGGATGAAGGACTATCATTTGCAAATGATGCAAAACTATTTAGAATGTAATCTAAATAGGACATCAACAAAGTTGAGTAATTCTAAGAGGAATGCTACTACCGTGGTGAGGGAACTGAAATTCAAGTCCAAACAGGAGTAGTTAAAGGAAATGTCCACACTGCAGAAGGAAAATCAGATCATATAGAGACACATAGAGATGACCTTGTAAAGGTAAGTTGAAACCATGAGTGAAACCATGAGTCTGTCCCCCCTCCCAAAAAAAGAAAGCAATAAAAACAATGTTGCCCGACTTTAACATATTTAACATATTAACAGACTTTGATTCCTTTTGATATAAGAAAGAAGAAAGGGAAAGTAATATCAGGTCTATTAGCCTAGCCTGCATCACTAAATGTGTAAATAATTATTCTATTTCTTCTGGTGTCTATTTCCTAATCTGATCAACTTTAATATTAAGCTATGAAAAGGATAAATATGTATATATGGGGGGGGGAGAGAGAGAGAGAGAGAGAGAGAGAGAGAGAGAGAGAGAGAGAGAGAGAGAGAGAGAGAGAGAGAGAGAGAGAGAGAGAGATTATATGGAGATGTCCTGTATTACTGCAGGTGGCAGGAGCAGAATTAATGGGCTGAAACTACAAAAAACAGGATCAGCTTAAAACTTAGGAGAAAGCTCCTGATGGTAAGAGTCACAACCAGTGGAAGAGGTTGTCCCATAAAATAGTAAATTTGCTGATGGAGTGCCCTCAAACGATGATAGGAGGGCTATCTATCCAAATCTTTTAGCTGATTCTGTATAAGATGAGAGGGGAGGAGCTGACTAGATAACCCTAGAGAAGATTCCCAACTATGAACACAGTGAAGAATAATCCAAGTTCAACTTAAAACTTTATTGTGCCAGAAACAAGAATTTATCAGACTGCAATATGAATCTTCAGATTCTTACCCTGTTTGCTTGTTCATTATCCCATAAGTAGTCTAGTGTCAGGCCGAAGCCATTTTATTTGGGATCTTAGGCCTGCCACACTTTATACTATTCTACTATGCATTTTCTATTGTGGGAAAATAGAGGGGGGATTGTGTGAAGTTGCTAGCATGTAGCCATAACAAATTCTTTCTAGAAAGCCAAAGTCATCCTTTGTCTCTGCAGCTCTGCACCTGCACGGAAAGAGATGGGTGGACTCTGCCAGCATGGCAATAGAAGATTGGGCAACGTGATGGACTTGTGGGTGTGGGGGCAAGGACTTGAACTTCCAACTGGATGGTGAAACCTGGGAAGCTTCAGATTCGGGTTTCACCCAGATGTGCCAACATGGCTCTATTAATAATTTGGAACTTTGAGGAATACTTTGCCTTGGACTCTGATTTAATTTTGGATGCTATTTGGAACTCTGATATCTAGTACAAAAGAATAATGGGTATGTTCAAATGATGACAGTTGAAGTGTCCATACTGAAGGTGACTGCCTTTATGTTTGCTTGTTGGGGTGGGGTGGGGAGTGGGAGTTTCTCACTGTATGTTTGTGATGCATTAGAAGTAGACCAACAAAAAGCAGGGAATCAATGATGCCAAAGTCTCAGTTCTGGAGGTAACTAAGAGACTTATCCATGACTAATGAAACTAACTAAAACTATTTAATAATAGGGCCAGTTCTCTCAGTAGCAATCCTTTCAAAGGCTCAGGACCACTCTGACTTGCATGAAAAACTTTAAAACATGAACATAATTTGCTTTGAATGTGTTTGAACAGAATATGAATGAAAGTTCCCTGTTTGATCTCCCTGGTTCAAACAGTAAATGTATTTGGGGTTTTTTTCTTTTTGTATTCTGGTTTGGAGTGGAATATAATCATTTCAATTCTTCTTTTCTCTGATTGCTTTCAAAAGTAGGATTATGTTTCTAATGTAGCAGCGCCTGATTGGAAACAATTATTTTAATAAAAATGAGCAGAGTATTTTGAAGAGGCATTCAGAATTTTAAGTATATACAGTGCTAGTTCATATTTTAGAATGATTAATGAAGGAAGCCATATCTTTGTTTTTTTTTAAAAAAAGCAACAACATTCTATTTCAATGTTGCCTTGATTCATCAGCTGCAATCATTGTGCATGATTGCCATTTCCCAGTTTATTGGATTCTATTAAGTATTAGTTTGGTATCTCACAAATGTGCTTAATTAGGAGTACTCTGTCTTCTTTCTTTGGAAGAATCACTAATTATCTGATCAAGATGAATGACACTGAACTCAGGATTGGAGAGAAATATCAAAACAACTTTAAATATTCAGTTGCTAGCTTGGCAAATCCTAACAAGCTTATTACAAAACTTCAGAGTTAGCTTAACCAGAAACTATGCACCAAAGCATTGCACTGTTGGGAAGCCATATGCTCAATATTTTCTTCAAAGCATCACAACAGAAGATTTCTCAATTTCCCATTAGCTACATTCACACAACCTATCAAAAAGGTCAATTTAAATCTAGCCAATTAATTTTCATAGTATTGGTTAATTGTTACCTTGAATTCCTGGGGTTTATTTGTTTATTTGTTTGTTTTGCTTTGTTTCTGTTATTCATCATTATATAAAACCCAGCAATTTGGTTAATTTATAATATAATGTATTGTGGAACTGCAGAAATTGAGTTAGCATCCATTAAGCATGTATATATTCCTTCCAGATTCTCAAGGTTATCCTTTGTCCAGCACCTGCCCGGAAGCTGCTGGGAGGAACGGACATGTTGGCAGAAGATGAGTGTGCAACATGACCGACTTGGGGGTGTGGGACAAGGGTGTGAACTTTAAACTGGGTGGGAAACCTTGGTAGATTTTAGATTCGGGTTTTCCACAGATGTGCCAACATGGCTCTATTAGTAAATTGGAACTTTGAGGAATACTTTGCCTCGAACTCTGATTTAAGCTTAGACACTATTTGGAACCCTGACAGAAGGGACAAAATGAAATGTGAATGACAAATATTAAAATATTTTTTAAACTATTTTAAATAATTAAATTGAATTGTTGAATTATCCCGCAGCGAGTTGTCTTGTGGCAAGTTGACCATGGCAAGTTGTCCCGTGGGCCATGGTGAGTTAGTTGGCTATGGTCAGTGGTGGGTTCCTACTGGTGCAGTCCAGTGCTCCATTCCGGTAGGGATCTGCCGATTGCGCAATTTGCACGCTACAGCTCCGGTGCCTTCTTCGCCAGTCCATCACGCGGCGCCATATTTTTTCTGAATTTTTGGGCTTTTTTGCTTCCTGCACATGCGCAGAAGCAAAATCTCATAAGGGGACATGCGCGCATGGGAGATTTTGGCATTTTTTGCTTCCGCACATCCACAAAAGCAAAAAATCGCCAAAATTGTGCGCGCAGGTACATCCCCTCACGAGATTTCAGTGGTTTTTTGCTTCCTGCATGTGCACAGAAGCAAAATCGCACGAGGGGACATGCACGCGAAATGTGATGATGCGCGTGCAGTGCACCGGTAGCCAGGTAACAGGAACCTACCCCTGGCTGTGGTGAGTTGGCTATGTTGAGTTGACTATGGCGAGTTGTCCCATTCTGTGAGAAGACTGGTTCACTGGCTGGTTGGTGTTTAAACATATTCCAGTTATAGTTGCATCTTAGGAAAAATTATGAAGACACTGAAACAAATGGTTATGTGATTCCACCCAAGAAACTGACAACTGGGAAAAGAAGTATGATATCTTGGGGAGTGGGAGGAACATTGATTTTTGGTCTTCAGTAACAAATAACACTATAAACCAATATGTAGTCCAAGCAAATGAATAAATCATATGTATTGTGACATGCTCATTCTTAATATAAAATGTCAGTATACCTCTTGTTTCTTAGCCACTTAGGCATAGAAATGTAATCTGTTCTTGATTATAATGCCTGTGGAATTATATGCCATGAAGAATAAAAATTACTGCAAAGAAACAATGTATTATAAATTCCATATCTAGAAATCTGACCTTGACCTTGTGTACACTGCGACATCATAGAATTTCAAAACTTTTAGAATTACCGGGTATCTCTTGGCCATTTTCCTCTTTCACACAAATGATTTTCAGTGTACTGAGCTACTATTATAAAGGAAAACTGTAAATGATTATAGATAATTTATGATTCTGCATGAATGAAAAATAATATATTATATTTTTCATTGCCAGTATAGCTTACTTTATAACAACTATTTGTATGTTATTATTTTTCCTATGTACTCTTAAAGTCCATGGAAATGGAAATGGCTGTTCATAATTTAATCATACCATAGAAATGTAGTATGTCACATACCTAATGTTGTTTCTCAGCTACAAATCTTCTAAGAAATTCTTATGATCATTTTAATAACAGTTACTTAATATTTCTTTAAATCAGAAACATTTAACATTTATATTTTTATGTCTAGTAGTTTATCATGTAAAGTATTGGTTGTTGGCAATAAGCATTCCAATACAGTATTGAAATAAAATGGTGGAGAAACTGCATGAGCCTGTATTCCCTTGACAAAGTTAAAGTGTGTGAGAAATGATGGCTTCATGTAAACAACCAACCTGCATAAAGTTTATTTCATGTGAATGGTTGGACTATGAGATTGTCTAGTTCTTGAGTCATGTAAGTGAAGTATTAACTCAACGTGGTGAATGTACAGATGTGTGGAATGGAGCAATGAATTATTGTTCTAACTATATGTGTGAGTATGTTTAAACTTTGTGAGAGGATCGGTATAAGGGCGTGTGTCCCATGTAAAGTGAATAGATAATGCTATTTTGGAAGATCAGTAACTGATGACTCAACTACAGAAGCTCAGGTTTGACTCTACAGTGGTACATTGGTACTTGACTGCTTCAAAACTCATCAAATTTGGTATGTGATGCATTTTGACATGAAAATGTCTCGGTACTCAGCATTTGTTCCGTACTTGATGTGCTGTGATAGGAACAGGGGTACAGCTGCGGAGAATGGACAGGAAGTCAGCCATGCTGGGAATATCACTGCAAAAGGAGGTGGATGGCCACACATGGCAGACAGGAAGTTGGCCATGCTGGGAAGGTTGCTGACATAGGAAAAAGGGCAGACACAAAGTTATTCCTAGCTGAAACAAAGGGTCATTTGGTAAGTCATGTGGTTTGTTTGGGATTCATCCTTTTTAGTACTTGTTGCAAATCCTGGAGCCAATTAATGATGTGTACCGAGGTACACTGTATATCCTATAGTTAGCAATAGCACTTAGACTTATATACTGCTTCATAGTGCTTTACAGCCCTCTCTAAGCGGTTTACAGAGTTCAGCATATTGCCCCCAACAATCTGGGTCCTCATTTTACCGACCTCAGAAGGATGGAAGGCTGAGTCAACCTTGAGCCGGTGAGATTTGAACAGCTGAACTGCTGAACTAGTAGGTTGCAGTGCTGCTTTTAACCACTGCGCCACCTCAGCTCCCGTTATCTTAATTAGTTATCTTAATAGGAATGTTATTTCCACAGTTGATACTACTTTTCCCTTGTCTCCTCTGTTTTCTTTTATAGAACGAATTAGAAAAGAGTATACAAAGAAAAGAATAATCATTGCAAGACTTTGATTAATAAGTAACAGTTTATTTTGTAGTAGCTTTATTAATATATAACCAAAAACAGATAGATATATTCCTTAGAAATTTTTTTAGGAAACAGAAATCACAATAGGTGCCCTATTGGATGGAAATCAAAAAGGGAAGAAAGTAGGAATGCTTAAAGGCCAAATCATGGATGAGTTTTGTGTGCTTTCTTTAAAGTCAGATGTTTCAATAGCCTGACTATGATAAACCTAGCACCATAAAGTCATTGCAGAAGACAGCAGTCAACTTGGCGATTGTAACTGTTTTTTATTTTCTTTCTTTTTCAAATGTAAACAATAGTTCTAGCAGGTGGCAAGTGGCTGAAAGTGAGTCTATCACCATCTCCAGGGTGCCAAGTTATCCCTGAAAGTTTCAGTGGGAGGAATTTGTTGGTGGGATTTGGATTGTAAAGGCACGCGAGCATCTGCTGCCTGCTCAGTCTCATTACCATTCACACAATTAACTCCTGCAGTTCTCAGCCTAGCAGCGAAGGACGGGATTCAATTTTACTGCCTCTTTGACAGTTCTCATTATCATTCATTTGAATGCACAGCTCTTCTTCAAATCACTAAAGCAAGCAAGCAAGAAATCTACAAACTCTGGAAAAACTGCTCCTTTAGCTAAAGTTACCTCTAAGCATTTTAAAATAATCTTTATGATCTGTGTCAAATGTCAATCCTAATAGTAATAATGGCATTTTATGACTACTAGGGAAGTCATTTTAGGCCACTCTACATATTTTAAAGCTATTCTGTATGTGATAGCTGTCGTATTTTCCTCATTTTCCTCCTTTTGTACTTACAGGTAAATAGGTATCACTGAATATCAACAAGTTGAATATTTATATTCATGCTATTATGTGAACAAGTTCATTCATTTTTCCAACACTTTAAACTAGTGTGGAGAGCATTTCACACTATGTATATATATTATGAGATTTATTTATGTGATTTTCCTTTCTTTGGTCCAAAAGAGTGCTAGGTGGCTTATGGATCTTTTTTTTAAAAAAAGCCAACAATAATAAACAGTAATTTTTTCTGTAAACAGTTCTACAGAGGAATTATTGAGTCTGTCATCTGCACCTCTATAATAGTCTGGTTTGGTTCTGCAACCCAACAAGACAGACACAGACTTCAGAGGATAATTAGAACTGCAGAAAAAACAATTGCTACCAACCTGCCTTCCATTGAGGACCTGTATACTGCACGAGTCAAAAAGAGGGCTGTGAAAATATTTACAGACACCTCACATCCTGGACACAAACTGTTTCAACTCCTACCCTCAAAACGATGCTATAGAGCACTGCACACCAGAATAACTAGACACGAGAACAGTTTTTTCCCTAATGCCATCACTCTGCTAAACAAATAATTCCCTCAACACTGTCAAACTATTTACTAAGTCTGCACTACCATTAATCTTCTCATCGTTCCCATCACCCATCTCCTCCCACAAATGACTGTATGACTGTAACTTTGTTGTTTGTAACCTTACAATTTATATTGACTGGTTCTAATATGATTTGATTGCTTATTTGTATCTGGACTATCATTAAGTGTTGTACCTTATGATTCTTGACGAACTTATCTTTTCTTTTATGTACACTGAGAGCATATGCACCAAGACAAATTCCTTGTGTGTCCAATCACACTTGGCCAATAAAATTCTATTCTGTTCAATTCTATTCTAAATTACAACTCTAATATTCATAGACTCCAAGTTACAATAAGAAACTAATACATTAAGTAAAATAGGCAGGGATCCAAAACAGCAGGCAATGTTTCCAGTCATGTTTCCTGAGAGGAAATCAAGAAGAGTAGACAAAAAAAAGCGGGAAATTTCATGTAATGGGAAATCATAACAAAGAGTTAGTTATGAATGAGCTAGAAAAAAAGCAGTTGACATGAAAATAACAACAACAAAATGCTGTTCAAGTATTCTACCTAATCAAATAGAAACACCAACATGTTTACAGAGCAGAAAATCTGTTATTGTTCAGATACTATTGGAATAGAACTTCTGTCTTTCCTTATCAATGGTCTATGAAATCTTGAAACATTTGGGGATCACAGTTTCCACTGTCCACAAAAATCATAATTTTTTCAGACCGGCCTCCTGTTATTTAGCCCTGAATGAGAATGCAAATGTAGGCTTCACCTCCTGTTACTCTCTAACTGTAATGACTTGTAAAAGCAGATAATTGCTGTTCTATCCTTTGTTCTTTATATGGAGAGTTCTTTACCACTGCCACCACCCCCATTCTGTCGATAGTCCTCTCATTCTCTCAGGTATTAAGTCTGTCTTCTAAGTCCTCCCTGTGAGAGGCTGTATAATATAAGGCTCCTGCAGCTCTCAGCATTTATCTCCGATGTTACCTGGGGTTGTTAGAAAGCATTTGATGGCTCTCGGTGTGCTTTGTTGATAGATTGTGCCTAGCCTCAGCAGTAAGGAGTGCTTAGAAAGATACCGATTCCCAACCAGGCACAAGTAGAAAAGGGTTGTAGAAAGAAGGTCTGTAGATTGGAAGCTGCAGAGCTGGAGGGATGTCTAGGTAGCGAATGAACCCATTGAACCCAATTTTGTTCTGGGTTTATTTGAAAATGGCTATGCTGCTCCTTTTCTTTCTCTCCGAAAACATTCGTTGCAGTCTTTCTCACAAGAAAAATAGAAATTGCTTGTGTTTCCTTCCTTCTCCCAGATCTTAAGCAGCAGCTGCTAGTCTTTCAGTACAGCCATTTCCTTTCTTACTTGGCGTATTAATACTTGCTTCATTCATCACTTTTGTTAATTGTGATAGTTTTGGTTGTGTTTGTGTTTACTTGCTCAAATTACTTAAGGTTCAGGGAAAAGTCTTGTGTCTTCTCCACAACAGTCAATTATATTGTATTTACTTAGTGATTATTGCTTATTATTACATGTCTTCTTTTGGTGATGCAAATGCATCCCTATCTACAAAACAAGAGATATTGTTAATAGGCAAAATGTGTTCATGCCCTTGAATGAACCCTTGAATGGTTTCTGTCTGACTTGAATATGAAACATTTTAACATACCCTCACATTGGTTCTGTAAACTAGTTCTAAAAAAGGGGAGTTCTTTCCTTTGACATAAAGTTTTTAAAATGTTTATTTATTTATATTTTTGGTATCTACAGTATATATGTGTGTATGTGTGTATATGTGTGTGTGTGTGTGTGTGTATCTCAAAAATATAAATAGATAATTAAATTTGTCTTAAATATGTTTACCTCTTTCTACAAAAAGGGAAGAGAGAACATTTTCCAAGTGGTTTATTTAAGATCATTAACTGTAATGGTATGTGGGAAAGACCTTGGGAAAGTGGGCAAAGAGATGCTTCCAAGGAAATGGTCAGGTAAGAGACAACATAGTCCACACCTGAATGGTGGTGGAGCAAGAGGCTCAGAAAAGAGCCTTCCTAGTTTCTCAGGCTGTAAACAGACGAAGTGGAGGCAGTGGAAAATTGTACTTTTACACTTGCAAGATTCTGTCAATGTAGCCATTCAATAAAGTAGAATTAGTTCACCTGGTTGTGATTACTATCTGATTTACCCCTCAAGTTTGACATCAATCTTGCAAGGTTGAAAGTCTTCAATTCTCTCCTCCTGCCCCATCTCCTTTATAGCCCAAGAAACTGAGAAAGCCTCATTTCTGAGTCTCTTCCCTTCCTCCCCACTTGCTTGCCAATTGCAGGCCATGCTATCTCTTATCTGACCATTCTCTTCTCAGTGTCTCTTTATCCACTCTCTCAAGGTTTTTCCCACATACTATTTCTTTTTTTTTTTTAAAAAAATAGTTTTTATTAAATTATTTTAAAATTTACAAAAGGACATAATACAGAAAAAAAAACATACAAAAAGAAACATACAAAAATAAAAAATGTATATATATATATATATATATATATATATATATATATATATATATATATATATATATATATATATATGTAAATATCTATATACATGTTCAACTTATATATCACTATATCTTTTCATAGTTAATGTGCTCTAGGAATATACATACCTTAAAAGAAAGGAAACAAGAAAAAAAAGTACATACATCAACATACAAAAGAAGAGAGAGAAAAAATAAATAAATAATGGTTATGCATATATATTACAGCTTTTGCGTATCGTTATCATTTCAGTATCTAGTTTATTACTTTCCCAATTTATCATCAGTCTACTTTAATTTGATTATTCTCTTCATCACCCTTAAAGTATTACGTTTATTTATTTTGTTTGTTTCTTTTCCATCCATTTGTACCAATTATCCCAAATTTTATAATATTCTGAATCTTCTTTATCCTGTAGTTTCATTGTTAGTTTACACATTTCTGCACAGTCTAATATCTTAGTTATTAACATTGTATTGGTAGGTATTATGTCGCACATACTATTTCATTAACATATCTACTCAGATGCAAAGTGATTTAAACACATACTAAGTTACTCTTGGCTTAAACATGGCTTATCAAAAAAGTTACCATTGTCTGGGTTTCCAAATAGGTGAACCAAACCTATTATGGCATAATATATTGTATCTGCCTGGCAAGTCCTGTGTCTTCTGTATTAGAATGTAAAAGAAATAACAAATGCTAATAGCTGAATGAGAAGAAAAGAAACAAACTCAGCCACCCGTTATTAAATTTATAAGCTGATTATAATATTATATGTATGGACAGGGTTCAGATTATGTAGAAACAAATTGCAATCCTTCTTAGCAAAGATGTGGAAAGACCTACTTTCATCTAATTCTCTGCCATATTTAGATGAAGTTTTTCCTATTAAACTGTCTCATGCAGTTTATGTCTCAGAACTCTTGATAATCTAAGTCAGTGTTTCTCAACCTTGGCAGTTTGAAGATGTGTGAACTTCAACTCCCAGAATTCCCCAGCCAGCGTTGCTGGCTGGGGAATTCTGGGAGTTGAAGTCCACACATCTTCAAACTGCCAAGGTTGAGAAACACTGATCTAAGTCCTGTTCAAATGCTGTTTCAATGCCAGGACACATGTGCACTTTATCCAAGGTTCCCTTGGCAACATTCCACATCTAGAATTACCAGGTATTGATCACTTCTGAAACAGTCACCATGTTGCTTTTTTTAACTGGAAAGAATAAACGTTCCAAAGATCATCATCAAAATTAATTCGGAGAAGCCCTGGCAAAGTTGTGCCAATGTAGCTAAACTTAATGAAGATGATTGATTCCATTTTATGTATACTTCTACTTTATTAAGGTACTGTTAGTTCAAATGAAAGTTTTGCATTACTTCATCTTCTATAAGATTCTGCCCATGTCTGTGATTTAATGAAAAGGAAAACTGTCTCAAATAAACTATATTGGAAGAAATGTATGATTTTACCTTTCAATATAATTTCAATTAAATAAAAATAGTGAATTTTGGTATTTGGTGAATATCAAGCAAATAAATAAATAAACAAAAACAAAAAAGGCAAACAATCAATACTATTTTTAAAGGATAACATATTTCTACCCATAGATAAGATTCCAAATATAAAGAATAAGCCAGGTAGTAATTGCTTAACTGATTAATAAGAAGTTAAATAAGATGTCTACAGTATAGTAGAATGTTGTACATTTGTCTAGGTGAAGTAGACAATTTATTTATACTTAGTGAGGTAATAATTCTTTTTAGAATAATACGTAATTCAATTTGACATAAATGAACTCTACGCTAAATCCTCCTAAAACCTTCTTGGTATGATTTTGTAATTTTAAAATATTCAACCTTTTGGTGCTGAATACTTTTATTCCTTAAACAAAATCTGCCCATCTCTTTTATTAAAATGTTCTGCTGCTATGCACCCACACTTATCCCTACAATAAACCCATTAAGCAAATGCAGAATAAGTCAAGTGTAAATAGTATGGCACATGAGTAATTTCGTTAAAGAATATATATTAAAAAATAAAACTTGACACAAAGAAATACCAGTGTCTAATACTGTAGTAGTAGTTATAATGATTTAAGTCTTGTATGAGTTAAATTCAAAAATATACCTTATTGTACCTAATCTATGTTTGTTTTCACACTATGTGTTTTGTTGCTTCCATTTGTACACTGGAACAGTAGCATACACATTGTATGTACACATCATTTAGAATTTTGTCAAACTAATCTTGGCATATGGTTTTCATATTTTATTTATTCTTTGATATAATGTAACAATTACATTTCTCAAGAGTTCAAGGTAAAAAAGAACAGAAGAATTTGCAGGCCTGGTTGAGTCATATTATGTTTCTATTCTGTTTCCTGAAGGAGTGAAACAACTGTAACCATTAGCTTCAATTGCTTTGTCTTGTCTTAAATCTGTTCAGTCAGTGACTCCAAAATTTAATATAAAATAAAACAGCTTTCACTATAGCCAACTAATATGTAGAATTGGCATATTCCCAGCTGTACAAGAAGCATACAGGCGAAGAACAGTTACAAAGAAAACCTATTTGTTCCTACTAAGTGTTCCTGATAATTTATAATAGTTCTGAAGACCAGTTAGGATACATGGAATATATGTTGTATGAGTTACAGTTAGGGTTGAATCTCAAGGCCAAAATACAAAGACCATTGTCTAGTTCACAAGGATCCGAATTACTACTGTTAGGGATGAGGAAACTCAAGAAGATTAATGATGCATGTAGTAACAAACAGCTCTGTAGCAATTCCTGGACTGAAAGTCCCTCACCCAATAGGGTCAATAATATTTTCCACTTCTTTTCAAAATAACAACAAAGGAGATAAACAGTCTAGATCAGTGATGGAAAACCTTTTTTGGCTTGCACACCAAAAGGGTGTGCGTGCGCACTAGTGTGCGCGTACATGCCCACACCCATGTCCTTCCCCGTGCATGTGCACAAACCCCATGCTGTTCCCCCATGCATGCGCCCATCCTGCCCCCCATGCATGCTCACAGACTTCACAAGGGACTCCTGAAGCCTTGGGATGGCAAAAAACAGTCCAACGGGCCAACTGGAAGTTCATTTCCAAACTTCCGGTTGGCCCATTTGGCCATTTTTTGCCATCCCCATGCTTCAGGAGGTTTCCCTGAAGCCTGGAGAGAGTGAAAACGGCCAAAAAGAAGACCGAAAATCAGCATGCACGTTGGAGCTGACATAGGGCAATGCTTCGCGTGCCCTCTGACATGGCTCCACGTGCCACCTTTGGCATGCGTGACATAGGTTCACCATCACGGATCTAGATATATACATAGTTTAGATGGTCATACCTCTGGTTCATTATTGTTTTATTTAACAAATTGCATATTTCCAACTAATGTATCTGATCATCTAATGAAATGCTTCTCAATCTTCACATGCTGCCTGGAGAATTCCACCCATCTTAAAGTTTCCAAGGTTGAGAAACACTGAATATGGAACTATTCCTTCAGATCCTATACAGAATCTGAAATTGCCTAGCTTCATCTTCGCAAGCATTTCTTAAATGTACTGAACTAGATTGGTTAGAACTTTTCACTGTGACCTTGCCTGAAAACTAAATGGCAACCAAGAAGACTTACTTGACATGTTAGAAAGCAGACTAAATGCCTGGTCTGAGCTAGAGCACCTGAATCATCATGGGTTAGTGGTCAGAAGCAATTTTTCTCACTGTGAGTTTTAAAAGCTAAAAGAGATGTCTCTGGATCATCTGTTTTATAAAACTTGAAATGCTGAAGGATACATTGAGAAAACTCTGTTCAAGTTTAAGTGCTGTTATTAACTACTGTTACCACAGCCTGGAGATAAATGGATACAGTAAGTAATATTTCATGAAGTACATTCCCGCTGCCTGTCCTGATCATCTTGAGAAAGCTAGCTGAGAGTTCTTCCTGTTGGTGAGGTTTATAGAGCTCAGGGGAAAAAATGCAGGCTTTCTCTATAGTAGTGTCTGTCTGGAACTCGGAGCCCCAAACATCTACTATTTCAGATAATGTTGAACCCTAAAAAGCACACTTCTCTGATCTCTGCAGGAGTCCATCCTTGATAGTGTAGATCTGGAATGAGCCTGCCCTGTTCAATGTTATCAGGAGGGAAACATTGCTAGGAGATAATCCATAAAAGACTGTATTCTGGATCCACAGTAGCATCTGAGCATCCTTGATATTGTCCTCCATGTTGAGGACAATAATTCAAACAAAAGTGACTGATTTTTGTGAGTAAGGTTTTTAATTCCATTCTTAGACAGAAGTGTCATTTAGTTGTTAAATTTGACCAAGGAGAACAACTGAGAAGCCTAGGATCCAATCTCTTATCCCTAGACTGCTAACTGGTACCATCCCTAAAGGAGAGATATCCATTACAGAAAAATGACCCTGTTCCTATCAAAGAGAGATAGCTTTAAAAAAAATACCATGTTCAATAAGATTGAAGGCCAATGAGTGATTCTTGACCACAATAATGGTCTCACCAGACATAATGCTAATGTTGATGATCAACTCTAGGCAACTTACAGTTGTTAAAAACATTTTAAAACAAAGAACAATACAAAACAAATCCGACACGAATAGCAGAAGAGATCATCCAACAGTGTGATCAAGGGAAGTTTGTGACAAAGCCACATTCGGATAAACATTTTTCCACAGTCTTCTACAGGTGCAGCCCCACCACTTACTGAATAAACTTCCCCCCAAAAAGAAAGGTTGGATACTAGTTGATAATTGTTCAAAATATCTATATCAATATGGAATATCTTCCATAAATCTGTTTAACCCACTTTTAAATCACCATTCACTACTTTTTTTATCATTGCATCATTAAATTTTTCTGTATACTGTATGTCCATTATTCAAAGTTGTTACAGAATGGCAAAAAATCTTCACTGTTCACCACTTATGCTTAATTGAACTGTAAAATGTTCCCAAAGGACAATTATTTCAGCCTCTTTATCATTTTAGTTGTCCTTTTCTATCTTTTATTTAATTCAACAAGTTATTTTTGAAGTGTAGTAGAACAAAGAACTGCATTCCAAATGTAGTAGAAGTATGCCTATATTTCTACAATAACAGATTTGGTTTCTTCCCTAATAATTCCCAACCTGCAATCTTCCATTTGCAGCCCGATTTGCTTTACTTAACACTAACTTTCAGAGAACAATTTCACTGATCTACATTTCCATGGTAACAGTATTCTCTTTTGGTGCCATTTCACTCTTCGTCCTTGAACCATTTATGAACAACTTTAAAGAATGGATACAGTAAATGAAGTCCTTCGAAGAGATTTTCATCCTTTTATTCAGAAAAAAAAATATATTTATTGTTCTTTAATCAGTTACCACTTCTATAAGGCAAATCTTATTATTATCTCATGACTACTAAATTGGTTCAAGACTCTTAATTTTGTTTTTCTGTTCATTTTTTAAAAAAGTTGTCTCAGTATGTAATCACTACATATGTTTCAGATTAAGCTAACCAGCATGTGCATTTTTTAATTATTCCTTCATTCCTCAAATATTTCCTGTGAGATCAATCTGTCTGTCTGTCTGTTTGTCTATCTATCTAGAGAGAGAATGAGGGGGTGCTATTTATATTTTATGCAATCCATAGGCATGAGATTTACTCCTATTAATCAATCTCTGATTCCATCTTTTGAAGATGAATAAGAATTATGATTATGGTTAACTTTATTTCCCTGTACCTCTAAATTAAATTAAATAGGACTATAGTCACCCTCTCCAATTGGTTAAATTACAGACATCACTCTGGATCCAGAAGGTTTCCAATGAGGATTAAATCTAGAGAGACTTCTCTAGTTGGCTTTATGGGCAGCAGCACAGTTACCAACTGATCGTTTGATAAGCAGATAATGCATTAAAATGCGGAGAGAATTTTTAATCCCCACATAATGCATTATTTTTCAGGCAGGAATTTATTCCTGATTCCAAAATCACACTGCCTATTTTGCTGCATGTAGAGAAAAGAAAAGCATGTTCTAGTACTAAATTGGGCTGATTTCCCAAGCTCAGTGCAATGCACATTGCATTTTACATCATGTTTAATGATGCCATTAAAAGAAATGATATGAAGGATGAATGATGATGTCTGTACCGTAATTATTGTGATATTATTATGAAACTAGAAGTCATTATACCATTTGTAAAAAAATAATTTATTTTCAAGCAATCAGTATGTATAACTATATTATCACATAAAAATGTGAAAGATATAATTTGCATCACTGAGATACTCCTTTGACTTACTCTACTTGGAGAAGAACAAGGCCACCCCTTGCCCAATTAATTCATTAAAATGACGTTTCATTATACGTGCCATTAACTTACAACTACCGGTATTCATTTAGTTGACCGCTCAAAGTTACAATGACAGTGACTTATGACTGTTTTTTACACTTAATGACTGTTGCAGCATTCCAATGGTCACATGACCAAAATTCAGGCACTTGGCAAATGGCACGTATTTATGTTAGTTGCAATGCCCCAGGGTCAAATGATCACCATTTGTAACCTTCCCAACTGGCTTCCGATAAGCAAAGTCAATGGGGGAAGTTAGCTTCACTTAACAACTGCATGATTTCCTTAACAACTGTGATTTGCTTAACAACTATGGCAAAAAAGGTCATAATGTTGGACAACACTCACTTAACAACTGTCTTACTTAGCAATGGAAATTTGGGGCTCAATTGTGGTTGTATGTCGAGGATTGCGAATTGCTTGATTCTAGAACAGGAACAGAACAGAACACTTTATTTAGCCAAGTATATTTCTTGGCCAAATAATACCGTCCAAGTATACAAGGAATTTGTCTCTGGTGCAGAAGCTGTCAATGTACTTGCAAAGTAACAGAGTAACAGTAATATTAATAATTATATTAATAAGAGGGGTAGTAGAGATGATGATGATGATGATGATGATGATGATGATGATGATGATGATGATGATGATGATGATGATGATAATAATAATAATAATAATAATAATAATAATAATAATAATAATAATAATAATAATAATAATAATAATAATAATAATAATACAACTAAATTTTAACTGCAGACTAACTCTATGGCCGTAAGGTCTTTCCTAGCCTTTTTATAGAGATAACCATATTTTGCTGGTTCTCCACCAGATTCTCCTTTGCTTTTATTATTTTAAATATTTTCAGTTCTCCTCTTTGTAGGAATCATAGACAAGGACACATGATTTCTGAGCAAAGCTTGTCCGAGTTAGGAAGAAATCTCTCTGAGCTGAGCAGCCCCTGTGTTCAGAAGCTCTCTTCTCTCTGGGTATGAAGCCTCTCTGTGTGTTCAGAGACCTTCTCTTCCTCGGACCTGCATTTATTTTTTATAGCAAATTTCTTGTGCACACAAGTACAACAGATTAACTTTAGCTAACAATGAATAAATGGTAAATATATAACATATAGTATACAGACCAGGGGCGGGTTGCTCTCTTACCTTGCTATCGGTGTGCTGCGCGCCCATCACCATGTTTCATGAGCACATGCGCTTGCTATGTGCGTACGCCCCCTCGCACGATTTCCCCCATGCGCAGGAAGAAAAAAAGACCAGAAATTCTGAAAAAAATATGGCGGCTCCTAGGGACCGGCAACCGACTGCATCAGGTCGGTAGCCTCTTGGTGACGTCACCAGCCCGCCGCTATCGGTGCGATAGAGTGGACCGCACCAGTAGGAACCCACCACTGATACAGACAAATCATATCAAGGTGTGATTGCTAACTAAACAGAAGAGTATTTAATTAACTTTTACCCGAGACAAACAGAAGAGTGTTTAATTAACTTTTACCTTAGATAAACAGAGAGCTGAGTAAATAATCTGTACCTTAAACAGGACAGAGAACTGAGTAAATAATCTTTACATTAAGCAGGATGTTCATTCAATATTTACCAAGACAGGTATTCCACATTCTTTGGCAATGATTTAAAGCAGCCTACATCTCATGATTTAAATTATGCTGCCCCCTCCTATCCCAGGAATGATGGCTATCTAACTGTCTAGTAGCTATGATACTCTTGATTATTTTCAGGTACATCCACTATATATAATACCATTATTGTTCATTGTTGTTGTTGTTGCTCTCTCTCTCTCTCTCTCTCTCTCTCTCTCTCTCTCTCTCTCTCTCTCTCTCTCTCTCTCTCTCTCTCTCTCTCTCTCTCTCTCTCTCTCTCTCTCTCTCTCTCTCTTGTAATGTACTTAACATGCAGACATTTACTTCTTGCTGACCTTTTGTCTTTATGGCAGTTATTTCTAATTTTAGCTGAGAAGTTAGTAACCTCTTTCTTGGAAACAGAGTGAAAATATATATCCTTTTCTTATCTTGCAATTATGAGAAAACTTCTGGAAATCACTCTGAACAATGAGGACTTTTTGGCTGGGGGAGAGAAAAGAAGCAAAGATCTATATTCACATTTCACTGATTCTGTTATTAATAGATTATGATAATAATGTAGGTAACATTCATTACCTTAAAAAAAACTTGATGATCAACATATTTATCCAAAATATGTTTTATTCACGAACTTTTATAAGATACAATGATGCTTTAAAACATGCAATGCTTTCTTGACTGTCACAATAGGACAAGTGAAATAATACTTAATGAAACCCAATCACTATTTCATCATTCAACTTTAATTTCTGTTAGTATTATTATTACTATGTATGACTCGTTGACTAGTATTAGTTGCTGATCTGATTTTCTAATTTTCTGTAACTGTTCTCAAAATATTTTAAGATAAAGTGTCTCAAATGAAAAACGTCTATTTTTAAATTTGTAAATTTATCATTTGTTCCACATATGAACAAACACATTCATCAAGAGCCGAGGTGGCGCAGTGATTAGAGTGCAGCACTGCAGGCTACTTCAGCTGACTGCTAGCTGCAGTTCAGCTGTTCAAATCTCACCAGGCTCAAGGTTGACTCAGCCTTCCATCCTTCTGAGGTCACTAAAATGAGGACCCAGATTGTTGGGGGCAATATGCTGAACTCTGTAAACTGCTTAGAGAGGGCTGTAAAGCACTATGAAGCGGTATATAAGTCTAAATGCTATTGCTATTGCTAAATTGCAGGCACAAGGCATATGACCCAGCAGCAAGAGCACCAAAGTTAAAGCTTCTGTTCTTCTCTTTTTCTAGGCTCCTGATCTGAGTAAGATTCTCTGTGATTAGAGATATCAGAATCAATAAAAGTAGGATCCAGTGAGGACACATTTGCTGCAGAACCTGTTCAAGCTATTGTGTTTCTTTAGATCAGGGCTGTCAAATTTGCAGTCTGTGCTGGCCACCCCCACACTTTCCACTTCAGTTTAGTGAAGTGGAAAAAGGTCACAATACATCACGTGCAGGGGCGGGTTCCTAATTTTTTTACTACCACTCTGTGGGCATGGCTTATTTTGTGGGCATGGCTTGCTGGCCATGTGACCGGGTGGGCATGGCTTCTTGGACTGCTGAAGGGAGGGGAACTGAGATAGGTCCTGCCGCCCATTCCCCCTCCCCTCTGCAGCTCAAGAAGCCTCAAACGTGTGAAAATGCCTAGGATCATCACCGCACGTTCGTGGCTTCTCAGACTGCTGAAGGGAGGGGAATGGAGATAGCTCCTGCCGCCCATTCTTTCAGCATCTCACGTGCTCCCTCAGCCATCCCCCCCTGCTTGGACTCACTGTGGGGTAGGACGGCAGCATATGCGCAGTGCCGGAAGCTCGGCTTCTGGGCATGTGCAGAAGAAAATTTTAAAAAAAAATTTTAAAAAAATTTAAATGGCGGCACTTAGGCACTGGCAACCGACTGCACCGGTACTGTGATGTCACCAGCGGGCCGCTGCTGGTGCTATAGAGTGGACCGCACCGGTAGGAACCCACCACTGATCACGTGATGACGCCATGATGATACGAGTTTGACACCCCTGCTTTAGATGATGGAGATGGTAGGTCTTCATCCCTCATTTTACACAAAGAAACAGATTCAACTAGTAGGAGATAAACAAACACACACACACACACACACACACACACACACACACACACACACACATTTTGTTTGCAATTTATAATTTTTGCCTATTTTTATCACTATTGCATATTTTATATGAACTCAATGTTTATATAAACTCAATTCAATATTGCATGTTTGTCAGTCAGAAAAAAAACCACTTAGATGGGGAAAAAGACAAAGATTCCCTCAAGTTGGGCTCTGCTCTCATCTAGCTGTTGTCTAAAAGTAAATGTAAAGGTTCCCTCGCACATGCGTGCTAATTGTTTCCAGCTCTAGGGGTGGTGCTCATCTCTGTTTCTAAGCCGAAGAGCCAGCACTGTCCGAAGACGTCTCCGTGGTCATGTGGCTGGCATGACTGAGGCACATGGAGTGCAGTTACCTTCCCACCAAAGTGTTCCCTATTTTTCTACTTGCATTTTTAACGTGCTTTCGAACTTCTAGGTTGCAGAAGCTGGAACAAGTAATGGGAGTTCACTCCATTACGCGGCACTAGGGATTTGAACCGCTGAACTGCCAACCTTCTGATCGACAAGCTCACCGTTTTAGCCACTGAGCCAACACATCCCTAGCTGTTGTCTAGAGATTCCAATAATTATTTATTGCCAAGGTTATCTAGGTGTTGTCTAGAGATTGTAATAATTATTTTCATCCTATAAAAGATTTTATTCTGACAGATTATATTCAACTTTTACTGAAGAGAAATAGGTGATGAGTTTTTATGCCAACCTTTACTTAATCTCAAATTTTAAAAAATGCAGGAAATATACATTAACCATATCTCTAGTTTGTAATTTGGACTTCATCTAATATCTGGTCTTTTTGCTGATGGTTTCAACATGTCACTTGTATAGCTTTGCTGCATTTTTTTAAAAGCATTGAACACTAATCACTTTGAGAATTAGATATGCCTTGATTTACAGATTATCTTAAAGATATTAAATGCATGGATGATAGTGCTACTAGTTATAATGGCTTTGTCATATTCCAAGGTTCAGAAGCAGTGTATTTCAAATACCAAGAAATACCAAGAAAAGAATGAAACTGAATTCATGTTATACAGTATTAGCTTTCCTTAGATTTATTTTCTATTTTAGTTATTTATTTATTTTGTCAAGTACGTGTTGGTAATATACATAGATGTAACATTGTTTATATACATAAGATTGGTACTGAAAGAGGGAACATTAGGACAGGGACGGTAGGCATGCTGGTGCACTTATGCACGTCCCTTACTGACCTCTTAGGAATCGAGTGAGGTCAACAGTGGACAGTCTTAGGGTAAAGTTTTGGGGGTTAGGTGACAAAACCACAGAATCAGGTAGTGAGTTCCAGGCATTTACCACTCTGTTGCTAAAGTCAGATATTTGAGTATCTTGGAAATTTTAGTGGAATAAAGATACAGGTTCCAAATCCAGTGACATATTTTTAATAGGATATTGAAATTAGTTGAGGAAATTGGTATTAATCAATTATGCCTCTGAATAACAATTTGCTTCTTCTCAATTATATACTAAGTATTTAATTCAGTATTTGGGATCTGAAATTTGTCCACATGAAGTATTGTGGATATTTTGGTTATTATTGTACAATATGAAGTCTGGGTTGCTCCCCAGATTGGGTGCAGGAGGTTATTTGGGAGTTCCAGCATGGTGCATGAGTCTACTGGTTTGTGTTTTTGTTGAGCTGAATGTGATTTTAGTTGGCTTTTCAAAGAAAGAAAGAAAGAAAGAAAGAAAGAAAGAAAGAAAGAAAGAAAGAAAGAAAGAAAGAAAGAAAGAAAGAAAGAAAGAAAGAAAGAAAGAAAGAAAGAAAGAAAGAAAGAAAGAAAGAGTTTAAATTGCTTGTTTGTCAACATTTTAATTAAGTTTGTTCCACTTACTTTCCCCCCAAAGCATACTGTGCTGAAAATACATTTTGTTGGTTAGCAGATACTTTGCATGCACACTATAGTTGGAAATATAACTTTTATAAGACAATATCCTCGAGGTTTGTATTTGCATAAAACAAAAAGATACTTTTTCTCATAAAGTGGAAAAAAGAGACAGTAATATACCTTCCAGAAACACAGATTGTGCTCTAAATTACAGTGTTTCTTGTTGCAGTGTTTTTCAAATTAAAAAATGGTGCTTCCTTGTAACATATATTGACCTTGGCTGAAAAATTCTACATAGATTTCTATACCAAGCCTTTTATAATTTGCTATTTGTCTCACTCACATTTGATACATTTGATATGTTAGGCAGTTGTAGTCCTTTCCTTTCTTAGGCTTCGTTTTAGCCTAGAGAGGAGAATCGAAAAAGGGAATGGTATTTATCTTCTGAGTGCTCTTTTTGTCAAGCTGTCCTCTTTGATGCCAGGTCTGTTCTTTCCAAAGTGTGCAATTTTTTCCACCAGTCAGTTTCTCTTTCTAATCCTGGGCTTGCTCCTGCTGGGTCCTCAGGGGAAGATTCCTCTTCCAACTGTTCTTTGACACACAGAGAATCTCAGTCTGCATTGCATAAATATACCTCCAGTGATATCCAATAATCTGCTCCAGTGCCTGAGAGATCTGGCCTTTTACTTAAAGGCAGATGTGTTCATGGTCAGGAATCTTAAGTAGGCAGGAAGCTTCTAAGTGTCTACATGGCGGTTGGCTGGCTGGTTGGGGAATTCTGGGAGTTGAAGTCAATACATAGTCACATATCTAAAATTGAAAACATTGACAAATACTATGGTGTTGGCATATTAAGACCATTTTAAGAACCACCTTGTCCCAATCGGAGCATTTCTTCCTTCCATAAAATTTATGCAGGAATAACATACAGATAGAAAAGTGAACTGCAACCTGTAATATACTCTTCTCCATTAAGGTGAGACAGTGAGTAAGACAGGAATCTGAAGTGTCCTGTTCCATGTTAGAAGTAACAAAAACTTGATATAGAGCTGTGCAAGATACCGTAGGTGCAGGCAAAATTGAAAATCCAGTACATCGTCTGTGGCTTATGCTGAATTTCTCATCTGAAGAGACTGCTACATATTAATAGTAGAGTTTAAAATAAAAAGCCAACATTAATTTCCTTCATATGATATTCTTTAAAAGCCTCATGAGAAAAGGGAGTTTTAGATAGCATACAGACCTCAGCAATGAAATCCACTATTTGAGCAGTATTTATTTATTTATTTATTTATTTATTTTGGTTTTCTTATATGCCACCCAACTCCCAAGTTACAGCGGAAGAGAAAATACAAGAACAACCAACAATAAACATTGCATTAAAATCAAATATAAAAATTAAAAATTTAATATTAAAAACCATCTAATAACCAGACATACCCGGGGGAGAGCTCAGATGGATTAGGCTCTACCCCCAGCCTGCAGTAAAAGCCATGTCTTAACGGCTTTTCGGAAGGCCAGCAGGGTGGGGATGGTTCGGGTCTCTGGAGGAAGTTGGTTCCAGAGCGCGGGGCCCGCCACAGAGAAGGCCCTCCCCCTAGGGCCCACCAGCCGGCATTGCTTGGCTGACGGGACCTGGAGGAGGCCAACTCTGTGGGCCCTAACCGGTCGGAGGGAAGTATGAGGCAGAATGCGGTCCCGGAGATAGCCTGGTCCTAAGCCATGAAGGGCTTTACAGTACAATAGATAAGTTGCTGAATATCGTAATTTCTTTTTGGAAGCTGTTCCCTTACAATTATCTTATCATATATTAAAATTATATATTTTATATTAAAATTCACATGAGAGAAAACAGGACAGAAAGTTGCATTTTAAAATATACTTTTATTTTTATTTAAACATGTTATTTTTATAAAGCAGGTTAGTTTGTTTCTATTTTTTTCATAATACTATTCTTTGCTGGCAAGATGGTGGTTTTCTATGAATATTTCCTAGATAAATGGCTGCATTATAGATTTATTTTGCTTATAGCTCAAACATTATGATGAGTAGACAGGTCAATATACAAAGTCTGACTCTGAACTTTGTATAGTTGCATGTATAGTTACTTAAAATTTTATACTGTTGACAATAGAACAAATACTGTATCTACATTTTCAGCTCTAGTAATATATATGATACATCTATTTTTATCAGATAAGAGATTTATATCTACTTTTATCTTTAGCTAGAAAATGAAAATAAGTTTCACAACACTCTTTATTCACTGAAGAATACCAGCTTCTTCCTTCATACTCTACTGCTATAATATTCTGAAGAAAGAGAGAGAAGGGGGGAGGGAGGGAGGGAGGGAAGGAGAGAGAGAGAGAGAGAGGGAGGGAGGGAGGGAGGGGGGCAATAGTTTGTTGAGACATTAACTTCATGCTATCTTCTAGAAAAGTAGAATTTGCATTTTACATATCAATAAGGAAATACTTCTACATGATTATAATGATTGTTCATGGGTCATTGGCATTGCATGGAAATTTCGTTATCATAAAATCAGTTCAAATAAACCTTAAAAATTATGAGTTACCTGATTTATAGGTTCAACTACTATATAATTTTGAAATCTTCTTATTGACTTATATTTTTAAAAGTAACTATTAAATATTATAACCGCAATAATAAAATTACTATTTCTAGTAAAAAAAAACCTATAAAAAACAAAAGAAAAAACAGAAGGGGCATTGGTCTTACCTGATACGCCTCTTCTCATAGGGTGGAGCTAACCTCCGAGAATGGGATGACACTGTCCCTTCAGCCAATGAGGACTGAGTCTGTCAAATTGTGTTTCTTCGTCCTCCTGCCTTAATTCACTCTTTGATGAAGGATGATGGACAGACTCGGCATGTAGCTTCCAGGTCAAACAATACAGAAGAAAACAATTTGATGTCCCGAAGGCCAGACCAGACTAACTTTGGGCGGGATTGGAGGTTAGCTCCACCCTACAAGAAGAGGCGTATCAGGTAAGACCAATGCCCCTTTTCCATAGTGTGTGGAGCTAACCTCCAAGAATGGGACATACCAAAGCAGTCTGTCCATTGGCAGGGCTAAGTCTGGCTGGCGTCCCCAGTCTGTGGCACCACGCGTTGCAGGACCCTGCAACCAAATGCTGCTTCAGTGTCAATTTGTGGTGGCGGATAAAGGGAGTTGGTGAGGCCCAAGTGGCCGCCCGGCAGAGCTCCTCAATGGATGCTTGAGTGGACCACGCAGCTGTCATTGTAGTGCTACGTGTTGAGTGCGCTGTCACCCTGGTAGGTCATGGCAAGGACTGCAGGTCATAAGCCTTAGTAATTATGCTATGCAGCCATTGCCCCATGGTGGAAGAGGATGCCTTTTGTCCCAATAAAGTGGGTTGAAAGGAGATGAAAAGTGCTTCTGATCTGCTCAGGGTGGAAGTGCGCTTGAGGTAGATCTTCAGGGCCCTCCTAACATCAGGTTTGTGCCACTGTCTCTCTAAGGAGTGCAAAGGATTGGGGCAAAAATTGGGTAGGACAATTTCCTGGGCTCTGTGAACTTCCAGTTTGGCCGTTTTTTGCTGTCCCCAAGCTTCAGGAGTCCGGAGGCTTCAGTGAGGCTTGTGCGCATGCGCGGGGGGCAGTGTGGGGGGTTGTGCACATGCACATGGGGCAGCAGGGGGTTGTGTGCATGCACAGTGGGAGGGCATGGGTGTGGACATGGGTGTATAGCCAGGTTGTGGCTATAGATAATAGATTTGATGTGTGTTCTGGATTGAAGCTAGACACATATACAATAGATATGAATGATGATTTGTAGGTTTCTTTATAACATGTTGTTTATCTGTCCATTCTGTAATTTTACTAGGACATCATGAAAGTAGACTTATTCTATAAAATGATTGGGTTGAAGGTCTTGATCGAATTTGATTAGAGATTATTTCTAATGGGTCGAGATCATGAAAATGTCATCAATGATCTCAAATAAGGGATGGGTTACATGGGGTAAGAGTTAAGAAAACATTGTGGGAGAAAGATGTCTGTCCTTTGTAAAACTAAATTATGTATTGTGAGAGAGAAATTGTAATAATCTTTTGTTTCCAGTTACCTGCTTTCTTAAACAAATAATGTTATGCCTCTTTTAATTCCATGATGAATCTCCTTTGGATTGTTGCAAAATATTCTACTGCAGAATCAAGGACATAACATTGAATAGGGGAATACAAGAACTGTTAGATAAGCAAAGGGGGCTGATCAACATTTTTTAAGTCCTGGAAATATCCTTGTGTCCTGTTATTGTAGCCTATAGTGTAAACAGCACAGAATGGTGTTTAAACACTAGAACAGCAAGGTGCAGCTTTTAATTAAAAATAAATCAATAATACTACTAACCTATTCATGAAAAAAATAACAGCAAACAGGTTATAAATTACATCTGCCATTGAGTAGCTATGTATTATTCCAACGGAAAGATGTATCAAGAGAACAGTTTTGTGTTCTTCTGTGATAAACGGATAGGAAGAATAAATTTGACAAGAACTGCTATCTTTTTAATCACTCACTGAAGGAAATAAATACATAAATAGCTGATAGACAACCCACCAGCACTCATTCCATTAATCACTGACCTTGTCATGTTAATTGTAAAGATCTGAATAACTATTCTACTCATAACCTGAATGCAAGTCAGGTGCTCTACACCAGAGGTCCCAACCTTGGCAACTTTAAGCCTGGCGGACTTCAACTCCCAGAATTCCCCAGCCTGGAAAATTCTGGGAGTTGAAGTCCACCAGGCTTAAAGTTGCCAAGGTTGGAGACCCCTGCTCTACACAGTATGGACCTGTGTTATTAGGGTAAAGGAAAACTGAGGGTCAGGATGGATCATTGTGCATCCTCTTACATCCAAAATCCTAATATTCTAATAAATGTAATCTAATACATATATCTAATAAATGTAACTAAGGTATAGCGTTATATAATAGAAAGGAAGAAAAATCCAATTGCAAGATTAAAATAGATAATTCAGAATGCAATATATAAAGTGAAACTTGATTTGCATAAAGATCTAATTTAATTGCAACAGGTCAGACAGTGACACATAATTGTGTTTTTGTTACTCAACAGTTCTTTCCACTAAAGATGGCTCTTTTAGTCCTAGAATATCAAGTAATGTACCTGGCATATCTGGAATATTCAAAATATATAATCTTCATATCTGTATCATTTCCTTTTTTATGCAATGTGTCAATACAGTAGATTTCCTAATTAGGCAAGACTTTCTCATGCACAAGCCAAGATGCCTGTATCTAGTTTTGTTTATAATACCATCACATCAACTTTTTCATCTGTTCTGTTATTTTACTGTTCCTTTGATCTTGTACTGTAATTTCTTTCCTACACTTCTATCTTGCTTGCTTATCTTCAATGTTAAACAGATAATATTTCACATAACTTAATTATTTTTAAGCATAAATACAAGCTTCTTTGATGGATACCTCTAGTCCTATTTGAAGTAAGTCATAATTTCAATAGGCACTTTGCACTGGACAGTATCATTCTTCATTACTTTTAAATTCCAGGGTTACAGTTCAATGTATCTATCAGCTGTCTTTAGCTTTTATTTAATGTTATACTTGCAGAAGAACTGAACTAAAAAAGAGTATATAGGTATATAGGTAGTCCACAACTTACAACAGTTCATTTGAAGTTACAACCGCACTGAAAAAGGGACTTACAGTATGACAGTTTTTTACACTTACAACCAGGGGTGGGTTCCTCCCGGTTCGGACCGGATCACCCGAACCGGTAGCGACCCACTGGTGACATCACTGTCGGTGCCAGTCCGTGCGTGCCGCCATCTTTTGGCGGGATTTTTTTGCAAATTTTTCCCCTTCCGCTGCTTGGAAAAGGGCTTTCCCACCCACCCGCGGGTTAATACTGACTTTTATTTCTTCGCCCGAAGCACAGCTGATCAGCTCCTCAGCTGTGTTTTGGGCTGATTCTTGCTTCTGAGCATGTGCGGAAGCCAAATTGCACAAAGGGACGCTTGCACACGAGCAGAGTGAGCGCGCACAAAATGTCACGATGCGAACCAGTGGCGAAGGTAAGTGGAACCCATCCCTGCTTACAACCATTGCGGCATCCCCATATTTATGATGGTAACAGTGTCCTGGGGTCACGTGGTCATCTTTTGCAACCTTCTGACAAGCAAAGTCAATGGGGAAACCAGATTCACTTAACAATCATGATACTGACTTAACAACTACAGTGATCCATTTAATAACTGTGGCAAACAAGGATGTAAAATGGGGCAAAATTCACTTAACAAATGATTCACTTAGCAACAGAACTTTTGGGCTTATGCATGTGGTCACAATTGTGGTCACAAGTCGAGGACTACCTGTAGATTCAGAGAAGAAACAAAATTCTTTTCTGAAATACTTTATGCAATTGTGAAACCTGTCAAGTTCATTATCTTTCCAATAAGATGGCTTAGCTTGGATAGCTTTCCTGGATAGCAATTTTATAATCATAAAAAGGCCCATTGATAATAAGACTAATTTGCCTGTAAGATGAACTGAAGATGGCACCATGAAGGCTGTGGCAAAGCCAAAGTAACTATTTCCTTGTATCCCGGGGAGGATTCCAGTTATATTCGCTACCGGTGCGCATCGCGAGCATGCGCAGAAGTGAAATCGCATCCCACCATGCGATTTCACTTCCGCGTATGCTCAGGATGACATTACAAGCCAAAACACAGCTGAGGAGCTTCTCAGCTGTGCTTCAGAGGAAGAATAAAGGTCAGTATTCACACAAGGGCGGGTGGGAGGGCTTTTTCCCAACAACTCAGGATGCAGAGAAGCGCCAAAAAATGATGTCATTGCCGTGTTCCTACCGGAGTTGTGCTCCGCACTGCACCGGTAAGAACCCACCACTGCTTATATCCTTTCTGAATAAGGACAGGGTGGAAGTGGTGTTCTCAATAATTTTAAATAATTTTTCAAATAGTCAATGTTTTAGATTGGTTGATTTTTTATATACAGTATATGGTTTTCATGTGAGCCTCCAAAAGTTTTAGATGGGACATATTATATACATAATAACTAGAGTTTAATACATTTCATAGCCTTTGCTTTAAAGTAAGCATGTATTGCATTAAATAGCAAGGCAAAAAACCCATTGTCCATATATATTAACTGGAATGACTGTAATAGGTATTTCTTTTCATACAGTATGCCATAGCATCAGTGTTTGTAGCTTGGGATAACAAAAGAATATAGTCAGTGTGTAAACTGCAAGCTAGAAAGAGAGAAATCAAACTACACATGGGAAAAAGGATTAAAATAGCTTTCATGAAATTTCCAGTCCTTTTGTGCTTCCTAGGTTTACATTTGCATAAGAAAATAGAACATCAATTTAAGCCGATCAACTGTATAATAATATAAATTTGAAGCCATTTAATGTATGAGTAATTTCCAGTGAATACAAAGGAAGAAATGACAGGTTTTTGCAGTTCCACATGCTTTCCCCCTACCCCCATCATTGGAATAAAATGTTTGAATCCTACCTTTAAAAAGAAAGTTTAGGCCATAGAATTATAACAAATAAAAAGCAATCATACTTGACTTGTTTTGTGAAAAAAAATCCAAAATCCAAGCTGAGTAATGCATTTATAAAGACCAAAGAAAATGGTACAAAAGGGTATAAAAGTGGCATAGCTATCCCACTATGGATTTTAGAGTTCTAATAGAAATTTCTTCATTATTTCAAAGAAAGTCCATTTTTAACAAAGCACTTAGCAAGACAGTCTGCCATTAAAAAAAGCTCCCTCTATATTTTTGGCATTTATTAAGAAACTGGGAGACAGCAAGACTCAGAAAGTGCTCTGAGGTTTCATCTCGGTTGTTAGTGAGGTTATTTAAAAGCATTCAATTGTTTTGAGATTTGAAAGATTTATTTGCAGTTGGGAATAGATCAGAACTCAAAGTAATTTCATGTGTAATAAACAAGCTTAGCATGAATGTCTCTCATACTCTCAGACACTCAGTGGCTTTTCTAGTGCACATTATTCTTTACTCAATGGATCCACATAAATGGAATAGGACTCTGACAAAAGTGCTAAAACTAAACTTTCACATCCTGTAAGGCCCTGCCCTTTAGTCTGGATACAGTTAAATTCACAGGAATTTCTTGAGTGTTTCCTCATGTGAGGGGCCAAGTTAAATGTTGCTTTGGAAACAACTTTACCCATGCCAGAAATCCTTAAGGGTTTGTGTTAATTTTGAAATATGTCTCTTTCAAATACCTATATTCAGTGTTTCTATTAAAAATATCAAACAGCAAATGTAACAATAGGTTCTTTTAGAGCTGTGCAGTACTAGTATGCTTATTGCACACATTAGACCAGTGATGGCAAACCTATGGCACGCGTGCCACAGGTGGCACGTGGAGCCATATCTGCCGGCACACGAGCTGTTGCCTAGCTCAGATCCAGCATGCATGTGCACGCCGGCCAGCTGATTTTTGGCTCACATGGAGGCTCTGAGAGGGCATTTTCAGCTTCTGGAGGGCCTCCGGGGGGGCAGGGGAGGGCATTTTGGAGCCTGGGGAACCTCTGGAGCCTGGGGAGGGCAAAAATCGGGCCTACCGGGCCCACCAGAAGTTGGGAAAAGGGCCATTTCCGGCCTCCAGAGGGCCTCCGGGGGGGCGGGGGAGGTCGTTTTTGCCCTCTCCGGGCATTGAATTATGGGTGTGGGCACTCGCGCATGTGCAATAGCGCGCGTGCATGCAGTTTCGGCACCCGAGGGAAAAAAGGTTCGCCATCACTGCATTAGACCAATGGACATGGTAGATCCATAAGCTAAATGGATAAAAAGATTGTTGTAAGAATAAAAGCAGCAAGTTTGATGCTATATAAACAGTTTTACTTCTACCCTAAGTAAGTTTTCAAACCAGAAGCATCTATGATTGCCATTTTCACTTGTGGGATGAAGCTTTGCTTTCATGATCATGGTCATCATTGTGATGTTTTTACCCCCATTATAGACTCTCCACTTTGAAGTAAGATTTTGCAAGGTGTTCAACAAGACAGGAACTCAGAGTAAAGAACTACATATGGACAAGTAATCTAGTGGCATTCCAGAAATAATAGCATATCTTGAAAACACACAGAGAGAGGGGGGGATGGACAGGGAGAGCAATATAATATGCTCTTGTTTATGTTTTGTTTAGTAGATTAATAAAGTATTTTTCATTTATGACAGAATGTAGACTCCTGAAGAGAATAAAATTGTGACTTTTACAGATCATAATGACCATGATTATTTATTTATTAAATAAATAATATCTCAATATCTAAGATATCGTTTTATGAGTAGAATAGGTGTTTATCTGATTGGGAAACTTTTACAGCTTAGTGATTCCAAACCCAGAGAGTGTTTCTCCAAGAGCAGCTGCTCCCACCAGCATATCCATTTTAGACACTGGTGTTTGATTAAATAAGTTGGGGCAGGGCAATGTATCATATAACATTGGGCACAAAGTACATGGCCTATTTCTGTGCACCTTTATACACAAGAAGGAATGTCCTTCATTCCATTAAAATATAATCTGATTTTGTTCCCATCACAGACTGACAGAAAGTGTTGTTGTTCATCAACAACATAAGCTTCAAAATCAATATATTTGATTTATCTCAGACTTATCTCAGGGGTGTCAAACTCGATTTCATTGAGGGCTGCATCAGGGTTGTGTTTGACCTCAAAGGGCTGGGGGGGGGCATGGCCAGAGTGGGCACGGCCAGCTCAACATCAACCCTAACCTTCCCGTGCTCCGTTTTCACTGGCAGAGGGCTGCAGGAGGCCGTCGCGGCCAAAAATGGAGCCTGGGAGGGCCGCGTGTGGCCCTTCTGAGCTCTGTTTTCACTGGCAGAGGCACTCTGGGCCAGTCCTTCACTGTTTCCAGAGCGGGTCCATGGGCCAGAGCTAAGCACCTGGTGGGCCGGATCCAGTCCCCGGGCCTTGAGTTTGACACCCCTGCCTTATCTACTAACACACTTCTGCAGTTTTACTTAAGAGATTTCATTCCACATGGTGTTAATACAATACAATACACAAGCACATAATAGATTCAAACTTAATGTAAACCACTCCAAACTCCACTGCAGAAAATATGACTTCAGCAACAGAGTGATCAATGCCTGGAATGCACTACCTGACTCTGTGGTTTCTTCCCCAAACCCCCAAAACTTTAACCTTAGACTGTCTACATTAGACCTCTCCCCATTTCTAAGAGGTCTGTAAGGGGCATGCATAAGCGCACAACTGTGCCTACGGTCCCTGTCCTACTGTCCTATTGTCCTCTTTTATCGTTACTTTTTACTTATGTTGTGTTTATGCAAACAACTACTATTCTGTACATGTTTGACAAATAAATAAATAAATAAATAAAAATATTCCCTGCTAACTGACTTTATTAATTAGTCAACAATTATGATAAATAATGTTATGTAAAAATGAATTAATGCTGATTTATATTTTGCAAAAGGATACATTGAAGTATTGCATTCAATTTATTAAGCCATGATTCTTATAAACACAGAATTCATGAAGTATTAACAGCATTATGCTTGTAGACAAGTCATTTGAGATGCAGAACTTTCATATTTTTCTCTGGAAGGCATTATAATACTAGCCTGGTAACAGGGCAAGATTTCCTATTCAAGTTGATACTGCATGTCAAAACAGACTATGAAAATGATGTTGACTTAAATATATAAAATGAATGTTATACTATGCCAGGGCTGTCAAACCCCGGGCCTGCAGGCTGGATGCGTCACGTGCTGGCCACGCTCACATCCGGTTTAGCGAAGGGGGGGAAGTCCTGATATGTCATGTGATGCCACCGTGACGACATGACTTTGACACCCCTGTACTATGCACTAGAATCTATATAAAGAACCTTGTATTAAACAGCAGGAAATCACATGTGATCATGTTATATTTTCTGAATCAGAGCAGAGTGTAATTAGAAGGTCTCAGGAAAAAATACAGCCTGTTTTGCTGTGTTGTTTACCATAAATGCAACTGAAAATGAATACAGAGATAGTAGCACTATCTGTATTCAAGGCATACCTGGTCGTGCCCAGAACCAGCTGCAGTTGGTTAGTTCATTCCCATTACCTTGGTTAAGAAATTCCCTGCTACTTTGATTTTTTTTTTTAGTGTTCTCATTCTCAGCTGCATGTAATAACCTCTGACACAGTTTTCATCTAGCTGTCATTTAAACAGCACACATCAGTGCAAGCTTAAAAGCTCAGTTAAACATTTCAGTCTCACAGCACAGTAAAATGTACCTTGTCCTTTCAGTCCAACCTATCCCATATACAATCATAAAAGATTCTTTTAGAAAGCCACATACAATGTATTTCACAGATCTGTGCCAATCAGAAATAACCTCATGGGCATCGCTTATAACATAAAAGCAGATAGAGTGGATGAAAAAATAAATCATCACGTTCAGTCTTATGATTCAGAATATTTTTAATTATGGCCTAAGATCAGAGGTGGTATTCAGCCGGTTTATTTATTTATTTATTAGTGACATTTATATACTGCCTCACAGTGCAAGCACTCTCTAAGCAGTTTACACCAGTAAGCAATGTATATTTACATTGCCCCCAACAATCTGGGTCCTCATTTTACTTACCTCGGAAGGATGGAAGGCTGAGTCAACCTTGAGCCGGTGAGATTTGAACCGCTGACCTGCGGATCACAGTCAGCTAAAGTGGCTTGCAGTACCCCACTCTAACCGCTGCGCCACCTCGGCTCATCTATCCGTTTCGGGCGAACCGGTAGCGCTGACTGCAGGTGGCCCCGCCCACCTGCCCGGACGTAATCACGTCCCATTTAGCCACGTTTTTGAGGCTCTGCGCATGCGCAGAAGGTTTTGTGCATGTGCGGATGGGGCGTGTGCGAGCATAGCGAGCGTGCACGCTCACATTTGTGAACCGGTAAGGAAGGTAAGTAAATACCACCCCGGCCTAAGATATACATGCAGATTATAAGAATAAGAACTATAAAGTAATATCTCTGTAAAGACAGCTGCTTAGACAACTTCAACTTCAGTTATAGGTCATGCTTCTGCTTTGGTAAGATTCTTTGGTCTTTTGAAGAAACATCCTTTTTTTCTCCAACCTCTTTCACAAGAGGAAGTAAAATATCTATAAAAATTTATTAGAGGAAGTTGTGAGACCTTTGAAACAACTGGTGTAACTTTCTCTCTGTCTCTGTCTCTCTTTTAACTTTAAAAATTCCAGTAGGTATTTTCATTTGTTTATTGAAATATGCAGGGGTTGGGGTTGGGTTTTTTTGTGTGTGTGTGTCATCTTCTATATTCTTCCAAGAGTGATCTCCTGACCATGTAATTTTATGGGATCAGGGACTATTCCTAGAAAAAAAATCATTAAAGTGTATTTTAGATAGGAATTATATTCCAGAAAATTAGGGACAGAATAAAAAAGGCAAACAATTTTTTAGAAAGAAATAGCATTATGTCATGCTTAATCTAGATGAAGCCTTCATGATTATCCTGATTGCAGATTTATCATCTTTATTTTTTTTCCCATGCAAGGAGGCTTCCATATAAAAGCTAATCATTAGGCTTTTCATTGCTCTTTTGAAATAGGCAGTGTTCCACTTCAGGACTTACATCCCAAATGAAAGGCTGCTAGGGAAAAAAGTATTTCCTTATTTCTTTCAATAATAATTACGGTAAGCTAGATCCTTAACATTGACTTTATGCAGTATATAGTATATATTTTCTCACAGCAACATTACTCTTGGGATCCATGCTTTATTATTGCTGAAAGCATCTGCATCTTTTAAATGCATGATAGACTTCAGAACAATTGGAGTTAATGAAGTAACTTCATAGCAGTGAGATTTCATTTCTCCCCAGAGTTCTGTTTAGAATCCCAGCCTCATTTCTTTAAAACTATTATATCAGAGTTCTATTGGTTGATTAATAGATACATGACCATCAATATGGATAATTCTAAACAAGCCAGTCTGATAAATTAAGTGCCACATTCTGTAATTCATCCTGGGGAGGGTGGGTATTCTGGGAATATTCTACAAAATATTAGTATGGGTTAAAGATTGCAATCATGTTTATTAACCAGAAATAGTGCTTAGATTTTATTAAAGGCAAATTAACACTTGGCCAAGTTTCAATAAGTAGTTTCCAAATAATCAGCACAGTGTATAACTCTGTCCAAATACTTCTTCAATGTACACATCAATGTGGTATAAAAAATTTTTTTGACCACATGATAGCATTGACATTCAAGAAATCTATATCCACATATTTAAAAACAAATAACTTAGAGAAATATGGTAGGTAACATGTATGCTTGGGTATATTCACATACATATGAATGACTGCATAGTTTCAATATAAAATTCTAAATTACAATTTCAATTTCCCTTCCATATGTAAATATGTCACAGAATAATTATACGCACAAAAGTAGTGTACATGTTAATCTCCCTCATTATTGGTTCAGCAATTTTTCAGAGGATATTGATGGTGTGGCAGAATGTCCTGCTACAAAATGATGCACAGCTAAATCTCCTTTTATGTTATTAATGTACTCTTTTGCTCATTTTTAAACTGATACACTGGATAACTCAGCTCTAATGTGCTAACTAGATGAGAATAGATGCAAATAAAAATCAAAGTACAAAAAGTGAAATTTGGATATTTCTGAAACACAGCATAATATTTAAAATTATTATTGTGTTATTGTTGTCATTATAGTTAAACATAAAACATGATTATAGTTATTAAGATAAATTATTGCTCTTCAAACAGCATCTGAATGATAGCTAGTTTTCAGCAACCTAAAGATTTCTGTTTGTATGAATTTATCCTGGAGAGCCCTGTATGTGTACGATCTTTGAACTATTTATTGTCATAATTTTTGTTGTGCTCAGTTTTAATAATCTGTCTCATATAGGATATCTAAATGTGCACTCCATATTTGTGTAGGTGATGATGATGTTCGTCCATCATATTCGAAGAGGATCTTGACATCTATGAATTGGGGGGGATGTCAAGACTTGCACGTGAATTGGATTAAAGTGAGGGAGAGGTGCGCATAGTCAGCCTCACTCTCTTTTCCCAGATTCCATCTTGCTCCAAATAGCAAGACAAGAGTCGAGACAGTTGGAGATGGGCTGGGCGCAGTGGTTGACCAGGGCGTCTTTCGTGTCTTGCTGTGCTCTTAGCATACCACATCACTTGCAGAGACCGCCTTCATGACTGTTGTCCTATTCTAGTAGGTTTCATCCGCTCAGTCCGCCAGAATCTGTCTTCACATGCTCAGGATAGACAAGTCCCTATCTCACCGAAGGTCGATGATTCAACGGCTATTCTCAACCTGGTTTGGCCAGCCTGTCGAAGCTGTTGCCGGGGGTGTGGTCGCTGCGCATGCTACAGCTGCTAGGAGCCACATGTGAGAGCTGAGTGACAGGTGGGGACCAAAGGTGAACGAGCTGCCCTAAAAGCTGCCCTAAAATAAGCTGCCATAAAAGGACAGTGTAGGTAGAGATACAGAGAAAGCTCTTTGGGAAAAAATTGATCAACCCTCCAAATTCAATGATAGTACCAACTATAATAATTTGAAAGAAGTTACACATAAATTATAGCTTTCAGTTCTGCATTCCATCTGGAAATTTATTTACCATCTCTTTATGCCCCTAAAAGTGCATCTCTATAGCCACCAAAATGATTCAGGAGACCCTACCAGGCTGGTCTCTTGACATTCCAAATGATCAAGACCAGGGGTGGGTTCCACTTACCTTTGGCACCGGTTCGCATTGCGATGTTTTGCACATGAAAATTCACAAAAAAATTCCCAAAAAAAGATGGTGCCGCCCATCGACTGGCACCAGCTGATTCCGGATCAGTGATGTCACCAGCATGTCATTACCGGTTTGGCCGATCCGGTCCGAACCAGGAGGAACCCATAAAGACTCTGGGTGAGATATCTCTCTGTTGCTGATTAAATCAAGCACTGACTGCTTGACATAAGTTTTAGCAGTTTTATTTATACTCATAAGTCACACTAAAAGTGCCCTCTGAATGGAACACTTCTATTTTAAGAGCCGCAATGGCGCAGTGGTTAGAATGCAGTACTGCAAGCTACTTCTGCTGGCTGCTTGCAATTTGACAGTTCGAATCTCACCAGGCTCAAGGTTGACTCAGCCTTCCATCCTTCCGAGATCAGTAAAATGAGGACCCGGATTGTTGGGGGCAATATGCTGACTCTGTAAACCGCTTAGAGAGGCTGTAAAGCACAGTGAAGCTGTATATACTGTACGTAAGTCTAAATGCTACTACTATTTTCATTTGTATATTTTAAGAATATACAACTTAACTTAAAAAGTTATAGCTCTGATCCATCCCAGAAATGTCTGATCTGCTTATTAAGCATTATTAATAAGCGCTATACTAAACATTTTTTCCCATAAATTATTGGACTGTTTGGAACATTAAAGCATTCTTGCTGAACATCAGGTTGGAGAAGTCAGCTATGGATCAATGCTTGTTTTTACTGAATCTAGCAAATTGTGTGTGTGTGTGTGTGTGTGTGTGTGTGTGTGTGTGTGTGTGTGTGTGTGTGTGTGTCTTTGGTTATCCGGGTTTTCGCCCACGTGAAATTGGAAGTGTCTTGGCGATGTTTCAACAAAGTCTCATTCGTCATCATCAGGCTGGTGTTTTCGGCTTCCTGCTTCTAGGAGCAATGTGAGATTGCAGCTGTTTCTTCCTTTTAACTGCCACTGGGGGTTTGAACTGATAGGGTGGGAGCTTGGCTGTGTTCTGATTGGGTAGAGGTGTGTTCTGATTGGGTGGGGGTTAGCTGTGCTCTGATTGGATGGGGGGGTGTTCTGTTTAGGTGGGAGTTTGGTTGTGCTCAGGTTAGTCTGAGTTGCAGGGGGATTTGTGCTGGGGAGCTGTGTTGCTGTTGTTTGGCTTCGCGTTCATGGTCATGCCACATCTTCATGGAGGGTGTCAGTTTGCTACATGTATGGATTGGAGGGGTTTAAAGTGGCTAATGATGCAGCTGTGGTATGGCTTCTGGTTTGTGGTCGTGCCTCATTGGTGTGGGTTTGCTTATTGCGTGGATGTGTGGTGGTGATATTCTCTGTGGTTTTCGTGAGTGAAATAACTCACTCACGAAAACCACATAGGATGTCACCACCACACATATATATATTTCCTGGTGAAGAGCTGATAAGGGAAGAGAGCCTGTGGCCTAAAGGTTAAGCTGCTGCCTTACAGGCAGACTGTGATTATCTTAATCTTTTGCCAGCTGATCAGGAGGCAGAGATTTTAGACTAGATTGATTCTGTATGTAAACTATGTTTTAACACAAATGCTTTTTTTCTAGTGAGGTGGGCCTAGATTAACCTGTATCAGTGTATTTTGTAAACTTCATATATGCACGTGCACTCACTATTTCTCTTAAACACACACAAACACCCATTCTAGTTATACTATCTTTTATTTTTTCACCTCACTTCTACTTTTATTTATTGTTTGTTTGTTTATTTATTTATTTATTTATTTATTTATTTATTTATTTATTTATTTATTTATTTATTTATTTATTTATTTATTTATTTATTTATTTATTTATTTATTTATTTATTTATTTATTTATTTATTTATTATTTTAGAGAGGGATAGTTTGGCGTAGTGCTTAAGGCATCAGACTAGAAATTGGGAGACCATGAGTTCCCACCCCAGGCATAAAGCCAGCTGACTGACCTTGGGCCAGTCACTTTCTCTCAGCCTTAGGACAAAGTGACCAGATTTTTTTTATTTTTAAGCGGGACGGGGGGGGCGCCTGGGCGCCGCCATTTGTTTTGCCCTCTGCGCATGCGCAGAACGCTGTGCATGCGCAGAGGGCAAAACAGCAAATGTCGGTGTCCAGGTGAGGTGGGGTGGGGGGGAGGCGGGAGGGCGCTTGGATGCCTGGAGCTCGCGACAGGTAAGCTGCCAGCTGCCTCCTTTCCCCGTCTCCCGCCTCCTGTTCGTTGCTTGCCAGCCCGGCCGAAGGGGAGGCGGGAGGCGAGGAAAGGCCTCCCGAAAGGGAGGCGGGCTCCTTTCCTCGCCTCCCGCCTCCCCTTCAGCCGGGCTGGCAAGCAACGAACGGGAGGCGGGAGACGGGGAAAGGAGGCAGCCGGCAGCTTACCTGCTCCAAGCATCCAAGCGCCGCAGTCTCCCGCCCGGCCCCAGGGCAACGGCGGCAGTGAGGCGACGGGGGGAAGAAAGAGGAGGGGGATGAGGAAGGGCTGTTTGTGCCGCTCGTAAGCTCACAGCAGCGGCGCCTCCAAGGGCGGGGCTAGGGATGGGGTGGGGGAAGGAGAGGAGGAGCAGCCTCCCTTCCCCCTCCCCCCAGCTTCCAGCCGCCACCGGAGGAGTCAACAACGCGGGACGCCCGCCCGCCGCCCACGGCCGGCCCGAGCTGAGAGGCTTGCTGCTGCTGCCCCTGCGGCTGGGCCCCCAGTCCCGGCTGCCCCGGCGGCGGGAAGGCTGCGGCGGCGGCCCCGGCCGGCTGAGCCAGCGCCGGCCCGAGGGCCATCTTGGATGCAATTCCTTCCCTCGGGCCGCCCCGCCCACCGCGACGCCGGCCATTTCGAGAAGGCGGGGCTGCATCAGGCGCCTCTTCACCGCCCTCCAGTGCCCGCCAAAAGTTTAACTCCTCCCCCCAATCTCGCACGCCGCCCTTTCAGGCCGATTTTTTGAAAGAATGCCCTAGTCGTGCATTCTTTCAAAAAATCGGGACTTTTTAGAGGACGGGCGGGACGCGGGACAAATGATGAAAAAGCGGGTCTGTCCCGCCAAAATCGGGATGTCTGGTCACCTTACCTTAGGAAGGAAGCAATGGGAATGACTTGTGACAAGCCTTATCAAGAAAATTGCAAGCTCTTGTCCAGGCACTCTCTGAGAATCAGTCCCAACTGAATAGAAAGGAAAAAAATTCTAATTATACCTACAATAATGCTGACCAAAATGCTAATATCAGTCTCACTACAAGTTAGGATAGTTTTAAATTGTTTACCATTTTAGGAATTCTAGTATTTCTTATGTATTTATCTAGCTTAACTATTTAAAGCCTTTATATTGCAGAGGTGATTGTATAGATTTTTCCTTGGTGTTATATTTTTTATTCTTTAATTTTATGCTAGTAATCTTCTATTTTGTTTTAGTAATGTGATATTTTATTTGTTATACTATTTTCTCTGTGTTGGTAATTTTATTTGTTATACCCTGGTCAATGGCTGAAATAAAGCAAAACTAAAAACTGATTCTAGAGAAAATATTTATTTGAAGGAGCAGCTGCCATTTCATTACTTGTTTTGATGTTTGCATCTACCGCACACATAGGCAATCTATTTTAATGACATTATTTTTATAACCTTGTTATTTTGATAATAAAATAGAGAATGTTCAAAATAGATTTTGCTATAAAATTGGGGCAAGAGGTCTGGGAGAGAAAAGGAAAGGGGATGAATATACAAATGTTCAAACTTTGAAAGGATGTCTCTTTTAATAAATTTATAGAAATAACATGAGTCAAAGGTGATAGCAAACCCAGGAGTATCAGTAGCAAAGCTGTGATTACTGAGGAACAAATTCCATTCCCATGGATATGAAAATAGAAAGTAAATATAAGACAGGAAGTTTGGGTGAGTGCAGCAGATAGAAGTCAGCTTGGATGAGAAAAGAGGGGGTGGAATGAGAAGAAAATTGAGGAGAAGACAGAACGAGATAGAGAGCAGAACATATAATAATGTGAAAGGAAATAAGTTCTTTATAGTTTTGTTTTTGTGAATGTACTGAATGAAAGATTTTTCACTCTTTTTTTCTTGCATAGTTCCTGTGAAGAATTAGAGAAGGAAGAATGCTGATTGTCCTTACATGTTTCCCATGTGAACAAAATTTCTGCATGTCACAAACTCCCTTCATCAGCATAACTCATTAAGGCTGAAATCAGAATACATATACCAAGTGCAATAGAATTTACTCTAAAGTAAACCCAGAAAATTTGCATAAAATGAGCATTCCCATAAGAGCCACTGTAAACTGAATAACATAAATGCATTTCAGCCTGCTTTAATATATGTGGGATTTGGGTCATTGGATTTGAACAATATTGTTAGACTATCATAACCTTATTAAGTCTCAATATATTATTACTGTGCTTAGCTTTCTTTTTAGTGAGAGTTTTTGTCATTTCAATTATCACATGAAAAGGCTGGTTTGAGGTACTTTAAAAAGGGGGGGAGTCACAATAACAAATAATATAAAAGTTATGACAGAGATAAAAAGATAACAGTAGCAATAGCACTTACTTATATACTTTACAGCATTCCTTGAATAGTTTACAATGTCAGCATATTGCCCCCAACAATTTGGGTCGTCATTTTAGCCACCTCAGAACTCAGATCGAGTTCAAACTAAATTTGATTAAAAATAACAAATGATATATAATCATTGTTTTCACATATGAATATTTCATTTATTCTTCAGGAAAAATTCCAGAATAAATTAAGTCAGTTCATTTTACTTAGTTTATTTTGGAGACTGTTTTACAATTCAGTAAAATTTAATTTTTTTATTAAAATTCTACATGAAAAATGTCTACATCAGATATGTAGCTGAACTTTAGGATATTTATGATTGAGAAATTTTTCATTCATTGTTTTAGTTGATTTTTTTTTAACTTTGAAGAAACCAACCATACTTCATAGTATTGATCTTATGGAAGACTAAAGGTACTTTCTACGGATTTTTTTACCAGGAAAGAAAACAGATAGGTAGACTTTATGCAGTTTTCTTTTTACCATAAAAATACCATGGATGAGCTGCATAGAAATTCCTAAATTACTTCTGGCATGATTGGTAGCAGAATGGTTACAAGTAGTCCTAAATATAGGAGCGAAATAATGATAGAAATTTTAACATGTTTAATCTTCTTGTTCATTGAGTAAATCCTGATTTCATAAAATTATTATATATCTAGTTGGCTATCCTTTGTGTGTTCTCAACTAATTTATCTGAGATTAGCAACCCTTAGGACAATAAAAGGGCTTTTTTAAACCAGTAAAGTGTGTAATTTTGGGAAGAAGCAAGAAGATCTGGGGTCCTCACTCCAAATAAATAGGTAGGTCTAAGACAAATAAGTAGATAGTAAAAAAAACATCACAATTTTGCCTAGGCAAGGTATCAGTAATGACTTCTTCAAATTCTTAAAAGCATATGTTTCATCAGCAATAATACTGTCTAGCCACCTGGTGCTTTGTTGGCCTCTTTTCTGACTATCTTCAATTTTTCCAAGCATCATGGATTTTTCCAGTGCCTCAGGCCTTCACATAGAATATTAAAATATTTAATCTTTAGCTTCATTATTCGTGCTTCCAGTAAAGTCTCTGATATACTTCATCCAGTATTGAATTTTTTTGTTTTTCTTGTGGGCTGGTATTTTGATTAATTTTCTCCAGCACTACCAGATCAAAAGCATACGTTTATTCCTTTATTCAGCCTTTCTGATGATCCAGCTTTCAAGCCATATGCTACAACAGGAAAAACCATGGCCTGACAATATATACAATTATTGCCATTATATGTCTCTACACTTTAATATTTCTAGATCTCTCATAGGCTTTCCACCACACAGTTACATCTCTTCATGTTATGCTAACAGCCACTATCCTGTGAATTTCGAAACCTAGGAAGATAAAAGTATTTTACTATTTCAACTTGTCTTCGATGTTGGAAAATTACTGTCAGTAATGTCCAGTTTAGTTTGCATACAGCACATTCCGTCCGTTTCTATGTCTACATCAGAGCAAGTACATCACTACTTAGTTCAGCTAGTAAAAATATAGCTTGAAATTTATTTATGAAATATTAGATGTCTCAAAAAATGAACCCGGAAAAAAATGGACAAAAAGCAGGCAAAAGAAGGCAGGAAGATAAGTAATGGAGAACATAATAATACCTATCTACATTATTTATATCAATAACTATTTCAAAAGCTACCAAATTTTCCAGGGCCACTGCAAACAATACTTAATAAAGACGGAAATCCGGACAACAGTGACCCTCACATGTTCTGCACTATGAAGGGAATTATTTGATGGATGGGATATTTATTTATTTATTTATTTATTTATTTATTTATTTATTTATTTATTTATTTATTTATTTATTTATTTATTTATTTATTTATTTATTTATTTATTTATTTATTTATATATTTATATACCGCCTCATAGTGCAAGCACTCTCTAAGCGGTTTACACCATTAAGCAATGTATCTATTGACATTGCCCCCAACAATCTGGGTCCTCATTTTACCTACCTCGGAAGGATGGAAGGCTGAGTCAACCCTGAGCCGGTGAGATTTGAACAGCTGAACTCAAATGATCAGTAGCCTGCAGTACTGCTCTGTAACTGCTGCGCCACCTTGGCTCTTACGGATATTACATCTAACTTTCCACCTATTTGAATCGAATTGGCATTGCCCATCTATCTCTGGTGGGGGATTAAATTTGACCAGTACGGCAGTAATAGTTACTTCCATATATGTAATGATTCTCCATCTACTTTACAATTACAATGTAGAAGTAGTCCTCAATTTACAACAGTTCATTTAGTGACCTTTGAAATTACAACCTGAAAAAGTTACTTATGACCACTTTTCATACTTACGTCCATTCCAGCATCCCCATGGTTACGTGATATACATTCTGATGCTTGACAACTGGTTCATATTTATGGCAGTTGCAATGTCCTGGGGTCATGTGATCCCCTTTTGCGACCTACTGACAAGCAAAGTCAATGGGGAAGCCAGATTCACTTAACAACTGTGTTACTAATTTAACAACTGCAATGATTCATTTAACAAATGTGGCAAGAAAAGTTGCAAAATCTCTTAACAAATGTCTCACTTAGCAACATAAATTCTGGGCTCAATTGTGGTCGTAAGAACTACCTGTATAGCAACTTTTGGAAGGGCTCCAGGGGCCAAACCCACAGAGTTACATAGTTTATATAGCCTTAGGGCTGAGACTGTGAATTAGAAAGATTCTGCAGGCAATACATCCATTCTGTCATTGAGCCATAGCCTTGCTCATTTAGACTCAAGGAAAAGATTAATCCTATCAGCTTTCTGCAATTGGTTGCATTGTGATTATGATTTAGAATTTATTTTTAAACCTTTCATTGCCATAGACACACTCATTAATTAGTTTCTATTTAATTCAGTAGCATTTAATATTTATGGCACTGTGGCTTAGAGTACATTGCCCTTCAAGGAAGTACAAATTTGGATGTTTTTCCTTGCTTGTCTTTAAGCAGTAATATATATCTAAAAAATAGCATGAACAATTATTCTTCAATCTCATGCCTTTTTGCAGTATTCATCACTGTTGGAATAAATAAAATTTAACAGGAAAAATACATAATAATTTATACACTTAGATATTTTAGACACTTACCATTGCAAATGGAGTTATTTCATATCTCAAGATTCTATTTCATATTACAAGACTTTGTCATATACAATATAGGAAAAATATAGTTTCCAAGATCGGAAATGTCAAACTATTTTTTTCTAAATACAATTTTCTGGGCTAATTCTCCTTTCTCTACAACCCAAGAGAAAGCAATTCTATCTTCTTTCCAGTATGTATACCCCTACCTCCGTCTCCACCTCCATTTCCACCTGTATGTCAGTGTGTGTGTGTGTGTGTGTGTGTGTGTGTGTGTGTGTGTCACAATTTATTGTACAATAAATTATGATGCCAGTTATCCATGTCAGAACTGGCCCCATTTTGTTAGCTGAAGTAGCAATTAAGGCATTTCATTTGACATCATACAAAAGCTTTTATTTCAACCATAGTATAGAAGAAAGGATAATCTTGATGTTAGTTTCAGATAGTTTCAGGAGATGTGTGGAGAATGCGCCACTCTACTCTCCTACATCTTTTACTGTTCTCATGGCACTTGTTTGTTACATGGCCAAAATACCAGCTGCTGTGGCCTAGAGGTGGAGCTCTTGCCTCACAATCAGGAGGTTGTGAGTTCGATCCTAGGTAGAGGCAGATGGAGGGTCTCCTGCTTGGGCAGGGGGTTGGACTAGATGACCTGCAAGGTCCCTTCCAACTCTGTTAAATCTGTCATAGTAACAACCAGGGGTGGGTTCCTCCCAGTTCGGACCGGATTGTCTGAACTGGTAGCGACCCACTGGTGATGTCATTGTCAGTGCTGGTCCATGTGCACCGCCATCTTTTTTTTGGATTTTGTGCGAATTTTCCCCCTTCCGCAGCTTGAATTCGCCCGCGGGTGAATTCTGACCTTTATTTCTTCGCCCAAAGCACAGCTGATGGGCTCCTCAGCTGTTTTTCGGGCTCATTCCTGCTTCTGAGCATGCGCGAAAGCCAAATCGCGTGAGCAGAGCCAGCGCGTGCGCGAATCGTTGCAATCCAAACCGATGGCAAAGGTAAGTGGAACCCACTCCTGGTAACAACGATATCAGTAGTTAAAACAATAAGTAGATAAGCAACCTTTCTCAATATGCTCCTCTTTCTGTGCTTCCATACATGTACACATGACAATATTTTTCATATTAAAATATGTATAAAGATAGAAAGCATCACAACAACAGGGATCATGTATTGAGGTCTACATCTCCATTATTGGTCTTCTGTCCTTCCTTTACTTACATGAGAGAATTGTTTCATTTCTAGAAGAGTAAGATAAAAAGAGAGCAAGATCAATAGTTCCCTTATTTACATGAATATTTTACATGGGGCTGCAACTTTTCCACTTTCATCATATCTCTAAGGCAAGAAGAAATAGATTCAGTGGTAAGAGAATTATGCTAAACTATATAGACTGTAAATTTCTAAATGTAATTTCTTGGCTCAAAACTCTGGTATGCAAAACACTTTGAATTGAAACCATTTTGAAAACAAGACAGCTGTTTGATTGTTAAATGTGTTGCTTCAACCATTTTGTGCCATGGTTTAACTTTTAACTGTATTTATTGTCTTGTTTTATATTAATTTATAATAAAACTTGTTTTGTGTATTGTATGTTAGCCACCAAGAGTTATATAAGATGGGCAGCCATGTAATTTTTCAAAATAAATCTCTGTATCAAATTGAAAATATTTTTAAAATGATCTAAAGTGCCCATTTTGAACTCAGAACAATTCTTTCAAACTCAAGAGATGGAATTTCAAATTCAAAATTGTTTGAATTCAGTATATTTGCATACCACTACTTTAAGATATTTATCGGGTTTAAAACATAAATATGCCTTTTCTCAAAGATGAACTCTTATTAAAGAATAAATTGTGTTTTTTAAATGCAGGAGAAATGCAAGTATCTCTTTTTCTCTCTACTTATTTATATTGCAATAGCAATAGCAATAGCACTTAGACTTATATACCGCTTCATAGTGCTTTACAGCCCTCTCTAAGCAGTTTACAGAGTTCAGCATATTGCCCCCAACAATCTGGGTCCTCATTTTACTGACCTCAGAAGGATGGAAGTCTGAGTCAATCTTGAGCCTGGTGAGATTTGAACAGCTGAACTGCTGAACTAGCAGTCAGCTGGAGTAGCCTGCAGTAGCCTGCGCCACCTCGGCTCCTATACAAATTTGTATTCTATACAAATCTTGTATAGAATTAAATTGTACAAAATTTTTAAGCAGCTACTAAATATTGCCTGCAATATGAATGATAGTATTTAAGGGAACACTTCCTTCTCTTCAATTTCCCATGCTTGGTTTGTGCCCTAGGTGACCAATTGTTTGGCATCCTTGGTGGTTTTTGAGCTTGGTTGTTTTTCCTTCAGATACTTCATTGCTAAGCTAGATAACATTAGCAGTGTATGAGAGTGTGAAGTTTGCTGGTTATTTATATAGAGAGTTTCACCTGTTGGTCTTGGTGTTGTTTTTCCTCTTGAAATTTGTTTGATTAGGGTATTGTTACATCTTAAATCGTTTATCTACAAATTCACAGCTGTTCACTGTTTATGTGGTTGTTGGCTGCTAGGGAGGATGTGCTCTGGGCTCTTTTCTTTTTTGACATTTGGTTATGTCTTTTAAATGATATGTAGATTGGACTAACTGCTGCATTATGTTATTGCTGATTAATTTGTCTGATGGCCAATTTTTCAGGAATACCTTAAAATGTTTTGATTTAGTTTGGTCTAGAACAGGGGTGGGCAAACTACAACTCTTTGAGGACCTATGGACTTCAACTCCCAGAATTCCTGAGCCATGCATGGCTGGGTCAGGAATTCTGGGAGTTGAAGTCCACAGGTCCTCAAAGAGCTGTAGTTTGCCCACACCTGGTCTAGAATGTTGAAATTGTGGTTGAATTTGGTTATATCTTAAACGATTCATGAATTTTCAACATGTCTTCTGATTGCCCATTGATTTTCATGGATGTATTTGTAGGTCTCCTACATGACTGTCCTATATAGTGGGCTTTGCAGTCTTTACATTATATGTTGTATATGATTCCTGTTTCTTTCTTATGTGGTTACTGGGTCTCCAGATTTGCTTAAGAAGTTTTGGAGAAGTTTTGTTGATTTTTAGGCAATGATGATGATTAGCACTAATGATGTTACCTAGTTTAGGTGATGAAACATCTGCAAGAAAACAAAAACAACCAAGTTCAGAGAGCACCAAGGACCTCTCATTTCAATCCTGAGCTACAAATATTCTCCTTTATTGGATTTTTGTGTTGCAAGGTGGGATAATCTGATACTTGTCTCGGAATCATGCAAGCCACGATATTTCCTGTGAGACTCTATGAAGGAAAAATTTGGATTTTGAAGAAGGATATTGATGCTTTTGAATTTTGATGTTAGAAAAGACTCCTGAGTCAGGACAGCTAAGTAAACAAACAAACCAGTGGTGGGTTCCTACCAGTGCGGTCCACTCTATAGCACCGGTAGCAGCCCGCTGGTGATGTCACAGTACCGGTGCGGTCGGTTGCCAGTGCCTGAGCGCCGCCATTTTTAAAACAATTTTAAAAAAAAATTAAAAAATTTCTTCTGCGCATGCCCAGAAGCCGAGCTTCCGGCACTGCGCATGTGCTGCCTTCCTACCCCACAGTGAGTCCAAGCAGGGGAGGATGGCTGAGGGAGCACATGAGACGCTGAAAGAATGGGCGGCAGGAGCTGTCTCCATTCCCCTCCCTTCAGCAGTCCGAGAAGCCACGAACGCGCGGTGATGATCCTAAGCATTTTCGCACATTCGAGGCTTCTCGAGCTGCTGAGGGAGGGGGAACGGGCGGCAGGAGCCTAGGATCATCAAATGGGGAGAAGCACTCAGGCCGGACGGAGCTCCTAGAAGAACCGCTGCCATGGTCTTGCTGCTCCTGCTGCGAAGGGCTGCATTGTGGGTGGGCAATGTGCCCCCGCTTCTCCGGCCGCTGCCAAGCTCCCAAGGCCCACGCCCACCTGGTCACATGGCTGGCAAGCCACACCCACAAAATAAGCCATTCCCACAGAGTGGTAGTAAAAAAATTAGGAACCCGCCCCTGAAAAAAACTGACCATAAAACAAATCAACCCAGAATTCTGATTTGAAACACAAAATGGACAGGCTAAAATTATTCTACTTTAAACACATTATATCACTATAGCTCTCTGGGAAAGGCTCTAATCTTGAAAAGGTAAGAAAAGTGGGGGGAGAAAGTGAGTGACCAGCAGCTGGGTGGATGGATTCAATTATAGTGGCAATGAGTGCACTTTCAAAAGACCTGAACAGTTTAGAGACAAATCATCGTGGACAAAATCCATCTATGTGGTTGCTAGGAGTTGTTGGCACATAATCAATAAATAATTCCTGACTGGAGAGTAGGGGAGTAAAATCTAACACTGCTCTATTATTCTTTATAATCATACCCGTGGCTTTAACAATAAGGAAATATTAATTGTAATTAAGTATGTTTACAGGGGGATGCACATTCAGCTAAAATCTATCCCTACACTTTTCACATTATGCCAATAAAATACAGTTGTTTGTCCATAAGGAGTTCAAAGGTCTTATATAAATGTTAAAATTATCTAACAATAAACTCCTTTGTTTAAAAAAGAAATCTTGAAAAGCCTTCAAAGAAAAGTTTGACAAAAAAAGCTGAAGGTCACTTAAGGCATAAGTTAAATCCATACCTAGAATTATGTCATGATACAGTAATAAATATCATTTATGTGGGCATTATTGATTTTTACAAAGGAAAAAACCATTTAGGTTTTTACCAGTTTGCTACCGTCAGCAACTTTCCAAATATAATGGAGATGGTGTATGCTAGTTTTTCAAAGCTACCTTAGCAGACAAGTGCGTAAATGATTTTACAGCCATAGATCCATTACCCTGAATGCCGAGGAATATTTCCCATCTACTAAAACTAAAATTATTGTTTTCATTATATTATGTTTTAATTAAAGTTTTCATGCCCATAAGGGCCAAAATATGATTTTACGCACATGTTTTCCATGGGTAACTTGTATAATGCCTTTTCTCTTACTTACTTGAAAAATTCTTATAAGTGAAACAAAATAAGTAGCACTTCCAAAAGCAGTCAATCCATTTTGGAAATATGGAGAGCTGCAGAAAAACAGAGACTTCTCCAATATAACAATAACAATAGCATTTAGGCTTATTTATCATTCCATAGTCTTTACAGCACTCTCTGGGCATTTATTAGGGATCATTATTTGCATATTGGCCCCAACAATCTGGGTCCTCATTTTACTGACCTCAGAAGGATGGAAAGTTGAGTGAACCCCATCAGGATTGAAATCAGCGGTGGATTTCTCCCGATTCGGCCCGGTTCTGCAAACCAGTAGCGGTGGTGGGAGGCTCTGCCCACCGCCCAGGACGCTTCTGCGCATGCGTGAACTGGTAGCAACGGGTTTTAGAACCCACTACTGAAATCCAGGCTGTGGACAGAGTTTGCCTGCAATGCCGCACTGTAACCAGTACAACACCAGGGTTCAAAATATACTGTATTTGGCAAGATTATATTTTTAAAAAGTTGATCCAATCTTAACAGCTATATGTTATGACATCAAGCTAGTGTAAAGAGATATACCTGCCAATCATCCTATGCAAAAAATAATAATCAGGAAATCGCAGCTTTGAATCAATCTATTGCTAGTAGATGGGGAAAGGGGAAAAGGCAAACTACATGAACAGAATTTTAGCTGAAGAGACTTGATTTTTATGTGTCACAGGAGATATCGCTTACCTAATAGCTGAAAAGAAAGCAAGATTTGTCCTGAAGACAGCTGCATACATTGTGAAGTCAGAGTGGGAGAGACAAATTGCCCTCAGAAGGTCCAACACATTTTCTACAAGAACATTAGTCTGATTTTTTAAAGTGTTATACCATTTCTGTACAAATACAAGAACAATGCTAGACATTTTTCCATAAGGCTGTATGGCCAAAAATGTGGACTTCACCCATAAGTGAATACTTATGTATATAAAAATGGAGAAAGAAAGTCATAATATCAGTTACATATTATTCCTCAGAAAAAAATTAGATACTCATATTCTATGCCTGTATTAAGAAGGAATCTGGGGCAAAACTCTGACACCAAGTATAGTGATATTAATAGTGCTTAATACCACATGTTATTCAATCTTCTAGTCTACCCTATTGAAATAATAGGTATCCAGGTAGATGGCATGGCCCCACACAAAGTAAAATCACAGCTTGCAATAATAGAAGTTAAGGCACATCAATAGCAAATGCTTTTCATTGACTGCCCTTTAAGGCTTCTTTCTTTTCATCATAGTGAAAATGTAGATGTTATAACTGCAGATAGCCCACACCCCTACATAATCTGGGAATAAAAATTGTCTTATCCTAGGCTTGAAGATATAAGTGTACTGCCCTAGTACTGAACTGATTTTTATGGCCAAGGAACTCAAGAACTACTGCATTTGGTATTAAAAGCATTGCATTGCATGCATTACAGCAAGAATTGTTCCATATGCATTATTTAATAAACTTAATTTGATTCATTGAATAAATACATTAAAATTTGCTGTATGATTGATGCTAAATTCTAAATTCAATTCTACTGGGTGATGCTTCTTACTCTTATTTTCATTGCTGGAAAATTTCTATTGTTGAAATTTTAAGATTGCCAGACAAATCCTTGAGTGTTATTGACATATTACATATTATGAAGATTTATTTTCTTTTCCTGTTTCTCTCTGAGGACTGAGTGAAGTGAAGCATTAGAGATCTCTCTCAAGCCATTGAACTTTATGTCGTTCTCAGTCAACATTACAAAGATAACAAAATGTGTGCATTTATTTTCACACTCAGTGTTTACAGAACAAGCAAAGCATGGCTGTCATACAGAGGGCCCGTTAGCCTCCTTGGTGAAGAGTTTTATATTTCTACACTTCCCTCTCCCTTTTTGCCAGACTTACTCATTTGTCCCCATTTGCTCAGGGAAAATAAATAAATCAATTTCATCGGCTATCATTTGATTTCTTTCTTCTCTCCGTCTAAAGCTTTTTACCTCTCACTCCTTTTTTATAAGCTTGTTTCTACTGCACCATATGGCAGCTGAGAGAAGAGTAAAGCAATGATCTTGCTTTTAACAAAAGAGCTTGCTATGTCAAAGAAGCTCATGAATGCATGAGGCACATTCATGTAGAGAAAAGTGCCTCCAGCCTTGTCAAAAGGGACTAAAGCGATTGCTGATAGACCTGACATTTCTTTAGATATTTTTTTCTTAAAGGCAGTAGCTCTGTCTTCAGCTCATCTCTCTTTTATGTATGCCTTCTTTGCAGCTCCTCTTTCCTCTCCCTTCACTTCAGTCCAGTGCTGAAAATTCTATTATAACTCATAACACAGAACACAAACTCAGTATGTGGGATAGAAGAAGTTATTGAATAATAGTGCCTTATCATTTTACCAACAGTTGCTATCATCTCTTTATTTCCAGCACCACAATAAACAAATCACAGTATGCCCACTGAGCAAATACCTTAACCTGCCTGGTCTGCATGGTCTGTAATGCTGTAGATATCACAATATAAAAATGTCATTGAAAATTGCAAAATGCAAATGATCGTCTCTGCTAATTCTTCTTAAAATAAAATGCATTGCTTTCTTCTTTGTAATCTAAGAATTACAGGCGAAATGCTTTGTCAATCATCACGTCACTTAGAGTTTGGTATGCTGCAATTACAATTCCATTTTCAGTCTTTTTTTTTTTCTTATCACCAAGCCTTTCTCTTCTCTTGGTCATACAGTCCAAATACATGTTTACACATTTAGGTTTCTGTAATTCTGTAAAATTCCAGGACATGCCAACTGCAGTGCAGAGAATGCATGGGCAACTCATGCTACTCCAAGACTTATAACTTCTAACTGCAATAGCAAACACTTTTAGAAATGATAAGTCTACATTGCCATTGACATCAACTATGCCTTCCTTTGTTTAGTCCACATCAGGGGCCAAATACTAGCAAAGCTAAGATTTTCATTAATGCCAAGATGTCCAGGCCTGTTCTTCCATGTATAAATTGCTCCCCTTTAATCTTAGGCAGGTAAGAAGGTATGCTTGTAACTGCTAGCTATTGGAAAATTCACAGAAATAAAATAAAAACTAGTGCTTTCTTCCCTTCCCTGCACAACCATCCATCTGTCACATATACAAGTCTTTTGTAATTAGCATAACCTGGCTGGATGAGAAGGAGAAGGGTAATGCTTGGGACAGAGGTGGGTTGCTCCCAGTTCAGACCGGTTCTATAGAACCGGTAGTGGGAATTTCCCCCCACTCGCTGAACTGGGAGCGATCGCCGGTTGGCCACGCCCCCAAACTGGCCGTAGGCACAGCCATCTTATTTTTGGCTTCTGCACACTTGCAGAAGCTGTTTTTTGTTTCTGCGCATGTGCAGAAGCTTGGTTTTTGGCACTGCGCATGCTCATGCGCTCAAGCGGCATGGCACGGCTGCGCGGCATGAAATGTGTGCGTGTCCACGTGGCCCTGGAGAGGGCGAACCGGTGGTGAGGTGAGTTAAGGTTATGGTTAGATAAGTTAGAACCCACCCCTGGCTTGGGACTTATCCCCATGTAAAACAGCTGAAGAATAAAAGGGATTTTGCTGTCCAGCAGGATGACTTAACTTTGTGGAAGATGGAAAGGAGTCTGAAAATCTGCAAAGCTGTCACAAAAGTTGAGAAAGCATGATTTCATTAAACCTCATTTGACAAAAAGACATCCCAGCCCAGTCACAAAGGGAGGCATATTTGGAAACATCCAGGCAGTTGAAGGAGAATTGAATTATTCTTCCAAGCACTGGGGAGGGGGGGAGAATAACATAGAGAAGACTTAATTGAGGTTAGATAAGGCTTGGTCCTTAGGTGTGAAAATTCCAACTTCACCATAGCATACTTGTTCAGAAAAGCTTTCGTACTGTAATTCACACACACTTATTTATGTGTCCTATTGACAATAGATAACATTGCTATGCACAGTATATTGCTGAGCAACAAGAATTTGGATTAAAACTTTCTACATTTGTGAACCAGCAAGAATGTAACTTAATGCCATGTAGATTTTCAGATAATTGGCTCCTTTGTGGGTTTTTTTTTTAAAGACAGTGCTTAAAAAATTAGAACCCTGTAGCTATTTATGCAAAACTGGGCAACTTCCCAACAACTAGAATCTGTAACTTCTTCAAACACCCCACAATAAGTTTCCCAGTAGTATAAATCAATGAACACATGTGCAGTATCAAGAGTTGCATGACTTTTTTTCTCAGTGAAAAGACAATGAATTAATCTATTCTATGTTCTCAATAGACTTGGAAATATTCAGAACGATTATGTCACTGAAAGATACTCTTTACCTTCAGTACTACACAAATACTTTTTTAGTGTGGTTGTGAAGATATTATTCAGCACCTAGACCATTGACATACAGTGTTCCCAGGGTTTTACGTAATTTCCCTATCCTGTTCAATATCTAAATGAAATTGATAGGGAAATTTATTTGCAACTGTATTGATCCTTACTGTACAATTCAAGGGGTCCTGCTTCCTTAGTATTGGACTGGTAATTTTACGCTACAGTTTTAATTTTGTTTTTGCTTTGTTTTGTTTTGTTTTGGTCAATTTTTTTAGTTACCATCAGTGCTTACCAAAGTAGAAAGTAAAGCATAAATCCAAGAAATAAATAAATAATGCCCTTAACCTAGGGGCATGATGGACCAGAAGTTAAAGATGCTGAGCTTGTCAACTGGAATGCTGACAGCCCAGGTTTAAGATCAGAGTGCCACACAATGGGGTGAGCTTCCATTCCTTCCCCAGATCCTGCCCACCTAGCAGTTCAAAAGCATGCAAATGTGAGTAGATTAATAGGTACCACTTCAGTAGGAAGGTAACAGCATTCTGTGTGCCTTTGACATATAGCCATGCTGGCCACATGACCATGAAAAAAGTTTTCAGATAATGCTGTCTCCCTTAGCCAAGAAATGGAGATGAGCGCTGCGCCCTTGAGTCAGACACAACTGGACAGGGAAACCTTTACCTTTACTTTTTACTCTTAAACTGGAAAAGTAATATGCTAACTTTGAACTTCGAGCATTAGTTGGACTTACTGCATCATCATGGTACAAGTAATATTTGAAACACCTACAATTTAGTCAAGAATACTGATGAGATGCAAAAAAGCATTAGCAATAGCAATAGCAATAGCACTTTACTTATATACCGCTTCATAGTGCTTTACAGCCCTCTCTAAGCGGTTTACAGAGTTCAGCATATTGCCCCCAACAATCTGGGTCCTCATTTTACCGACCTCAGAAGGATGGAAGGCTGAGTCAACCTTGAGCCTAGTGAGATTTGAACAGCTGAACTGCTGAACTAGCAGTCAGCCTGCAGCCGCAGCATTTAACCACTGCACCACTTCAGCTCTTTGTACATTCATACAGTACTTAAGCAGTAAACACTATTGTGATATATCAACTATATTTACTGTAAAAACTCTTTTGATCATTATGTTACTTAGCATCAAAGATATGGCCATTTTCTATTTTCCTGCCATATCTGAATAATTCACTTCTCTTTATTTATTTATTTATTTGTTTATTTATTTATTGTTCATTTGTAGGTAGCTGCCTTAAAACAAGTGATATAGCTTAGTGCTGCCCTTTGTACTAAGGCTTTGTCACATGTCACGAATTGAATTTGAGAGCTTTTGAACTCAAAGCATGGATTTACACAGAGTTACATGTAATTCATAGAATTATCTGTTGATAAAGTGCACTATTAACATTATTGAGAAAGATGTTTCACGGTTTATCCCAGGATGATAGCACACACACACACACACACACACACACACACACACACACACACACACACTTCCAACTCGTTCACATATGACAAACAAAATATACACAGATTTGGTAGGGGGGATTGGATTTTTTTGTTTGGGGGCACTATCATGATTGTGAAATATATTTAGACTAATCATCAAAGTACAACAGAAAAAAACCACTGCTTTTTTCTTCAATTCTATTTGATATTATCAACATCTCACTAATTTAGATAAATGTTAATTACAATCATTTGTTTTCATGATTATTGCATTAAAGTTCATTATTCCTAGTTGGTTTGCTTTCCCATTACTAAAATCTCCTTGCTTTCTATCCTGTTGTCTTGAAATGATTATTGTAAACATTCTACTCTCCCTCCCACAGCTTCTCTACTGATAGACTTACACATTGGCAAAAAAAATCAGAATACAAAATACAAACTTGGAGGAAATGAACTTGTAGATGATCCTCACTCTGTCAAAGACCTTGGAGTACTCATATCCAATGACCTAAGTGCTAGAGCCCATTGTAACAACATTGCCAAAAAGGCACTAAGAGTTGTTAATCTAATCTTGCGTAGCTTCTTCTCTGGCAACATTACATTACTAACCAGAGCATACAAAACATTTGTTAGACCAATTCTGGAATACAGCTCACCTGTCTGGAACCCGCACTGCATATCAGACATAAATACAATCGAGAGAGTCCAGAAATATTTCACAAGAAGAGTCCTTCACTCCTCCGCTCACAACAAAATATCTTATTCCACCAGACTTGAAATACTGGGATTAGACAATTTACAACTACGTCGCCTCCGATCTGATCTAAATGTAGTTCATAAAATCATATACCAAAATGTCCTTCCTGTTAATGACTACTTCAGCTTCAACTGCAACAATACACGAGCACGTAATAGATTCAAACTAAATGTAAAGCGCTCCAAACTCGACTGCAGAAAATACGACTTCAGCAATAGAGTGATTAATGCCTGGAATGCACTACCTGACTCTGTGGTTTCTTCCCCAAACCCCAAAAACTTTAACCTTAGACTGCCTACAGTCGACCTCTCCTCGTTTCTAAGAGGTCTGTAAGGAGCGTGCATAAGCGCACCAGCGTGCCTACCGTCCCTGTCCTACTGTCCTATTGTCCTCTTTTATCGTTACTTTGTACTTATGTTTATACAAATTACTACTATACATGTTTGACAAATAAATAAATAAATAAAAATAAATAATAATAAATTTCATCTTTTTCAAATCTTATTACCTTAATACAGATTATATAATGTATATGAAAGTCTACTTTTTCCTGAAAAGCTATAAGCAGGAACAAGATGTGGTCTATGACTACAAGCATGTGCTCACATTTAAATCAGCAATGCTAATTACAGTATAGTTAAAAAAATGGAATTGTGATCTGGATGATGTGCAGTATACTGCTATGGTTTTGGAGAGGCAAATTTGAGGCTGGTGCCTAAAAAAAAGAGATTAACCAAAAACAAGACCAAATAATAAGACATGGTATCATGGTAAACCACCAAGGTTAACCAAGAGAAGAAAAATATATTAGGAAGTGTGACTATATTTTTTGTAGGGATGAATGCACTTCTTGTCATGTCAGAGACCCAGCCAGTATTGATCTCAGATGATTAACTCTAGAACAGTGGTTCTCAACCTTCATAATGCCGCGACCCTTTAATACAGTTCCTCGTGTTATGGTGACCCCCAACCATAAAATAATAAAATTATTAGGAAACTCAGGGGTGGGTTCTAACTTACCTCACTGCTAGTTTGCTTCATCCTGTGCTGTGCTGCATGGCCACGCCTCGTGGCCACTCATGCGCTTTGCGCACGCACGCATGCGCAGTGCTGAATTCTTTTTACAAAATTGCAAAAAAAAAACCCAAAACAAGATGGCGACGCATGCACAGTGCCAGAAATTCGGCTTCTGCGCATGCTCAGAAGTTCCCATGGTACAGATTTTTTTTTTGCAGTAGTCTATTTGTATGTGGGTGGACCTGCCTGGAGAGGGATAGAGGAGCGATGTCTTGTTTCCTAAGACCATCGGAAATATGTTTTTTCCGATGGTCTTAGGCGACCCCTGTGAAAGGGTCGTTCAATCCCCAAAGGGGTCGCGACCCACAGGTTGAGAACCGCTGCTCTAGAATTGGAAAGATTATTGTAAAGGATGGGGAAAAGTACTCAGGAAATGAAAAATAAGGCAATAGATACTCAGAGTTTTCTAAAGGAAAAGGCTTATGAGATGTCAGAGTTTTAAACCAAATAAATTAGCATCCTTTTTTTCCTATGTGGAACCTGAGCTAAACTTCCCGCAGAACATATGCACATTGAAGCCATTCCCTACAAGTTCATAGTTCTGCCTTCACTGCTGCACACTTACACTGAGAAAAAGTGTGAAAATATAGCTGCTTAATATTCTTTGTTCTTTTGGATCTACCGCAAGGTTTATGTCATTATAGAACAATATGTGGTATTAACTGAGCCAGATAGTTTGTCCTCTCTCAGCCAATCAGATGAGATTCTATTATTCTTCGGATAAAATAATCTGTATGAGCAATTTCCAAGAAAGTACCACAGTATGTCATAAGAAGCTGCCAACTGGATGCTTTTGCAAAGCACAATCTGCTTGTGGCTTGCACCCAGCTGGTTGTTGAAACTAAATAATTTCCTATGTTCAGCAGAATAGGAAATTAATGTGGGCAAGAAGGGCTAATATCTTGCCCATTTTGTATAGAACTAAAGAAACTATCTTCGTGTATAGTTGCAACGATATGCAAGAAAGAAGAAAAAGAACAATTATGCTACTGCTCCCTCGTCCAGTTCTGTAATCTTCCTTGCATTTTCATCTTTTGAAGTAGAAGTTTATACTCATGAATGTACTCTGCATGATACAGAAATCAAAGCTTGTTATAAATCAAAGGAATTTCTCATTTAAGAAGTTTGCCGTCAATGTGAAAAAGACAAAGGCATGATGGTCGGCTGATCTAACATGTCTGTTCTCACTTTTTATTCTCATTGTCACTATATTTTAGAATTCTTCTAGAGGACCTATTGTATGCTGCAGTTACTACTGTAACCAATACATTTAGATTCTTTTAACATTGTTTTCCAATTCCTCTATACTTCAAATTCTGCCCAAACTTTCAGATGTAGGAATTTCCAGGAACAAAATACACAAAAGACTGAAAAAAATGGGGTGATAACCCTAATTTGCTTGAGAGGGATAATTTCCCACTAAAATAGTATGCCACAGGAATTTGTTACCTTGTCCAGTCATATTAAATACACAGTCATATCAAATTAATAGAATGTCTAGATTTAAATATCACACTAAAGCATAAATAGTGATTTACAAACCACAATGGCTGGGTTCATAAACATATAATGCAAAAATGAAAGAAACCATATGTGGCTTAAAGTATGTGAACTTACATGAACTTAGCCATTGTGTTCGGGTTTATTTCTAAGAAATGTATAAAGAACTGTGGCCTAAGGCTGCTTGGATTGTAAATTGCTACACTAATATTCATTAACATATCAAAGGATTTAATTATCTCTACCTAATATAGTAACCAGCATGATATTGCATAGCTATTCTCAGGCTAACAATAGTTTGGAAAGTTCAGGTGAAATTGAACTATAAATTTGCCAGCCAAGTTTTATATATTATGTTCTAAATTATGAATAGAATGTTTTTCACAAAGTAATGAAAACTAAGCCACCTCTTTCTTGCAATTATTCTAATTTTATTGTAATTCAGATCTTTTTTTGTATCCAATAGATTTTTAAAAAATCCAAGAAACTTTCAATAGGCATTGAAGCTTATTGAAGTTTCCTGCTCATAGCAGTATTACTCCTTGTTCCCTTCATCAGTGATAAAGAGGAAGTGGTAATTGCTTGTTAATGCATAAAGGGATCTGGGAGTCAGTAATTACCACCTGGATGAAGTGCTAGAATTCAGCATCCTTCACCATGCTGATCATCCACAGCTATCTTCTGCACAAGACTATAACAAACCTAATATATGGTGAGTTTCCTTTTTACCCTCTCCCCATCCATGATAGCTGCTTCAGCCACTGTGCAGGTGCTATTCTCCGAGATCAGGTATTTTGTTATTGGTTGATATTGTTGAGCTGTCTGTGTCTACCTGCAGTAAAAGGATGTTGCTGATACCTTCCGTGGTCAGAATGCACTCAGTATCTTCCCTTCTATTAATCCATACCTTGCAGGCATAATGTAGCATAAACCTCAAGCTCAAAATTGAAGCACTCCCACATTACATTGCTGTCTATTGCACAGCATTGTCACTTTTTGTGGTAATGGGTAGTCTAGTAGTGCATCAAAAACCATCAACAGTTTTAGAAAGGAACAGCTCATTCTGATCCTCTCTGTAGGGTCCTGAGCTGATAACAAAGGGCAAAAAACAATTATCATGACCTCACTCACTATGCAAAGTTCTTACCTCAGCACTGGGCCTTTCTTCAGCCTCTATTATAAGAATGTCACAGGATGGCAGTACTATTGACCCAAGAGGAAACAGGAATGTTAAGTAAATCAAGCTTTCTTACATTCATCACTTTCCTCCTCTTTGATCAGCAGATCTTAGTCTGATGCTCCCTCCAATTTCCTCCACGTAAATGGCCAAAATTGGCCAGATATAGCTTTTCTGAGGGAAAAATGTTGAATGTAATAACTAGCTTCAAATGAGGGTTGGAATAAACACTTAACTTCTCTTTCAAACAAACAAACAAGCAAACAAACAAACAAAAAAGAAAATGTTTTTATTTAATGTCTGTATGTTTGTATTTATGTGTGTCCAGCAAATATTAGTGTTATCACAACCAATGTATGTATAATACCTAATGGGAAGAATTAATTTCCCCCAAAGCAAGCAGGCCTAATTTTTGTGAGGCGATTTTAATGGTGGGATAGATTTGAAAAGCAAATTTGTTTGACCTACTCCACTACTTTCCACCATACTAATTTAAATCTGAAATTGGATAAGCAGCACAACTGAACTACCATAGACTGGGGCTAAGGAGGCTTGTTCATAGCTAGAAAACCAGTTACCGTCACCAGCAAAAATAGGAACAGTGAGTCACAAGCAAATCCATTTTCCTACATCCTTAACAACTGTCCCAATTTTTCTGCTGTTACCTTGTTAGCAACAATAGTCAGAACCAGACTGATGGCTTACTGTGTAATGCACTTCTTAAATGCATGTTGTTTTGCTCCAATACTCCACCCATCCCAACCAGATCACACCACTCAGTCTAAACAAATAGCGGTAGATGTAATGACCAGCACCTATTAAATACTAGTAGAGTCAAGAAAATTCAAAATACAACAGTCCAATACAAGAGGAAAGATAATTTTCCATCAAACTTTCCATCAAACATAACCTTTAAAATAATACTACTTGTAACAGGTTCTGTTTGCTTCAACTTTAAAACATAGCAGTGCTTTAAAGAACGGAGTGCTCAAAACAGCCATTTTAAGCTTAAACTGATTAATATTTGAACAATTTTTACATCCCTGCTCTTTTTTTCTCTGCTTTTCATCTGGTGAATTTTTGTACTGTAAATTATTGATGTATAGACTCAATTTACACATTGCACAAAGCCACAACATTGTTAATTACATTTTGTTGAATAAATCACAAGTTGCTGAGTTCACATTGTCCTAATCATAAAAATAGGGAATTCAGATAGAAGGAAATATATTTGCAATTGCTTAATTTACAAACAACCCTGAGTTTGAACAAACGTTGAACTTATTCACATATTGGTAATACATAATGATTACATTTCTACAGATAGTCCTGTATGACTACAATTGTAGTGACTACAATTGAGCCCAAAATTTTTGTTGTTAAGTGAAACATTTCCCCCCATTTTATGACCTTTCTTGCCACAGTTGTCAAGATGAATCACTGCAGTTGATAAGTTAGTAATTGTTAATATTAATTGATGTTAATTGAATCTGGCTTCACCATTGACTTTGCTTGTGAGAAGATCGTAAATGATGATCATATGACCTTGGGACAATATGAATTAGCTGCCAAGCATCTGAATTTTGATCACATGATCATGGGAGGCTGCAAAGATCATAACTGTGAAAAATGGTCATAAGTCACATTTTTCAGTGTCATTGTAACTTTGAATGGTCATTAAATGAACTGTTGTAAATGGAGCATTGGGCCTACCTGATACGCCTTTCCTTGTAGGGTAGAGCTAGCCTCCAAGGATGGGAAGACACCGCCCTTTAGCCAATCAGGACTGAGTCTGAAAAACTATAAATATCGCCCCTCTGCATTAGTACCCCCTCTTTGACGAGGGACGAAGATCAGACTCTGTGTGCGACTTCCGAACTAGTCAATCGATATACATATATACAGAGACCTGGATCCACTTGCCAGGCAGACCATAACTCAGGGTGGGACTTGGAGGCTAGCTCCACCCTACAAGAAAGGGCGTATCAGGTAAGTTTTTCAGACTCAGTTCTGATTAGCTAAAGGTCGGTGTCTTCCCATCCTTGGAGGCTAGCTCCACCTACTATGGAGAACGAAGACTACTGTACTTGTAACTATTTTTTTCCTTTCTTACCAGTATGTGTATGGTTATAGTTATTCCTGTTATTCATACAAACTACTACCTTATTCTGTACTCTATTTTTTCACTTATGTCTTTTTAGGCCTCTCTCTATTTCTCAATTAGTGTGCATTCTCTGGTATCAGCATCTGCTGAGACGCTTATTTTCTTAATTTCATCATCTTCTCTACTATTATACCAATGCTACCATAAGAATACCAAGGTTTCAATTCCCTTGACCTGATGGAAGACTGGAACCCTAAACACCATCCCTAACTGCTCACATCATGGAGCAGGCCATAAAAGATGCATACACTGAATCCAGCATTTTAATTGGGCTTGAAAGTTTATTGCTAAAGATGCAATGGTCACAGAGTTGGTTTTGCTGTCTTCTTGCCATTTGCTAAGATTCAGTTTTAATTTGTTTCATCCCATGAAGCTCCACAGCCTCTAAACACCAGATTAAACTTCAATATCATCTGTGGGCCACCTGGAGTGACAATATATACTGTATGTAATATTATCAACATACAGACAATACCTCTCCCTAGGCTGACAGATGATGGCTTTATTAGATGTTAAACAGCAAAGGGCAGAGACTGACTCCCGTGGTATTCCATAATGAAGCAACCACATGCTCAACGTCTCCCCCATGGCTATTGACTAGAATTGCCCACTTAGGTATCACCCCTATGGTGATAATGGTCCCTTGTTAATCACTTACAGGATTTTTCAGACTCCTCCAGCCATAGGGATGATAATATAATAGCAATAAGGTCTTATATCACCTCAAAAACAGAAAGTGGGAGTAACATACGAAGCAAGAAGATCTTTAAGTGAGGCTAGGGGAAATGACCTCAGTCAAATTATATTTCCAAGTAATTATTTTAGAAGACAAAAAAGAAAAATACAAGACTAAATGTCTATGGCAGATTATGCTGACTGAAAAGAAAACTTACAAGGTGATTTAAAGGACATTGGGGTTACTGATATCAAAATGAATGGAAGACAAAGCATATCAATACCACATTTTTCTGGGAGTGAAAATAGAGCACAGGACTGCATGGGGCTAGACCCTGACATCTTTCTTCATAAATGAATAGAAAAAAAAACCACAGGCACTCTGAGTATTTTGCAGTTCAAAGGAAATTTTGCCTGTAAGAAATATACTCCAGATCTGAGAGCATATCCCAGTGGATTATCCCTAGCCCTAGCCCAATACGGGGTAAAGGAAGTTGGTTCCAGAGCATCAGATCAAGTTGTTGAAATGAGTCAAATAACCTTTTCATGAACTTATAATACTATATGCTTGTGCATTTTCAAATATTGTTTCCATCAGCTTTGATTGTTATGCAATGATGAGAGATAATAAACTCAACTTCAGCAATACCTGGTAGGCTAAAGGTTGGATATCTTTCACTAAATTGTTAGTTCTCATCCGCTGAAACAAAGGTTAAATATATGCAATTATATTTCCTTGGATTTCTCCCCACCCATTTCCTTTTCCTTTCTCTAATGCCTTTATTGTATTCCCAAGGCACGGGTGTAGGGGAATTTGCTTCTTTTACTTACTAAAACAAGATGTGCAAAGATAGCATATTTCTTTTTCTGGCCCTCCAACCTTGATTACAACTTCATTTTGAAGAAATGTGAGTGTAGAACCCTTTAAACTTGTACAGATCTATGAGCTGGTCTTTGGAACACCCGCTTCTGACATCTTTCAATGTCCTTTCAATGCTGATTATTCTCTTGAAGACTTTCTCTCGCTCTTTTATACCTAACTGCATTTTTCTTAGGTCATCATAAGAGACAGAAATCCCTTTATAACTTCTATTTATTGCTTCTATTATAGCTAAGCATTTAACATGGTATTCCTTTTTTAAATACACCTATAATATTTGTAGTATGCATAAGGACACCATTTTCACTTGTTCTATTTTGTAATCAGTTTTACAAACACTAACAATAGAATGTTTATATAAGTGTCTGAAATATAAACTTTACAGAAAATGTTTTCACATTTAATGGTAGGGGAAATTAGAAATTAGAACAGTAATGTTATGAAACTTACAGGTCAGCAAAATGTTAGATTCAATAAAAAGATATTGAAAATAAACTGCCAATATCATACTAAATTTATACAAGTTGTAAGATGTTCACACTTGTAATACTCTTCTCATTCTCTTCTCATCACACCTTATAAAATAATATTTTAATTGTTAAAAAGTACAGTCATTACAATACAGTAATAATTAAAAAGTAATATTTTAATTATTAAAAAGTACAGTCATTCCCATCTTCCCTTTAGGTATTCCTTCTTCCTCCTAATTATATATATATATAAGAAATCTGTTATATAAAGATAATGCAATAGCATTTAGACTTATATACAGCCTCATAGTCTATGGAGATTCTCAGTCATCCAGGTCAGGGTTATCCCAAAAGTGCTTTTTCAAGAGGCAACTGGACTTTCTGGTTTTTCTTTGAAGATGTTTCACTTCTCATCCAAGAAGCTTCTTCAGCTCTGAGAAGGTTCTTGGATGAGAAGCAAAATATCTTTTTTTAAAAAAAGCCAGAAAGTCCAGCTGCCTTTTGAAAAAGACCTTTGCAACTGCCTCACAGTGTTTTACATCATCCCTAAATGGCTTACAATGTTAGCATATTGCCACCAACAATCTGGGTCCTTATTTTACTGACCTCGGAAGGATGGAAAGCTGAGTCAACCTTGAGCCACTCAGAATCAAACACCTGGAATGAGCAGTGAGTTAGCCTGCTAAATAAAATATAAAATAATAAGAGAAGAGAAGAGAAGAGAAGAGAAGAGAAGAGAAGAGAAGAGAAGAGAAGAGAAGAGAAGAGAAGAGAAGAGAAGAGAAGAGAAGAGAAGAGAAGAGAAGAGAAGAGAAGAGGCAGATTTAGGCAACCCAGTAGCTGTGTGGTGAATAGTATGATATCGTGAGAATTACAAGATATATGATGGTCATTTAGTTGCCAATCTCATTTAAGATTGATAAAAATAAATAACTGAATAAAATGCTTCCCTCCCCTCACAAAGACTTATCATCTGTTATCACATATTCACCTGAGTAGTTGAGTCCTGAAAACTAGACATAGAAGGGAACTGCATATGCAGCCTCTATTCACCCCTACTCTCTTTTCTACTTCTACACATTTAATTGGAATCTGAAAGTGATTGTAAATCCATTGCTTTGAATACTAATATAGCTCTCTGTCTGATCATGAACACTAATGTAAAAGTTGATGGATCATGTGAATGCCTGTTCTCATATTCAAACCAAATTAGGACTGCCTTTGGAATCCCAACTAATCACATGAATATTAGAGAGAATAATAGGTGGGACTAGGACACTTGTCTGTTCTCTACCAAGTTTCACACCTTTGTGTATTTAAGCAACTGCATGAAGACTAATGAATCTGAATATCAGCATCAGCTTTCCTCTGTTAGTAAATTTAATCAACTTTTTTTGATACCAACAGAAACATATACCATATTTTTCGGAGTATAAGACGCACCGAAGTATAAGACGCACCTTAGTTTTGGAGGAAAACAAGGGAAAAAGGCCTCTGCCTCCAAGCAATTTGCCAAACAGCAAACAGCAAACAGCACAGATGATATACACTGTTTGCTGTGTATTTCTGTGCATGTGTGCTTGACTCATAGAAATAGCAAAGAATTGGAGAAATGTACATTATGACAAAAAGTTTTCTTAAATGTAGTCACACTAACTTTTCCCAATTATTTAAATAGATCTACTCCAAGGTAACTAAACTCTAATACTAAACAGGATACTTTTACATTCCATACTATACTTGTACAGAGCTGTTAAAATTAATTAAAATTTCTGGAAGTATACATTATTCTCTATTATTTAAAAGAAGATACAATAGCATTGGGCCTCTTCAGAGCAAGCATTTATTTTAAAAAGCTTCTTTATTTTGTTAAGTTGTCTAGATTTACAGGGATCTCCAACCTTGGCAACTTTAAGACTTGTGGACTTCAACTCCCAGAATTCCACAGCCAGCAAAGCTAACAAAGCTGGCTGTTGAATTCTGGCAGTTGAAGTCCACAAGTCTTAAAGTTGCCAAAGTTGGAGATACCTGGCTCTAGAACAACAATAAAGCAGTCTTTAAATGTAAGTCTAATAATTTGAACATTCTACAGACATTTAGTTATTCACTTACCCCCTTCCATCCAGTTCAGCAAAAAATAAAAATCTGCGTCTCTGCCAGCTATTTGCCTGTTTGTAGTTAGTTTCACTTTCATTTTTCCACGTGGCAAAACTAATCAGCTGTAGATCGGGAAACTGCTACTGACTTGCTCTTCCCGCTTTCCTGCAAGCAGGTAAATTGCTGGGAGACAGAGGCCAAAGGGTGGGGGTGGGTGGGTGGGTGGGGCTGCATTCGGTGTATAAGACGCACCCAAGTTTTCACCCTCTTTTGGGGGGTAAAAAGATGCATCTTATACTCCGAAAAATACAGTAATTTTATGCTGTGAAGTAATGTATCTTGGTTTTATCATTATTTGTTCTACTACCAGTATTAATTAATATTTCAAGAAATCAAAAATCAAGCATTTATCTCTAATAACCTTCAGAGTGTAAGCAGGTTCATTTAATATTATATTTTTCTGATACATTAGAAATGCCATTTATGAATGCAGTTAAAGTTTCTTCAAGGGCTAAGTGGTTCAGGACATTCTTATTATGATTGATCTCAGGTGTATCATTTTGCTTCTTTTTCTTTTTAATTGCTTGGCAATTGTCCTTTGCTCAACAAGTATCAGGAAAGATAACTATGACAGCATATATTGTTCCACAGTGCACACTTAATGAGCAACAGATCCACTTTGCATACCTATTTAAAAAACTAATGATAGACTTTAAATCATGGCAGTGAAATCTGCTTGCATTTGCTGAAAATAACATAAAAGAGCGTTTGGATAGTGCTTTTAAAAGAACAGCACAGTAGCTTTTGTTTTAGAAAGACAATGAGCAAATATATGAAGCAAAGAATTATGGGTAGTGAAATCTGTCAGAATAAAGCATCAGTCATAAACACAGTTGCTCACAAAACTGTAATTTGCAAACCTAGTGAGAGATTTGATTTTGAAAAAGCCATTAAGTTTGGGGTGGGAGTAAGAGTTGCTGGTATGACATCTGAATGTTATACAGAAGTTTTCTCATCCCTATGCTAATCATTGCTTGGGCAAACAGTGAACTTAGGGAACATGAAAACAGCAGAATCAATCCTAGATTCATTTTAGTATAGACACTGAGATGTTTCTTAGCTCAGACCTGAGCTACAAAGATAGACTTTTGCCATGAGGTTATGGGAATAATCTTGTGTAAATTATTTGTTTTCAGCTTATTCAACTGTACAAAAAATAATGATAATAACAATTATCCCATCCTATCCCACCCTATTAAAATTTTATCTTGAATTCTTTAAAAGGAAATTGGTGTAAGATAAATTATTATAAAAATAAACAACATTTACATAATTTTTCTCTCTGATCATTGTTTCCTAGACCTCAAATTTAATATTATATCTCACAACCCAGTGTGAGAAGCTGTCATTTTAATACATACTTTTTCAATCTAAGGGAAATTCAATTTATTACATAAAACAGATGATTGTATCTTATTGATATAAAGTGTAACAGTTGAATATGACCTTTGTTCTCTTACATTTCTAACCATATTTCCAAGATTTCTTTTGAAAGATCAGAATAGTGCTTATGGAAATGAAAGTTGGATTTTGAAACAGCAAAAGAGAGAGTATTGACACCTTTAAACTATGACATTGGATAAGACACCTAAGAAACTAGCAAAAAATCAACAAATATATCACCAAATAAATCAATCCTAAGATCTAATTTGAGGGACAAATGATCAGGTTCAAATTATCCTACTTTAGACATAGTTTATTAAGATCATGTTCTCTGGAAAGGTACAAGGCAAGCAAAAACGATTATGACCAGAAGCAAGGTGGATGGATTCAGTTACAGGAGCATTGAGTGCATATTGGAAGACCAAAGGGACCAGAATAGGGACACATTGTCATGGAGAAGAATTATTTATATGGTTGCTAAGAGTTACCATAACACATGACTTGATAATGCATATGCAATCAATCTATTGATCAGTCAATCAATCAATTAATCAACAGTTTATTTAATATGCAGCACAAACAAAATGCCACCAGAAATTATAATTAAAGTATATTTAAATAATTCAGTTGTATGGATATCTAGGAGAGATCACAAACAAGGCTGGAAATGAGGCTAAGAGACATTTCCCCCCCCATTTATGCATTAAGTATGTATGCAGTGACTACATTAAGTATATATTAAGTGCACACACTGTATGGAAGAACTATTCAAATAGATTAATTGAATCTAGCCATACAAATCAAATTAGTGAATAATATTTGTTTTATCTTCTCGTGGAAATTTAAATTTAGGCATCCAATCTTCCATCTGATTAAACAAATCCTTTAATCAAGAACAATGCTCAATGAACTATGCCATTTAAAATCTAATGTTCTACAGCAGTGGTCCCCAATGTTTCCAGCTTGGTGGTCTGGCATGGTGGGGGGAGAGGGAATGGTTCTGTGTAAGCGGCAGGCACATGCGTGAGCACGCACAGCTCCATTTGTGTAAGCAATAGGCGCACATGCCTGCCGTTCACAAAATGGAGCTGTGCATGCAAGTGTGAGCACGAGCATACACACCCGTTCACCCAAGTGGAGCTTCACTTGCACGCACATTCTCCTGTCACTTGTGTGGCCCGGTTCTGAACAGGCCATGGCCCGGTAGTGGGGACCCCTGTTATTAATTAACCAGGACATCCTGCAAAGATTACGTTCCAGAAGTGTGAAAGGTTAACTGGCACTCAAGGTGATGCAAGTGTGTAAAATATCTAGATTTGAGATTTACTCTCAAATAAATATGCTTATCTTGATATTAGCCAAAATTTATACCAACTTATTGAAAATGTTTAATTTTTTTTAGACTAAACCATTTATTCAGTGATAAAGGATTGTTGCAGGGAAAGGATGGCTCCTTAAAGCTTCATGCCCTCATAAATATGTGTTTTCCATGTCCCACATCACCTCTCGTGAATTAAACCAAGAACACAATGAAATAATAGCATTCTTTGGTTTCTTCTATGAATTCCCTTTCCCTTATCCTAGCATCTATAAAGAGGGCAAAAAGTATTTGGAGCGTGACTTTCAAACAGTTCAATTATCTTGTGAGCTTTCTGCATAGAGTGGGTAAAAAGAGAACCAACATTATAAAATATAGCTGATATTGTATTAACAAAGTGCTTTCTGAAAAATTCTCCCAAGTCAGTCTAATGCATTTCTAAAGGATGAAAGCGTCATACATCAAGATCTTTTAAAAGAAAAAAAGAAGAAACAGTTTAATTATTAAAGTGGTGCTATCAAGCTGCCTGCCTCTAGAGAATTCTTTAATTTTGTGCTTTTTCTATACTGATAAGGAGATGCGATGTAAAATATTAAATGCACGCCCTCAAAATGCTTCCTGAAAGATCCTTGCAACGCTTTTCCTTTTCTTGCTGTTCACAAGGCATGTACATGTAGCAAATAATTAAGAAAGGAAAAGCAAACAGTTTCCTTTGATATTCATTTCCACTGAAACAGTGCCAAGTGTGATGTTCAAGGGGGCTCATCTGAGTGTCCATATAGGAAACAGAATGTCTGCTCATTAAACTGCAAGAAGTCAAAAACAATTATCAAAACTGTGCTCAATACTCCTGCCAAGGAAAGCTGCTTTTTGGAATAGTTAAAATGGCATTGGGATAATTCCAAAAAAAGGATTATAGAATAATCATGTAAACTGCCTTAAGCCCAAGCAACTGGACTATGAAATAAAGCAAAATCATGAATTTTTTTTAAAAAAAACAAACTTTTGAAATACTGAACTCCAGGTACTGTGGACTTTATATTTTATATAAAGTGGATACTATTAGAAGTGAGTAAAAACCAAGGCCATTGTGTCCTAGAACTGACCCCATTATCTTCATCTAGCATATGATTTGAGTTTGGAAAGTATATGGACAAAGACCACAGGAACTAGTACTCCAGACTGTCGCTAGGATTCAAAATGAACTCAAAAGCATGCACATATACATACATACAGACACAAAGAGGCAAAAAGTATTTGATTTAGTAAATAAATAAAACATAGATTCCTTATTGACATCAGCTTTTAAATATTTAGGGAAAATAAACATAGCTCAAATATATAATGATAAACAGGAGCAGAAAGGTATGTAGTATGTGTTTGCTGCCTTGAATTATTTATAAAAATAATAAAGGTCAGATAAAGAGGTGATAGATAGATAGATAGATAGATAGATAGATAGATAGATAGATAGATAGATAGATAGATAGATAGATAGATAGATAGATAGATAGATGACTGTAGATAGATAGATAGACTTATATTTGCAATGTGGAGAATAGAACCAATTACCAATTTCCACATCCTTCTCCCCACACCTTGTTTGACTCAGTCCATTTATCATAGATCTCCTTTGGGAATCAGCTGATCCCCCCCAATGCAGCCTTCCCACAGAGTTTTCCACAATGAATTGCAGCTGCTCTCCAAATGGAGCCTCCATAGTGTAACCCCATCATAATTCCAAAAAAAGAGACCCACATCACATACCAAAAATGGTTGGATAGGCCTGTTCTCCTTCCTAAAGGTGAACTCAGAGATTGCCTTCAATCCTTTCTCAACAAAGAGTTTAACCCAAGTTTTGAGATCAATTCTTTAACTACCTCACTGCACTCTTAACATGGGGCTTTGCCATAAAGCTGGCCTACTTAAAATAGAAACTTTTTTGCCTATTAACTTAAACTGTCCTCTTTTTTTTCAGCCAGCTTGGCCCCTTTAATTATAAACCAATAGCTTTCCATTTTTCTGATGTGAGGTAACATATGTCAAACTGCAATTTTATCAGTGGTGGGATTCAACCGTTGTAACAACCGGTTCGCTGAGCGGTACGTTTAAAAACATGCATGGCGCGTTTAAAAACAGCTCTAAAACTTACCTTCTACTGCAGCCCCGGTGAGTAAAACAGCTGAGATGTGGCAATCTGCTCTGCCCCGCCTATCAGCTGGGCTTCAAACAAAAGAAATATAGGTCAGTATAGCACAGGGGCGGGTGGGCAGGCCTACTTGATCGTCAGAGCGAACCAGTTTGCTCTCAGCTGATCATTGGAACTACTGGCTCACCCGAACCGGTCCGAATAGACTGAATCCCACCCCTGACTTTATCGCTTTTCATGGCCAGCCATCATCCTTGTGGGCTAGAAATAGAATAGAATAGAATAGAATAGAATAGAATAGAATAGAATAGAATAGAATAGAATAGAATAGAATAGAATAGAATAGAATAGAATAACAGATGATGTGTTTGTGGGTTCACTCACAAAACAGACGATGAGGTAACAGCAACTCGCTTTATTTACAGATAACTCAAACATTAACTTGTCTGACAGAACTGGCTGCCTCACAGTGACAGCTCCTATTTATACTGTAACTACAGAACTCTCAACCAATCCCAAACCTTACATTTTCCCGCTTCTCAAACTGCCCCTTGGTGGCCCTCTGGGACACTACAACAGAGTTGGAAGGAACCTTGGAGGTCTTCTAGTCCAATCCCCTGCTTAGGCAGGAAACCCTACACCACTTCAGACAAATGGCTATCCAATCTTTTCTTCCAGTGTTGGACCATTTACAATGTATTGAGACAAGTTGTTCCATTGATTGTTTGTCAAGAAATTTGAGGGGCTCCTACAAAAATGAGGGGCTCAATCCATTTTCCAAAGCACCAAAAGGCATGACAAGAAACAATGGATGGAAACTAACCAAAGAGAGAAGCAACCTAGGACTAAGAAGAAATTTCCTAAAGGCAAGACCAATCAACCAATGGAATAGCTTGCCTTCAGAAGTTGTGGGTGCTCCATCATATACAAGCAACACAGTTACAAGATAATTTGAAATCTTTATAGTCTAATACTGTAAGCTAACTCTTAAATGCTGAAAATAGAATAGAATAGAATAGAATAGAATAGAAATCTTTATTGGCCAAGTGTGATTGGACACACAAGGAATTTGTCTTTGGTGCATATGCTCTCAGTGTACATAAAAGAAAAGATACATTTGTCAAGAATGGTTGTCATAGGGTTCAAGTAAGCAATCAGGAAACAATCAATATGAATATAAATCGTAAGGATATAAGCAACAAGTTACAGTCATACAGTCATAAGTGGGAAGAGATGGGTGATAGGAACGATGAGAAAAACTAATAGTAATAGTAATGCAGCCTAGTGAATAGTTTGACAGTGGTGAGGGAATTATTTGTTTAGCAGAGTGATGGCGTTTGGGAAAAAATTGTTCTTGTGTCTAGTTGTCTTGGTGTGCAGTGCTCTATAGCGACATTTTGAGGGTAGGAGTTGAAGCAATTTATGTCCAGGATGTGAGGGGTCAGTAAATATTTTCACAGCCCTCTTTTTGACCCGTGCAGTATACAGGTCCTCAATGGAAGGCAGGTTGGCAGTAATTGTTTTTTCTGCAGTTCTGATTATCTTCTGAAGTCTGTGTCTGTCTTGTTGGGTTGCAGAACCAAACCAGACAGTTATAGAGGTGCAGATGACAGACTCAATAATTCCTCTGTAGAACTGTATCAGCAGCTCCTTGGGAAGTTTGAGCTTCCTGAGTTGGCGCAGAAAGAACATTATTTGTTGTGCTTTTTTGATGACGTTTTTGATGTTAGATGACCATTTTAGGTCTTGAGATATGATGGAACCTAGAAATTTGAAGGTCTCTACTGTTGATACTGTGATGTCTAGTATTGTAAGAGGTGGTAGGATGGGAGGGTTTCTCCTAAAGTCTATCACAATTTCTACGGTTTTGAGTGTGTTCAGTTCCAGATTGTTCCGGTCGCACCACGAGGCTAGTTGTTCAACCTCCCGTCTGTATGCGGTTTCATCGTTGTCTCGAATGAGGCCAATCACTGTTGTATCATCTGCAAACTTCAGTAGTTTAACAGATGAATCGTTTGAGATGCAGTCATTGGTATATAAAGAGAAGAGAAGTGGTGAGTGTACACAGCCTTGGGGGGCCCCTGTGCTAATTGTACAGGTATCTGAAGTGATTTTGCCTAGCTTCACCTGCTGCTTCCTTTCTGTTAGGAAGCTTGTGATCCACTTACAAGTGTGTTCAGGTACTGCTAGCTGACTTAGTTTATAGTTTAGTTTAGAAAATGCAGGATCAAAATACATAAACATAGAAACAGCATTGCAACCCTATTCCAAATTAATAAAATCAATTCTGCTAATTAGAACATGCATTTAAAAAGATGTAAGAACTCTGATAAGAAACTTCTGCTCTTTTATTAACATTTTAAAAACTCCTTTCCTGGCCTAATCCTGTCAAGAAACAAGGAGAGATTCAACCTAGAAATAAGGAGGGATTTTCTGACAGTGAGAACAACCAACCAATGGAACAGCTTGCCTTCGGAAGTTGTAGGAGCTTCATCACTGGAGGCTTTCACGAAGAGATTGGACTGCCAGAAATGGTGTAGGGTCTCCTGTTTGGGTGGGGGGTTGTACTAGATGACCTACAATGTCCCTTCCAACTCTGTTAATCTGTATGATTTGTAAGTTTCTATTGTTTCTGTGCTGACTGCATTCCTGCGGTTTTGTTATCGGAACTAAATAGCCTGTTAAATGGTTCTTGTCTGCCCAGAGCTATTAACTGAAGGGAGAGAGAAGACAAAAAAAGCCCTCTCTTTCACTTTATTCCCCCCCCCCCGAGTTTTAAAGGGGCTAGAATTTTTCTGCTGAAGAAATGGCTATGTGGTTATTTCTTCTTTTTCTTTTCCCTTCCTTTGGTTAATTACAAATGAGCAGAAATGTCTGAGGTGTGTGTGAACTACTAGAATCGTTAGGCAGGCAGGCAGGCAGGCAGGCAGCCTTGACTATTCAGCCGGTTCGCAGAACTCCACAAACAGTTAACAAACGGTTCTTCCGAACTGATGAGAACTGGCTGAATCCCACCACTGGAGATATCTGTCTTTTCCAACCAACACCAACTGAAACTGGATACAGGGAAAGTAAAAGAGCCACCATAAAATTGTGCTCTAAGTTGCTAACCCACAAAATCAGGCCAGGATGCCATGGTTATATGGTCTATAATAAGCAGCCAAGAGATCAAGGAGTGCAAGGAGGATATACCAGTTCCACTACAGGTCACTGACAAGCACATCTAAGGCCTTTTCACGGCTGTGTACTAAGTAACTCAGCATTTCAGTATATGCTGGAGGAAGTTTTATGTAATGGGAAATATCAATGCAGGGGTGGATTCCTCCCGGTTTGGACTGGATTGCCCAAACCGGTAGTGACGCGCTGGTGATGTCATTGTCGGTGGCGGTCTGTGCGCGCCGCCATCTTTTTTTATTTTGTGCTAATTTTTCCTCTTTCATGGCTTGAAAAAGGGCCCGCCCGCCCGCGGGTAAATTCTGACCTTTATTTCTTCCCCCGAAGCACAGCTGATGAGCTCCTCAGCTGTGTTTCAGGCTCATTCCTGCTTCTGAGCATGTGCGGAAGCTAAATCGCACGAGGGGATGCGTGCATGCACACGAGTGGACCGATCGCGATGCAAACCGGTGGCGAAGGTAAGTGGAACCCACCCCTGTATCAATGGTCTTTAGGAAGGAAGGAAGGAAAGAGTTGCAGCCTATAAAACAATCAGACAAGAGAGGCAGGAGCTCCCAGAACCCTGTCAGAGAAACAAATTGAAGAAAACTTTCCCAAATGGATCAAACAGTTAAAAGTGATAGGAAGAATTTGTATTTCAGACTTGCAAGATTCTATTAATGTAGCTTTACAATAAAGTACGATTAGCTGATCTAATTGAGTTCCCTGTTTTACTTAGGACAATTTATGACTTTTGCTATAATCATGATCTTGGAAATTATCCCTTACCATATGGCAATTAATATTAAATTACCCCTTACCACATGGCAATTAATAATTGTTGAATTTGTTAATTGTAATAAACATTGAGTTCATAATGAAAACTATGAGAATATTTACCTTACCTCTTCTTATTAAAATTAATGACCATGGAAAGTTAGGATGAATTATTTAAAAATAAATAGAAATATTGTGGAATTTTGATCATCAGAAGGATTGCAATGCAATTTCATTTATCACATGTCATATATTGAAAATGCTAAAAAAGAATAAACATGAGAATAATGTACAGAAGGTATTTCATAGGAGTACTAACATTTTAAGTCCAGAATTTTAAGTTCTCTATTTTTCGGTATGTCTATAATATCAGGATTAACCAATTTTATGTGACTTTGTAATACCCACTAACCAGACTTCATCTTTAATTCGGTGAAATTCATCTTTTTTCTTACCTTTTCTTTTGCCAGGAATATTTATCTTGTCCTATGAAACTTTTTGATTGCCAACATTACTAAATGGATTTGCTACAGCATATTGAAGAAGCTAAAATGATTGATATTTGTTTACTGCCAACTGAATAAAGCTTTAAGTTTATTGATTTATTTGAATATATTTAATATAAATTATGATACAACCAGTTTTAGCCTAATTCAAGATTCATCAACCTTTCCAGGCATTAGTTCATATTACAGATATAGATGGTGTAGATGTAGATCAATAAAATATAAATATCTTATATGATCTAATGTAGAAATGCCTGCATGTATGTATATGTGGGAGGTGTGCATATGCTATTTAGGAGCGTTTGGGTATCATGATGGTCTTCAATGCTGGATTGCTGAAACCTGGCTTAATGGCATTGTGTCAGCATTCTTTTCTTAGCATGCAATTTTGTCTTTAATTTCTTGGTTATTCCTCTTGAAATACCTTGTTGGCTTCCTTTTCTGTAGAGACAGCTGCATACTGCTGAAGTTATCTTTCCTGTGCAAAATAAATATACCTTGAGCTCCATTAGGATGAAAGATTCTCTAATGTCATCAATATTTTACTTGTTGAACAGGGACTTAATGTTATTCAGGGGAAAGAAATTGAGTTTTGCTGGAGAAATATTTTTTACTTCTCTTCACTACTGTTCAGAGTAGACAGTATTAAAAGTTTAATACTTTTTACAATTGATATGGAAATCATATCATTTTTTTTAAAAAAAAACCTTCGAAACTGTGTAGAGTTGTGTATTGTTCTGCTAAGAGACTACTTGCCAGAGCTTTAAGCCAGCCAACTGACACTTACCATTTCTTCCTCTTCTCTTGGCATTATCTTTTAATGAGATGCGAATGCCAGATAGATATTCTGAATTATTATCTCTCTTTTAATCCATGCCTAGAATTTAAAATGGCATTGAACATCTAAAATATATGTGAAAGTATCAAGCTACAATTACTAATGCATGTGTGCCTTCATTATCTTAGATGGGCAGTTGGAATGATCACTCTAGAAAGGTAGTTCAGATTGGGAAGAATTTCTCTAGGCAACAGGTGTACGGATATGATCACTGTTTGATTTAAAAGCCCACAATTGTGAAAATATGAATAAAACAACACCTATATGATATATATATACTGTATTCTAATAATGATTTCACTAAAAGAAACAAGATGAATTTTTTATTGAGAGTCCACCTTATCCTGTTGCAATGGAATAGTGCAATGAAGTATGGGAACTATGCGGTATGCACAATAGCAAGAATTAAATCCTTGGACTAAGGAAACTCAGGCTTGAGTCTGTATTCAGTTATAGAATCACCAATTGGCATTTGAATCCTATTTCTTAGGGTACTTGTATGAAAAAAAATTAAGAACTGCTCAGGTGCGACACACTGAAGTACTTGAAGACAGCTGGAAAAACAAGTAAATAAACAAATAAAGTCACTTTTCTGATTTATTATTCATGTATTTATTACTTATGTGTTCATGTATCCTTTTTAACTATTGCAAAATCAGCTGTTTTCTTTTATCTTGTCATTTTAAACCGATATATTAAATATGCTGGGGTGAGGTCCTGTTCTTGGTCCAGCTCCTGCCAACCTAGCAGTTCGAAAGCATGCAAATGCAAGTAGATAAATAGGTACCACTTTGGTGGGAAGGGAACAGCATTCCATGTGCCTTTGTGTGTACAGTTATGCTGGCCACATGATCACAGACCACAGCATCTGGGGAAAAACGCTGACTCCCTTGGCTAAGATATGGAGATGAACACTGCCTCCTAGAGTCAAACACGACTAGACAGGGGAAATATTTTCCTTTTCCTTTACCTTAGGAATTAATAACCTGTACTTTCCAGAAGTTTTGACAAATGCTGTGATATTTGACTATTGTTTATGCTGCTAAGGATCACGGCAGTTATAATTTGGAAAAAAAAGTCATAGATAATTAATTTATTCATAGGAAGTAGCTCATTGCCTACAATCTTCACCCTCCTGAATTCTCCAGCATTTCTAAAGTAAATTAATATTTCAGCATTTCATTTTCTTGAACATAAGTTTGATTTGGGGGCTCTGCAGTGGTGAGAATATTTGAACAAGCATAGTTGCCGTATAAAAGATGGGCCCAACTACATACAGTCCTCCAGTCCAATGCTTTAGATGCAGCTTCCAGAGATATATGAAAGATCTTGATTGTAATTCTTATAATTTATAAAAGGGGATCATTAGTAAATATAGAGCTAGGGAAGACACATATGAAATGCAGTTAATAGCAGTGATATTTACCTACATAGGAAAGCAACGTCAGTTTTCTATGAACCAGTAAAAGTCAATGTATCCCTTAGTAAGGAAATAAAGAGATGCTCACAATCGTTCTCCGAGAACGCTTTTTGTCAACTCCACTCCCCCCTAAAAAGCCTTGGCCTTTTATTTTATCAAAAAAATCAAACAAGTACTCTTTGGCCTGTACTTTGCCCCAGACCAAGTTTCCCTGAGAATTTTTTCTTTCCAGAACTAATTTCAAAGCAAACACCACAGGAGACTGTCGTTCCCTTGTGGGATGCAAGCAAAGTATGCAGCCCTCGCAGTTTAGATTGCAATGACTTCCTCTTCCTAACTTAGATTGTTTCTTTAGAGATGAGTATGCAACCAGAAGCTTCACAGGAAGTGAAGCTTAACAGATGGCTTTCATTCCAAGTCATATATTCTAGGATGCGTATTCTTTATGTTATTGTCCCAAATGAGATTGTGAGATAGATGGTTGAATATTCACAGGAGGCTATGAAAGTGAGCTTAATAGCTTCAATCTGAAGGGTCAAGAAGAGATCACATATTCAGTTAAGACTAATTATCTCAGGAAGAATTTGCTGGACTGGTTGCTTCCCATATATCCTGTCGTTTTCATCTTCCTACAGTTCTTGTTTAAAAGTATTTGTTGGAACAGCACTGGGAGTTGTAGAACTGTAGTCTAACATATCTAGAGAACAGTGACTTGAGGAAGACTACACAAACTATTTTAAAGCATTAATCTGTATTCTACTTTAGGCTATATTATTTTCACATTTAATAATCCTTAGAGGGGAAGTAGTAATATAAATAAATTATTTTGCTTTTTGCTAAGAGTATAAAGATTGGACTTTCTGATCAAACTCTGATCTTTAAGCATTAAATAGTTGAAGACTAACTGCTTTCTATTTTATATGAATATGGAAACAATGTTCATGATGATGAAAAACTGATGGTAAATAGTGAACTATAAGTTATGAGTTGCTTCACACACCGAAAAGTCCAATTGCAATCAATGGGATTTAAATTAGAAAATTATTGAAAGTATGACTTTCAGGAGCAAGAAATCAGGAGCCAGGATAGGGCTGAAAAGTACTGCAAGCTTATTTCATGATACCTATACCCAAGATCTATAATGGTCAAGGAAAATTGGGGCCAGATAAGAATAACAGATTTTGGTGGTAGGGACAGACTGGATTTAGGATGTAGAGACTCCAAACTGATAATGCATTTGACCTCGCTCTCAGGATCAGCCTGGTCATCTCCTACATTGACTTTTGGTCTACTCCATAACTAGAAAAGTTTGAGAAAGCAAAATTATAAATAACTTTTGGAAATTGTCCATTATCCTTTGTATTTTTTGAGGATTCAACAATTGGTTTGAATATATTGTGAGAATGAAACACACACACACACACACACACACACACACACACACACACACACACACACACACACACACACACACACACACACACACACACACACACACACACACACACATATATATATATATATATATATATATATATATATATATATATATATATATATATATATATATATATATATATATATATATATATCTCCATGCTCAGAAGATATGCACCAAGGTGTAAATCATAAGTCCTGAGATGTTTCACAATATATTCCAACCTTTGTCAAGGCAACAGTCCAGAAGTGGAATTTTCCTTGTTGCTTTTATTATCTGGGTATTTATTATCCCAAGACCTAAAATGGTCACCTAACATCAAAAATGTCATCAAAAAAGCACAACAAAGAATGTTCTTTCTGCGCCAACTCAGGAAGCTCAAACTGCCCAAGGAGCTACTGATACAGTTCTACAGAGGAATTATTGAGTCTGTCATTAGCACCTCTATAACTGTCTGGTTTGGTTCTGCAACCCAACAAGACAGACACAGGCACGAGTCAAAAAGAGGGCCGTGAAAATATTTACAGACCCCTCGCATCCTGGACATAAATTATTTCAACTCCTACCCTCAAAACGACGCTATAGAGCACTGCACACCAAGACAACTAGACACAAGACAGTTTTTTCCTGAACGCCATCACTCTGCTAAACAAATAATTCCCTCACCACTGTCAAACTATTCACTAAGGCTGCATTACTATTAGTCTTCTCATCGTTCCTATCACCCATGTCCTCTCACTTATGACTGTATGATTGTAACTTGTTGCTTGTATCCTTACAATTTATATTAATATTGATTGTTTCCTGATTGCTTATTTGTACCCTATAACAATCATTAAGTGTTGTACCTCATGATTCTTGACAAATGTATCTTTTCTTTTATGTACACTGAGAGCATATGCACCAAAGACAAATTCCTTGTGTGTCCAATCACACTTGGCCAATAAAGAATTCTATTCTATTCTATTCTATTCTATTCTATTCTATTCTATTCTATTCTATTCTATTCTATTCTATTCTATTCTATTCTATTCTAGAAAAGTTTGAGAAAGCAAAATTATAAATAACTTTTGGAAATTGCCCATTATCCTTTGTGTAGGTTTGAATTCTGTGGGATTAATTGGTAATTGGATGTTTCTGGAAAATTGTTCATTGATTGGTATATTCTATAGTATGTTCTGATTGGTCCACCTTGTTTATCTGTTGTGAGTCTGGCATCTGACTTTGCATTTTATTGGGTAGTAAATTGTATCCAGTTCTGTTGGTAGTTCTTTTATCTGAGTATTAAGTTCAATAAATCTTCTGGCTTTTCTGCTTGGTCTATTATTTCTATATTATCCCACTCAAATGTGTGGTTCATTTTAAGGCCAGGACTAGCTGTTAGGCATTTCTGGATCTGGTATTGGTTCTTTGTTATAGTTTTATGTTCTTTGAGTCTGTGCTTTAACTTAGGCATTTAATTTAATGTTTTAATTTAATTAATTTAATTTAATTTAGGATTAGGGGCTGGAGTCTAAAACATATGAATAACGGTTAAAGGAATTGGGTATGTCTAATCTAATGGAAAGAAGGACTGGAACGACATGACAGCACTGTTCCAATATTTGAGGGGCTCCTACAAAGTCACGGGAGTCAAACTATTTTCCGAAGCACTAAAAATGCAAGACAAGAAATAATGGTTGGAAATTAACTAAGGAGAGAAATTTCCTAACAATGAGAGCAATTAATCAATGGAATAGCTTGCATTCAAAAATTGTGGGTGCTTCATCACTGGAGGCTTTTAAGAAGAAACTGGGCAACCATTTGTCTGAAGTGGTGTGTATAGTCTCCTGCTCGAACAGGAGGGTTGGACTGGAAGACCTCTGAGGTCCCTTCCAACTATATTATTCTATGTTCTATGTTCTAACTGGCATTCTCTGTGTTCTATGTCATGTGGCTTTCAGCAGTTGGTTCTATATATGATGCCAGTTCTTTCTTGGTGGGTTCTGCAATTTTCCTATCCCCTACTCTTTTTTTATTCCATAACTGTTAAGTTTGCTTGGGAGACCTTGGTAAAGTATTTTATTAAAAGCCATTTGAAAATCTAAGTATATTGGATGATCCCATATTCTATACATATTCTATAGTACTCTACAGAGAAACAGGAGTTTTATCTGTCTGTCTGTCTGTCTGTCTGTCTGTCTGTCTGTCTGTCTGTCTGTCTGTCTGTCTGTCTGTCTGTCTATCTATCTATCTATCTATCTATCTATCTATCTATCTATCTATCTATCTATCTATCTATCTATCATCTGTCACCCAAGATGCCACCCATCTTGTCAAAGACAACTCTAGGCAGTTTACACTCATTCAATAAATATCCGATATAAAACATTAAAACAATAGAAATCTTTACATTGTTTTTGCATAAGAAGGTGACTTCTACAGCAAGATATATGCTTAATCCTTTTATCTTTAATAATATCTTCTACCAGATTAATGAAGAAAACATCAAGTACCTTATAATGTCCTGGATTCTTACTCCTTAAGTTAAAACTTTTAAAACAATATTATTAACTATTTTCCAGCCCTCTAGTATAGAGGCCAATTTTAGAACAAGAAAATAAGCAACTTCACATCTGTGTTCTTAAGGATTCAGAACAATGGCGGGTTGCTGTCTTACCGGTGCCGGTGTACTACGTGCGCATCTCCAAGTTTCGGGGGGGGCTCACTACGCACATGTGCCCCCTTGCACAATTTTGCTTCTGCGCATGCACGGAAGCAAAACCGTGCTGAAATCTTGCAAGGGGATGTGCGCGCGTGTGAGATTTCGGCACGATTTTGCTTCTGCGCGTGCGCGGAGGCAAAATCTCACCGAAATCTCATGTGTATGTGCGTACCCTCACGAAAGTTCGGCGCAATTTTGCTTCCGCACATGCGCAGAAGCAAAATCGGCCAAAAATTAAAGAAAAAAATGGTGACGCGGGCAGTAGACCAGCAGAGAGGGCTCCAGAGGGGTTGCGCAATCGGCCGCTACCTACCACAGCTGTGCACCGGGCAGCTCCGGCAGGAACCCAGCTCTGATTCAGAAGGACACTGTTCTAAGCAAAAGTCATGCTGGGGAAGGTTAAGATTACATTTCCAAGGCATCTACAAACTCCTAAATTGGAAAGGTTGGATTACAGAATAAGTTTTTAAAGCAGAGGTCTTCAAACCTGGAAACTTTAAGACTTGTGGACTTCAACTCCAAGAGCATAGCTGGCTGGAGAATTCTGGGAGTTGAAGTCCACAAGTCTTAAAGTTGCCAAGTTTGGGTACCCCCATTTTAAAGTTCCATGTCTTGGATTAGATGTAAAACTGATATTTATGTGTCATGCTAAAAATGGCTGTTACTACCATACAAAATCTCCCAGATGTACAGAAGACCCAAACAATGCCCATAATTACAGCAGTGTTACAATGATGATGCAATCAGAATGCTGTTTATAGCTACCTCAATGTGGTAAGTATAATTTCTGGGCCAGCCCAAAGTTAATTATATGGTAGCACTAACAGTGGCAACACTGCCAACACCACCAGCAATAGAATACAGAAGTAAAACAGAAGAGAGTCCTGATGATTCATTCTCATGCATGTCAATGTTTTTGAGAAGATAATTACACACCTCAGAAATAAATCATAAAGGTGTTTTGAATATGTTAAGAAATCTGCACGCATACTTTCATGAAATCACCAAGAGTCAGAAAGAAGTTACAGGTAGTCCTTGACTTACAAGCATTTATTTAGTGACCGTTCAAAGTTACAACAGTACTGAAAAAATGGCTTATAACTGTTTTTCACACTTACAACCATTGCAGCATCCCCATGACCCAAATTTGAACACTTGGCAACTGGCAAGTAGTTATGATGGTTCCAATATCCCAGGGTCATATAGAACAGAACAGAACAAAACAGAACAGAACAGAACAGAACAGAAGAAGAGAAGAAGAGAAGAGAAGAGAAGAGAAGAGAAGAGAAGAGAAGAGAAGAGAAGAGAAGAGAAGAGAAGAGAAGAGAACAGAACAGAACAGAACAGAACAGAACAGAACAGAACAGAACAGAACAGAACAGAACAGAATTATTTATTGGCCAAGTGTGATTGGACACATAAGGAATTTGGCTTTGGTGCATATGCATATGATCACCTTTTGTGACCTTCTGACAAACAAACTCAACAGGGAAGCCTGATTCACTTAACAACTGGGTTACTAACTTAACAACTGCAGGAATTCAATTAACAACTATGGCAAGAAAGGCCATAAAATGGGCAAAAATCACTTAACAACTGTCTTCTTAAGAATGGAAATTTTAAGTTCAATAGTGTTCCTAAGTTGAGGACTAACAATCACTATGCAATATGCTACAAGTACCTGTATACAGGTGGTCCTTGACTTATGACCACAATTGACCCCCAAAATTTCTGTTGTCAAGTCAGATATTTGTTAAGTGAATTTTGCCTCATTTTACAACCTGTCTTGCCTCAGTTGTTAAGTGAATCACTGCAGTTGATAAGTTAGTAACCCGTTTGTTAAGTGAATCTGACGAATAGAATAGAATAGAATAGAATAGAATAGAATAGAATAGAATAGAATAGAATAGAATAACAGAGTTGGAAGGGACCTTGGAAGTCTTCTAGTCCAACCCCCTGCTTAGGCAGGAAACCCTACACCCCTTCAGACAAATGGTTATCCAACATCTTCTTAAAAACTTCCAGTGTTGGAGCATTCACAACTTCTGGAGGCAGGCTGTTCCACTGATTAATTGTTCTAACTGTCAGGAAATTTCTCCTTAGTTCTAAGTTGCTTCTCTCCTTGATTAGTTTCCACCCATTGCTTCTTGTTCTACCTTCAGGTGCTTTGGAGAATAGTTTGACTCCCTCTTCTTTGTGGCAACCCCTGAGATATTGGAACACCGCTATTATGTCTCCCCTGATCCTTCTTTTCATTAAACTAGACATACCCAGTTCCTGCAACCGTTCTTCATATGTTTTAGCCTCCAATCCCCTAATCATCTTTGTTGCTCTTCTCTGCACTCTTTCTAGAGTCTCAACATCCTTTTTACATCATGGCGACCAAAACTGAATGCAGTATTCCAAGTGTGGCCTTACCAAGGCATTATAAAGTGCTATTAACACTTCACGTGATCTTGATTCTATCCCTCTGTTAATGCAGCCTAGAACTGTTGGCTTTTTTGGCAGCTGCTGCACACTGGTGGCTCATATTTAAATGGTTGTCCACTAGGATTCCAAGATCCCTCTCACAGTTACTGCTGTTGAGCACAAGGTACCACATATACTGTACCTGTACATTTTGTTTTTCTTGCCTAAACGTAGAACCTTACTTTGCTTGTCAGGAGGTCGCAAAAGATGATCGCATGATCTTGGGACACAGCAATAGTCATAAATATGAACTAGTTGCCAAGCATCTGAATTTTGATCAGATGACCATGGGGATGCTGGAAGGTCGTTAACTGTGAAAAATGGTCATAAGTCACTTTTTTCAGTGCCGTTGTAACTTTGAACAATCACTAATGAACTGTTTTAAGTTGAGGACTCCCTGTATTGAAAACGCTGTTAAATCTAAAAATGCAGCACATCTTGCCAATTTGGGTTTGAAAAAAGATGCTTAAAAAAGCTGTGTCTATGTACGTCCAGAATTGAACTAAGAGATGCAACAATGTGGAAGAAAATTATTGCGCCCATCGGGACAGATCTTTGAAGAAACTTATTCCTCGATTGTATGGAAATTGTCCAGCAGCAGTGATGCCAAGGTTTGCAGACATAATGTTGATGAACCTTTAAGAACCTTTACGAGATAATAAAGCATAAAAGAAATGACCACTCAGTCATCAGAGGGAAGGAAATGTGAGAAAAAAACTTACTTGAGTGAAATCAATGGTGGGAAGAGAGGGCACGACGTTCACTGAGGATAGGCAGAAGGAGATATGCCAGGATATTGAGTGTGAGCCATTTATAGAACAGCAGGTGTCTAAGATCTATCTCTAATCACATTTCATTTCACTGGTACTGGTCCTCTCTCACAAGGAGACATGTTATAATATTCATGACTGGGAGAACCAGTGGTAACAAGGTCAGCCAATGAATAGGCATAGCAACTGAGTCAGCCAATAGGAGCTAACCACTTCTGAGTCTGTGCAGAGAATCGAAACTGGAACTTAAGCTTAAGGCTGGGCGTGGCTCAGTCCACTCTGCTCTCTTGTCCACTCTGTGCTTGTCTGCTGCTGAAATGAAACTAACTGTTCTCTGCTACCAATAACTGCTTGAAGAAGAATATATATTGTTATTGTAAAATTTACTTCATCTATATTCTTGTATATAAAGAAGTTATTGAATCCAGCTGAATCAGTCATTTGTGTGTGCTTCTGGAAATGGATTTTTCTGCAACAAACTTCAATAAGACAGAGTATATTAAACTGGTCCATTCCAGGTAATGAATGGACCTCGTTTGTACTCTGCATGGGAGGTAAGAAGCTTGGGTTTCTTCCAAGGATAGGATGCTTTTCAGCTGACTGACCTTAACTGCTGCCTACAGTGGGCAGGCAGTAGCATCTTTGTTCCTATATGGCTTCTCACTGTGTTTTGAATCCAAGGTGTTCCTTGATGCTCTGAGGAACATAGAGAGATAAAAAGCCAGAAGAAATGCCTAAAGCACAGCTGGAAGTCAAAGAGTAAATTCAATCGAGTGAGAGTAAGAGCTTAGATTAAGGATTGCATTGTGGTAATAAGAGTGGCAATTTTGGGAGTTGAAAATTTAGAACTCCGCCGCCTTCAATCTGACCTAAGTGTACCTCACAATGTCCTACCTGTTAACGACTACTTCAGCTTCAACTGCAATAATACACGAGCTCACAATAGATACAAACTTAATGTAAACCACTCCAAACTTAATTGCAAAAAATTCAACTTCAACAACAGAGTGGTCAATGCCTGGAACACCTTACCTGACTCAGTAGTCTCTTCCCCAAACCCCAAAAACTTCAACCTCAGATTATCTACCATCGAGCTCACCCCATTCCTAAGAGGTCGGTAAGGGGTGTGCATAAGCGCACAATCGTGCCTACCGTTCCTGTCCTAATGTACCCATATATTCATACCTCTTTTACTCTTATTCATGCTTGTACTATTACATATATATTCAATCATGTTTTATTGGTTATACTTTGCTTATAATCATACATGCTTGACAAATAAACAAATACAAATAGGTCTGTAAGGGGCGTTCATAAGCGCACCACTGTGCCTACCATCCCTGCCCTACTGTCCTATTGTCCTCTTTTATCGGAACTTTTTACTTATGTTATGCTTATACAAACAACTACTATCCTGTACATGTTTGACAAATAAATAAAATAAAATAAATAAATAAAAATTATGGAAACTATGAGGTTCTGAACAGACTTAAGCACAACCCTGAAACGATTGAGTCGATTTGTAGATGTTTTATGTTTAGTCTTGAAAGGAATTGCATGTCCAACTTCAGGCCGGTATACAATTTGAATATCTCTTGAATTCACAACTTCTGCTTAAGGAATAGGGGCTTCAGGGAAGCCTTCACACACATTCATCTAGTGCAACAATTGTTCCCTTCATATGAACTGGCAGGCTATTAGAATAGTTACTCATGCTTTGGTCATTTCACAACTGTAAATTTCACAACTGTAAAGTGCTATGCATGGGACTGCCCTTGAAAGCCATTCGGAATGCAGCAGCACAGACAGTTATGGGCATGCCATGGTACGTTGCCTACCTCTGTTTTCTAAGCTACCTAGTTACTAAATAAGTATACTATTGTACTATACTATGCCATACTATAAAGCAGTAATGGCGAACCTTTTTTGGCTCGGGTGCCAAAAGGGTGCGTGTTCGAGCGATAGCGGGAGCGCGCGTGCCCGAATCCATAATGCAATGCCCTTTCCCCCCCCCACGCATGCACACACACATCCCCCGCACTGCCCCCTATGCATATGCTCAGGCCTCACTGAAGCCTCCAGATTTCCAGTAGGGCCATTGGCCCGTTTTTTGCTGTCCCCCGTGTTGAGGAAAGCCTCCTAAAACCTGGGGAGAGTGAAAAACGGCCCAAACGGAAATTAAGAAACGAACTTCCGGTTGGCCCATTGGGCCGTTTTTTGCCATCCCCAGGCTTCAGGAGGCTTTCCTGAAGCCTGGGGAGAGAGAAAACAGCCGAAAATCAGCTGGCCAGCACGCACATGCATGCTTGAGCTGACATAGGGCAACGCCTCGCGTGCCCTCAGATATGGCTCCGCGTGCCACCTCTGGCATGCGTGCCCTAGGTTCGCCATCACTGCTATAAAGACTTTCCTGATTATAACTGATTATAGCCTGATTATAGCTGTTTAAGTCTCCTTAAATTAGAATTAAACTCAAGATAAGTAAAGCAAAGTAATCCATGGCTCTTTCTTTTTCAATCTAGCCAGGTTTCTTTTTGATTCTGAGGGAGATTTCAGGAGGAAAAAAAACACCCCAATTTCTTCTTTAGTATTTTAGCCAAATCTCAGAGAATGCTCTTGGGCTACACATGAAGCAGTGCATGAAATCATCTGTCACCTTTTCTCAGCAGGCCATTATTTGCTGCCTTCTCTTCCAGCTTTAGATAGGATCTGCCAGTTTTGCAAACTAAAATATTAACATGCCATCCTGCTGCTAGACTGTTCTGTTGTTAATTTGGCCATGGCATATAAAAGAGCCACAATGCTGTGTTCATGTGGAGAGGACAGGGAATATACTGGTAAGTAAGAAATGGAGACATTTATGGTTTCTACAAATGTATAAGTTCAGATTTAAAAATCGGGGGGGAGGAATAAGAGAAAATGTCACAGCAGATTAATTTTTACAAGATGTGTATTTTATTTTTATGTGGTCAAAATATTTGCAAGATGAGCAATGTGTATCCTTACAACCAGGGGTGAAATGCTCCCGGATTGCTTTTACCTGTCTGTCGTCGGTGAGCCGATCACGCAAGTAGTGCGGCGCTCCGCCCACCCGCCGGGACACTGCCATTTGAGTTATTTTACCCTCTGCGCATGCACAGATGCTTTGTGCATGAGCAGAGGGTAAAAGAACTCAAATGGCAGTATCCCGGCGGGTGGGCGGAGCACCGTACTACATGCGCGATCGGCTCACCGACGACAGACAGGTAAAAGCGAACCGGGACCATTTCACCGCTGCTTACAACCTATATGTGTAGACTTCAACCTAATTTCAGAATGTCATGGATTTAATTTAGTAATTATATTACAAGTAGTTAAAGTACCCGAACAATAATAGATATGACGAATGAAATTGAATGGTACAAATAGGAATAGTTTCTCACTCTCTTCCAACAAACTTTCCAGCTCCCATTCTCGTGCTTTGAACCCCCCCCCCCCAAAAAAAAAACCCCAGGAGGAACAATTAACCCCATTTTTCTTACCAGTCTTCTAGTGATGACATTTCCTACTGAAAAAAAAATTGTCGAAGTTTATTTCTGAATTGTGTTGGTGTGATAATAACAGTTGCATATCAAACAAATCAAAATTCCTTGGGTATTTTTTTTAAAGGAATGATAAGGTGAACCTTTGCATCATGTTGGGGAGGGGTATGTTCTTGGGAAGGATGAGCAAAGGACATTAGGAATGTATGGCCAGAATATATCTTTTAAGCAGGGTATATGGTGTAACCCGGGGTGTCAAACTCAATGTAATTGAGGGCCGGATTAGCATTATGATCACCCTCAAAGGGCCAGATAGGCAAGGCTTCTGCTGCTGCTGCCGATGCCCCCTTGAGACAAAGCAAGGTGAGACCAGGCAAGGCCGGGCAAGGAGAATCAAGGCCGGGTGTGACAAGGATGGGTGGGGAGGGGCTGAGGCCAGGTGGGGCAAGACCGGAAGGGCGGGGCAAGGCATGATGAGGTGAATGAGCTGCGTGTGCCCACAGGGAGCGCCCAGCTGGGCCAGGCCAAGGCAGCGGGGGCCGGTCCCTAGCCATTTCCAGGCCTGCCTCACAGGCCAGATCTAACCTCCCGGCCCATAGGCCTTGAGTTTGATACCCCTAGTGTAACCTAATCCCAGCTAACTCATCCCAGGAAACTAAAACAAGCAGGCAGAAACTTCTATGGGTAAAAACAATGAAGGAAGATGCTAGAGGCAGACGATCATTTTAGTGACAATGGAAAGGCATCAATTTATACTGAGAGAGAAGACAATGATAACCAGTCCTGTATATTTACCAAGAAAACTACATGGATAGAAAATAAAATGATTGATAATATAATGCTGAATGATGGACTCTACAGGTCAAGTGGCATCTATATACTACCGAGGAAGACCTAAGGATCTCTTGGCATACTAATGGTGTTTATGATGTGGCTAGATTAAAGCTTTGGGGATCTAGTTGCTGATATTGCTGTTCAGGAAAAAAATTCCAAAGCTGCAAAAGTAGAATTGCAGAGGAACATGGAATGTAAGAAGCATGAAAACCTCAGCACAGTGAAAGATGAAATGAATTTGTCTTCCTAGTCCTGCTCCAGGGATTGTTGCCTGGACTGAAACAATATTGTATCCATCTGAAAACAGACTGCCAGTTGACCATGTTTTTTTAAATAAAAGTATATCAAACAAAAAAACCTTCTTCATAAAAAACAGAATTGTTAGACTTGTTGTTCCCTCCTATAATATGCCATGAAAGGACTGTCAAGGTTTTAGAAGTATCCAGAAATCAATCAAAACTTCCAGTACAAGATATTGGCAGAAATGGAATTTCTTGGATACCAATAATGTGGGGTGCTGCCATTCTTTAAAATTAGGATCAGATTTAGTGGAGATGGCTGTACCTTGAGCATCTAAGTGGACTGCTTTGGATTAATCTATCTTCCAATCAGGGGTGGGTTCTGGTTTTCTTCACTGATGGTTCACTCAGTGACGCGACGCACAGGCGCGTTGCACACACATGCACAGTGCTAAAAACACAGTTTCTGTGCATGCGCAGACGCAAAAAACAAGATTACGGTGCCTATGGGGCCGCCAAGAGAGCCGGTTCGGGGCCGTGGCAGGCCTGGGTCGCTGCCAGTTCCAGCGACCCAGACCATCAAGTTACTACCGGTTCTATAGAACCAGTCCGAACCGGGAGGAATCCACCTCTGCTTCCAATACTTTTTAAAACACAACTTATACTTTTTCTTCCTGCAATCATTACAATTTCACTCTCATCTCTTTCTTTACTGCCCATGTCAATATTCTTTCTCAGTATCTATTCTTAATGCTATCAAATAAAGTCTGCCTCTCATTCAGAACTTATCACTTTTTTATTCTTCATTAAGTCTCAATCTTTCATTCTACGAAATCTAATCAATCACATTTTTTTATATTCATTCCTTTGCTTTGGGTACATACTGCATGAAGACACATGAAAAAAAATATCACACATTTGAAACAAATTGACCTTTTTCTAAACCAATACTTACTAAATGTCATAAACACATTCATTGTCAGGTCTCAGAATCCCCAATAGGTTTTTTGTATTATTTTCTGGCCTCATTTCCACTATTACTAGATGATGAAAGCTACCCATTATAGCTTTTCTCAATCAAGGTGTATTGTGTAATTAGGTTACCAACCTTAATAATCCCTGTGGTATATGTAGAACTCCTTGTGCTATATGTAGAACTCCCTGGAAAGGACACATTTTGGCTACTCTGCCAAAAGTACAACTAAACTAACTTTTACCAGAAGCAAGATTATTCTATTTTATGTGACCTATGCTCTCTGTTCTGGAGATTACCTTATAAGTCAACATAGTATTGCCACTATCCCATCAAACAGGAGATATATACAAGGACTGGCATACACTTAGAATGTCATAAATTAAGAATTATGGCAAAATCAAAAATTAAAATATTTCAGCCTTCTAGAGAGCTAAGAGAAAATAAGAGCATACATACATTTATTACAGTGTGCAGAGCACCAGATTTAAGTAAAAGGAATAATGCTATATAAAAGCACATTAGACTTGGTTTTGTTAATATTTTCAATTGTAAGTTGTTGATCTTAAGATGCTTTTATCTTTCAAAACCTTTTTTCATACCACTACCCACTTACAAAATACATTTGAAGTATACTAACACATATATCTTGGCTACTTGCTTATTTTCCCTATTTTCTTCCATCAGCAATTTTTGAAGAACAGTTTTCTTCTTCACTGACATAAACACTTCCAAAATTGACCATTTCTCCTCTAAGCATGACCCTGATATTTAAAACTTAACAGACATCCAATTATTTGACCCTGGATTCTTATTTGACTTTAGAAACAAATGACCCTTACGTTTAACTCTTAATCTTCAACATAGTGATCTCATGCTATAAAACTGCCAGGCTTCATTGAATTCCTTGCAAAGCCTCCCTCTTCATTTCTGGTCTCAGAGGGTGGAGGGAGGGTTTTTTTCTGCAAAGAATTAGCAGTATGCTATTAAATAACTGACTTCCTTCTCATTGTTTATATTAACTGAGCTATAGTGAGGCCTGAGCATGGAGCAGCTTGGAATCTACATTTGGTTTAGGCCCCTGCAGCTCAAAGCAGTCTCATGTGAACCATCTGTAAATGATCAGATTGCGGCAAAGAACCTAAACAAAAATTTCATCTACCAACACAGTCTCCTTTTTGTTCTGCTTCTACAGTCCCATTTCCTGTAATAAACAAAACCACATTCCAGGTCTGAATGTATGGAAAATTGTGAAGGTCCTTCATGCAGCCGAATTTCCTGAATTTCAACTGTTATTATAAAAAGATTGTAAACAAATAACTTTTCTGACATTCCCAGAACATATAGCATAAATCAATTCACTACCTCAAGGGCATTTTTCTCATCTTGGTAAGACAAGAAAGGTCAGCCCATGACAAAAATACATAATTATTCTTCTGTTGGTTATTTTTGCAGTGAATAGCCTGTAATTTAAAAGGAAAAAAATGCTGAGCTCCAGATTTTCAGTTTTATGCTGCATCACAGCATAACTATCCACTATGCTAATATACTTCTAATGCCACATGCAAGGTTCAAGAGGAAGATGATTATGTGAATGTGGAATGACATAGAGTTTGGGTGTTTGTTTTGCATGCCTAGAATCATTTCTGAAAGGTTCAATTCCTAGTCACTGTAATATCTTAATACGAAAGCAGAGTTAGAAAAAGTTTATGTATATACATTTTGGATCTCAAATACCAAAATTTTAGTTAAAAAGACTAAACTCAGAAGTGAAGGTTTATGACTGGATCAGATAAGATGACAGTAGCCTCTAGTGGGACTGAAGAAGCTTTAGAAATATCAATATCTCTTCACCTTCTGCACCAAAATTGTCATTCTCCTATAATAGCTTATATAGGCATGGTAGAGATGGGGCTAAAGAATTCAGCTACATGTCCTTTTAGAGTTTTCATTGCTTAAGAGTGGTAGGGGGCTCTAACCATATGTTTATACAAGGTTTGAACACTGGTTGGCATGCAATTGTAATTGAGCCACAGATCCATTAATTGATATAATAGATGTCCAATCAATAGTACACATTTCCCAAAGAGGTTTTTCATTTTGAAATGTATTTTATCACAAACCTGACTTCCAACTTATTTAGAAAGCCAATTAGTAACTTCAACCACTGTTCGACAACCATAAATTTCACCAAAGAGAAGTGTGAAAGTCCTCAGATATTTTGGAGTAAACCATGTAGTTCTGCAGCAACATCTGGTCTAGTTCAACATTAATGCTGGAAATTCTATCTATGAATCAGCACTGTACAGTAGGTGTATATTGCTAGTTTATCAACAAATCCCACGTGTGAAAAATTGCATAGATAACAAAAGCCCCTTTTCCATTTTAATGACCCAAACTTTTCAACAGTGAAGCATAATTCACTTCAAATCTCAGTTTTTACTCCTACTCACTAGGAGTTGATTTGTCAGAATTACTCATCAAAGGAAAGGCTGGCAGTGATAAGAGACTGTAGGGAAGCTGAAATCAGCATGTTATCTGAGAGCCCCATGGCCTCACATATACTTGCTAAAGTAGGAGTTCTAGAATTATTGCTCTGTTCCTGGAAAATATGGGTGACTTGTCAACATACAGCTACACCATTCACTATGTCTGCAAGGTTCAATGACCTTGATTAAACAAAAAGGCCTTCATAAAATTAAAAACACCAACATTTCTGTTCCTCTACACTCTCAGTGCATCATGCTCACACTGCATCAGCAATTCTATAACAGAGTATATGTTCAGCATTGGCAGAGCAGCCTGGCAGACAATTAACTGTTGGAAAAGGAATTTTACCTATAAAGCTATATGATAACACTAACAATTTATACCTTGCCAGAGAGAAGCTTCCTGTGGTATTATCCATTAGCAGCCAAAGCCAATAAGAAAGATAGAGATAGCTGAAGCTGAATTATAAATTATTCAGATTGGTTGTTAATGAAAACTAATTACTATTTACCTTTTATAGGAAAGTAAATTGGATGTCTAGAGAAATTCTGTATTTCTTTGATTTCCAGTCACCACATTTAAGAAATCATAGAATGTTGAACAGCTCACCATGTAACTGAAGATTGTATGCATTGATTTGCCAGCTACATAATTTCTGGTGGAAAATTATACTGCAAATATAATTTAAGGTCCCCAAAACAAAATTGACACATTTTTTTCTGTGTCATTTGTGATTAGGTTTATGGTATACAGAAGAAATAGCTAGTTTTGAAGAGTTGTGCATCTGAATTACACCTGAGAATTTTTGCGAGTTTGAAAGCAGCCCCAGACTTTTATGTTCATTTATTTTTATCCCACCTTTGTTATTTTTATAAATAACTTTAGGTTGCAAACATACCTAATACTACTATCTCCTCCTTTCCCCCCAAAAAAACAACCACCCTATGAAATGGGTTGTGCTAAGAGAAAGTGACTGGCCCAAAATCATGTAGTTGGCTTTTCCTGCCTAACATGGAACTAGAACTCACATTTTCCTGGTTTTTAGCCTGATTGCCTTAACCACTAAACTAAACTGGTTCTCTCATTTCTCAGACAGGCTATATCCTTATTTTTCAGGATTATTGGAGAAATGATCTGATTTATTTCTGGCTCAGCTGAAATTGAAATTGTTACAAAACTACATTATTTGGAGATTCCATGGCTTGTTTTTTTATTATTATTATCATTGGAGGGAATTCTTGGGTTATCCTTCCACTTGGCTCTTGAGCTTTAGGTTCTGTAAGAAAAATCCTGCCTTAGCTGTTATGTAATTCCTTCTCATGTCATATTGCACTTACCATTTAAGCTGTTTCTGTTCTGTGTTCATGCCAACTTGACACTAAGCCAGTTTAAATACATCCTGTCTGCATTGAGACACATTGGCAACAGCTTGCAAGATGTTTAGTCTGGACAGCAAGATACCACATACCTCCATTAGACAAGCCTCCTGCTGCTGTGCCATTTTTTCCCCCCTAGGAAACAATTTCTAATCACTTTCCTTCCCATGAGCAGTTCTTATTGCTGTATGATACTTTTATATGTGTGTGCGTGTGTGTGTTAATACACACACACAAACACACACACATACACACACACACACACACACACACACACACACACACACACACATAGGGGAGTAAGATTATATATAGATCCACAATATCTTTTGCAACTATTATTATGAATGCTATTATAGTATTTGCCTTCTGAATATTTGTAAATAGAAGGTCGTTGGTTTACAAAGCAAAATTTATTTACTATTAAGTAAAAAAAATTATTTACTAATTTTCTTTCACTGAACATACTATTTTTCCCAGTTTATGTGGGTGCACAAATCCAAGAATTTACTGTTTCATCATTTTTTACAGTTACTCAATGAAGAATGTATTGTGTCCAGAACCTAGCTCATCTAAAGCAACCCAATCACTTTGAAGATACAGCATAATTTTATTACTATGCAAATAATTAAACAGTGACATTAGCTCCCAACAAAGCATTGCCAGCATACAGATGATGTTGGATTGTTTTTGATAAACCCATTATTGCCACAAAGGGTTTCATATCCATTCACAAATAGCCTATGTGGTTGTTTAGAACTGAAAAATGATGAAAATACAATTGAATATTCTATAAGAAATTTGATCTCCCATGCCACTGAGCAATATTTCATGCATACATAGTTGCACTCAATAGATTTGCTAAGATTTCACATCTTAAAATCGCTATACAAAGAGAGCCCAAATATAAGCTTGTGTCCAAGGCAGGCCCAAGTTTTTTTGATAGCAATTGCACTTAGACGTATATAGTGGCTTCAGATATCGTATATGCCAGTGATGGCGAACCTATGGCACGCGTGCCACAGGTGGCACGCAGAGCCATATTGGAGGGCACGCAAGGCGTTGCCCTGTCAGCTCCACGGGCAAACCGGAAGTTTAAAAAAACGCACTTCCGGTTTGCCGTTGGGCTGTTTTTCGCACTCCGGGAGGGTTTAGGAAAGCTTCCTGAAGCCCCGGAATGCAAAAAATGTCGAAACAGGCAAACCGGAAGTTTGCAAAACGCACTTCCGGTTTGCCTTTGGGTTGTTTTTAGCACTCTGGAGGGTTCAGGGAAACTTCCTGATGCCCCGGAGTGCAAAAAACAGCCCAATGGGCAAACCGGAAGTGCGTTTTTCCAAACTTTCGGTTTGCCCATTTTGCCGTTTTTCACTGTCCCAGGCTTCGGTAAGGCCTTTGCGCGGGGGTGGGGTGGGGGTGCGCATGCGCAGGGGGCAGCGTGGGGGGTTGTGCGCATGCATGGGGGGAGAGGGAATGGGTGTGGGCACACACCCTTTTGGCACACAAACCAAAAAAGGTTCACCATCACTGGTATATGCCATTCAGCCAATTTAAAATGTATACTGTGGTCCTTCTTACCAGCTACCTCTTCAATCTGATTTAAAGGAATATCAGTCTGTGTCAAAGAAATTTAATTCAGGACAATGCCTTGACTCCAAAAGTGAAAATACTCTTATTCACACTGAAAGTCCAATTCAATTTGGCTCACTGTGTCATCCAAGTAAACTTATGCTGCGAATGTTCAATGGAATTTACTCCAAGTGAAGTGTGCATCAGACTAAGATGGACATCCCTTTAAAATTTCTCCTATAAATATCTGATATTGATAGACTTGGGGTCAGCCCTACCATTAGACAAAGAGAGACAATTACTTGCAATAGCCAGATACTGAGAATCAGGAACCAGCAGAAGGTAGTTGGAAGTCGCAGGTATTCCCAGTATAGCTCTAATTCCTGTATGTCATCTATTGCCACAGTCACAGTAAAAGTCAACTGCCAGTTCAGCTGCTTTCTGTACAGCAATTGGAGGGAAGTGTTATCTTGTTTTTTAAATCAAACAGTAAAAATATTAGCCAGCTTTGGATGCAATATATGCAACATATTTGACCATAGTCTTGAATCTGTAATTTGCAGCATACTGTTAACATTTTAAAGGTCAGAGTCTGAGCGAGTTGAAAGGACTGATTTATAGGAGATAACAGAGGCTTCCTTATCAAGGACACAAACCCAACTCTATTTTTTAGTATCTGAGATGAAGTACAAAATAAAGGTCTCAGAGCAAAATTCATACCATAGCTAGACACACTATAGTGTTCTTTAGGCATCTGTTAACATCCAGTGCAAAATGTTAGGCATCTTTTAATTGACTGGAAAAAATGTCTGGCATGCACTGTAAAAGAAAAAGCAATAATGAGAGTTCATTCTTCTTTTTTATTAAAGAAAAATTGTGAAGGAAGGATCTTTTTTCATTCAAAAGTATCAAACTAAGGGCACTTTTCTTTCAATTTTAAAAATCAAATAGCTCTTGTATATGCTTATTTTTGTGAAATGCCACGTATTATGAATGAACCTGGTCTGTATCACAAAAACTTTCCTATGAAACGTAACATTTAGCAGTTTATTGTTTCTCTGTCTGTCTGTCATGACATAGGCAAATATTCAAGGGAAAAAATATGGCTCCCCAAACAATAAGTTACTAGATGGACTATTTGCTTCTGACATGCTGTCTGAAGGAAGATGGAAGATGGAAGGTCACATCCCATCTCAGTAATGTCACATTTCCCCCCAATTTCCCCCCCCCCAACAAACAATTCATAGTTTCTGCACAAAGTGTTGTCCGGGTCACATTTGGTAATCATACGTAGTCTTTCTGATACATAATCGATTCCATTATCATCTCTCTATTTCAATTCCAACCCACAATATTATCCATACATATTTCTTTATCTTAACTTATTTTCTTTTTGTTACATACATAATTTACTAATCTATCCAAATTTCCAGTCCCTTTCACTCACATCAATTAATTACCTTATTTACTGCATGAATTAATTAAAACATGGAGAGAAGTTGCAATATAGAAAGTTGGAAAATATGAGAAACGTAGGAATGCCACATTAACTGCTTCCTAGTGAAAAACATAATGTCAACTAGGAAATTGAATGGTCCAATATGCTTCCCTAATCAATTGACTGGTTGTGATAAAGCATCTCATTTAACATGATAGGCAGAGGTGGTATTCAGTGGTTTGGACTGGTTCGGGTGAACTGGTAGTAACGACCCACCTGCCCAACCGCCCCGGTGCTATGCTGTCCTATTTAGCCATGTTATCAAGTGGCGCGCAAACGAGTGTGCGTGCAAATGAGTGTGTGCGAGCAAAGTGCATGCACTCTCACATGCTGGGTGAACCTGTAGGTAAATTATGTGAATCCCACCTCTGATGATAGGTGTCCACAAAACACACCCTAACCAAACTTATAAGACAATATTGCAGAAAATGGAGCACAATATGTTTGGGTGTCTATCTATCTATCTATCTATCTATCTATCTATCTATCTATCTATCTATCTATTTATCTGCACTATTGTGAACACAGTCATACATGGTAATGCTCACTTGATTTTCTAAATAATTTTCCTTGAATCACATTATATTACATTAAACTTTATAAAGGCGGGCTTTAAAAACTTTGCTTAATACAGTAAGTAATTAATAAAAATGCACATAAAAACAGATTTATATTTAATTACATCTCGCCTTCTTGATTTTTTTGATCTCACCCTACAGACCCTCCTTGGGGAGCAATTGGTATGAGTTTTTATCAATTGAATACACTCCAACTGGGGAATATTTAAAAAAAATGTATTAACATAAGGTTCAGGAATTAAAAAAGGAACTTCAAAACATTTCAGAGTTTTAAGAGGAGCCTGAAGACCACAGCTTCTGGAGAAGCTTGTATAAGGACATTTATCGTTGTCAGAATATAATCCTGATCAATCATATGAAGGTGGTCATCTCTTACAAATATTATATTATTGTATTTCTCATTATTTGGGTAGTTTCAGAACAGTTTTTTTCTTTTTCACTAATATTGTTAGTGAAACAAGGTGTTGCTTAAATTGTAGATTTAAGAATAACATGGGTTTGGAAGACAGGTGAGACATGGTGATATTCTTTCTACAATATAACCCAACCACTAGATATAAATGAGTTCAAAATTCCCAGGTACGCAGCATCCAGATTTCTTGAAACACTAAATGGGTTTGGACAGTTGCAGTAAATACAAGAAGCTAAAATTGCAGATGAACGGATTGAAAAGGTCTGACATTTATTCCCATATGACCTTTACTAAGGACAGTACAGAGCTGTTTTCATCTTAATCAAATGCAAGATCTACGTGCTAGTGATTTGGATAAAGGTCATCTTAGTCGCCAGTGTTGGATGTTTTGATGCTGCCTACCAAAAGAAAATATATTGTATATTGCTACCAACAAGGTATGCTAAAGAACTGAGATAGCCCACACTTCAAACTGAAGAGGAATTAGTTCTAACAAAAGGGCAACTCAGAATACATTTCGGAATTAGAATTTCAATGCACACTGTTATATAGTGGATACTTTTACTTGTTCAGTTTTCTGTTTAAAGGCAAAATATGTAACAGATGTTTTGAGTATACAGGTAGTCCTCGACTTACAACCGCAACTGAGCCCAAAATTTATGTTGTGGAGTTTTTCCCCATTTTACAACTTTTCTTGCCACAGTTGTTAAGTGAATCACTGCAGATAATGTTACTAACCTGGTTGTTAAGTGAATCTGGCTTCCCCCGTTAACTTTGCTTGTCAGAAGGTTGCAAAAGGTGATCACATGACCCTAGGACAAGGGTCAGCAATCCACGGCTCTGGAGCTATATGTGGCTCTTTCATCCCTCTGCTGTGGCTCTCTCGCTCAAAATATGCATCACAACTGCCAATGTGCGACACCCACCAACACACAATTTATTAAGCTTTTCAACCCCCGGTAGGCCAACCATGGATAAATCCAAGAAAAAAAAAGTTTCAGAAGAAAACAGAACCTTTAATTCAACTATATATGCTAGTTTTGTGGCCGCTCAGGAAATAGGCATGGGAAGAGTTTTGTGGTTCCCGGTGTTTTCTTTTCTGTGGAAAAGGGATCCAAATGGCTCTGAGTGTTTAAGGTTGCCAACCCCTGCCCTAGGACATTGCAATGGTCATAAATATGAACCAGTTGCCAAGCATCTGAATTTTGATTACTTGATAGAATTCTTTATTTAGAATAGAATTCTTTATTGGCCAAGTGTGATTGGAGACACAAGGAATTTGTCTTTGGTGCATATGCTCACAGTGTACATAAAAAATACATTTGTCAAAAATCATGAGGTACAGCACTTAATGATTGTCATAAGGTACAAATAAGCAATCAGGAAACAATCAATATTAATATAAATCGTAAGGATACAAGCAACAAGTGATCACCGGGATGTTGCAAAGGTCGTAGCTGAAAAACAGTCAGAAGTCACTTTTTTCAGTGCTATTGTAACTTTGAACAGTCACCAAATGAACTATTGTAAGTTTAGGACTTCCTGTATCTGCCTCCATGAGGACTATGCATGAATGGGTCCCCAACAATTCTAGGAAGCATTAACAACTTTTGTTGCCAGGGTCAACGGCAATAGTCTTTAAAAAAAAAATATTGAGGTACTCTCCCATCCAAGCACAGAAGGGACTGAGGCTTGCCATTCCACCCCCATAAATATTGTTATGTGATATTGTTTCAGGCTATAGGCTTCCACCTCTGTTGCCTCATCCTGCTACATGTGAAGAATCACAGGCAAAAGCATCTAATTACCAATCAGTTGGAAGTGACCAGTGAGGCTAAAAATAAGTCAGTGTTTCAGCAGATCCTATTTTCATAAAATTATAAACATAGTATGCATAGAATTTAGGTTTACACTTAATAATGAAGCAATCTAATTTCCAAATCACAAATTAATGAACATATCAGAATGCACTTGAGGTCTGATATTCATTTGTCAAAACTTTGCAATGCATTTTTCTAATTTAAAATAAATGTGTTTTTAACTAAGCATTAGGAAAAAGGCATATAACTTTAAATATTGTGAGGGCAAAGGTTCAATCTCCGAGCTTGTGGTTTAGTTTCCAAATGTTTCATTACCAGGCTAGGTAACATCTTCAGCAGAGTTAAGGGGATGTCAGTGTCAGTGTCCTTCTGTGTATAAGGGCTTCAGGTGTGGGTGTGTCAAGTGAGGGTCTTGTGATGAGTCTTGTGATGGGTCAGGTGTCATCACCTCATGGGTCTTGTGATGGGGAAGTTACATCAGGTGAGGATCATTGGGAGGTGAAGTGTTGGTTGAGGGATTACATGGGGTTGTTGAAGGTCGGTGCTGGTTGGCTATGCAGTTGATTTGGATTCTGAGGGGTTCGTAGGCTGGTTGTAAATCAGTGTCAGGGTTCCAAATAGCATTTAAGCGGAAATCAGAGTCCAAGGAAAGTATTCCTCAAAGTTCCAATTTATTGTTGAAGCCATGTTGGCACGTCCAAGGGAAACTTGAATCTGAAGCTCCCAGAGTTTCCCATCCAGTTGAAAGTTCACCCCCTTGTCCCACACCCCCAATCCAGTCACATTGCCCACTAATCTTCTGCCAGCGTGGCCGTTCCTCCTCCCAGCTTCCAGACAGGTGTTGGACAAAGGATGACCTTGAGGATCTAGCAAGAATGTGTTTTGGCTACGTCTACTCCCTCATGCAATATAGCAATAGCAATAGCACTTTTCTTATATACCGCTTCATAGTGCTTTACAGCACTCTCTAAGCGGTTTACAGAGTTCAGCATATTGCCCCCAACAATCTGGGTCCTCATTTTACCCACCTCGGAAGGATGGAAGGCTGAGTCAACCTTGAGCCTAGTGAGATTTGAACAGCTGAACTGTTGAACTAGCAGTCAGCCTGCAATGGCTGCATTTAACCACTGCACCACTTCAGCTCAATACCCCTCCCAAGTTCCATAGTCAGCAAGCCTTCTCATAATATATGTGGCGAGCTGCATCGGCTCGACAGTCAGTGTGTCTGTTGTTGGAATTGTTTGTGGACTAAGTCAAGTGCCAGGCTTTGATAAACTCACAAGTGTTGTGCGTGGTAGCTTGACTGATGGTTTTTGTGTTGCTCCAATCAAACTGGCACTCTTTGGTGTCTATTGGGTAGAGATTAAGAATTTGGGATTGTGGTGTTTGATTGCCAGCTGGTGTTCGTGGATCCTGGTTTTCAATTGATGTGATGTTTGTCCATGTAGAATTGGTAAAAATTGATTTTGTAGATTACATTGTTTCTTTCATCCTTCTGTATCTTGTCTTTGGTTCTGGATAATTCCTGGTGGAGTGTGGCTGTGAGTTTGTGGGCTATTGCTATTCCTAGGGGTTGGAGAATTTTGGCTACCATTAAATATTGTTTTATGAGACCTAATAAGATTATAAACAACTGAATTTCAGCATGCACAAAAATGCATCTAAATTTCAAGCAGACTTAAATGGGTTATATGGAATATATGCTGGAAAGAAATAAAATGTGCATTTTAATTTCAGTTTTTATTTTTAAAATGTTTTGGGATATATGGGAACATGAACATAACATCCAAATGCAATGAAATTTCGTTTTTTTTCTTGTTTGAACTAGCCATTTGCCATGTGATTCTGGAAAAAAGGCATAGTTGCTTTAAGTAGTTGAGAAGGCTACATTCATGCTGTCTATATCAGGGGTGGGTTCCACTTACCTTCACCACCGGTTCGCATCGTGATGTTTCGCACACCCACGCTCGCTCCGCTCATGCGTGCACACGCATCCCCTCACACGATTTGGCTCCGCGCATGCTTAGAAGCAAGAAAGGGCCCGAAACACAGCTGAGGAGCTCATCAGCTGTGCTTCGTGTGAAGAAATAAAGGACAACAATAACCTGTGACGGGAGGGCCCCTTTTCAAGCCGCGGAAGGGGAAAAAAAAGATGGTGGTGCGCACGGAACGGCACCGACAGTGACATCATGAGCGGGTCGCTACCGGTTTGGGTGATCCAGTCTGAACCGGGAGGAACCCACCCCTGGTCTATATGCTGAAACACATTTTGGGAATGAATTCTTACAGTTGAAATCTACAACGTGAATGCAAAAATAATTCCTATTAGTGAAATTTTCATTAAAAACAACTATAGAATATAGGTTTAGTTGAACTGTCACTTATTAAGCCCTAATGTTAAATAGAAAATCAGGGTGTATTTTTTTTTAAAGCTAGACTGAAGTTGAGATAATTGGAACCAGCTGTTTTTTCTCAGCCATCATGGAAGGCATGTATAGCATCTGCATGTGGCAAATAAAATGAGGAGAAAAGAACATGAAGAAAAACATTGAAGTTCAGTATGAAAAAGCCTCAGGAATTTATAATGTGTTTCTTTTGGAAAATATCAGATTTTTGTCTAGGCATGCCAATTTGAAAGATGAGAGTAATAAAATTTTATTCATGTTCAGATTTTAATTTCCATAGTGCAATTTCTGCAGACTTCATAACTCATTGTAGACTGTTTTTCCTCTCACTGAGGTGGTCACAGTTAAATATATATTTAAGTGAAACCACCTTGAATCAATTACAAAACACAAGCAAAAGAAACAAAGCATACCCAGCATTTAATTAATCTTCGAAGAGAAAAATGTATGCCTTGTGCAAACCATTTCCATAGATTCATTTGTTGTTCCTTATTTCCCTTAGAGGTTGTGCATTAAAATTTTGTATTTGTTTTGGCCACGCTGATGTGCTGACTTTGCTCACAGGGATGGTGAAACAAAACAGCTGCCCCCAAAATACTAATAATGAATTCAGTTGATAATTGTATATGGATCCCACAATTTTTCCCCCCGCAGGGATTGGGAAGTCCAGAAGAGCTGTGAATGGGATCTTTACTTTATTTCTATTTGCCATATCACAGTCATCCTGACATATTATTAACAATAAATTTGCCAGAGAAGGAGAGGGAGAAAACATTTTATTGGAGTGTAACAAAAAAATTTTTAAAATGATGTAGAGATTGAAAGTTAATTCAAAGATAAATGGATTGATTAGCATTTGGCTAATATGTGGAAAAATAGTTTTTAAAAAATCATTTTTTAACAGCAGTGACCATAAGCAATTTCTATATTTCCTCTGGTATAACAAGTGTGTGCAGTCTATCTCAAACGACTAATCAGGTGTGTGCATGTGTTGCTATTCTCCATAGTGGGTGGAGCCATCCTCCAAGAATGGGTTAAATCTGCCCTCTAGCCAATCAGGACCGAGATTTTCAAAGTATAAATACCACCCTCTTGCCTTGGCACCCCCTCTTTTCTTCTCGGTCTTTAGCCAAGAAGGACAGTGCTTAACCATTTTCGGATCCACCAACAACTACTGAATATTCCTGTTTTTCCTGCTTCTGTGAGTTACTGAATTATTGACTCTTGATTGACAGCTGTCACTCAGAGACCTTTTACCATCCTACAGCCCATTAGGTATTGCCCACTGGGCCTCACCCCAGCAGGGGCCTGAGGCTCCCCAGGGGGGGGAAATAACCTCTTAATTGCACCCATTGTGTACGGAGGTTTCCTACCTTGATTGTCTTCTGAACGGCTGCAGCCTCTTATTGCCTGTCAGGGAGGGTGGAATCCAGTTGTGAACTTTAGCCATGGATCACTGAGTCCGAGTGGCCTGGTTCCCCTCAAAACGGCTTGAGTTTGTCTCCAATAAGCCAGCTAAGCACCCAAAATTGACTTTGCAAGCTGACTTCGGCCGTGATCAATCGAGCGGCGTCAGGATCGGGTGCTAGCTTTTCCTTGCCTGCCCTGCGTTCAGAGAGAGGTCTAGGGCCAGGCAGCCTGACAGGCATAATTAAAAACAGCTGAGAGGCTCCTTCGGCGGGAAAAGCAGTTACGGAGCCGAAGAGATTGTTGCGACGGCCATTTTGAATAATTTAAATTGATTGACAGCCGAAGACCGCAAGAGCTCCATTTAAAGCTACATCGCTCTTTTTTACTGCTGCTCGGCTGCCTCCTTCGTTCTCAGCTTGCCTTGCCCCCTGCTGCTTCCCACCTCAGCCAGAATGGCTGACAAAGCCAACAAGCAGGGGAAGGCGAGGCAGAAGACCCCCAGGGTCATTCCTGCTGCAGACAATGGCCAGGGGGAGGGGTTAGTTTCTATGAGCCCTGCCAGTGCCAGGGACAGGTCACCCCTGCACCCCCTTTCTCCTGCTGATCGCCCTAAATCATCAGGCTCAGCACAGGGAGCTGAGCGGTCAAAATCCCAGGGCAAGTCCAGCCACAAGACTCGCTCTCATGAACGTGGCCACTCAGGGTCTAGCTCCCACAAGACCCAGAAGATTGCACCCCCAGCCCCCCCGTCTCGCACATCAGACTGCTCTGCTGACAATCTATCCCTGGAACAATTGGACTGTCATCTCAGAGAGGGGGATGTCTGGGGGGAGCAAGATGAAGGGACACTTGAAGAGGCACAGGTACTCCAGCCACCATCTCCTGACAATCCAGCCATGTCAGATGCCATGCAGGTGAGGATGGATGCTGCCATTCGTAGGGGGCTTGAAGCTGCCATCAGGGCCATGGCAGAGCCCACTCAGGGGCAGTCTGCTCCACTGCCTCCCCCACGCGCAGTTCTCCCCCAGGCCCTGGACATCACAGCTCAGGGCGGGGTTGAGGACCGTGATGACTCTTCCCAGAGTTCAGAGGCATCACTTGACCAGCCTACACCTGACCTGGCAGAGGGGGATCAACTTGAGGAAGGGTCCATTGACATCAAAATGTCAGATGATGAAGACATGGCCCCAGAGCCACCCGTCATCACGGGTCTTTTTCACCCCAGCCTTTTCAGGTCGTTGCTGCACAAGGCGAGGGCCACGGCCAACCTGTCCACTGCCCAGGCCGAAACACCAAAGGCGGTGACTCAGGATGACCCCATATTCGAAGAGGCCACGACCTCAACTGCAGAAGTGATCCCTATCCCCAATTTCTTCGTGAATGCTTTGGTCAAGCAGTGGCAATCGCCCAGCCTGGGGCCCCTGGCCAGCGCGCAAGACAAACGCTACTTTAACGTAGCACCCCACCTGGCCCAACACCTGCAAGTGTCTTCCATAGATGATCCGGTGAGGGCTCTCTACTCGGCCACACAGCTCCCCGGCGAGCCTGATGAGCTGCTGCGACCAGAGGATCGTCGTACGGAGACGGCTTTACAGAAGGCACATCAGGCAGCCGCCTGGGCCATCAAAGCTTCTACGACGGCCTCCTTCTTCTCTCGGGTCTTGCTAAAGTGGCTCCACTCCTTACAACAGCACATTCCGGCCTCAGACATTCGTGCCCAGCAAGACATCAAGAAGTTGTTGGCCGCAGCCCAATTCACTTCTGATGCCACTTTGCAGTCCGCCAGATTCTCTGCCCGCTCCATGGGGTCCACGGTGATCGCGAGACGTATGCATTGGCTACGCTCCTGGCAGGCGGATGCGAGGCACAAATGGAAGCTAGCTGCAGCCCCCATCTCTGGCCCAGCCCTTTTCGGCCCGGCACTGGACCCGGTCACCACTGAAACTAAAGACAAACGTAAAGTCTTGTCGAATTGCAGCAAAGCCCCTAAGAAACCCTTCTTTAAGAAGGCCTTAAAGGCACCTGACCACGGGTACACGCGGCCTCAGAGCCAGTCGGGGTATCAAGGGCAGTCGGGCTACCAGAGCCAGACCGGATACCAGGGCCAGTACGGGGGACGGTCACGGGCTAACGCAGATAGGACCTTCAAAGGATTCAGGTCCAAACGGCCCTTTAGAGGAGCCGGTGGTTGCCATTACCGCCGGTAAACCTAGCACCGTACCGGTTCCTCCCATTGGGGGTCGCCTGGCATTATATGCCGGTCGATGGGAGGAAATCACCAACGACGCATGGGTCTTGCAGTCCCTTTCGTCAGGGCTATCTCTCGAATTTCACTCCTCCCCCCCGAGGTTTTTTCTACGCTGCCCCTTGTCTTCCAACACTGCAAAACGGGCCCTGATGAACCAGGCAATCCAGCACCTGTTGGACATTCGAGCCATCCAACAGGTGCCCAGGGACCAGCAGGGGCAGGGATTCTATTCCATTTTATTTGTAGTCGCAAAATCCTCGGGCGGGTGGAGAGCCATTCTAGATTTAAAACGCCTCAATAAATACATCTGTTGTAAGAAGTTCAAGATGCACACCCTGCAATCAATTCTGGCGGGCATTAGGCCAGGCGACTTTCTCGCCTCAATTGACCTAGAGTGTTCACGAAGATCTTGGCCACCTTGACCGCCCACCTGCGGGCTATCCCCGTGCGTGTCCAGTGCTACCTGGATGACATTCTCATCCAGTCTTCCTCTCTGTCCCAGGCAGAGCTGGACATCCAGGTGGTCCTTAACACCCTCGAGCACCACGGGTTCCTGGTCAACATAGGGAAGAGTCAACTGTCTCCTTCGACCAGGGTCATTCACCTGGGGGCCATCATTGACTCTCTGGAGTGCAGGGTGTACCTGTCCCTGGAGCGGAGGGACAGCATATCGGCCTTAGTCTGGCAAGTTCTGGCCAAACCAAGGGTTCCCCTGAATCAGCTGTCTTCGCTCCTGGGGAAGATGATTTCAGCCATACACATCACCCCATGGGCACACCTGCATTCCAGAGACCTCCAATGGTTTCTTCTCCCCTTTCAGCGGGCCAACCGCAGCGCTTCCCCAGCCAAGGTTCTGGTCCCAGCCGAGTCCGCGCATCCCTCAGATGGTAGTCTTCGGCCGCTCTTCAGAGAGGGACGGAGTTCCTGGAACCACAGTGCCTGACCCTCACCACGGATGCCAGCACCGCCAGCTGGGGAGCTCACCTCGGGTCCCAGATTGCACAGGGCACCTGGACTGCCCCCGAGCAGACCCTCCCCATTAACCTCCTGGAACTGCGGGCGGTGAGACTAGCCCTAGCCCACTTTCAGGGCAGTTTGTCAGGCAAACACGTACTGGTCCTGACGGACAATATAACAACAAAGGCGCATATCAACCATCAGGGCGGAACCTTCTCCAGGGCCTTGATGGCCGAGGCCAGGACTCTGGGACTCTGGGCAGAGCGGCATCTCCACTCCATCACCGCAGAACACATCTCCGGGGTGAGCAACATGACGGCGGATTGGCTCAGCCGGAATTCCATCGATCTGGCGGAGTGGTCGCTACATCCGTACCTGTTTCAACAAATCATCAGTCAGTTCGGACTGCTGGTCATCGACCTCTTCGCCACCCCAGAGAATGCCAGACTGCCCAGGTTTGTCACCAGGTTCCGGACGCAAGGGGCAGCAGATACCGACGCTCTTTGATGCGCCTGGCCGCCAGGACTACTCTACGCCTTCCCTCCCCTCCCCCTGATCCCCAGGGTCATCCGGAGGGTCCTGCAGCTGAGAGTGGAGATAATCTTTCTGGCGCCGCACTAGCCCAGGCGGGCATGGTTCGCGGACCTTATGTCCCTGTCCGTGTCACCTCCCTGGCGGATCCCGCCGACAGAGTGGTCGCTTGCCCAGGGATCAGTCCATCATCCAGAGCCGCACAGGCTACAACTGACCGCCTGGCGCTTGAGCGGATCACTCTGAAACACCACCTGGTCCCGGACAGTATTGCCTCAATCATGTTGGCCTCCAGGAGGCCCTTCACTGAATGTATTTATTCCGCCACATGGAAAGCGTTTTGCCGCTGGTGCGCACAGGTGGGTTACTCCCCCGTAGAATTATCAATAATCAATGTCATTCAATTTTTACGCCAGGGGCTTGCTAAGGGGCTCTCGCCCAACACGCTCCGCCGACAGGTGGCGGCGCTGTCCACGGTGCTTTCCTGCCAAAGTTTAGATTCCCTTTCTGCTCACCCCCTACTGAAGCAGTTCCTGAAGGGGGCTTCGAACCTATGCCCTCCGGTGGTCCATAGGTTTCCTACCTGGGACCTCTCGAAGGTGCTCACTGCTCTGACGACCGGGCCGTTCGAGCCACTCTCTACGGCATCTCTAATTCACTTAACGTACAAAGTGGTTTTCCTTGTAGCAATAACATCTGCTCGCCGGATCTCTGAACTGGCGGCCCTGTCCGTGAGGGGGGACCTGTGTGTCTTCCATTCCGACAGGGTGGTGCTGCGGTTGGACCCCACCTTCGTTCCGAAGGTAAATACGTATTTCCACAGGGCGCAGGAGATTGTTCTCCCTAGTTTTTACCAAAATGCGATTAATGACTCTGAACGGACATGGCACCTGCTGGACGTCAGGCGTGCCCTGGACATATATGTGCAGCGTACCTCCAGCTTCAGGCGCACTGAAGCCCTGTTCGTATCCTTTCGTACCTCCTCCATTTGCTCCAAGGCATCATCTTCCACAGTGGGCCGTTGGCTACGGGCAGCCATTTCCTTGACTTACGAACAGCTGTCCTTGCCCCGCCCCCCCAGACTTACCGCGCACTCTACACGCAGCGCAGCCACCATGGCGGCCTGGAATGCACGAGCATCCATCACGGAGGTCTGCCGGGCGGCTACATGGACTTCTCCGACCCCATTTGTCCGGCACTACAAATTAGACTTATACGCCTTGGAGGAGGCAGACTTTGGTCGGAGGGTGTTACACCAAGGTGTGGGGGACGGTGGCAGCTCCAGTCAAGTGTAGGTCACCCGCCCTAGGGACAAGGGTCTTTGGTATGTCCCATTCTTGGAGGATGGCTCCACCCACTATGGAGAAGGGATGTTGTTACTTACCTGATACGTCCTTTCTCATAGGGGGGAGCCATCCTCCAAGTCTGGGTTTGGTCTGGACTGCCACACTGATGTAAATATGTTCATTATTCTTGGTTCCAATGGTTGACTTATCTAATTTTGATTATCCTATTAATAAAACGGTTGGTTGATGGTTAAGCACAGCGAGTTTCACCTTCTTCCCTCGAATAAAAGAGGGGGTGCCAAGGCAAGAGGGTGGTATTTATACTTTGAAAATCTCAGTCCTGATTGGCTAGAGGGCAGATTTAACCCATTCTTGGAGGATGGCTCCCCCCTATGAGAAAGGACGTATCAGGTAAGTAACAACGTCCCTTCTCTATCTCCTGTCTCTGTCTCTGTCTGTGTTTATAGATGGATGGATGGATGGATGTATTTTAGGTTTAATAGGGTAGATACATGCTTGTTGCCTCTGTATACAGTTGCATATGTATATGTTGCCTCAGTGTGTGTGAGAGAGTTATAATCGGGCGATGTGCATATTTGTTGCTACTCTGTATGTGTGTATTTATTTTATTTATTTTATTTATATCCCACTTTTATTATTTTTATAAACATCTCAAGGCAGCAGACATATCTAATACTCCTTCTACCATCTGTTTTTCCCACTACAACAACCCTATGAGATGAGTTGGGCTGAAAGAGCGTGACTGGCCAAAGTCACCAGCCAACTTTCATGGCTAATGTAGGACTAGAACTCAGTCTTCCAGGTTCTAGACTAGACCAGATTGGAACTCTAGCAGATGGCGTGGTGTGTATGTGTGTGGTTTATGAGAGAGGGAGGGAAGGAGGGAGGGAGGGAGAGGGAGAGGGAGAGGGAGAGAGGGAGAGAGGGAGGGAGGGAGGGAGGGAGGGAGGGAGGGAGGGAGAGAGAGAGAGAGAGAGAGAGAGAGAGAGAGAGAGAGAGAGAGAGAGAGATTCTAATCTGCATAGGAGTATATTTGTTGCTTCTACTTGCATGTGCTTATTTGAGAGAGGATCTAACTCTCAATAACCTTGTGATCAGCTTTGTGAGGACTTAGTCAAGCTCTGAAATCCAGAGGCAATGATGGATGGTGACAGGATTTCCCCTAAGCCACCTCTCCTGTGCTTTGATGGAGAAGTGCTCTTAACTTGGCAAAGAGCTCCATAAAAATCAAGCATATGAGTCATTTGACTAAAACAGTTAGTATGCTAAAACACAAAGAACAAATATGATTGACCATAGACTCAAGCTTTTATCTGAGACTATGTCATAATGATCAGAGCATGCTTTTTCATAGTTGCTGAACTAGCAGAAAAATTTCCATTGGCCCTTTTTAATGCAAGTTGCTCTTTTAGAAATTTACTAGGCTCAAAGACTATCCTACTAACTGTTGTGATGTGTATTCTGGCCATCTTGTGGTCAAAACTATCCACATACTGGTTATGGACTACAAGAATAAAAGATTTGATTACTCATAGAGTCTTGGAGTTGAGTGGTAAATATGCAGGGTATCACAAAGATGAGATAACATTTGAATGGCATGGGAATCTCTCAAGTCACTTATAAGTTAGAATGAATCCTGCCTCTTGGATGTTAGATCCATGTCCATTCTGACTAGTATTTGTGAACACAGGAAATATTAAGCATGAAATTATCAGGAAATCACAAAAAACATCAGGACATTATCTAGCTTGCTTATTTATACGATCAAGGGAAAAATACTTAGTAAAATTGGATTCATGGGAATTAACGTCAGAATCTACTTGTCATTATATTGATACTTGTTCTATATCTCATCCTCTTCCCCCCTCCAAAAAAACCCCCCACCTGGATTATCTTCCAGGTTTCTGGGAAAAATGTTAAGTGATTAGATGGATCAAAAGTAGATTTTTTTCAGGTTACATGGATTTTATAACCTGAAAAGGTCAAACACTGTATTCTTGAAAAATATTTTCATACGAACTGTCAAGTATGGAGATGGTCATGTTATGCTTTGGGAATGCTTTGCTGGCTAAGGATAACTTGTTGAAGGAAGTATGAATTCTGTTTTATGTATCAGAGTATTCTGCAGAATATCAGGCCATCTGTTAACTGAAGCTGCAGCACAAATAGGTCATGAAGAAAAATAACCATCCAAAACATAGGCAAGTCTACAAGAGAATGAATGAAGAGGAATAAATTCAGTGCTTTGGAGTGGCCAACTCAAACCCTTGACTTAAATCCTACAGAAATATTGTGCAAGATCTGAAACAAGTCATTCCTACTAGAAAACATTCAACTGAATTCAGTTGAAGCAGTTTACTGAATTTCTGCATAGTGACATGAGACGGTGATCCAAAGGTGGGTTCCTCCCGGTCCGCACCGGTTCTATAGAACCTGTAGTAAACTGGTGGTGACATCACGGAGCGGTTCTGTCGGTGCCGGTCCATGGACGCCGCCATCCTTTTTTTGCCTTTTTTGCTTTTTTGCTGGTTTTTGCTTCTGCGCATGCGCAGAAGCCGAGTTTTTGGCACTGTGCATGCGCCACCATCTTGTTTTTGACAATTTTTTGCTGGTTTTTGCTGGGTTTTTTGCTGGTTTTTGCTTCTGTGCATGCACAGAAGCTGAGGTTTTGGCACTGCGCATGTGTGCGCATGGGGCAAAGCGTGTGAGCATCCATGTGGTGCAGAAGGAAACGAACCGGCGGCAAGGTAAGTTAGAACCCACCCCTGTGTTGATCACCAACTACAGGATGTTTGTTTGCAGATACTGTAGCTAAAGATGGTAAAATTCAGTAATTCCTAAACCTAAAGAGGTGACTATTTTTGCACAATGGTACATTGTATGTTGGAATACTCTGGTCATGAAATAAAACAAATTAGTTCCCAAATCCCCTTAGATCTACATGAAGTTCTATTACTATTCAGTGGCAAAGAACGGAAAAGGGGCAAACGCACCTTTACAGAACTGTAAATTTATATGTTTGCCCACTGGAATGAAAATTAACCTAATTAACCTAATTTAAAAGAAATAATATATCCAAAAGATATATTTTAAATATATTTAAAAGGAAAAGGAATTTTAATATGTGGCAGAAAAAGAAAATATATACACTGGGGGAGATAGAAGCTTTCAATTGGTGTTTACAATGTGCACTGCTATTGGTAGTTAATGTTCATCCTTTGTAGCAAAAAAACCTCCTTGTTCACAAAAAGTTAGTTCCATTGATTTTGATGCCATTTATCTAATACAAATCTCATTAAGATGATACCAGAGCTCAATAATAAACGTCTCCATTGTTTTGACCTTCAATACACTTTTTATTAGTTTCTTCCCTATGATAGATGCGATGAACCAAAGTCTGCTTGATTCCAACAGACAGCCACTTGAGAATCAAGGTGGTATTTAAAAAAAAAAAGCTAGGGCTTTTTTTTCCATTAATTTTTTTAAGACAGTAGGATTCCTTCTTTCATTCCAGCAATTACAAAAACATTTTTCACCCTGCCTGACTTCAAATATATAATTCTTCTGCACACTGCTTTAATTTGTTTGCATTTGGCTAAGGAACAGCTTTTTTTTCCCCAAGTGCCTGGTGTTTTTGTGTTTTTTGTTCCCTTGATCAGACAAGTATTGGGGGTTTAAGAAAGTCTGGAGTCAGCCTTCAACACATGGAAAGATAATGGAGTCTATTTGGAAGCAACCCACAGGGAAATAAAAAGGTGCAGATGAGCTAACTGCCAATAGATCCAGCCTTGCCAATTTGGATAATGTTGCTGACGGACAATCCCTTTATCTTTGCCTCCTAACAATGAAATAGATAGGATAAGATGAAATGCAGCTTTGAGAGGGATTGACTTTTTGAACAGGGAGCATATGTGCATCACTGATATTGCAAATGGAATAAGGTTTGTTTGTTTATTTATTTATTTAAAACATGGATATAGCTGTCCATGTCATATCACAGTCCTTGTCTTTCATCTTGTTGCATTAGTTCAAATTTACTATGGGCAAGTGGGACTAATAGCTTTAGAGGATTTAACCATGGAATGGACTAGAAGCGGAAACATGTATATTGGCAGTGTCCATATCCTTGAGAGTATGAGGCTGGCATATCAGATTCAAAGTCTGTCATATCCTGCATAAATAATCTTTTTTTTTTTGCATCTGCATGCCACTTCAGAGGTGAGTACTTTTTAAAAAAATCTTCAAAAAACTAATGCTGAGATATAGCACTTTTAATCTAGAATACACTGATCCACTAATGGAATATAGGGAAATTGTCATGGGGAAATAAGCCATCGCAATGATATAGTAGTGTGGGAAAGGATATCACAAAATTGTTCACTGCTGTCCATCTGAGACACCTTCAGTGATATAAGGGGATTTTCTTAACCCTTTCTCACGATTATGAGAACTGAAGATGGGGAAATTGTGAGATTTGAGTGGGGCTAAGGTAATAACAGAAGGACTCCATCAGCCAAAAAGTGATCATTAAGCAAAAGCTATGCTGCTTGCTTTCAGAATAGTGGTTTCCTATTCATATGAGGATTTGTGAAAGCTTTCAGAAACAGTTTTCTGAAATCATTCTTCAATCCAATGCCAAAAGAAGTAAAAAGAACAGAATCTATAACAGAAATAAGAAAAGAACTAACTCTGCATCAAGCGCAAGGAGGAAAGAATGAATTGTACAGAACCAGTACAGCATTAGCCTTATTTCATTTTAGACATGGATGTTTTAGATAAAACTGTTTATATGGCTTTGTTTGTAATGCCCTTCATTGAACTCTTCAAAATTATAGCTTTTTCTTGTAGAAAACAGTGAAACAATATTTTCAATTCTTACCATAGCTTTCGGTTGCATAGTATGGTATGCAAATAAGACCTGGGAAACCAGGGTACCTTGAAACATGAAATTATGTTTGTTCATTTATGCACAGTCCCCTTCACAGTTACTCTGAATGGTCTGCTAATAGAAGATGTTCACAATTTAGGACCAGACTGCTTTTTATAGACTTTTTTTTAAAAAGAAAATTGTTTTATAATTGTATTTTTATTATCTTACTTTTGTTTTATCTTGAAAATTAGGTAATTGATAAATGGTTATGGATTAATTTAAATATCAATTCCCAAGCTAACCATTGAGTGATGTACATGTATCAATCAACTCCAAGTCAAGACTATAAAGCATATTTTCCATCATGAAGGATAAGATTACAAGATGTTGATTAAAGATATAAACCATCTTCTTCCTTACAGTGATTTTCTTCCTGCAGAAGAATTCAAGTCAGGCTCATAGTCTGCTCATTTTCTCAATACAGTTTTATGATATAGTGACTTGCTATATGACAAAAGCACATATGTCACATTACTGATTAATGGTCTGTTTCATCTGACATGGAAAAGAACCTATAGTAGCTATCTCTGAATTATCAGTGTTTCGGCAATCAACTCAAAGAATAAATTCAAGCAAGCCAAACAGAAGCAGGAAAGAGAAAAATGTGTGCAATTATTTTACTATATATTTTCTATAGCAGTAGCAATAGTACTTAGACTTATATACCGCTTCGCAGTGCTTTGCAGCCATTTATAAGTGGTTTACAGAGTCAGCATATTGCCTCCAACAATCTGGGGCACCGAGGATGGAAGGCTGAGTTAATCTTGAGCCAGTCAGATTCGAACTCCTGGCAGTGAGCTGAATTAGCCTGAAATATTGCATTCTAACCACTGCATCACCAAAGCTCCTAGAGAAGGTACAAACAGTTTCATTCCTAAAAGGAGATATTCCCATCAAGAAATTTTCAAAGCAGACCATGAAACCTTCTATGAGCCACAGTGGCACAGTGGTTAGAGTGCAGTACTGCAGGCTATGTCTGCTGCCCACCGGCTGTCTGCAATTTGGCAGTTCAAATCTCACCAGGCTCAAGGTTGACTCAGCCTTCCATCCTTCCGAGGTGGGTAAAATGAGGACCCAGATTGTTGGGGGCAATATGCTGACTCTGTAAACTGCTTAGAGAGGGCTGTAAAGCACCGTAAAGCGGTATATAAGTCTAACTGCTATTGTGGTCACGTCAAACCTTCTAACTTCTTATTCCTTTTATTTGCCACTCAACCTTTCTTCACCGCCTTGCTTCTCAATTGTTCTGTTTGTATATGGAATCAGGCAGTCTTCGGTTCATCATATCTGTGAAAGAAAAGAAACTATTAAAAAGTGGAATATCTCTTTTTAGTGATATAGCGCTATCTCTTTTTAGCGCTCAAAGTTTGAGCAGCAAACCTACCCACTTCCTCTTCCTTCTTATCTGCTGCTCAGTGTCCTCACAATATAATTTCAATTACCATGCTAATAATGGCCAGTGGCATCAGAAATTACAGTGGGGTGAAAACAAAAAACAACCTCATGTCCCTGCAGAATAAGATGAAGTTCATAGAACAGTCTACTTGCACATTTCCTTTGAAAAAAAACATAGCAACACTTTAATGCAGAGGTCTTCAAACTTGGCAACTTTAAGACTTGTGGACTTCAACTTCCAGAATTCTGGGAGTTGAAGTCCACAAGTCTTAAAGTTGCCAAGTTTGAAGACCTCTGCTTTAATGTATTCTGATGTCTGGGGGAGCAGAACAAATGCTTCTCAAACACAACCGACTGCCAAACAAATCATCTTGACATTTGAGGCAGAAAATCCTTGGACATTATCTCCCTTTCAAATAAGTAACAATTTGCTGTTTTTTCATTACTCCCAAAATTAGCTGCCAAAAGCAGCCACTTTAAGCTTCCTGAGAGTAAGGCCAAAGAAATCCCAAAATAGAAAGTGAAAAGCAGCAGCAGACTTTGGACTTTTTGAGTTCATTTCCCCAGATCCATTTTGAGAGATGTACTGCAGCTTGATTCAAAATGGATCAATTTCAAGCCTCTGCATAAAAGGAATTTTCTTTCATCCCTTGCATTTTATTAAATTTGCTGAGATGGAAAAGAGTGGCAAAAGGGCTTTTAGAATAAGCTATGGTAAGCTAAGAAAGGGATAAAAATTGTTTGATGCATTTTTTAATATGAATATATTTAATTTGGTGCTTCAAACCAATATATGAAAAGTCACTTTAGGATCTGCATTTCTCTGAATTTTATTATGCACTTAACCAGTGGGGAAAAGAGGAAAGAAAATGCAGATATTAATAAATATATATGTAAACAAAACAGCATTATATCAATGAAAATGCATTTATAAGTCATTTCCATAGAATTATTTAAAAAATGAAAATAATGTAATTATTTTCAATTTTAAAAATGAAATAAAAAATGGGACAAACTGACCTGTATTGTCACATTGATTCTGGATTTACACTTTTCTAAACAAGTTTCACAGCATGACCAGATTAACACAATCCCAGGTTTTATTATAATCAATGAAGTATATAGTGATTTTTAAAATATTATAATTATTTGACTTTCTCATGTAGCAGCAATAATGCCTCCTATTCCTTGGTCTTTTCTAGAGTCAACCTGAACATATAGAACCTTTCCATATAGAGTTCTAATCTATACTGGAAGATTCCAAACATTGTTTTCTTAATTTCTATATCCTTAGAAATTAAGGATATTGTATGATGATTTGCACACTCTGTTTAAGTTTTTTGTGTTAGAATCCAGATTGATCTCTTCCAATCTGCTGCTCATTGTGTTCTTCACTATATTTATGGCATAGCTGGTTAGAATTTCTGCTAATTGCTTCTCCATTGATTGCCATATTTCTGCGGAAATTTTATAGAGATATTTTATTATCTCTAAATAATAAATTATTTGTATTAAATCATTATTTTAACTAAATTATTATACTTACCTATCATTACTAAATCATTTTAGTAATAATTCTAAAATGCACACATATTGTACATATGCACACGCATGCACCTTAATATACATACATATCTCCTAATTCTCTAACCCATATATCATTAGCATCATTATTTCAGCAAAATATTCCTTCAAATATTAACAAACTTTGTATTGCCATCCCCAGAAAAAAAATGAAATAAAAAAGTAGCTGAACAGAGAAAATTTTCATACTTCGCGAACATTCTTCCTCTTCTTATTTCTGCAAATAATCTTTACACTTTAAGCCTTCCTGGTTCTAACAAGACTCATTAGAAAGACAATTAAGACAAACCATAGAATCTGACTTTTGTCATCTCTATCGCATGACTATTTAAATAACATGAACATAACTTAAGAATGTTATCAAATATAAATGGCTTGTATTTTATTTTATTTTATTTCTCCCAAGTGCAAGAAAGTATCTGTTGATGGCATCCTTTCCCTATAAGTTCTCATTTCCTGAAAGAAAATCTTGCTTCTGAACTGGGTTTTAGAAAGTTCAGCAAATAAATATAAGGTTAGATGAATGCTCTTTTGTCACATTTTGGTGTGGTCACATTGGGCAGTGAAGGGACCCAAGATATTTGGATATTTTACTTCACCAGGATTCTGGGGAGGATGGGCACTAGCCAGAGTGAATTCTGGTCAATTTCCATCCTTCCATGGACAGAGATGTAAAGAATTTTTACTTTTGACAGAAGGTTAAAAATACAGTAGCTGAGATGTACCTTAATTTCATTTTTTTAAAAAGAAGCTGATATGCTTAGGGCTCTTAAAATGTTTATGTTTTATAGAACAGTGATGTTCTCAAAAAGCAACAGAGCAAATTTAACATGGTCTCCTAAGTGAAATGCAAAAGCATCATTGTCTAAAAAGTGCTAAAACTACTTGGCCAAATAAGTGGGCAAAATAAGCAGAAATCACATTGTCCACTTCTTTCCACCTGTCGCTTGCTACAATGAGAAATGTAGAACTGAAGAAATACCAGATCAGGAAATTTCAGAATGACTGAGGGCTCCACTTCTATCTGAACCTCATTATGAATCCTGTGTTACTGATTCAAGGTTTGCTTCTACACAGTAGCTGACTTCGATTCCCACCCCACCCCACAATTGTCCCAAAGGTGCTTTTTCAAGAGGCATCTGGACTTTCTGGTTTTTCTTTGAAGATGTTTCACTTCTCATTCAAGAAGCTTCTTCAGCTCTGACTGGGTGGTAGGGAATGAAAGGATTTATAGTCCTTGTAGACAGCTGGTCATTTGCATTCTTTTAGAAAGTCAATAAGGTCACCTAGAGGTTTATATGTGTCATCCAGGTTACCTGAGTAGTGTAAATCGCTGTGGAACCTTCTTGGAACTGTTGAAAGGACTGTGTTGTAGACTGGAGATAGATGATGTTGTTTCCCTCCCTCTCTGTTGAGAGAAGGCTATTCAATTTTGACATAGATGGCCTCTTTGACCCCTCTCTATCAAACCAGCAGTCCAGGGGCATGTTCCTAATTTTTTTACTACCACTCTGTGGGTGTGGCTTATTTTGTGGGCATGGCTTGCCTGCCATGTGACCGGGTGGGCGTGGCTTCTCAGACTGCTGAAGGGAGGGGGAACTGAGATAGGTCCTGCCGCCCATTCCCCCTCCCCTCAGCAACTCGAGAAGCCTCAAACGTGCGAAAATGCCTAGGATCATCACTGCGTGTTCGTGGCTTCTCGGACTGCTGAAGGGAGGGGAATGGAGATAGCTCCTGCTGCCCATTCTTTCAGCATCTCACACACTCCCTCAGCCATCCTCCCCTGCTTGGACTCACTGTGGGGTAGGAAGGCAGCGCATGTGCCATGCCGGAAGCTCAGCTTCTGGGCATGCACAGAAGAAAATTTGTAAAAAAAATTAAAAATTTTTTTTTTAAAAAATGGCGGTGCGCAAGCACCAGCAACTGACCGCACCGGTACTGTGACGTCACCAGCGGGCCACTACCGGTGCTATAGAGTGAACCGCACTGGTAGGAACCCACCACTGCAGCAGTCCTTTCTATCCAAAATGTGGAGTTTGCTGTCTTCAAAGAATGGCCTTTGTCTTTTAAATGCAGATGAACTACTGAATCTAGTCCTGATGGGTTTATTCTCCTATCTTCTCCTAGAATGCAAATGATTAGCTGTCTGCAATGAGTATAAATCCTTCCATTCCCCACCAGAATCTCAGTCAGAGATGAAGAAGCTTCTTGGATGAGAAGCGAAACATCTTCCAAGGAAAACCAGAAAGTCCAGTTGTCTCTTGAAAAAGAACCTTTGGGACAACCATGACCTGGATGACTGAGAATCTCCAAAGACATTCCCCCTAATTCCACTAACCACCTGAAACCTGAGCCTTAAAACAAAATTAGAATGCTACAGCATATTCAGTTCCAGGTTATCAACAGGAATTCAATATCTTTTATTAGCAATTTTTGAAAATTACATTACGAAGATTTCATGTAAAAACTAAAACAAACATTCTGGCTTAGATGTATATAAAAATTCAGGTAATGATAGTGACATTATATGTTTCAATCAACCCCTAAGTGTACAAAAACTGACACAGTCTCTACACGGTACAAAGTTAAACATGTTATATTCCTGCAGATTCAAATGCACACTTAACTAATTAAGAAAACAGTTAAAACGGCAGATGCAAAAGTGTAGACAGATTTTAAGTCAGTACTTGATAACACTTCCTTTGGCAGAAATAACAGCTTTGGAGGTCTGAGGCATATTCTCAAAATTACATCGTTGAATACATACAGAGAAGAAGCAAATATCCATTCTGTTTTGCTGATTTGAGCAGTTTCAGGACAATTATAGCAGTGTTTTTTTATCTTCAAGCTAATATTCCCCAGTCAGTGAACAAATAATTAATAATTTAATATATGTTAGTGTCTGATCTACTGTAATAGTTCACATTTTATAGTAGCAGTATCTGTTGTTTATCATGAAAAAGACCAAAGTTTATTTTCAGGAGAATATTTTTTCCTGTTATATGTTTTATGAGTTCAGCAGATACCGAACAGATTATCACCACCATATCTCAAAGGAGCTTTTTCAAAAGGCAACTAGACTTTCTTTGTTTTTCTTTGAAGATGTTTCACTTCTTATCCAAGAAGCTTCTTCAGTTCTGAAAGTCCAGTTGCCTTTTGAAGAAGCACCTTTGGGACAACCATGACCTGGATGACTGAGAATCTCCATAGACATAATACCTCCATGGTACTCAAGATTGATTTAACCCATTTATGCAATAGGCATGGATATTGATGCTTATTTATTCATTCATTCATTCATTCATTCATTCATTCATTCATTTATTTATTTATTTATTTATTTATTTATCCATCTTATTGTGGGGCTACTGTGAGCAGCTCACAACAATAGAATAGAAAATAATAATAAAAACATAAAAATAACAATAGTAGAAGAATGAAACTAAGAATGAAATAAAAATAAACAGTGGAGGAAGAGCAATATGAAATTAAAAAGATGAACAGAAGGGGATCAGGAAGTGGAGAGGGAGGTGGGGTCAGCAAGTATAATGTACAATATTATACACTACTAATCTGTTCTATTATGCAATCTGTAATTTAAAAAGTGCTCTAGCAGGTAGTCTCAACAGTTTGGAATTATGGGATTATACAGAGGACATAGAAAATGGCCTTGGAGGACAGTAAGAAGATCCATTAGCAAGGGAATGATTAGACAAGTGTGGGTCGAGCCCATTCACAAAAATAATCTGCTGGAGGAGGGAAGCATATTCATAGCTATAAGATTCTGCTACTATAACTATTATAATAAAAGTAATTTTATACCCATATGACATATATTTCTATTAAAACCCAAATCTCCTATGATTGTCATAACACAAAACTTATTAACCAAATTATTTTTTAAGTCCTTCAGCTGGATAACGACTGGACTGAGGGCAACTATGCAAAATTGTTTCTGCCCATACCAATACCTCGGATGCTTAAAATTCATTGAAAATCAAATTACACAGCCCACTGCTATGCTACAACTTCATGCTCTAATGAATAATGCCTTAGTATTGACTGAAGTACTGATTGATGACCAAGTACAGCTTCACAAACCATGATGCTCTGTGAGCAGTTCAAGGATATTACATTGGCAGATATGCCAACACAAATATTTAAGAGGGGAAAGATAGTGAAGGAGGAGGTGCAGCAAGGGAAAGTCTTCTTTTAAAAAACACCTTTTCAAGACTATTACGTTGCTGTTGTTTTTGTCTCAAATAAATTTCATGTAGCCAAGTATTGCTTAAAGTAAAAGGAATTCCTACTTTCAAGTTCTTCATTAACCAATGGAAAGAACGAAGTTAATTGCCGCCCCCCCCCAACACACACCTGAAACCTGAGGTGCAAATATTCTGACAAGAGGCAGAGCATAGAGTGCACTTCCTTAAACCAAGTTTAGGACTATTATTTAAGTAGCAGGCTGAAGGCCACACTTGAAAATAACTGGGTGCAGCTGAAGAAATAAAATAACCTCCTTTGTATTTGTCTAAATGTAATTTAATATGTGTAATATGATTCTTTTTCAGATGTATGTTGAATATATATCACTTTGTACCACATTTGCAATTTTTGGATGTCTTTGGGAGTTTCATTCCAAGACTTTTAGCAACCAAAGACAAGCTGGAGGTTTGAGTTAAACACCTTTGTAATGTCAGAATAACTGGGAGTTGGAACTGGTCATTTGATTTGTCATGAAAGAGATAAACAGATCCTTCCTTCCTTCCTTCCTTCCTTCCTTCCTTCCTTCCTTCCTTCCTTCCTTCCTTCCTTCCTTCCTTCCTTCCTTCCTTCTGTATTTTTTTCATTTTTGCTAATATTAATTATTAATTAATTAATTAATAAAATTAAGGGGCGGGCATAAGCGCACCAGCGTGCCTACCTTCCCTGTCCTAATGTTTCCCCTCTTAAATATTTGTGTTGTATTCGTAACCATCTCATGTACTCATAACCATATTTATACATTTTATGTATTCACAATCATGTTTATATTTTTCTGTAATCATATATACGCTTGACAAAATAAATAAATAAATAAATAAATAAATAAATAAATAATAAAATAAAATAAAATAAAATAAAATAAAATAAAATAAAAATAAAATAAAATAAAATAAAATAAAATAAAATAAAATAAAATAAAATAAAATAAAACAAAATAAAACAAAATAAAATAAAATAATAAAATAAAACAAAATAAAATAAAATAAAATAAAATAAAACAAAATAAAATAAAATAATGTGCTCCATTAGTCCTTTTCCTTTCAGCAATTAGTCTAGCTTTCAGACTTAGAGTGTGATAAAACCTTCCAGTGATTCTTGATTTCTTGGTCTCCTGGATATTGCAGAGATAAAAGTGTTTTTTGTCCTAATAATATCCACCCAAGCTGTTTTTATCTGCTGGACATGGCTGTCTGAATGCCAGTATTCTCCAATTGGTTAATACTTCATTTCATTGCCCTGCCAATCAATTGAATCATCTTGCTGGCAGTTGTCAGTAGACAAGGTATTGTATTCTTTCTTCTGTCTGACAAAATAAATGTGAAGGCTGAGCAGCAATTGTTGAACAGCAGAAAGATGGAAGAGAATTAAACTATAAAGAAGACTTGTTATTTTTAATGCTGATGCAAAATTGTTCTGCTTGCTAATGTTAGATAGAGCTACTGCATTTTGTCAAATGTCTTTTTACTCCTGTTTATCCAAAAAGAAAGAGAAAGCAAAAGAAAATTAAGCATCATATCCACTATTACAAAAAAATCATTCATCCTAATTTTTAAATAATTTATTAAACATGGATCACACAAAATAATATCCACCATTTCTGTCTTGTGTTGATAAAGTGTACATTCATAAACAGAAAGTGGACATATATCTAAAGTTTAAATCCAGCTTAATTCTGTATTTATACCATTTAAATAAATAAATAATCTTATTTGGGACCCCATTCATGATAAATTATTCTTATAATTCCAAATTGCAAATGGAGTATGTAATTCAAGAACATAGCCATATTAAACAATTATGTCTGTATCATCATATTAACAGAGTTATAAATTCCAAAACCAAATGGTTGTAATTGGTTCAACCATATACTGATTGAATAATCTCATAACATACAAATTTATGTTCCCTAAACCATATTACACACACTTCCAACTTTGATGTGCTGATACACAATTCTATTTGAATATTCTCTGATAAGTGCAATAAACGAAATAATTTTTTATCCCAAAAACATAAAAACATACTTTATAATTTTAAAAAACCTTTGTCACTGAATCAAAATATATTGTAATTTCTTATTTCAGATTAATAACATAAAATCTCAGGAATGTGTTTTTATGTGTATCTTATACATCACACTTTTAATGTACAAATTGTCTTCAAAGCATTACATTTAAAATTACTATATAGTCATTGTGTTTTATCTTCCCACATTTAGCTGATTCACATTATTATGAAGATAGTTGACTTCCAAGAAGTATTTTTCAACAGCTGTGAGGTGCTTTGGAACAAGGCCACAAGGACATATGTAATATCTACCCTCTGTCCTTGCAAATAATGATTCATTTATTCATATATTCTCCTTTTGGCAAGGTATTAAATGATGATGTGAATGCACATAAATTCCCATGCCAGCTTAGGAACAATTCTAATACTTCACCATGAAAGAGAATAAAAAGGATCAGTGGCTGGGCATATTTTTCCTATAAAACAATTGTAATTCTAAATCATAAAAATGACTGACAGACCAGTTAGACATAAAAAAAAATAATAATACTGGGAGGATCAAGATGACTATAAAAGAATTCTGATCATAGATGCATAGATAATAAAAGGTCTAGATATGGCAAATGCAAAAGGTTTGGTAGACCTATAGAGATTTATCTGAGAAAAAGAAAGCAAAATTAATGGGAAGAAGAAAGATTATAGTTTTTCACTATAATGAGAGGAAGAGATGTGTTCACATTTTCTCTAAAAAGTAGGATTACTATTCTTTTAAAAATGTTTACCAACTATTTATAATATATAATTAGAATATTGAATTTTCAGAAACCCAGATGTTCAGGGCTATTTTTTTTCACGGTAAGTTTCCAGGAATTAAACATTAAATCGAATATGGATTTTTTTCTGTTTCTACAGTCTGATTCCACAGTTGCTCATCAATACTTCCATGCACAGTTTGTGAAAGATCCCTGCAAAGACTCCTTTACCTATATAAGTACATATGACCCTGTCTGTCAGGTGTTTCCAATATTTCCACTATTCTGGAATGTGTAGGCAGATCAGTCAGTACAAAAGAAGTAACTTTTTGACAATCCACAGATGTAAATCTACAGTGTAAATCTGTAGGGCTTTATCAAATCCTGCCTTAACCATGGAGTCAGCACGGAGGGTGGATGGATGGATGGATGGATGGATGGATGGATGGATAGATGATAGATAGATAGATAGATAGATAGATAGATAGATAGATAGATAGATAGATGGATGGATGGATGGATGGATGGATGGATGGATGGATGGATGGATGGATGGATGGATGGATAATAAAGATTTGTAGTAGTAACTGGCTTTGGAGAAAGAATGCAATGCTCTTAAAGTAACATGCAAAGTTTAAAGAATGTGTCCCTTTCAGATTAGGATTAGCATATGTACTTTCAACTAAATACTGCACATATTGAAATATGCTTCATAATAGCATAATAAAATCATATGTTAAAAACAAGTATAGGGAAAGATACATAATCATAATTTTCACTATTACTTACAACAGACAATTTTTAAGAGTAATAACTGATTCTTATCACAGTTAAGAGAGGAGGTTTAAAAAGACTGAATAAAAATTGCTGTAATCTTTGCCTCCCTTGAATATATAAATACAACATCACTAATATTTATGCCGCTGAAAACTAACACAATCTGGGCTAGTAACTACACACAGAAGAAAGAGATTGTTCTCAAATAAATGAATTGGAAGTCATCTCTCTGGAAAATCCACTGTTGGTTATAATATTTCATGATGATATTTCTGTCCAGAAAGCCATTTTTGTGCCCCGGAAGCCAGCGAACAGTAACAAGCAGAAATAATAGTCTCTACTTTATAATCCAAATGGTCTTGCCCTTTTCTTGATGGGATCTTCAGGAGCAACACTTCATACTAAATACATCAATAAATTCATTCACTAAGTTCATGTTGGGAAGTTGTGAAAGGAAATAATGAAAATGATGGCAAAGTTCTCTTTCTAAGAGCCATTGTGTGTAGCATTTAACATTTTCGATTAATAGTCAGGAGACCCAGTCCTACTCAATCATTCATAGAAGTTATCTGTGTAACTTTGGTTCAACCCCTCTCCCTCTCCCTCTCCCTCTCCCTCTCCCTCTCTCCCTCTCTCTCTCTCTCTCCCTCCCTCCCTCTCCCAAACCCACTTTATTGTTGCAGAGATAAATAGGACAAGGGAGTGCTATGTAAATCACCTTGAGGTCCTGTACAAAATGTGGGATATAAATCTAATTAATACATAAAAATAGAATCAGTGTTAACCATTTCCTATCACTTTGCAATGAAAGTACCAGTATCCATTACATCTAGAGTCAGTCACAACTCTAAATTACACAAATATGGGTAGCAGAAGTGGTTTTGTTTTCTTTTTAAACATTCCTCTTTCTGCTTTGACTTCAGTTGTAGATCACTTTGGGTTAATGGCACACATGTACTGTCAGCTGTGCCTTCTGTGATGCCAGATGGAGAAAATGAATGAACAAAAGCCAGTCCACTTTCCACCAGCAGAAAATGTTTTCAGCCCTGAAACTTTGTAAATTGTACCATTAAAAACTAAATAGCATTTCCACCACAGAAACAAAGCCAGAAGGAAGCATTTAGTTTCCTAGGAATATTAAATAAATTGTCTCTTTCCATTATGCATCCCTCACCTATTTCAAGATGCATGGTAGAATTTTATTACAGATAGGTAACAAAATGTATCTTGTTTGTGGGAGTTATTGAAACCTCCATTTGGAGTGACATATTTATAGTGAGGTATCGATGCAGTTATATGTAGACTTACTTTGCTGTAAATTTTGATATATATATATATATATTTGTTAAGACAACTACCCTAAAGGCATGAAAAGGTCACTCATTCAACACCTGGAGCATTTGCGACAAGAGAGAGAACATTTCCTCCATGTAATCAATAAATGATTAGTATAAATTTGTTCAAAATATAATAATGGAAAATGCTATCTCTTCTGACTGTAGTGAGTAGAGTAGATTTGATTTGATTTTTTTAAAAAAAAAGAGTACACCCTGAAGTATTGCTAACAGAACAGAAATTATAAAGGTCATTTGTATTGTTGCTATTATATTTTATTAATTAATAACATTATTAATAAATTTATTAATAATAAATTAAATTTATTTATTTATTCATTCATTCATTCGTTCATTCATTCATTCATTCATTCATTCATTCATTTATTTGTGAGACTTATATACCGCCTCATAGTGCAAGCACTCTCTAAGCGGTTTACACCATTAAGCAATGTATATATTTACATTGCCCCCAACAATCTGGGTCCTCATTTTACCTACCTCGGAAGGATGGAAGGCTGAGTCAACCGCCGAGAGCCAACCGCCGAGCCAACAGAGCCGAGGTGGTGCAGTGGTTAAAGTGCAGCACTGCAGTTCAGCAGTTCAGCTGTTCAAATCTCACCGGATCAAGGTTGACTCAGCCTTCCATCCTTCTGAGGTCGGTAAAATGAGGACCCAAATTGTTGGGGGCAATATGCTGACTCTGTAAACTGCTTAGAGAGGGCTGTAAAGCACTATGAAGCTGTATATAAGTCTAAGTGCTAACCCTGAGCCAGTGAGATTTGAACATCTGAACTGCTGATCACAGTCAGCTAAAGTAGCCTGCAGTACTGCACTCTAACTGCTGCGCCACCTCGGCTCTTAATTTCATTTTTCAATGGCAAAAAATTGAAAATATAAAGCTTCTGCTTATTGTCCTTGACAGATAAGAAATTTATAGCATTCAAAATAGAACACCGAGACTACTTTTGTCCAATATGGGAACTCATGTTAATATTTAAAGACTATGTGTCCCAGATTGCAGTCTAATTCTCAGAAAAAGAGAAAGGAATCAGTTTTACTTCTTTATTTGAGACTTCCCATAGTCTTCAATTTAATTTAATTTAACTCACTACCTAAAAACAGGAGTATTCCAAGAGCTAAGATAATTATTATATAGGATAGATATAGCCCTGCACCTGAACAGGTCAGAGTACCGCCTATCTACCTCCATGTGTTTCTCATATTAGTTCAGTTAAAACTTGATAGTTGAAGAAAAATGTTTTGTTTAGGTATGTGCTGATAATGGGAATGGTAAAGGATTCTACACAGCAGTTGTTTCTTACATTCCTATTCTGGAATCATTTAATGTTACCAAGAATACAATAGGTTTTACAGGAAAGCAAGTTATTTTTTTCCATCACACCAAATGTTTAAAAATCAATTATACAAATTGCTCTAGTAAGGATGCAGGAATGGAAAAGAAATTTTAGACGAGTTCTGCTCAGAGGATAAATAAGTGGAATCAAACTGGGATTCTGCCATTACTAGAGAAAGAATGTGACATGGATATCCATCTTCCAGGCAAAAAAAAGTCCCTGCTGGATAGGTCTTTCAAAGTTCAGACGGAGAAAGAAGTTTGGCATAATTTGCTTTCTTATCACAGCATCATAGCAATTTGGCTGCACAGAGACTTGAATCCAGCAGCAGATGGAAAGCAGGCAAACTGCCAAACAACTGGCTTACTGCAATAGGAATGGAGAGTCTCGTTTTACTAAGGGATCTCCCACAACTGAAATTAAATTATTTATACTGTGTAAATTATATATAAAGTTATAAATTAACTTGTTTATAATTACTGATGAGAACAAAATTATACCTTCCTTTCCATTTCTCAAGGCAGAACTGTTGGGAAAAATGAAACTATTTAAACCCAGTCTAACTTTATTAAATAATCAAACATATTTTTATCAATTGAGAAAAAAGAAAATCAGTGAAAATGCATTGATCCAATTGACAAGATGTTAGACTATACAGGAAAATTGAGTCCATCATCAACCATAAAAAAAACTAAATTGTTCGCAACTCAACATAACTTATAAGGTTGCCTCTCAGGAAGATGATTGGAAAAATGAGTTCCAACCAGAGGTGGGTTCCTCCTGGTTCCTCCTGGTTCGGTTCGCCCGAACCCTTAGTAACCCACTGCTAATGTCACAATGATATCACGGAACCAGTTCAGTCGGTGCCGGTCCGTGGAGGCCGCCATCTTTTTTTAAAAAAAAATGGGATTATTTTTTTGGATTTTTTGGGGGGGAGGAATTTTCTTCCAGGTTTTTTTTTCTTTTGCACATGTGCAGAAGCTGAGTTTCTGCCACTGTGCATGTGTCGCCATCTTGTTTTTGGCTTTTTTTTGAATTTTTTGGGATTTTTTGCCACTGCACATGCGCAGGAGCATGAAGCTCGCATACGCCCATGTGGCACGGGAAGAAGCGAACCGGCAGCAAGGTAAGTTAGAATCCACCCCTGGTTCCAACGTATGCTATCCTGAGCTCCTGGAGTACAACCATATGTCAGTGATCAAATGATTCATAATATTTATTTTAAAAAATAGCTTACAAGGTCAGAATTAATGCATAACAATTTGCTTATGACATACCATGTCAGCTGACTTAGCAAGAGAGAAGTATCAGCATCATACCTCCTGATCTTTCCCCTGTCTTCATTGTGCATAAGGCCTATATAGTTAGCAATCATTGTCTGATTGAATTTATTTATTCACACAATAAATCCCCAGAAATAAAATGTTAGAAACAAGAACGAATGTAAGACATATTTAAAGAATTTACAAAATGTATGCAAATAGACTATGCACATACAGTATTTCTTGATCTTTCTATAGGGTTCAAATGCAAAGTTATAAACATGTAGGGGTGTACAGATTCTACAAAAGTCACTGTGTATTTGTTGCCATGATCTTCTTTTCCATATTTTGGCATTCATTGAGTTGAAAGTTGTATATGTTTCCATTCATAAATTGTCACGCAGTGATTTTTATATTGCTTGTTATATGTATATGCAGGGAGCTGCATCCCTATCAAATATAATGGTTTATTCCTGAGCATGTGATTGATATGTTCCTAGTACGCATGTGTACATTCCATTCTCTCGGTCCATTCCTTTCATTCCTAGCTTCTGTGGAAGCAAGATGTGTTTTTTATAGCAAAGATGTAATTAATGAGAATTTATTGTTTTTGTACCGAAATAAATATTTCTACTTAGAACTTTAAACTGCAGTTTCATTTCTAATGTCAGAATTCCAGGTAAAGATCTATTTTCGCCTCTAATGAGAGTTATTCTCATCCTGACATAAATCATGTGATTATATACTATGTGTATACAATTTGAATACAAGTAAACTATATTTGGAAGGGTGAATAATGAGTAGGGATTGGGAACAGAAACAGTAGAAGCAATATCACCCAGTCCTTCCATCGACATCAATGGTACATGGTGATTGTGGATAAGAAAAATGTTAATTTCATTTTAGATGCCTCCTGCTTCAGCAGTGCTGCTGTATTCTTAATCAAATTTATGCATATTAACTAGTATATTGGCAAATGGCTTTATTGCTAACTGGTTTCAAGAAACAAACTCTACTTATCACAGCAAAACGTACAGAATTTCTTTCTAAATATGCATAGTAGTGCACATGGACAACTGTGAAGTATGTGAGTTTTAATTTATCAGAAATGACCCTACTAATAGGAGCTCCAGCAGCCTAATGCTCTAAAGTTGTTAGAAAACTGAACATTTTTTTTATTTTGTCAAGCATATATAAGATAACAGATAAAAGTATAAACATGATTTTGAATACATGAAAAGGATACGAATAAAAAGGGATATTAGGACAGGGACGGTAGGCATGTTGGTGCGCTTATGCACACCCCTTACAGACCTCTTAGGAATGGGGTGAGGTTGACAGTAGATAGTCTAAGGTTAAAGTTTTGTGGGTTTGGGGAATAAACCACAGAGTCAGATGGTGCATTCCAAGCATTGACCACTCTGTTGCTGAAGTCATATTTTCTGCAATCGAGTTTGGAGAGGTTTACCTTAAGTTTGTATCTGTTGTTTGTTCGTGTATTGTTGTGGCTGAAGTAGTCATTTATTTATTATTCAATAGATTTGTATGCCGCTCAACCCCCGGAGGACTCTGTCATTGACAGGTAGGACATTGTAGCAGATAATTTTATGTACTACACTTAGGTCAGACCGAAGGCGGCGTAGTTCTAAGTTGTCTAAGCCCAAAATTTCAAGTCTAGTGGCATAAAGTATTCTGTTGTGAACAGAAGAGTGGAGGACTCTTCTCCAAATATCTCTGGACTCTCTCAATTGTATTAACATCCGATATGCAGTGCGTGTTCCAGACAGATGAGCTGTATTCAAGAATTGGTCTAGCAAATGTTTTGTATGCTCTAGTTAGTAGTACAATATTACCAGAGAAGAAGCTACCGAAGATTAGATTAACAACTTTTAATGCCTTTTTGGCAATGTTGTTACAATGGGCTCTGGCACTTAGATCTTTAGAAATGAGTACTCCAAGGTCCTTGACAGAGTGTGGGTTCATGTCCATCTAACTTGTATTTTATGTTCTGGTGTTTTGTTTTGTTTTTTTGCCATTGTGTAAGACAGAGCATTTGCTGGTTGAGATTTGAAGTTGCCACTTGTAGTTTGTCGTGTAGCACTGAATCAAAGGCTTTACAGAAGTCTATGTAAATTGCTTTGCCCTGATCGAGATGTGGTCCATATGTTTTTGCAGTGTAGTAGCTGCAGATTACAGGATAATTTTTTCTGAAACCAAATTGTTTGTTGGAGAGTAGGTTGTTTGTTTCTAGGTGGAGGGTAATAGATTGGTTAATGATTGATTCCATGACTTTGCAGGTGAAGCAACATAAAGAGATTGTCTGTAATTTTCACTAGGCTGGGGTCACCCTTTTTGAAGATTGGGATGACCGTGGCTAGTGACCGTTGTTTGGGCAAGGAGCTGGTTCTGAAAGACAGCCTAATGCTCTAAAGTTGTTAGAAACCTGAACATGCATACCTAATGTATAATCTTCCACTAGTGTGTTAGGAAGTTGCTTATTTGTTTTTTTGTTTGTTTTTTTTTTGCAAAAAACAGATTTTTGCAAATTGGGAAAGATAACTTGAAGTAGTTTTACAGGAGAGCCCTGAGGTACAGCAGGTGGAACATGCAAAAGAAATAATGCAAAGTGAGGAAAGAAAAGAGAAGAGCTAGAATAATGCAATATAGCATCCATAAGAAAGAACGAGAAATAAATTGAGAAGGGATTGAATCTCTAGGAATTGGAATAGTTGTATTCAGAATGGAACAAATGCATACACAAATATTAAATTGTTGCCTGGAGCAGTATATGATTATCTGCCTACACAAAATATCTGACATCTTTGGAAGTCTGAGGGAAAATAAATGTCAGCTTATGTTATCAAGAGAAGAGAAGAACAATAGTGTCTAGTGCTTTTCAGGTTTAAAGTGACAAGAGTTTTCATTATCTTTTTTGGAGTCTGAGATATATTCTGTAACTTATGTCTTTGAATATAGACAGACAAGAAGAAAATCTAAGCATCTCAAAGAACATGCTTAAGTTGCACTTCTATATAGTTACTTGTGAGTAAATACTATTGTATTTATTTAGGATAACTTCTGAATAAGAATTTATAGAATTTCCTTTTGGAAATCTTTTGAAGTAAGATAAATAGATATTTCAAAATTATTTTAATAAAATATCCAGACATAATTTGCTACTTCTGTTGAGAACTCAGCATGTATAAAGTAATCATAAATCTTAGCTGTTTCCATCTTTTCATCAAAATAATGCCTTCTCTGGTCATAGGAGTACTTTTGACCTCAAATATGCTCTGCATATTCATAAAAACCTCCAGTCATTTTCACATAAAATTTTCATACATTTTCATAAAGGGTGAATTTAGCAGAAAAAAGACACATTAATGAAAGACAGCACGGGAAATTAATTATAATTTATTTTTATTTGCACATTAAAGGAGGGCATTTTAGGCATCCAGGATCATCATTTTAAAGCAGAAAGTTCAGATTGCTTGATAATTTGTGGTCTGGGACGAAAAAAACCCATAACAATTAAAAAACCAAAGCCAAAAAAGAGCAAAGGTTGTAAGAACCAAATTAAACTTGAAACATGGATTTTATAATTGAAATATAAATCCTATGATTGATCGTAAACAAAGGTCCAATAAAAACATTTCCCTGCTTAATTCCAAAATAACAATTCACTTCATCTCTTACTCATCCAACCTGTACAACACATAAAGCATTTTAAGTTAAAATTTCAGATAAGCCAAAATTCTTCTTTTTAGTACACATTCATCAGAACAGTAGTATAATTGTAACCTAGGAATTACCCTTCCTCTCGCACCAATTAAAATGGGCCTCTAAGAACTCCAGCCAAGAAATAAACACAAGTAATAGCTATTTTATATTTATATCTATATCCTATTATTCTGTACTTAATCTTCCCTCTTGACTGTGAGCTGAGGACTGGAATGTGGTTATACCAATGGTTAAATCAGATTTGACTGTCAGAATATTGTGAAAATATTTAGCTTGTTTTTGGAAGGCTTACTAGTGAATTTTACTAGCCAGGATGAAATTATTACAGCATAATAATGGGCTGTCAAATCAACAGATGGTTGAGCAAGTTCACATGGCCTACGGAATTCTAGTTCATTGCTTCATTGTGTAAAGAGATTGTGTAAACTTTCTAGTCATTTTTAGAAAGGAATGATCATTAACACAATAATAGAAGCTCATCATCCTGAAAAGTACTAGATGTTATAACAGTTGAAATATAAGCAAATACAATTGTTCCATCTTTGAAGTTGTGTTGATGTGATTGTATTTTTGTTTGTTTTCCCCTCAAGATTGCCCCTAAGAACTACCTTGTTGGCAAAAATTTCTCATCAACATGGATTGTGCCGTTCATTCAATGGGCACTGACAATAAAAGCTTTCCTGTGCAATGATCAGAAGCTTTTGTTTATAAAACAGAAACCTGCAGAATTGCACTACTGCTCACTGATCAATAAGTATTGTCTTTTTGCAGTCAAAATCTCATTTCTCTAATTCAGCCTCATCTGCAAAACAGCCAGATGAAACAGGTAGCCTTATTTTCGTAAAGATTTCTTGCCAAGATGCAGAGATCTATGATATATTTTAATTCAATCCACAACTAATTTCAAGGAAGTAAGAGGCGATTATCAATGTATTGACAAAGCCTTTCATTCTATTGAGATATAATTTTGTTCAGTGAACATTGGAACTCGGAGATGTTATGGATGCTTTTCTTCTCAGTCCTTTAACTTTTTAAAATACAAAATAAGCAAAAAAATAAAGGGAGCTTTCAAGATGTAATGCAGTGGTGCAGGATGGTATTAATTCTTTCTTACTCATGTCTTTAAAATGCAGATCTTTACATTTAATGGTAAATCTTTCCAGTAGGTTTGTCATATGAAAATACTATGAGCACAAAACATATTGTCTATACTGAAATGTTTCTTTGAAAGGATATTACTGAGCAATCAAAGTGTAACAGATTAAAGGCATTGTAATTCGTGATACTTGCATAATATCATCATACAAATGAAGTAATTTGCATTACTTGCATCACCCAGATGACATATATCAATTTACCAAACTATAATGGATTTCGTTTCAGCAATGTCAATTAAAAAGTATTACGGTATAAAGCCTTTTATAATAACAACTCCTTCTCTGTTAATGTTTGCATAGCATATACAAAAAAGTATATTTTTTCTCTTTGAAAACATTCAAACTCACTATTAACTTATAATTTTAAATTATTTTTCATACATTTACAGCAGTGTAAAATTCACCAAATTTTACTTCGGCCACTAATCAAATGATCAATTGTCCCATTTTTTAAGATTGATTTCTTTCTTGCAGTTTGTTTCACCTGTAGGAATCCTTTGTTCCTCTTGTTCTTGGCAGATACAGCCAATCAATATCAATTTGAGTGTAAAGTATGGTGCATTGTCATTAGTTTTCTTGTTTTCTGATCCAGGTTCCATCTGAGTTCAGAATTATTCCTGCTGTACATGGAATAACACGGGCTGCCCAGTTATTAATTGCTTTAATGACATATCCAGCCTTTACTGTAGATTTCCAATTTTTCTGAACTGGGGATTGGGCGGCATAGAAATCCACCAAAATAAATAAATAAATAAATTTGCTGCATTTGGTAGAAGTGCTTCCAAATATTCTGAGAAATTTCTCAATATAGCTATATCAAAGAAAATTGAATGCCTTTCTATAGTCTATCCAAGAGATAACACATTTCTTATTATTGTTATTGTTTCTTCACACAGACAGCTTTGGAAAGGACTCAATCTGTTGAGTCCTTCCCAAAGACTTGGAATAAGCAGTTGTTGATGTTTGATAGTATTAAAGCTTTCATTACAGGATGTAAACTGTTCCAAATAAAGCTGCCTTTTGCAATTGATTAGTAGTGATTTTGTCAATTCTGTTGGTATTCAAGTGGTGCTCCAGTTGTTTCCACTGTGCACCCAAGGCACCTATTACTATGGGTATTACCTTTGCCTTCTTCTGCCACAGCTGTTCTATTTCTATCTGCAGGTCTTTTTATTTTATTATCTTCTCTAGTTCCTTCTACTCTATTTTGCCATTTCCAGGAACTGCCATGTCCACTATCCACATTTTTTTTTGGACTTTCTTATCAACAATTGTTACATCTGGGTTATTATGTGGCAGATGCATGTCTATTTGAATTCTAAAGTCCCAGGGGACTTTAGCTTTTTCATTTTCTATTAATTTTTCTATTTGATAATCCCACCAGTTCTTGCTTGCCAGGAAATGGTTTGTCTTACAGAGTTGCAGCCGCTAACTAGGTCATCCACTGGTTTTTCAGCATCTTTGCAGAGGTGGCATTGGATGTCTGCTGCTATCTTCTCAATTCTTGCCTTGTATGCATTTGTTATTTTTTAATATATTGGCCATGTAATATTTTGTCTTCCCATATATCTTTTCATTTGATCTTTCTTGTAGGCCACTTTGGTCTTTCTAGTATTCAGAAAGCTTTCCTGTTTTATTAGCTTCAGCTTCATTGTCTTTCATATAGATAATCTTCCAATGTCTTTAGTTCTTCAACCATCTGATGTACTTGCAATATGCCACACCTAAGTATTTTTCTTGGTAAGTAGAGTCTGTCAACATTTCTGAGAGGATGAAAGGCATGATTCTTTGACATTATTTTTCTGGTCTTCCTCTCCAGGGCTTTTAGTTTGCATGAGTTAACTCCACTATTTGCATGAGTTTGCATGAGTTAACTCCACTATTCTATCTATGTATCTGATGTTTGGAATTGCCCATGTATTAATTCCCTTGATGGTATTTTCTCCACTGAGTTTGGAATTTAAGATTTTCTTCACTCTCTTGATGTATTCTCTCATAAACAAATATGGTGAGATATAAATTACAGAAGCCCAGACTGGCTCAGTTGTTACCTGCCTCAACAAGGAACCTGCTATATGTTGGAGTTCCTGGACATCTGATGAAAGATGAAATACAGGTCTTAGAACTGTTGGCTGAGCAACCAGAGCCAGGAGCTGCAGAAGTACTGGAAGAAAAAGTGTTTACCCATTGCAAATATACAAAGATAGAAAGCAAAGCAATAGTAATCTGTTATTAAAGATCAAGTCCAACAAGAATCCAACAAGAATACACCAAGTCTTGAAAAAACAACATCCAGAATCAGAAATAACAAAAAAAGGCTAGATCAACATCAATTTATAATACAAAATAAAGTATTCATAGAATTAGAAGAATTGCAAAGGCCTATTCAGGACAAAGAAAACAAAGCCTTGACAGAAGACTATAGAGACAAATCAGGAAGAGTTGGCACTATAGGAAGGCAGCACAGCTATTGAGTTGTTTTCATTCCCAAACCAGGCATCCTTTCTTCTGCCTCAGAAAGAACAAAGCTCTCTAACTATGGTGTAAACCGCTTAGAGAGTGCGTGCACTATGAGGCGGTATATAAGTCTCACTAATAAATAAATACATAAATAGTAGAATAGAGAATCTAGAACAGCACAAAAACAACAGAATAAGGTTGCCTGCATTGAAGATTGTTCCAAAAAACATCTACAGTAGAATAAGCATTAAAAGATGCCAATATTGTAATATCAAATATAAGCACCAGCTCACTGTAAGAAGCAAAGCAACTAATGTACAGTACAGCTGCAGTTATAAATGAATACCTATAATGCAAAGTCAACAAAGAAGGGGGAAAAAAGCCTCACCATAATGGAAGTTCAGGTTGGAAAATAAGATTAGCAAGCTGAGATCAGATGCAAGTGTAGAAAGTTAGCACCCATCCCCTCCTAGAAAAAAATGAAATATCCTAGGAAATATTGAAAAAGGAAAGAATATGTTTCCCTGAATGAGGAAAGGAGAAATGTTTAAATACAAAGCAGCTTCCTGCAGCTCCCTGCCCCCACCCTTTGCCAATGGGCCATTAAGGACTGGGCCCAGCTCATACATTCCTCTCACCTAGCCTAGAAGTCTTCTGCATAATAAAGAACCATAATAGGAATCCCAAAGCCTTTTCATTATACCACATGGTACCTGGGAAGATTACATCAGTCAAGCCTAGGACTTGGGACAGCCCACAAGAGTTGCCCCAGCATGCCCCTGGGGGTCTGACAGCCAATGGAATACATTTCTATATAGAAACGGGAAACAGTTAGGGAGCGGCCCAAGAGAGAGTATAAAGCAAGGAACTCAGCATCTCTTCTTCCCTTCTTTTCTCTTCACCCACATCTGGAAGCATGTAATCTACCTTTTCTGTACAGGGGCTTATGCCATGTGCTCCTGTCCACCAAATTAAACCTTCTTTCCAAGCAACTTCCATGAATCCAGTGTCTTTTTCCCCTACTTGGAGCTGAACCCAGAAGGATATTCCTTACAGCACAAGCACACTAGAACAGATGAAAGTAAAAAGGCTGAAGAACAAGAAGATTAAATAATACCTCATCAAGAAATATCACCTGAAAACAAGAATGGTAAATGAAGCACTGGAAATAATAAAGCAGCAAATCACAGCCAGCAAATCAGCAGGTACTAGGCTTGATGAATTGCATAGATTTTGTTTGAAACATCTGATTAGTCTTTGCCCACTCAAGCAGTTAACAACATACTGCAAGAAGGTGAAATAGAAGAGTGGCTAACATCTGGCAAAACCTAGCTGATATGAAAGATCCAGAAAAAAGAACACCTAAGCACAAAGGAAGCAACCCAAACAGTAGAGGAACAAAATATTAACTCCCAATTGACAAAATGATTTGGAAACCTACAAAAGAGAGAAGACCAACTGAAATGTAGTATGAGTGGATTACAAGAAGGCATTCGACTGCCTGGGGGTATTATTATTCTGATTATTTTTCAAAATCAACTTGTCAGTCAATCACTGGTTCTTTGTTTCCCTCAACTTTTTGGAACATGCTTTTTGTCCACAAAGAGAAAACAATTCTTTTTCAGATAGTTATAAATTTGATTTGCAGTTATGCTGATAAGTAGTTTCTATGTTGTTGGCAAGCAGTTATGGGTCTGTAGTTTCCAGGATCTTTTCCCTTCTTCTTTCACTTCTGAATTAGAAATGTCCTTCCAGTTAACCATTCTTCATTTTCCGATGCTTCCAAAACTCTGTTCATCTGGTCTGCCAATTTTGAGTGCAGATTTGCCAGCAATTTTAGCCAGAATCCATGGAGCTCATCTGGTCTAGGAGCACTCCAGGTTATTACCTTCTTTGATTGCTTTCATACAAGTTCCTCAGCTACCCTAATGTCTTTCACGCTGGGTAATTTCACTGCATTTTAAGTTACATGATCCCTTGTTGGATTTATATTGTGAGTCCTGTTGTTTTCTCACAAACTTGTCCAAGATTTTAGGACCCTTTCTTTATCAGGTTTTTCATTATTTGTGCTTAATTCCCCCCCCCCCATTTTTAAAGGTTTTGTAGAATTGATGCTGTCTAAATTCAGGGAAGCAGTCAATGTAATGTGCCGATGCCTGGACGATGTCAGGATCTGGATGGGGAGAAACAGGCTCAAGTTCAACCCCGACAAGACTGAGTGGCTCTGAATATTTCCCCCTAAGGACCATGTTGACTGTCCCTTCTTGGTTCTTGAGGGAGAAAAATTAACTCCCTCGGAACGGGTTCGCAATTTGGGAGTTCTCCTAGACCCACAGCTAAAATTAAGCCAACATCTTACAGCTGTGGCTAGGGGAGCTTTTGCACAGGTTCGCCTGGTGCACCAAATGCGACCATACATGGAGAAGGAGGCTCTACTCACAGTCACTCATGCCCTCGTCACCTTCCGATTGGACTACTGTAATGTGCTTTACATGGGGCTACCCTTGAAGAGTATTCGGAGACTTCAACTGGTGCAAAATGCGGCTGCGCGTGCTATGGTGGGTGTCTCAAGATACACCCATGTAACACCCATACTCCGCCAGCTGCATTGGCTGCCCATTGGTCTCCGGGTACAATTCAAGGTGTTGATCATCATCTTTAAAGCCCTACATGGCTTGGGACCAGGTTACCTCCGGGACCGCATCCTACTTCATACTTCCCTTTGACCGGTTAGGTCCCACAGAGTGGGTCTCCTCCAGGTCCCGTCAACCAAACAATGTCGGCTGGCGGGTCCTAGGGGGAGGGCCTTCTCTGTGGGGGGGCCCTGCACTCTGGAACCAACTCCCCCCAGACATATGAGTTGTCCCCACCTTGCGGGCCTTCCGAAAAGCCGTGAAGACATGGCTCTTCCTGCAGGCGGGGCTTTGAGACGATTTTCATCTTGGTCTCCCCCACATATGTATGATTTTGTATGTGTTTTTTAAATGTATTTTAAATTGTTATTAAATTATATTGTTTAGTTGTTCTTCAAATGTTGTATGCCGCCCTGAGTCCCCAGGGAGTAGGGCAGCATATAAGAGCACTAAATAAATAAATTAAATAAATAAATAAATTTGCTCTAAACTGCAAATTCTGCATGAATTGGATTATTTAATTGCCACATATACTATTATCACTATAACAGTAAAAACTAATATTCAAAGCTTGGAATACCCTTTAATGAGTACAAATGTAGGGAACTACTCTTTACATTTGCTTGAGTCTGTTGAGGGTCCCAGAATATATTTTTCTTTCAAAACTGGATTTTTCCTAACAGAGGTGCTGAGAATAGAACAATGAGAAAGAACAAGCAAAGCTACCTTGCTCTTCTTAGCAACATAAAAGTAATATACCGTGTGTCTTTATGAATTCATCAGCAAGCTATCAAGCATTGCATTCAGCATCCAAATATGCTGCTGTAGTTAAAAAGAAAAAGAAAAAGAAAGTATTAGAAGGTTGCATAAATGGAAGTTGTTCACTAAAAACAAGCCAGGCTAGGTTTTGTTTCATTTATGTGATAGGGAAACAAATCAATGCTGCCAAATGGAAGAGGATAAAATCAATTGGGGGGGGGGGGAATGCATTTTCAAGACATTAAAACATTTAAAAATAAAAATAATGTTTAAAGTCTCAGAATAATTACCTGAATGCATCCTATTAAATCAAAGTTCAGGGCTGTTTTGGCTGGTATGATATTAGCTACTGCCAAGCATTTTAAATGAAATTGCACTTTTATTTTGCAGTTTGCTCATGTAATGGATCAAAACTTGAATTTTGCAAAGCAGGATTTATGATTTACAGACACAATATTTCGGGCTACAAACATTTTAAAAAGTAAACATCTAGCTTTTATTTCATCAATGGTCTTCCATAATAATTTTGATATAAAGGAAAAAAATGCTAGTAAGCCATTTTTTAGCAGAAAGGTCCTTGCTGATAGTTCTGGAAGGGAGTTAAAGGTTGCAATTTGCAAAAATTGGTTTTCTTTATTGATTTGCATTTTAAGAAGGCAGACTATCATTTTTGACTTCAAATCACAAACAAAAGTAATTTTTTGTACACAATGTTTTCTCTTTTGGGGCACTTTATGTCTTGGTATGAAAAAAACAAATCAACAAAACCACAGTTAATGGCAACACAAAGGTACTACAGAAAATAGAAGCCTTTGTCATCTTTTCCTGCAACTATGAAGTAAATCTTACCCACTGTATTTTGTATTTGTTTATTTGTCAAGCATATATGATTATAAGCAAAGTATAAACAGTAAAACATGATAGAATATATATGTAATAGTACAAGTAAAAGAGGTATGAATATATGGGTACATTTGGACAGGAACGGTAGGCGCGATTGTGCGCTTATGCACGCCCCTTACCGACCTCTTAGGAATGGGGTAAGGTTGATGGTAGATAATCTGAGGTTGAAGTTTTGGGGGTTTGGGGAAGAGACTACTGAGTCAGGTAAAGTGTTCCAGGCATTTACCACTCTGTTGTTGAAGTCGAATTTTTTGCAATTAAGTTTGGAGCGGTTTACATTAAGTTTGTATCTATTGTGAGCTCGTGTATTATTGCGGTTGAAGCTGAAGTAGTCGTTAACAGGTAGGACATTTTGGCAGATAATTTTGTGAGCTACACTTAGGTCAGATCGAAGGCGGCGGAGTTCTAAATTTTCAAGTCCCAAAATTTCAAGTCTGGTTTCATAAGGTATTCTGTTGTGAACAGAGGAATGTAATACTCTTCTTGTGAAGTATTTCTGGACATTCTCAATTGTGTTAATGTCTAATATGTAGTATGGGTTCCAGACAGATGAGCTGTATTCAAGAATCGGTCTAGCAAATGTTTTGTATGCTCTGATTAAGAGTACAATGTTAGCAGAGAAGAAGCTATGCAAGATTAGGTTAACCACTCTTAATGCCTTCTTAGCTATGTTGTTGCACTGGGCTCTGGCACTTAGATTGTTAGAGATGAGTACTCCAAGGTCCGTTACTGAGTGAGGATCATCATCAAGGTCATGATCATCAAGTTTGTATTTTGTGTTTTGATTGTTTTTGCCAATGTGTAAAACTGAGCATTTGTTGTTTGAGATTGGTAGTTGCCACTTGTTTGACCATTCAGATACAGTACATAATCAAGGTCTTTTTGAAGGGTTGTAGTATTGTCGGTGGTGTTGAATAGTTTTACATTATCTGCGAAGAGGACGCAGTTGCTTTGTATATTATCACAAATGTCATTTATGTAGAGAATGATCTTATGTCTTATGTCTTATGTAGAGAATGTCTTAATGGCACCAGCCTCTTCTCCTGAATATCAAGTACTTGGTCATTGTATACATAAGAAATAGTGTTGAGTTCTGATTAACCTAAATTAGAATGATTTTACACAAATAAATAATTTTGTTTGACCAACAACAAATAAATATATATTTGTAACTTTGGAAATGATACAAATTTCAAATCATGAAAACAAATTCTTTGTGTATATATCTAAAACTGACTTACTCAACTTTATGTATTATGTTTTACTGAATATTAAGTCCCAGAATTTATAAACAACATTGATTTCCATTGAGAATTCCAGGAATTATTGTGCAATATAGAAGATATAGAAGCAATGCCGGCTGGCGGGCCCTAGGGGGAGAGCCTTCTCTGTGGCCGGCCCCGTGCTCTGGAACCAACTTCCCCCAGAGACCCGAACCATCCCCACTCTGCTGGCCTTCTGAAAAGCCTTTAAGACATGGCTTTTCCTGCAGGTGGGGGGGAGAACTTAATCCACTCGAGCTCACCCCCCAAGTATGTATGGTGCTGAATGGATGTTGTTGTTTTTTATACTGTTTTTTAAATTTTGTATTTGTTTTTAATTATATGTAATTTGGTTATTCTTGTATTTTTCCTTGTTGTACGCCGCCCTGAGTCCTTCGGGAGTTGGGCAGCATATAAGAATAACAAAATAAATAAATAAATAATAAATAATATGTACTATACTAAGGAAGGCTGATGTAAATTTTAAACACTCCTTTAAAAATGTACACTGTACAATGTAGACAGACTTCAATTTCTCTTTATTCATTCAGGAAATGTGTAAAGATCAGTTCCTGTCTAATGCTGATGGCCAATTTGGAATAAGACTGGAATGTGTGGTACTTACACACTGTATGAAGTGTATGATGTTGCTGTTTAGGCATATGAGAACTGATACAGGGCAAAAAAAAGTGTTACATTACATTGCCAGATAGGTGGGCAGAGGGAAGGAGCTCAGTTTTCTTTACTGCTACAGTAGAACCTCTGGTCACGACCATAATTCATTCTATAACTTTGATCGTGACCCAATTTGGTCGTGACCCGAACCTAATTTCAGAAATTTGGCGCTTACAAAAAGAATGGCACAGAAGGAGAAACCGGCTGTGGAAAAAAAATTGTGAACTTTTTGATCAGAATCCGATTTGGTCGTGGTCAGAAGTGTTTGTGACCAGAGGTTCTACGGTATTTTGAAATCCATACTTATGGTTTGATCAGCGGCTAAGATCGGGTAGTGGCGGGGGGGCGTGAGAATGGAAAGAAAAACTAATGGATGATGTTTCTCTAAGCATATCTGCAGGACTATTTCTCCCTGAAGGCATCTGCATATTCCAGAAGTTCAGATGGAGAGGGGAGCTCCTCCAGGTCATTTCCCTTAAATGATGTTATCTATGGGAATCTAAAAATCATTGTTTTTAGTAGCAGCTCATGCCTTCTGGAACTCCTCCCCCCTTCCTGCTGAATGCAGGCAAGCTATCTAACAAGTATTGCACTGGAGTGAGAAGGCTATAGCTCTACAAACTGGAATACGGAGGAAATGCTATTTTTGCATGCTGTAACTTTTTGTTATGGTTTTATGTTTGTAACATTTTTTGTGAACCATCGAGGGTTATGATATGATATGTAAGATGGGTAGCCAGATGACTCTAATAAACAAATAAATAAAATCAGCTAAAAGGGCAAGGAAAATGTCATGCACTTTCATTTCATATATGCATTAATGTAGCATGTGCACTCAAAAGGATGAGACTTTCAATGTTATATATAAAATGTTTAAATAAATAAATATTTAGTATCTTAAAAAGTTTTACTATTCTATTGCTAATTTGCTAATAATAAAGGCAAAGAAGCAGACAGAGAAGAAATGGCAATAAACATTAGAAAGGGCATAAAAGGATGTGATATGTGAAACCACAAGCATACATTGAGGGCTAAATCTCTTCCCCTAACCAGCAGCAATTGGAATCAGATCAGGGGTGGGTTCCTCCCAGTTCAGAGCAGATCACCCGAACCGGTAGAGACCCACTGGTGATGTCATGGATCCAGTTCGGTCAGTGCTGATCTGTGGGTGCCACCATCTTTTTTTTTGCGAATTTTTCCCTGTTTGGATGGCTTTTCCTCTTCCGCTGCTTGAAAAAGGGCCCTTCCGCTGGCCCCCGGGTTAATACTGACCTTTATTTCTTTGCCCGAAGCACAGCTGATCAGCTCCTCAGCAGTGTTTTGGGCTGATTCCTGCTATTGAGCATGCGCGGAAGCCAAATTGTACAAGGGGACATGTGCATGCGCGCCAGCGGAGCAAGCACACATGCATGAAATGTCGCAATGTGAACTGGTGGAGAAGGTAAGTGGAACTCACCCATGAATCAGATGAAGGGAACTACTGAGCAATCCATACATCTCATTGCCAATCTCCCTAGCCTGACCAGAAGGATGCATGATTGATGATACTAAAAGCTATTCACAGATCTATGAGACTCAGAATGGATACAACATCCTCATCCTGAGCCTATCAGGGATTACCCACAAGCACAATCAGTGTTGTGTCAGTCCTATATCTCAGCTGGAACCCTGAATGTAATGGATCAAATAATCTGCTTTCTCCAGAGTCCTTTGAAGCTGCAGGGCTACCACCTTCTCAACAACTTTTCCCCAAAAGTTGAATATTGAAAGAAATTTTTCATTATTTCCAGGTCCAGTAATGACTTCTTGATTTCCGACCCAGCTGCATGTCACCTCCCATGAGATTGACAAACCAGAAGAGTCATGAATCTAATGCACAGGTGATAAAATTCAACAACACAAATTGTCTCCTTGAAATATTAACAAGACCTTGGGAGGTATAGGTTCGGTTCTACTCACTGTGAATGGCATGCTCATTATTATAAATCAGACACAGAATTATTCCAAAGAAGTCCAACATAACTCTGTATTTGACTGAATTTGATACTCTAATAATGACCTAGATCTCAAAACTACCTTTCCCTTTACAGATTACATTTAATCTATCTATTAGCTTTTAGAAAAGTGAAACATTTCAAGTATAATCATAAATAATGCTAACATGCCTGGAACGTTCCTAACATGTTTGGAACGGCACCAGTTCCTACTAGTACATCAATTGTTTCCAAATCAAGCTAAAAAGCCCTAAAACAAGTTAAAATGTAATTAAGGGTGGAAAAAAAAGCTTCTATTTTGTAGGCTTTTAAAAATGTGCTTCCGGATGCTTTTATAAATAATTAAATGTTTTAAGAAGACTAATAGTAGACTCGCCTCTCCAATACTGGCCATTGTCCCACCACATTAGTTTTGTTGCATAAGACAACTGCTTTTTAAAAGGTTTCTAAACGATGTGGTTAACAACATTATCCAATGGTTATTGAACAACATCTGCTCACTTCCACTCTCCAGGCTAGTGAAATTACTTGAACCTTTTTTACAACATCTTCATTAGTAGTTATAAAAAGATAAGATGAAAGGACTCTTCTTCACCCTTTCAGGTTGCACCTACTGTATCCATACTTTATTTCTAAATTTTAGACACTCTTTCCTAAACAAATACACGTAGCTTTGCTACCACATCTATCTTATGTGGGGAAAGCAAATAAAGACTGATATAAAATATTACAGGAATAGAGATTTATTTATGACATGGATAATAATCTTATAGATTCAACCATCTTGAACATGTAAGTTCCAATTTATGTGAAAATGTATTAATAATATTTACCAACACATGGAGGAACATATCCTAGTTTTAAAGAGTTCCAGTGTCTTCAAGATTCTTATTTATTGATGTTGACAGCATCCTTATGTTACTGTGTTTAGAAAACTGAATGAAAAAGAATATCTTAAAATGGAGGTGGAATTTGTAGTGTTCTATAGTGCTTGTTATTTGATTCCAAAAACTTTGCTTTTATGTGTACTGGCTGCAATCATAGTACCCATCTGCGAACTCTTTGAAGCAGTCACATCTTTTCTGAAAATTGTAATCCCAAGAAAAACCTCAGGGGTTTTAGTTGCAGTCTTTTATATCTGTACACATTCCAAAGCCAGTTCTTGGAATGATATCTGAAATGCTGCATAGGCCTCATAATTTATCTCCCTCCAAATATGAATTTGTATTTCCCATATAATTACATTTGAAATGTGTTATGTCTTATTTACTTACAGTTGATGAAAACAAGCATGTTTTACTGCTTTCACTTATTAAAATAATGATTATTGGTTATTTAAGATGTGTTTTGGTTTCTTTGTTTTTTCTTGTATACCACCCAGAGTCACATTCATGAGATAAACAGATATATAAACTTCCTAATTAAATATTAATTATTTAAAAAATTGAGGCAAACGTATCAGTAAATTTATTTTCTAAATTTGAGTTAGATATTACTCTTGTCTATTTGAACTAATCAGCAAGATTATTTTAGCCTCTCTCTCTTTAGTCAAAAAAAAGTACATTGCAAACGGGATGACCAGAGAAGCAAGACCCAAGAAAAGACAGATAAATGATAGTAGGCTTGAAAAAGCCTTGGATTAATTTCATTCTGGCAACACCTATAGTCTGTGAATATTAGAATGATTCAGCCCTGATGTGTTTAAAAGAAGCACATTTTCAAAATAGGAGTTCCTGAAGATTGCATTTGTGTTGCAGGAGTAAAAAACTGTCTGCCTCATTGAAAGATTAACAGACTAAAACCTTTAGAACCACTTGGATCTATAGTTCATTTAGCTTTCCATTCAAACCAATAAATAAAGATTCAGCCATCTTTAAAAGTTGTATAAAGCTGTACTTTATTTATTCAAACATTTGGAATTGAAATAGCATTTTAATATGGTTCTAATAGAAACTGGTTGAATATTATATTTTAAAATATGTATTAATATAATTCCACCCCACCTCCTAAAATACTGTGTCACTATGAATGTGTTGAGAACTATTTTAAAGATTGAAAATTAAAGATCATTTTATGCCGTTAAAAATAAAGTCATGTGAGTGAGAAAATATGCCTGCTAGCTTGTCATGTAGACATATCCTTTATCACTCTTCCTTGTATAACTATAATTCCAGCATAAAATTACTTCAGTAGCTTACATATAGCACCAGAGCACGGGTGTCAAACTCATGGCATCATGTTGCCGTCACGTGATGTTTCATGATGGTTTTTCCCTTCACAGAGCTGGGGGGGTCGTGGCCTGTGCGTGATGCATCCGGCCCGTGGGCCGCCAGTTGGACACCCCTGCACTAGAGTTTAATCAATTATTCTTTTATTTGGTTGATTTTTATTTCTTGGCATGTGGTATGAATATAGTTATTATGATTTTGAAACCAGGGGTCAAATTGGGCATTATTTATGAACTAAGCTGCACCATGTTAAGCTTAACATGGGACTGAGTTTGGGACTCAGATATCATTGCACATGTGTTATAGTTCTCTAACATAATGTAAATACTTACAAGGTTGACTCAGCCTTCCATCCTTCCAAGGTGGGTAAAATGAGGTCCCAAATTGTTGGGGGCAATATGCTGACTCTGTAAACTGCTTAGAGAGGGCTGTAAAAGCACTGTGAAGCAGTATATAAGTCTAAGTGCTATTGCTACTGAGAAGGAATTGTCTAGACACATGATGGAATTGTACGTAGTAAGTGTCATAGATATGGCAGCAAGCATGTTACCTTCCTAATTTGCTTATGGGTCATTATTTATGTACATAATTATGAAATTTATATTTGGCTATATCTCAAGCATTTTATCATATTTTATATTTTATTTCCAAAGTTAAAATACAAACTCCAAAAGGGAGGAAAAAAGAAAACAAGCACAAAGCAAAATTAAACAAGACAAAAAAGGAGGAAAGTGCATTAAAAAATACCATACACAAATATTGTCCCCCCCCCAGTTGAATGGTGATAAGTATATTTCAACACTAATACTTTTCTTTTCCTTGCAAAACAAGTCTGCTATTTATGAACTTCTACAATCAATTTCAACTATCATCTACCTGCTATAAAAAAGAACAGTTAACAGGTAAATCCAACAGCAAAGGTAAACTTCTATTAACAATCTATGATTGTAATTAATTCACAGCAAGTCCACAATGGCTTCTTATCTAACATAAACCAATTTGTACTTATTATCTCTGATCCATCCAGGATCAAATATCTTTGATTGATTCTTAATAATAAAACTTTTCCTTAAAATTATAACTGGGATATTTCCAAACAATTGCATCTCATTCCCCACAGTAATAGATCTCTGTCATAAACATCTCCACAGAACTTGTTTTTCCTACAAATTGAAACACATCTCTTGACAGTTATTTCCTGATTGCATACAGTAAATCTATTCCACCATCTCCATCAGTTCTCTTAAGAAAATCCAGTTCATCACACATCCATTCTGCCATCTCTAAATCTTTTAAATTCATGCTTTTTTCAGCTTTCTCCAAGGAACTTCCAACTCTCAAGCGAAGCTCTTTCTCCTTCAAATCTACCAGCAACAAATTAGATACAAATGCACTCAATGACAAATCTGATTTAGCTGCTATTACATATATCTGGGTGTCGTCTTTGGCCTTGTTTAAAACTGCTGTTAATTCATTAAACCTTTCATCTAAATTTTCAGTTGGACCTTGTAAATTGAAAAGTATTTTTTTTCAAAAGCTTCCAAAAAGGTTTTGACATTAGACTGATCTGGCTCCTGCCTTTCTTTTGTATCTTTTTTTTGTGGACATTGTGAAGAATATACAGTATAATATGTAATGTTCAAAGTCCTTAATTTATTCTTGCTTTAATTTTACTATAGTCCAGATAGTCTGGCTTTCACAATAAAACGTAGTCAATTCCTCTCAAATACAAAAGAAATAGAAGTTTGATAACCTAGTAACTGCAAAGAAAAATTGAGATATTTCCCACAATAAAAGTAAATAGAAAAAAGGGAAATTTCCTCTTCAAAAAAATCAGATACTATATATACAAAAATAAAATAGAACAGCAAAATTATTTTTAAATGTAATACAATACAAAATCCTTGCAATAAAAATCCAACGTAAATGTAAATCAAATCGGATCATTTTCGATTTGTCAAAGGGAAGTCCTTGTGCCATAAACTTCTATGTGGCAAAACTGAAAGTGTTTCAATATCCAAAGTAAAACAGTAAAAAGAAGTCAAACATTCACATTTATAATCCAGCCAGGGTGTAAGTCAGTATTTAACCAGATGATTAACAATTAAAAATATAAGTCAAAATAAAAGGAAACTTCAAAATGTGATGTTAAAAGAGAGGTTTGTCTAGAAAGAAACAAACACTGACAGGAAAAGACGGGACAGTCTAGCTGCTCTCATCAGAAATCATGATCCTCTGGCTTCACTTCCCAGAAAGTCCTCAGTTGTCCAGGGGTCATCATGGGTTGTTCCTAGTTGCTCCTGTTCAAAACTTGGGAGCATGCTGCCTAAGAATTAGCTATGGCAGCACAGTCAGCTGTTTGTCAACAGGAGTGGGGGGGGGGGAAATCACCTCATGGCTTAGGATGCTATTTTCTGAGGGAGTCCAAAGAACATTAAAAAAAATTAAAAACCAACACCAAACTGGGAAGAACCTCACATAAAATCAAAGAATCACAAGGCGAGAACCATAGTTTTTGAAGCTGCCAATTTTTGTTTTATTATAAGGCAGAAGAATGGGATTTTTGTAAACTATACCTATATTGTATACCTATATTGCCCATAAGGAATGCTGGATTTAATGTCATGAAATTTGTTTCTGCCTCTAGATCAGATATCACATAAGGGAGTGCAATTTCTCAAAGAATTAACATGGCTGATATATGGTACAGCTATTTACACAATATGGCAACAATCAGTACTATTCTACTACATTAAGATGTAATTGTATGAAGGGAGGGAGAAGAAAGAAACAGTTTATATATATGAGTGAAAGGAAAGTAGTATTCATATAGCAAAGATTATTTATTTATTATATTTATTTATTCATTAGATTATATATTCCTTTCCTCCAGGAGCTGTTCTCATTCTGCATAAGGCTGGTCCGTCCTGCATAAGACTATATTTCATGCCAGTATATGTACTAATTGCACTTCTGAAGCCAGACTGTCAAAATAAATCATCAAAGTGAGCATCTCCACAAATTATGCATAGCAACAGCTCTGTTTAATATTTCTAAATATCTGAAATACATTACCTCAATGCGCATTAAGAAATCAACAAGTGCCCAGCTTGTGGGCTTTCAAAAATCTTAGGGAAAAGAAAAGAGAAAGAGAAGGAATGTAGACATAGGAAGTTGAGATCGACCAGATTCCAAAATAAAAATGAAAAAAGAATGCAATAAGTATTTTATTAGTGGAAGCTGGTAGAAGATACATGACATGACTGTTTTTTTTAAATGAAGATGTTATTTCCTGTTTTCTGGTGGATTGTCTTATTATGCTTTCAATAGAGGCTTGCATTGTGAAAGCGCCTTTATATTATTTTATTTAGGTGCTGAACTAAAAAAAAATTAATGTATCCACAGCTGATGCTGAATTGTGATGAATCTTAAGCGACATGCTTGTATTTATCTCCATTCCCTTAATGGACAAGCTTCCTTGAGTTAGAAAAAATTCAAATTCTTGAACACTGAATGAACTCTGGCCTATCTCCTTTTTAAGTTGTTTTCATGTTGTTGTTTTATAGATAATGCCAAGCAGGAGATATGAAAGTTAGCATGAGATATAAAGTTTAACTGTAATGAAAGAGCAGAAGAAAGGTAACATTTTAAATAAATATGTTGTATAGGGAAAATTAATCTCTTGCATTTTACAACATATATTTCAGCCACTGACAATGCAATGAAAATTATTGAAATAGTTGACTGAATTTTAATTGTCTTATACAAATCCGGGGTTGTGACTGTAGAAGAATATAGTAGCTCAGAAACTGGTACTAAACAAATGACATATTTTGGTAAAGTAGTCTTATAGCCAATAGAAATGTTTCACCCGGTAGGAAAGAATCCAGTATTGGCAAGAGATTTATGCAAATTGCCTTAGTGACAATCATGTTTTGTCACTAATGCAATCCATAGCATCCATGTAACGAAACAGAAGAAACGTTGCTGTGCCTGGGAGCATGAGCTTCAAGTACTTCTAAATTGGTTTCATGCACTTAACAATTTGTTCATAACACCCTCCACTTCTTTCTTCTGGTCCTCCATTTAGCAGCTGAAATATACATGGAATTCAAAACAAACAACTTCAGTCTCTGCCAACTGAGTTTGTTAATTTCTAAAAAGACTCATCTTTGGCTGATTTCTTTTACCCTGGAAGGGCTTTTGGGCACATTCCAATTATTTCTATTGTCTTTTGACATTCCCCCCCCCCAAAAAAAAAGCATGAAGCTTAGACTTCTTGTAAGGTCATCTACTATACACCATACCCCTAGAGCCTAGCTATTTGTTAATTCACTTGCTTATTTATTCTCCTCTTGGTGGAATGTGTAGTAACTTAGCAGCAATAAATAACCTTGAATGATGTAAGTGACCAAATGAACCTCTTTGTCAACTAAGAAAAATGACTTGGCTCAAACCAATTGAACACAGTGCATTTCAATGAAGCAGACATTATTTTCTATCCTGAGGAAAAATGCTACTTTTTTCTATGTATATTTAAATTCATAGTTACTTTTACATTAAGATCGCTTTGCTGTTTTCTGGTGTATATATTTTATTATGCATTTAATATCAAGTATGTACTGTAATATATATTTCAGGCATATTCATTCAGTTAGATGTTGAACTCAAAAGCTTTTACTGTGTCTGTAATTAATGCTCAGTTGTGGTGGTTCTTAGGAGATGATCTTGTTCACCTCGCTTTCCTTGATGGATAGTCTTTTTTTCTGTCAAAAACTGCATTCTTTTTATATAATTTTAGCTTTAAAAATTAACAAGATCAAAGCAATACAAATATTAGAAAAGAAACGAAGAAGACTCATTAATGCATAAGAAGAAAATAGAAAAAGAAAAATTTAAAGAAGCTGCTTCTGATCGTTTTGACAGGGGTTATAAATGCATTTATATTTTACCCTCTTTCTAAGGTTACACCCTAATTTCCTTATTCCTTATCCCATGAGCAAACCCTTTCTAATCATCAAAGCCATAAATCACAAATTCATTTTCATCACTAATAATTGTAATAGTTTATCTTTCTCTAAGCAAACAATATTTACCTCATCTCTGCTCCTTCCTCATCTTCACCAACCATTTCGTCATTGTGGATATACAATATTGGAGCCTTTCCCAAAAGCCACATTCTTGAATGTGATCTTGAACTAATACTTCACGTGAAGTACATGTAGTCCTCGACATACAACAATTCATTTAGTGACCATTCAAAGTTACAATGGCCCTGAAAAAAGGGACTTATGGCCGTTTTTCACAGTTATGACCTTTCCAACACCCCTATGATCATGTGATCAAAATTCAGATGCTTGGCAACAGGTTCATATTTGTGATGGTTGCTGTGTCCCAACATTATGTGATCACTTTTTGTGACCTTCTGACAAGCAAATTCAATGGGAAAGCCAGATTCACTTAACAACCGGGTTACTAACTTATCAACTGCAGTGATTCATTTAACAACTGAGGCCAGAAAGGTTGAAAAATGGGGCAAAATTCTCTTAACAAATGTTTCACTTAACAACAGAAATTTTGGGCTCAATTGTGGTCGTAAGTCAATGACTACTTGTATTAGTACTGCTTTATAACTTAGTAAGGCCACACTTAGAATAGTGCATCCAGTTTTCGTCATTGTATTACAAAAAGATGTTGAGACTTTGGAAAAAGCGCAGAGAAGAACAACTAAGATGATTAATGCCTGGAGACTAAAACATATGAAGAACAATTGCAGGATTTGGGTTTGGCTAGTCTAGAGAAAAGAAGGACTAGAGGGGATGTGATAGCAGTATTTCAGTATTTGTGAGACTGCCATAAAGAGGAGGGGGTCAATTAAAGAACAAGAAGGTAGGACAAGAAAGAATGGATGTAAACTAATCAAGGAGAGAAACAACATGGAATTAAGGAGGAACTTCCTAACAGTGAGACAATTAACCAGTGGAACAGAAGTTGTGGGTGATCACTGGAGATTTTTAAGAAGAGTCTGGGTAGTCACTTATCTGAAATGGTATAGGGGGTTGGAGTAGAAGACCTCCAAGGCCCCTTCCACTCTATTCCGATTGACTGATTGACTGATTGATTTATTGAATATTAAATAAACCCAGCAGATACCTTATACCTTATGCTTTTATAGTAATGTAAACTATGGATTCATTCAAATTTCTTTTGTGTAGATTTTCTGCCTTCTTTGTTCAAGCCCAGTTGTTTTTTAAGGAAATGTACTGTATTATTGACTGCTTAAAACTTTAAATTTTCAAAGAAAATAAAAAGTATGTTTGCAATGTCTTATTAGCTGCTTTTAGCTGAAAGACATAATCCACTTAGAAGTCTGTAAAACAACTTTCACCGTGAAAGCATGTTACTTCTACCAAACGAGTTGTCACGCACACTTTTCAGACTGCATTTACAATGCATCTCTCTTAGCTTAATTATCCAGCTCCTTCTGAAAACAATGTACATATGAGGATAATTAATTGTAAAAAAATAGTTTATAGATGATATGTGGCAAGAAAAAAAGTTTGATATAAAATTGACCCATTTTTATAGCCTGTATATACCAACATTTAGAAATATTAATATAAAATTTCAGGGCATTGAAGAGTTTTGCTAAGTGGTAAATTAGCTGTCAATTTACAGATAGTTGTAAATTAGCTCACTCATCACTGTTCCCTTTCTGCACAGAAATATGTTATAAATAACATGGGCTTGACATAGATTTATCTTCTTTGCAAATATAGTTTTCTTAAACCTGTACGCCTATTATAATATATTTTCCTTTTTGGATAAAGTGAGAACTGCAAATAATCAAGGAATATTCTTTGTTAGTATTCCTCAGGAAAATATATATAGCACAATATATTTCTTACTATAATTTGATATTCTTTAATTGTACCATTTTATCTTTTTAAAACTTATTTTTTAAAAATATTACAGACGCTGAAGTAATAAATTCAAACTCCAGATTTTCTTGCCATTCAGTTATTTGGAAATAATATCATGTTATTGCCAGCTTGAACCAAGCCCTCAAATTACATTGGAACAGGTTTTACAGCCAACCTTCATGACTCTATGTTGCTAATGAGCAGCTTAATTTAAAGCTTAAAATTATTAAGTGTTCCACAGGAGTTATAAATAATGTAATTTATAATATTCCTATCAAGCGCATAAAACTACATTTGTCTTGCATTAACAACATGCTTATTAAGTAACCTGACCTCTTCAGATGTAAGAAAATGCAATTAGTATAATTTGTCACAGATCTTTTACATTTTAATAAGGCATAATTTATTGTCTCTTTAGTCTAATTAACTTTGAAACAATGACAGATTTTGTTCCTTCAGAAAAAAAGCAATACATGTTTGCATTGCTAATATTAGGTACATTGATTCATAACTGACACTGAGTTGCCAAGTTGTGTAACACGGATGCTACTAAGCTTCCTTAGTCTTAACTCTAGTTGCTATATCTCTAAGTCAGAATTCAGTAACCTTTTCATATTCAATGTTTCTCTTTTCAGGGTCATTGCCCGAGACTGTCCTACATGTCCAAAATTTTAAAAATCACTAAATTTTATGATATTTCAGTTATCACAGCTGAGAGTTCCTGAGGGTTTTTTAAAGATACTGAATGAGCTTGAAATAACACATACATAAAACACATAAAAGCTAGATGAGATATTAATGTTCTTATATTGTTTTCTTTTTAAAATTTAATTTTTAGGTGTTATGCATAGCATTTGATGTAACATGTGTGGCCTAAGGCTACAGGCACTTTGGCATCAATTCTGTTCTACTGTATGTACAGCCTGATTTTCAGTTCCTTGAATAATCCCATTGTTACTTCATCAATTTTATTTTGGTCATAGACGAGCCTAGAACTAATAACATAACAATTACAAAAAAGGGGGAAAAGTCACACTGAAAAAATAAAATAAGGTGAAGATAAAATTATTCACTTACAATTACAAACTACAGTAATCAAAAGACAAAATAATCCTATAAAATTATAATTAGTTTTACAATGAATAATACTACAAATAACTGAGATAAATAACTATAAAAGAACAAGTAATTCTACAATTTATAAACTACTTTGAGAAGCTATGCTAATTTAAGTTTAATGCTTGCTAAAACCATGTTTGTTGGGATTAAGACAATTTTGGTCCAACTAATTATAGCAAAGAAATACTGTAAAATAAAACATAGACTGGTTAATGTATATTTAAAAGGGAAACAAAAAAGGTAGAAGGGAAGTAAGGAAGTAAGGAGGGGAGGGAGGGAGGGAGGGAGGGAGGGAGGGAGGGAGAGAGAGAGAGAGAGAGAGAGAGAGAGAATATATTGGGTTATGGAAGTCTAGTTAAGGAGCCTAGTCACTTGGAGGAGCTGGTTATATTTAATCATCGCCTTAACACAGGGGTGTCAAACTCAAGGCCCAGGGGCCAGATCCGGCCCGCAGGATGGTTAGATCTTGCCCACAGGGCCACCCTGGAATCAGCAAAGGACCAGCCCACGGTGCCTCTGCCAGTGAAAATGAAGCTTGTGAAGGCCAAGAGTGGCCCTCCCGAGCTCCATTTTCACTGTCAGAGGGTTGCAGGAGGCCGTCGCTGCCGAAAACAAAGCTTGGGAATCCCATTTTTGCTGGCAGGGTGTTCGGGCCACCACAGGAGCCCCCGACACAAGTGATGTCAGGCTGGCCACGCACACCCTGGCCCCCAAGATCAAACACAACCCTGATGCAGCCGTCAATGAAATTGAGTTTGCCTTTAAGACAAAACAGGGCTATATTGCTTAAAATTCCTGTCACCTGGTAATGTAGCAACAGACTAAGGTAATCAGTGAAAGTATGTAATATAATGAGAAATATACATTTCTTGCAAATTTCTGTAAAAAGGTAATGCACAAATACATGACCTTGGTTTCAATTTTTCCACAGTTCTTTTTTATATTATAGAACTTTGCTCCCAAGAAAACAGGGTAGGGAGAATATGACAGCAAGCTATTCTGGTGTTATGGGAATAATATTGTGCAAGCAATGTGCAGGAACAACACTTTTTTCTGGGTTCATTCAATTAATATATAATGGAGCCTGACTAAGATAATTTTGCAGGGCCTTATCTTGCTTGAAAGATTCTTTGGCCTGATCAGTCCCACTGGAATCAATACATTGAGAAAGAATCCACAATGGCTTAGGGTGGCACTGTGGCACCAAGAATTTTTTTGCCAAGAAGTCTGCAATTTGCTTGAAGACTCAAAGAACTCAGACAACATAACTAGCTTATGCTATTTGTTTTAATTAGAGCCATTCCAGCTCAGCCTAAAGGGTTGAGTTAGGAATACAATAAGGAACTGATGAGAAGAATGTATTCATTCTTTCAATTTCATACATCTTTTGTCAACTTAAAAACAGTTCAGAATGTCCATTAGAATAAAATATACATGATTAGAAATGTACTTTTTGAAGAAAAAGATTAAAGTTTATCTTTTGTAAGAAAATGGATTGTGTGATTTCTGGTTTAAATGCAGATTAATGCAGTATTACTGTATATCAATACTAAATTTGCAATAGGTAGCTGTTTACCTATTGTTTCAAAACTGCAATATCTTTCTGAAACAGGTTCTGACATTTCTAAGTATCATCAGTGAGTATCTGAAAGCCTGATGGCTCCTTAGCTACAAGATCAGGACCTGCTTTTCCAATTCAAAGCAGCTGTAGTGGATCCTCCATGAAGTATAAAATTGAAATAGATGACTTGGAAGACCTACTCAAACTCCATGAATCTGTAAATCTATAGTAGCATATTTTTTTGAAGACAGTTATTTTGTCTAGCATGCAGTAAGCAGATTCCCCCCAAGAGTCAACACAAGAAAGGACAGTGCTTATCATGAAAGATCTCCCATTAGGGAACAGCACCATCCAGATACTTGCTCTCCACAACATGGAAAGTCCTATCAGGCATTATAGCTGTCAAGCAGCAGGACAATATGAGCTAGTATACGAACATATCTCAGAACCGCATTGGAAAGAAAACCAGAAACTCAAAACATCATTTGCTTATAGATAGAGCAGTGAGCAGTCGCCTAAGACTCAAGTTTTAGATAGACCTATCTGAGCACAGCCTGGATGCACTACAAGAAAAATATAATTCAATGTCACACACATGGATCTGTGAATATGTCATACTATACAAAGTCAATAGGACACTAAGGACTTCCTTAAGAACTCAATGGGACTGTGGAAGGCAATATGGAAATCAACTCAAAGCAGCTCACACAAGTGGCTATCAAGTACGGTAGAAACCAAGATGATGTACTGTGCCCACTGCTGTTTTGCATAGATCTTGATCTTGAACCCCTCAGCCTGATAATCACAAGGACTGGATAGGGATACAAGATCAAAAATGAAATTAGGAGCCATACTGGTGAAGGGTTAGAATGTAATATTGAAGGCTAACTCTGCCCACAGCCTGGAGTTAAATCCTGACTAGTTCAAAGTTGATTCAACTTTTCATTCTTTCGAGGTTGGTAAATTGAGGATCCAGATTGTTGGGAAAAATATACTGACTTTGTAAACCACTGAGAGAATGCTGCAAATAGTGGTATTGCTATTACCATCAGCGCCCTCCTCTATATGGATGATATCAAATTGTTTGCTAAAACAAAATGAGACACTGCCTCGCTCATCCACTTGACACAGATATACAGTGAGGATATTGGTATGTCATTCACACTGGAGAAGTGTGGCCAGATGGTAGCCAGGAGAGGAAAAGTAGAACTACATATGGGCTACATAGCAGACATATACTGTAGATCAATTACAAGTACCTTGGTATCTCACACTCATATGGAAATCATGAGGAGAATGCAAGAAAGACAGCAATATCCAAATACTAGCAAAGAATAAGAATAAGCCCAGAAGAGCCAGCTGAATGAGAAGAACAATATCTATGCCATCAACATGTATGCCCTGCCAGTCATAAAATATCTGCTGGTATAGTGAATTGGCCAAAAGGGGACATGGAAGCTGCCAATATAAAGACCTGGAAGGTCCTCATAATGTATGGAAGTTTCCACTCCAAGTCCAACACCCAGAGACTGTACACCACTGGAAAAAAAGGCACGCAGGTGGGGTCTGGTGAATGCCAATGCCATTGCCTTGGATGCAACCCAGAGCATCCAGGACTACATCAGTTAGATGGCACCCAAAGATTAGTTGCTGAATGATTGCCTGAGGCAGCAGCAGATGACAGAGTAAATGCCTTGGCAAGGAAAGACCCTGCGTGAGATGAACCCATTGACAGATAGCTGAGGTGGCAAATATTTGGAAATACTACCAGTGGCTGGAAAGGGTGTACTGTTAGACAACACGAAGTACTGATTATAGCACACAAGAACAGGCACTAAGTATCAGATCTACAGAAGCAAGAGTCTACCACACTAGACAGGAGTCAAAGTGAGACTGTGTAGAGAGACCTCAGAAATCACCCAACACATATTGGCATGGTGTAAAATGCAGGCAGTAACAACATACATTGTTACTGGATGTACACCAAGTAGCTAGCATTGTATACAGCAATATCTACATGGGTAGGCGCCTTCTAACTTCAGATATGTTTTCACAGAACCTTGTGAAGAATAAAAGAATTAACATCCTTTTGGGGCTGCCTATTCAGATGGACGGGTAGGCATTGGCCTATCAACCAGATCATAGGATCAGGCGCACAGGAGAATGGTGGTGATAGAGGTAGCAATGCCAAGTGGTAGCAACATCAAGAAGTATAATAAGCTGGAAAAGTATTAGGACCTGAGAAGATGTGGAAAATAAAGGCCAAAGTAATCCCAGTAGGAGTACTTGGGGCTGTGACTCCTAAACTGGGAGAGAGGCTCCAACAGAGCCAAGGAACACCACCACAGCTCTTTGTCCAGAAGAGTGCTGTGCTAAGAACAGCTAAGATATTGTACAGAACCCTCAGACTCCCAGGCCTCTGCCAGTGGACCCAAGATTGAAGAAGATACATGCCAGCCATGGGAGTGAAAAGGGATACTGTATATAAGCCAGGAAGTGAACTGGGACATTCGTCTTCAAATCATTTGCTCAGCTACAGTCCTAATTTCTAGCAACCACCAGCATACAGTATGTTTGGTGTTTGCAACAGCATTTTAAAAAATATTTCCAAATTAAAGATCAGTCCCAGAAATTAAAGATCAGTCCCATTGTATGCTGTGCAATGGCATACAGTCCCAACAGTTCTCTGACCATAAAGTCTCACTGGCTATTCAGGACAGTGTTCATTTTCTGAATTTGTAGGTATCTGCTTTCTATTCTAAAATAATGACAATGCATAAAAGTGGACTTTCCTGCCTATCTTGCAGAAAATCCAATGTGTTTTCTGAATATCACTTTGCTATGCTGTATGTGGACTGACAGAGACAGAATGAGTACAAAGGCAAATATGCAATAGAGAAAGATTTTTTTTATTACTTTAGGTAATTCTAGATGTCAGATAAAAATGAGAACTTTAGTGAAAATTTTGCACAATGACAGCTGTGTTTCACAGATAACATTTTATAGTTTGATGTATGAGGCAGAAAATATGAAACATATTGTGAAGTTCTACCTTGACATAATGATGGAAAGCTATTTGAAGTGCATTAAATCTGAGAAATGTGACAGACCACCATGAAATAGTCCATCTTCGGTGAAGAAATAGCATATTGAGCCTGCCAGAAACTAAACTGCCATTTACAGCTGTTTTATTTTAGCTCCACATTTTGAAACTTCAACCATAACCTCATTTATTTGTAATTAAAGAATTAATTAAATCTTACTATAATGATATAATAATTTCACTTTCATTAGAATCATTCCATGCTGCTCTTAAGTTGAATGCCATTGCATTATGTGAAAATCCACCAGTCTAATATTTGCTTGTTAATACTGAATAAATTTACTGAAAAATTCATTTTAATTACTAACTTTAATTATTCACATAAAATATGATCAAAGGCACATGTTTTCAAAATGCCTTTTTATAATTAATTATGATCAGAATTTACTTGAAAGCTTCAATCAAACATATTAATACTTAGTTTTAAAAAGTGGAAAAGTGTGAAGTATGAAAAATAAAGTCTATAATCCGATACAGAATTAGTTGCAGTTAAGCTTCAGGTTAAAGAGGATGGGCAGGGACCTCTATGCTGCCTGGCTCACAACAATTCTGGGTGTCTCACAACAATCAAGAAAACTAATTACAATAAAATCAATAAATAATATAAGATAAAGATTAAAGATGACAATGCAATGAAGCAAGGGGCCTTTACGAAGTCTCCAGGGGTCTTCTAAACAACAGCAGAGTGGGCCATCTAGGTTTTCAGGGAAAACCTTGTTCTGGCAGGTGCCAGTTCACAGAAGGCGTGCTTCTGTGATCCTGATAGATGATATAGTTTAATTGAAGGCCCTTGGAGCATGCCAATATTGAAGGATCAAATTGGTTGGGCAACCATGACATGGGAAAGTGGTGAGCCCTCCGATGATCAGGCCCTATGACATGTAAGGATTTTAGGTAACAAAGAATGTCCGTTATTGCTTGAGTTGGGAAGGAATGGGGGGAGGGGGGGAGGGCGGGAGGGAGGGAGGAAGGAAGGAAGTTTGGTTCTGTTTTATTTTTAAGAGCACTCCCAAAACAGGTATTGGTCAGTATTAAATAACTTTAAATGATTTGGAAACCCTATTGATGTGTTCGAAAATGGTATTTGTAGGTGATTATATGTAATGTAATGCAGTGGCGGGTTGCCGTCTTACATACATGCCAGTGCACTGCATGCACATCTCCAAGTTTCTGGGGCGTGCGCACTTGCTACGTGCGTGCGTGCCCCTGCACGATTTTGCTTCTGCACATGTGCAGAAGCAAAATCGTGCCAAAATCTTGCAAGTGGACGTGCATGCGCACAAGATTGCGGTGAGATTTTGCTTCTACGCATGTGCGGAGGATCTCATCAAAATCTCTCTTGCACGCACGTCCCCTTGCAAGATTTCGGTGCAATTTTGCTTCCGCGCATGCACAGAAGCAAAATCGGTCAAAAACTAACGAAAAAAATTGCAACTCGTGCGGTGGACTGGCAGAGAGGGCTCCGGAGCGGTCGCGTGCAAATTGCACAATCAGCCGCTTCCTACCGGAGCTGCGCACCGGGCAGCTCCGGAAGGGACCCACCTCTGATGTAATGTCACCAATGCTCCCAACCAAGCATCATCTTTTGAATATCAAGATTGAGACTTTTGTTCACATCATTATTATCCTTGGCTTAATAAGAACATTTGATCCCGAAATCAGTCTTAATGGGCTCATGTACACCATTTTTCTAGTTTAGGTAAAACCATAAAATTATACTTCAAAATATTAAATATGTATGTCTTAGATCAAAGCCACTGTATACGTCTCCCAGTCTTCTTGCACTAAATATTAAGTGACTAAGCCTGGAATTTTGAAAAGAATGATTTCCATAAAGATTTGTGTATAATAAAGAAAGAGGTAGAATACCATAGGGTTGATTTCCAATTCTCTTTTCCATTGTTTGGAACACTAATATTTACAAATCATATTTATAAAAAGAAAAATCTAGATGTTTCTGGTGTACACATAGTATGTAAGCATGTATTTACTTGTATTTCACTTTTTGGATGGAAAGGAGCTGTGTATTGTGTTGTTTGAATTTTGATGCATTTGAGTTTCTAAACAAAGCAGTATGGAGTTTTTATTTAGCAGCTGTGACCAAGTAAATAATTAAAGTAAACAGTAAGATATTGAATATTCATTTGTAACTGTGTTATATTTACATTTAATTGTTACAAATATGTATTGTCAAGTGGTGCATGACTGTTTTTACTCTTAAATTTTCATCTGCTTCATTTTAATAACTATTTTTAAGCAGTATTAATAAATAAAAACACTTTGGTATTAAAATCTTAACAGCTCTATTAGTGCAAACTGTGTTCTAAAAGCTCCAGGGTAAAGTTTCTTTTACAAGGTTTTGTTTTTTGTTTTTTGTTTAGTGAGCTGTATGCAAACATCTGTCTGATAAATAAGCATACCAGAAAAGACTCCCTTATGGAGGGCATAGATAGTCCTACTTTAGTGCTTTAATGCAATATCATTTTAATTAAAGTCCCTCATTGTCTTGAACAGGTGGTCTGGCCAGCTGTATAACTCAAGGGATCCTATCAAAAGTTCCCAAAGGACCAATACAAGTATTGCCTGGGTCCTAAACCATATCTTATTAGCCGTACCTGCATGCCATCTTCACATGTCCAACGTTGGATAAAGGCTTTTGCAAAATTAGATATTTTTGCATTGCATTTATTCCCAGATGGATAGAGAGGGGGAAAGAAAGGGAAAAAATAGAAGAAGAAGAAAGATATTTAGTTATTTAGGTAAATTTAGTTATTTACCAGAAAATCTGAAGCCTTCAGACTGTGCATGAACACAATACTCTTCACTTCTAAATTTTAGCTGGGAAGTTTGAAAGAAATTTTACTCAGATTTGCTTGCATCGTAAATGCAATTGTTGGGGTAATCTGACATTTTGTTTCATTAGGATCCAGAAGACATAGTAGGCTGTAGACCCGCTTGAGCAAATGTTAATACACTTCCCCTTTCTAACCACACAATCGTTTAGGAAAAATAGAGAGCAGGACTAGGTGCACTAGCTCTGTTGTACCTAATCTTCAGCCATACATTTAAGAAAGTTCCTGAACAGCAATAGAAGACAGTCAAATACCCTTAGTACAACTCCTCATTCTTCTTCAGATTCTTCACTCTGAAGATTCAGTCTTCTTCTGCTTGTAAGGTACATAGTTATAAATTTGTACTTGGAAACCTATCAGCTTTCTCTAGGAAAAAAACAAATTGTCATTCACAGAGAGCAAATCCTTTATCTCTATACTGTATAGGCAATATCCACTGGATATCATTACTGTTTTGGATGGATGGTAAGAGCAGTATTTTGATACTTCCCAACGTCTATGGACCTTTATTTCTTATAATGCCTGAAGAGAGAGAGGCATAAATTTGTTTATATTCAACAATATACACATGAAAGAATAGAAAATTATTTGTTTTGCATCATTTGTGTCTGTTTGATGCCTTTGATGGAGATTTTATTCCCGAGAAATTAAAATGCTAAAGTGGTTTGGTTGGGCTTCAATGTAATCACATTGATTGAGAATCAGAGGTAACATATATTGTTGCAGCTAAAATGAAATGTTTTTGGAACAGCTCTCTGAAAAGCTTTGCTGTGCCTCTGCTCAGTCACCTCCGGTAATCTGTTGGTTATAGTTTAGTCAAGTTTTTATATACCCGTATTTTTCGGAGTATAAGATGCACTTCCCCCCCTCTAAAAGAGGGTGGAAATGTTGGTGCATTTTATACACCCTTATACACCGAATACAGCCATTTTTGGCCTCCTGAAACAACGCCCTGTGCATCCCATTTTTGCAAAAAACAGGCCTCTTTTTCATAAAAACAGGGTGCACAGAGGCCTGCAGAGTGCTCCTGGGGGCTGGGGAGGGCAAAAACGTGATGCGTGTGGGGTTTTGGAGGTGAAAAACGGGCCTGTTTTTCATGAAAATGGGGGTGTTATACCCCTCCCCAGCCCTCAGGATCACTCTGCAGGCCTCCTGCTAGCGACCCGCTGGTGATGTCATGATGATGTCATGGAACTGGTTCGGTCAGTGCCAGTCCTTAGGTGCCACCATCTTTTTAAAAAAAATTGAAATTTTTTTTGAAAAAAAAATTTTTTTAATTTTTTTTAATTTTATTTTTTCTTCTGAGCATATGCAGAAGCTGAGTTTCTGGCACTGCACATGTATCTCCATCTTGTTTTTGGCTTTTTTTAATTTTTTATGGATTTTTCGGCACTGTGCATGCGCATGAGGCATGGCCACCCAGCGCGGGAGGAAGCGAACTGGCAGCGAGGTAAGTTAGAACCCACCCCTGATCAGTAGGTTTATCCATGATGTCCAAATCTCTCACAACTTTTCATTTTTCACCCCACACTGTTCATTTACATCTATGGAACAAACAACTAGACTCAGTTTGTGTTTGGTGGTACATCGCCAGGTCTGTTTGTACCAGTGGTGAAATGCTCCCGGTTCGGGCAGGCCAGTCGGTCGTCGTAGAGCTGATAGAGCCGATAGAGCCAATAGCGATCGCAGTGTGAGCCTTTCCCCACCCTCTGTGCATGCGCAGAATGCTTTGCGCATGCGTAGAGGGTAAAAGAACCCAAATGGTGGCATCCAGGCGGGCGGGGGAAGCGGGTGGGGGAAGGCTCGCGCTGCGATCGCTATCGGCTCTATCAGCTCAACGATGACCAACCGGTCCACCCGAACTGGGAGCATTTCACCCCTGGTTTGCACAAATGTAAACATACATATACACATTTATCTTTCCAAAGAATTAACACAAATGAAGGTAAAGAGTTAACACCCAAGTTCTCTATGTGAGTAATTACTGGCTGCAGTTAGACAAGAGATTGGCTGCCACCTTCAAAGGTTTAAATAACTTGGATATATTTGAGGCCATGTTCTTTTGGTTCAGGTTTCCCCCATTTAGTAACATCTGGAAAAGAAATCTTGTCAAACGTTACTTCCCCAAGGGAATGTCCTCTCTTGGGACCTCCGTATCAAGCATTCTTGGTTATGAATCCCTTGTGCATAACAGTTTGCCACCAGATATCCAGACCACCCACTCCACTAGACTTCTGAAGAATCATAAATACTTAATTCTTTATGAAACCATTTGGGAACATTAAGGATTAGCCTGCACCTTTCCAGCAGCTTATCTAGTGTTTGTTCTGATGTGTACCTTGATTTTTATCATGTTTTTAATCCTTTGTTATTGATTGATGTAAGCCACTCCAAGTATTTTAGAACTGAGGGGCTTAGAAGTTGTAATAAATTAGTCAGTAAAAAGAATCTCTATGTTATCCCACAAGCAATATGCTTAATATTTTAAATTTTATTTTTAATATCTGCTTTCATGTTAGAATGGTCACAGTCACTAATGGAATATGCCAGGGTTATATTTTTATTATTATTAACTTTTCACTTTTTATTTTTTTCATCTTCCTATTGAAAGCATCACCTCTTTCATGCCTTTTACTATTAATTATTATTAATAACAGCATGGTTTAAATTTTTAACTTCACTTAAATAAATGTTTATGTGTTAACTATCAGATGATACATGTTCTCTTCCATACAAATAACCTAGAAAAGAGATCCATCCTTGTCCCTTGTTTCCGATTCTATGATGCCATTATAACCAAAATAAAGATGAATTCTGGTTACTTTATATTTGTTAAATTCTTTGAATTGTTTTTTAAAAAATACCATAGAACTTGAACTTTTTTTTCTAAATATTTGTTGAATGTCAATGTAAAACTCTGCCATCCATCCATGGCCTTGTATTTTCATGAGTTATATGCACAAACTGAAACAACTTTGTGCCTAAGGCTAGCATGCAAACTCAGTCTACCACTGCAAAACAAAACAACATAATTACCCAAGGTGTAGTGAACATGTGCCTCTCTTTGTAAATTATGACAATTGTTATGCCATAGTTAACTTCTTTAAACAAAAACAGTCCAATAAAGTTATTGCACTTAAAAAGGCAAACAAATCACATTAAACTAAGGCATTATTGTTTAACATAGTAGTGTACTTGGATTATCATTCAATCAGAATGTACTTAGTAGTGTACTTGGATTATCAAATACCAATCCGATATTTTATTGATTAATATTTTATTCCATGTAGAAGTGAATTTTAACATTGAGTGGAGCATTGAGTGGAGCATTATTAAGAACTGGGTTTTCTAAATTGATGACAAATGATGAAATAATATCTATATGAACATATGTGGACACTATGTGGGCAGACAGAGATACAATTTCTACTGGGTATCTATTACCATTTTAGATCAAGCCAAATCCAAAAATTCTAGGAAATTCATGGGAGCTTGGCATTTTGACAAATCAGTCACCAATAGATACACTGAGATAAACAATATCTTGATATATTCAAAAAAGACATTTAAAAGCTAGAGAAGGAAACATAAAGACATACAGCAACCAACATTCAAACAAGTGGGAATAAACACCAGACAAACAATAAACCAGAAAATAAAATTATAATCAAGGAACCATCAAGGAGGAAAACACACCTCACCAAAACTGGCAGAACTCTAAAATTATGTGAATTGTCTTTTTATTAAAATTTAATTGAATAAATTTTTAACAATGAAAACAAAAAATATTAGAAAAGACACAAAGAAAACAAGGAAGAATTTAAGAAATAGACAATAAAATAGCAAAAGTGAAGATCATGAAAAACAGCTTCCGAACTTTTCGACAGTGCTTGTAAATGCATCTATATTTTGTCCTCTGTTACATCATCATTTCCTTCTTTCATAAGCTACTCTTTCTAATCATCAAATCTATAAATCATAAGTTTGCTTTTCTCTCTTCTTCAGCAAAAAGTCCATTAGGTGTTTTCCAGTCATTGTTAAAAACTTGTTGATATTTTTCTAATCCACAAGTTAATTATACCAAATCTGCTAGTTCTCTCATGGTCACCAGGCATTCCTTTGTTGCTGCTACCCATGTTTTCCCAAAAATAAGAATGGGTGTTATATTAATTTTTGCCCCAAAAGATGCATTAGGGCTTATTTTCTGGTTAGGGCATATTTTGGGGGAAATACGTTACTAATGCGCCCATCTGGCTGACAATCTTAACTGGGGCTTATTTTTGGGGTAGGTCTTATATTACAAGTATGAAAAAAAATCATGCTAAGGCTTATTTTCCTATTGGGTCTTATATTCGGGGAAACAGGGTATTTCAGAAATTTTCCATTCTTGTGCATAAAATAACTTTGCAGCAGTAATCATATATAAAAACAATCTTACCTACCTGCAACTGACTATCCATTTATCCCAGAAAAATAAATTATGATTTCAGTTGAATCTTGACCCTTAAAGTTCTTCATTATATCATTATATGCATTTGAATCCAGAAACAACTGCATTTCTACAAGTGCACCAAGCATGAAAAAAATGACCCTTCATGTTGTCCAAACCTAAATTTGAAGCAACTTTATACATTTTAGACAATTTATACATAATGTCAATGTCAACCCTTTTAACTACATATTTTCCCATTGTTCCAGCTACATATATTATCCAAAGTTTTTAACTCATTTTATCTTACAGGATTTTACTTACTTTTTTCCATTTCAGATTTCAATAAAAATTAATACTCATTATTTTTACACAGTTCAATTTTAAATCCTGTCTTATGCTGCTCAATTCCAAATGTCTGTTATCTACCCTACTTTTTTTAAGTGTGCATAAAAAAACCATGACAAACTAAATCCCTCTACAGTGAATTGCTGTCTTGATTTTATCTTATCTTCTCCAAGTTCCTGTTCTAATAATTCTTGATAAGTTAACCGTTTTTCTTTACCTACTGTTTCTTTCATGAAAAATGCTTCTAGTGCTGAGAACCATAAGGGCATTTTAAAATATACTCTGGTCTTATATTTTCAATATGACAATCCTGATATAATGTTTTTTTTTAATCTACATTAATCTTAACTGTATTGTACCTTAGAGAAGCATGCTATTAGAACCTCAAATCATGGGCTTCTAATTCTAAGATCCTCTTATTTCTCAATACAGGTAGTCCTTCAGTTACAATAGTTCATATAGTGATCATTTGCAATGGTACTGAAAAAAAGTGACTTATGACCTTTTTTCACATTTATGACCATTGCACATGATCAAAATTCAGATACTTGGCAACTGACTCGTATTTATGACAGTTACAATGTCATGGAGTCATGTGATCACCTTCTGACAAGCAAAGTCAATGGGGAAACTCGATTCTCTCAACAATTGTTTTACTAACTTTACACCTGCAGTGATTCACTTAACAACTGTGGCAAGACATGTCGTAAAATGGGGCAGAACTGATTTAACAACTGTCTTGCTTAGTAAAGTAAATGTTGAGCTCAATTGTGATTGTTAGTCAAGGACTACATGTACAGCCTTCTTGTTCTTCCAGACTAAGCAGCAGACTGCAAAGAATACCGTATTTTTCGGAGTATAAGACGCACCTAGATTTTAGAGGAGGAAAACAAGGAAAAAAGTATTCTGAACCAAATGGTGCAGTAATATATTATTTAATAAAATACCAGTGTAGCAGAATACTTTTTACAACCATGTACACTTTTTACAAACTTCAAACTTGACAGCTTTAAGACTAGTGGACTTCAACTCCCAGAATTCCTCCTCCAGTCATGCTAGCTTAGGAATGGGGGTTGAAGTCCACAAGTCTTAAAGCTGTCAAGTTTGAAGACCCTTGCAACCCTAACCCCTAACCCAGGGGTCTTCAAACTTGACAGCTTTAAGACTAGTGGACTTCAACTCCCAGAATTCGTCCTCCAGTCATGCTAGATGGGGTAATTAGAAGGCAAAAACGCCCCAATTTTTGCAAAAAATGGCCCATTTTTCGCTCATTTTTTTGCAAAAACAGGGCATGCAAAGGATCTGAGAAGCCTGCAGAGCACTCCTAGGGGGTGGGGGGAGGCAAAAATGCCCCAATTTTTTGCAAAAAATGGCCCGTTTTTTGCTAGTTTTTTTGCAAAAACAGGGCATGCAAATGATCTGGGAAGCCTGCAGAGCACTCCTAAGGGGTGGGGGAAGGCAAACCCCCCCATTTTTGCAAAAAAATGGCCCGTTTTTTTTGCAAAAATTGGATGCGGGGGTGGGGCTTTGGGAGGATAAAAATTGCTGTATTCGGTGTATAAGACGCACCAACATTTCCACCCTCTTTTGGGGGGCACAAAGGTGCGTCTTATACTCCAAAAAATACGGTAATTTGAAACAAGCAGTTCCAATATTCCTCATTCCTTTACAGTTTGAACTATTTTACAGTTATTTTTGGTCTTTTCTCCTTGCCATACAAATTTAGATATTTTAGTTGTCAAAACTGATATTGTTTGAAATAACATCTTTTTTTGGCAAAACATTCATTTTACCACAGAAATTATCCCCATGAACGACACTTGTAATTTATCTCATCTTAACATATCTTTTCATTCCAAGTCTTAACATAATTAATGTAACATACAATTCATTTTGATCATAAAGATACCTAATTATTTCACTTTTTCTCAATCTTAAAACCATTTTCCCATTTGTTCCTTCTGTTTTTTGATATTCATATACTTTGTTAATATCTTCACTTTTTGTTTGTTAATTTTAAAACCATGTGATAAGCCAAACTCATTTAGCTTTTCCATTAATGTTTCTATTCCTTCAGAAAAATCTTCCAGGTCATCCACAAACTCCTGTAATTTATAAATTATCTAAGTGTTCAAATTCACAGTAAAGGGCAGCTGCCCTGAGTGAAGACATGTTTGGTTAATAGTGATTTAAGATTACAATGCCACCTACTTACAAAAACAATACTTCCATTACAAGTAGCCTTAGAGGAGGCAAGAGCAGCAGAACTTGCAAACAGGTCTGCCTCAGAGATTCAGCAAACAACCCTTTCAATTTTCCCCGCCAAAACTGAGGCTGTCCATTCGGAAACAGCAGACAAAATAGGGGACATTACTGAGGGAATCAAAGAAGACCTATATCGCCTCAGACTTCAGGACAAGAGAAAAGACATCAAGGCAAAACAGACTGTTAAGCCAGATGGGTCAGTCAGGATATGTGCTGACTACAAAGGCACACTCAATAAGGCCCTCCAAAATTCTGCTAACCCAGTACCTGTGGTTCAGCACCTCCTCCATTTCCTAGGCCAGGGCAAGATTTTCGCAAAATTGGACCTAACTCAGGCCTACCAACAGATTCCTGTTGACGAAGCCACAGCAGAGGCCCAAACTATCGTCACTCATAGGGGGAGGGCATTTAAATGCCACAGGCTCCAATTTGGAGTTACTGTTGCCCCTGGTATATTTCAGTGTTTAATGGAATGACTGCTCCAGGGTATTCCTGGAGTAGTTCCTTATTTCAATGATATTTTGGTGTCTGCTGCTGATATCTATCAATTGAAAGCATGTTTAAGGACAGCATTGGAGAGATTCAAGCATTCTGGACTCTCTCTTAAATTAGAAAAATGCAAACTAGTTGTAAAAGAAGTTAAGTTCTTGGGCTACAGGATAGATTTTTCAGGGTTACATTCGACCAAAGCTAAAGTTAAGGCGATTCATGAGGCCCCTACTCCAAAGAACAAAACAGAATTGCAGGCTTTTCTGGCCTCATTAACTTTTACAGTGTTTTTTTTTTTTTTGCCCCACAAGGCTTCTGTAGCCGAACCTTTACATAGGCTTTTAGATTCAAAAAGGCCTTGGCTGTGAGGCTCACGAGAAGCTGCTGCCTTTCAGGCTATAAAACAACTGCTCATGTCTGACAGTTTCCTTTTACAATATAGTGACAAAATGCCATTGGTTTTAACATGCAATGCCACTCCATGCCCGGAAACAAACCAAAGTCCTGCTGAGCTGTTGATGGGAAGGAGGATAAAGACAAACTTGGACAGACTGCACCCCAATTATTCCCCTGACCTTCCCAGGTATTCAACTTCAAAAATCAGAACTTTCCAACCAGGGGACCTTGTGTATGCCAAAAACTATGCAGGCCACCCCCTATGGTTATCAGGTACCAAGCAGGCCCCAGGTACCAAGCAGGCCCCAGTCATACACACTGGTTCTGGATGATGGGCAAATGTGGCGATGCCACATTGACCAGCTCAGGGGTCGCTGGAGCCCTAAGATGAAAGCATACACACTAGAAACTAACCCCGTTTCAGATAAAAGTTTGTTTACAGATAGGCCTATTCCAGGAACTGAGGCGAACTATGACAACCGCAGTAAGCACCACTCACAGGACACCAAGGACTCTGTTCCAGCCATGGAAGCAGCCAGCGAGGCAGAAAAGCCTCCAGAGATGGCAGCAGGAGCTTCTGCGGCAGTCCTACCTAGTCCAGCTTCAACAGGAACCCTCCGATGGTCAGACCGAGTCAGAAGAAGGCCTCCATACCTGCAGGACTACGAATACACCATCTAGTGGTGGAGGAGTGCTGGTTCCAGTCTTCCCTCAGGTCCGCAGCTGATGTCGTCTGCTGCTGCAAGCTGATTGGTCACAGCCGTTCTGGCGCGGCTATATAAGGAGCTGTCAAGGGTACTGACTTTGCCACTCTCTGTTAGCCTGAGCATGCTGCGCTAGTGCTTTCACTGTTAGCATTTACATTGAACTGAATAAACTTGTTAGCCTTTCGAACGTGTCTGCCTCAGTTTATATGTCTTCTAAGACATATCAGTAACCACTGCACCACCACAGCTCTAATGACAGTTTCTTTAAGTCTTTTTCCATTATTTCTGTTTTACTTTCCACTAATCATTTAATTAATTAATTATTAAATTTATATGCCACCTATCTCACTACCAAGAACTCTGGGTGGCATTTAACATCTCTTTGCTTAATGTCTCCTCTAAGGTGCCATATAGATTCTTCAATTTTTTTAATAACACCTTTAGAAAACATTTTTTCATTCTCTCTTCAAATGCAACCAGTTCACTTTTAATAGAGTTAGCAGTTTCAGATACCTGCTTCCCCATTAATTCAAAGAATTTTTGTAATATTTCTCAAGTAACTCTCTTTTCCATCAATTACCCTAACTAACCTCAATACTATCCCTTTTATTCATTTATAACTTTCAGTCAATTTTTCCCTCTTTGCTGTTTTTTTTACTCTTTTAAAAGAATTGTTTTTATTCTTCCTTCTATAATTCAGAAGAAGACTGATTCAGTAAGAAAATCCCACTATTTTTAAACACTTCTTTTCAGTTGTAAAATAATTATATTCCAAAGTGATTAAGAAAGTCAGGATTGGTCTTTTTTGTATACTTTCAAAAGCTGAGTGGCTAGTTAGATAGACTTGTTTCTCCCATGACCACTAGCTGTTCTACTCACAAGAAGATTACTAGACTTTCACCCCACAGTTTCCTACTAAGGAGCAACTGTCCAAGGCTTGGTGAGTGATCTCTTGGTCTGTCCTTTGTTCAGAAAGACTTTTGCCAATTAATCCATTTTACCATTAATCACTGCTGGTTGAGGTTCACTTTGCTAAGCCAACTATTTTGCAGATTTTTGGTATGCCATAAAGCTACACCCAGAGACCAGCTATCTAAATTGTTAGCTTTTTCTTGTTATTTCATTCAGATTTCAGTGATCTTAGAAAAATGAAATTTATGCAAAGAAATGGTTTTCTGAACTAAAGGATAATGTCTGTGTCTTTGGCTGGTGACCTGAATATTCAACAACTTGACCTTTCTTTTAAAAATAAATTTGAATTTTATCCTTATCGGTGTCTTCTGTTTTTACTGAAGCATCCAGAGTCTGTGACATTAAAGTGAATTAAAATGTTTTAATGACCAAATAACTAGTGATATACAAATTAATCTCACCCAACTAAAAGTGTGCAATGAATTGATTTAACAATCAACGCCATTCCAATTTGCATTCACTGGTGTTTTTCTGAACATTCATTTGCATTTAGAGTTTAAAGATATACTTATTCTATCCAGATAAAATATACGTTTTTTTAACTAAAGCAAAGCATGCCATTTCTCTCTTTTCTGAAATGAAAACAGTGGCATACATAATCATGTTTATGTTTTTTGTGCAAAGAATAAAAATGAGATCTTTTTCATGTTACAAATGAGTTTTGACATCCTATTTGAAACCTTTCATACCCCAAGGTGTACCAACATAAGAATAATAATCATAACATTTCAGTGTTTTCCATTGGGTATAATGGTTTTTAGTTTGTTTTAAAATGCATAAATTCTTTGTGGCAGACATTTCATGCATGTTATTTTTTTTCCTTTAGCAAAAAGTATATCATCTATTGAGCTACAAATGTTTTTATTCATCCTGAAGTGTTTCTATTTTATTTTCAGTCTTTTGTTGTTTGCAGAATTTATGACAAACCAGAAAATCAAAGCAAATTATATTATATAGTGCAGGGGTGGGTTCCACTTACCTTCGCCACCGGTTCGCATCGCAACATTTCGTCCGTCATGGAAATCAGCCTGAAACACAGCTGAGGAGCTGATCAGCTGTGCTTTGGGCAAAGGAATAAAGGTAAGTATAAACCCGGGGGTGGGCGGGAGGACCCTTTTTCAAGCAGCAGCAGAGGAAAAAACTTCAAAACAGTAAAAAAAATCCGAAAAAAATCTGAAAAAAAGATGGCGGCACACATGGACCGGCACCAACTGAACCGGATTTGTGACACCATCATGACATTACTAGCGGGTCGCTATCGGTTCGGGCGATCTGGTCCGAGGAACCCACCCCTGATATAGTGCAATCCAACAATTTTATATACTGCAAATTGGCAACTTACCAGCATTTTTCAAGATAGGACAAGCACATTTTTCTTCATTCTTACTATATATTTTGCTACTGCTCATTGATAGTTCATGCTCCAAACCCTGAAATAAGAGGGGAGGAGTTTCTCAAGAATAAATGATCTTGCTAAGAATGGCAGTTCTTGAAATAGAGATTCTGGTATTAAGAAAGTTCCTATGATTCAACTTTGGTAGCAAGGTAAAGAGTTGGAATTTAGTTCATCTCTAAGTACTTGGTTGTATGCCTGAATAAAAAGTTTATTGAAAAGTACAGTTTATGAGACCTTGTACAATTTTTACGGATGTGAGATGAATACATCTGCCATGATGGGCTATAATCAGTATTTTATTTTCCAAACAATATGTCTTGATTCAGTCTCAATTTATAATTTTGTAAATTGCACCTTTGTATATATTTCTTTGTTTATATTATATATGCAGTTTTCACTTTTTGAATATATTGTATCCCTTTTGCCAACAACTTTCCCTAAGGTGATATGTTTTATATATTATTTCAGTATTACATGTGTCTGGGGACTCATTTTCCTTCGATTGTAGAACTACACTGCAAAAATTGGAAAAATGTAACTAATAAAGTGTTACATTGATTGATTTTATGTACTGTCTCATGAATTGCTGATTAGGTAAATTTAATGAACATATTCCTCTCCTAGCATAGCTGATCCCATTAGTGTAAATAAATAAATTTTTGTTTTTGGAATGAAATCAGTGATCAATGTCCCTGATACCACTAGCCTCCAGCAAAAGGCACTTTTACCGTCACCATACTGAAGTCATAGTCAATAAAATGATAAGGATATGATTAGAACACATCTTGACCTTGCTACTATTTCACAGCTATCCTAGTTATGAATAGAGTGGATTAAAGATACAAAATAAAAAGTCAGATCTTCAGTGGTGATGGTTACTGGGACAACGTAGTATTTTAAATCCAATCTACAAAAATTACTCTTAAAACTACAGGGGCATTTACCTGCAAAACTAGAAACAACCATAACTTTTTCCAGGATTAAGTGGCAATGAAAGGAACTTGTGTGATCCAGTGACAACATGTTGTTGCTTTAATTTAAGGTGTTGCAAACAAGTGTTTCAAATGTTGTGCACATTTAAAAGCTAGAGAAGGAAATATAAAGACATACAGCAACCAACATTCAAATCGTTCACTCCTAATCATTTTTGAGAAACACTATAAAATTTTCGTGGCTATATTGAATGTATTCAGGTTAGAAAACAAAACAAGATATATTGATTTGTCTGCTGTAAATCTTATTATCTTGATAAGTCTGTCACAGACAAATCATTTTGATTGTATGGGTAAATACCTGCTTTGTAGATGGAAGTCTTCTCAGTGTAAACATATATATTTATTGCACACATACAAAAAGAGGAAACAATTTTGTTCCTAGTTTTTCTGCAAACATTCAAAAAGCAAATTACGATTTGTGGTATTTTGTTTTGTTTTTCCCTAGTTGACTGACAATTGACAAGTTGTGAAGCTATGAATTCAGAATTGAGATCCAGAGTGCCCAGCTTTGAGAATTCCCAAATAATAAGAAAATGGTAAGACATGGAAAGGCAATAAATTTGCTTGAAATCAGTACCCAAAATAATAAAATCTATAATGGACCACTAGGCTAACATTGGTTACTGAAGCAAACTTTTTTTTATTGTTAATTGGCCAGGCATTTATTTATTTATATATTTCACTTTATTAATTGCTCAACTCCAATGTACTGTGGGTGGCATACAAAATTTGCTTATTTAGATTTTAGTTATAAAATTTATAACTGGATTAAGGATAGACATGAATGAATGGCATGACGGCCTAGAAGTGGAGCTCATACCTCACAATCAGGAGACTGTGAGTTCGATCCTAGATAGAGGAAAATATTTTTCTCTCTGGGCACAAAAAGAAAATATCTGCTGTGAACTCTGTGTAGGCATCAGAAAGGGCAGGCGGTCAATAAACGCTCAGCTCTATTCAGTCGCCCCAACTTCACCCTGATGCAAGGGATTACAGTGTCATTTTTTTTTAAAGGATAGACGGATATGTTTACCCATCTGCCTGGTTTAGGAGACAGATTTTCAACCATAATAGCTAAATTATAAAATATTAGTTGTTTGCTTGCTTTTCATTTTTTAAAATCGGTATATCACTTTACAGCTCAGATACATTTATTCAAGGGCTTATGGATGTAGTGCATCACATGGTTACATAGTCATTATAGGTAGTGCCAAAGGTGCTCTTCAGAGCTTCTCTAATCAGACCTAAAGAACAAAGTATAGGAAATGATTTAGAAAGTAACTGGAAACCCTTGCAACCTCTATCCCCCTGTCCCACCTGCACAGGAATGGAAAAATGCTAACTTCCCAATGTCATTCACTGTAACTAAATAGGTCCACAAAGCAAGACCATAATGTTCATATATCTGTGCAGGTTATCTCTTGGATTAATAGAGGTGACACATATGCACAGCCCCCCAAAATAATATTTGAACTGGAAATTTTAATTGCACAAAGGTTTCACTTAAAATGTCACCATAAATTCAAGGTCAAACCACTTTCCAGGTACAAACCAAAACGTTTTTCAGCCTAGTGTAAGCTGTAACATAAAACTAAAGCTTTAGAAAACAGGCTGGTGTTAGTAAATTGCAGTAGTTGGTATACATAAAGTCACTGTTTTACAGAAACAATCGTGTTATTCCTTCCGAGAAAAGCCTCCAGGTAGAAAACTGTTGATGCAAAACTGTTTACAAGGAAGATTGGGACTCGGAGGGTTTCCATACTGTTGCAGTCCTTTGCTGAAATGGAGGATGTGAACACAATATAGAAAACATGCTGGTCAGGATTTTAATGCTCACTGACAGCTTGCAAATATTACAGGCTGCTACTTAAAGAAAAGAAAAATGGCTTTATTTGAGAAAGAATGTTGGTCACAACAGTATTCAGGAATGGAATGGAATACTGCCAGTCAAGAAGGCATTTAGCAGGACATTATTAGAGATAAATACAACTGGTAGGATTTAATGTGTGGAATTGCAGGAACAAGATGATTTACATGTCATGTAAAACACGTAGCTACAAGATTACAGTAGTCTGAAAGTTTTGCTAAAGTATAGGAGTAGGTCATCATAGGGAAGATTAATGTCATAAGACTCATTAGCTTGTGCTAATGTCAACTTGATGGATCAGGCTTTAGAGCTGTCAGAAGCGGGGTTCTTTTGTTTGCATTTGTTAATGTTCCTGCTATTATATGACATTAAATGCTTATGTTATCCTAGCTACAACAGTGGACAGATTCCAGAATGTCAGTTTGAGGGGAGAAGAATATACACAGAGCTTCAATTAAAATTAAAATGAAACCTAATATACTCAAATACACAAATCTATGTGGGGTTTGATCCTGAAAATAGAGTATCACAGTATTTCTGTCAGAAAATTTTTCATGCATATATTTTTAAATAAACAAACTTTTATCATGATGTATGTGAGTTATATAACCTGTTAAATGTTAAGTTCAGCCTATTAGATTTAGATTTAGTTCTAATCTTACCTTCTATATCAAGTGAGAATAAATCTGAACTATGTGCAGGGAGACAATCCTTCATATATCTGAAGATCTCTCAATATTATCTTCTGCAAGCTACCTAGGTCTGTACAGTACTGTACTTAGGTAAACCATTCCTTGAAAGATCTTTTACCATCTTTCAGCACTTACAGTATTTAGACTAGGTACTATTTATCAATATTTTTTTAAAACTGGTTTGAACATAATACTCCAAATAAATCCTGATCAAGGCAGAATACAGAAGACTTATATAATATAAAACATGGAAATAAAATAAAATAAAAGAGAAAATTAAGCTAAATCAAACAAAGTAGAATAAGAAGTATCATGACTACTCTCGTAATTGAAACTATTACTACTAAGGCTTCAGTGAAAAGGCCATTGTAATATAGCTATAAACATAAATGTTATTGTTACTGCTAAACTTACTAAACCTAGTACAAGTTAAATCAAGTGTTATAGAAATAATACAGCTTTTCTCCTGTGTTGTTTTCAAGCTGTCAGGTTGATTTGTTTTTCCTTCTTAGCAACCAGGACCAAGTCAGGCAAAACTTCCTTAAGGCCACTTGGCCAGTGCATAGTAATATGTGCAAAGTTTCACGTAAGGTTAAATATGCATCCACACTTGAGACTCTACTACTGATCTATTGCCTTTTTTTCTGATATTGATCCAATGCATGAGACATTTTATACCAACTTAGACTGAAGGAAATCCAAATGTGACTAAAAGGATTCCTAGGTTTAGTCAGCATCTTTAATGAGGAGGAAGAAAAAGATACCAAACTATTCCTGGAAGTCCATTAACTGCCTAAAATAAAAATGAAAGTCAGCAAACAGTCCCAAAACAGAATAATAGCAATAAATCACAATGAGTATTTATATTGCTTATTATGTAATTGTTTAAAACTGGTAATCAAAAGTTTGACATAATGGCTATGAGCTTTACTCTCATATTTTTAAATGAAGTCCTCTATTAAAGCTAATGGCAAATACCAAAGAAATAAATCCCTAGAGCTGCAAAACTTCTGTCTTATGAAACAACTTAGAATATTCATTTGTCCATGAAACTAAATGCTATATAAATACTTCTACTTTCTATTTCAATAGCTTTGCTTCTCACAAAAATAGCTGTTAAAGACTACAATAATTTCCATGCTTACTTATTTGAGTAAAAGTCAGTGGAGGTTTCACTGCAAACAGACTTAGCACTGAGGTTTATTACATTAATTTCTTTATTCTCAATAAGTAAAAGTGAAAATAAAATCTTGTTACTGCATCAGTAGCAGAAAGATCAGCTTCAATCCTGTTGTCTCTTGTATTTAAATGTTCCTCATGACTGAATCAGTAATTAGTAGTACTGAGACCATTTCAGAAACAGCTAAAGCACTGAATATTTTAGCCCTTGTTTTTAAGCATTTCATCATACACATTTCTTTTCCACTGTTTTAATTTTATATTTTTTCACTTTTATTGTACCAGGTGCAATTGGCTTGTCCTGGTATCATAGTATTACTCAGCTATGACTTTTGTTTTTTGTCCATAACAAGGAGAGAGAGAGAGAGAGAGAGAGAGAGAGAGAGAGAGAGAGAGAGAGAGAGAGAGAGAGAGAGAGAGAGAGAGAGAGAGAGAGAGAGAGATCTTTACACACACACACACACACACACACACATGTATATATATAAATATATATTATAAAACAAGAGACATCACAATCTCCAGAACTTTTTAAAATTTATTTACTAAGCTTTTGTTAGCCCCTGCTAACATCGTCAGAGTGTAAAATCACCATTGAAGAGATGCTTGCTTTTATGTGTTACTGATCAATTTAGTCATTGCGCGTGTGATGGCCCCACACCCTTGCCTCCCCCCTGTAATTAACTTTGTTGTTTTTGCCTTAGTCATGCTGACTGATGGAGGTGTGGCTTCTATTACCTCCTTCCCTACTGTGTATTGCTTGACCTTTCTCTCCCCGGGGGGATTGATGCCAAGTTGTCAGGTATTACTTTGAAGGCATTTTCTCCGGCTCCCTCCCCCTCATCACTACTCTTGTCTCTCCCAGGCACATTCACCAAGTTCATTTGTTTAGCCCATGTTCTTGTAACTAGTCTGCCTCACCCCCCACCCTCGGTCCATCCCGTTCCTACACTGCTCTGCCGGGCTCTCGTGCACTCAGTCCAGGTTTGCCATGCCTTCACTGGCCAATCTCTATGCCTAAAGGGGGAGGGTGCCCCCGATCTCCATTCCTCGAAAGGTGTATCATCCTGGTGTATGGAATAATAAATACACCAGGATGACTCGACAGAATAAACATATATAACCCTTTCCTGGTGAAGAGCTGATAGGGAAGAGAACCTTGTGGCCTAGAGGTTAAAACTGCTGCCTTACAAGCAGACTGCCCAGGTTCAATTCCCACTAAGAGTATGGCTATCTGACGAAAGCAAAATAGGTCGAAATAGATCTATAATAGTCTCCCTTTATTTTCATTTATCAGCAAAAAATGTTACACACACACACATATGTGTGTGTGTGTATGTAGCATTTTTTGCTGATAAATGAAAATAAAAAATAAAATAAATACAACAGAAAAACATACTGTACACACACACACACACAAGTTTTACTTGCCAGACATATCCATACAAATATGTCTGCAAGCCATCTATACTTTTAATGAATTGTTCTGAAATAAACTATAGGGCAAATGCAATTGATTAAGTTTTCTAAAGTTTATATTTTAAATTCTTCTATTATGCTCTTGTCTTTTATGATTACCTTTGTTATATCTATTTCTGTTTATAGGCCCCGTTTCAGTATTTTATCATAAACAGGTCCTATGTTCACTTCTTCTTACGGTATCTATACTTTATGTAATAACTTGTTTGTAACAGTGGTGGGTTGCTACTGGCTCACACCGGTTCAGCAAACTGGTAGCGGAGGCAGCAGGAGGCTCTGCCCACCCAACCGGACATCATCAAAAATGCTCTGTGCAGAAGCGTTGCGCACGTGTGCTCCCGTTCCCAAACTGGTAGCAAAGGTAAGAGAAACCCACTACTGGTTTGTAAGCCAGTAACTGTAAAATGACATCTCCAAATCTGTAGATAGGATTCAGATACATGATACATGAAGCTATCCCTTATTCAGTTACCTTATATATGCTAATGTAGTCATCAAATCATAGGCTGTTAGGATTGAAGGAGATCTTCAAAATAATCTAGTACACTTTGTCTACCACAAGAATTCATTACTACAGTATCTCCAACAGATGGTTAGCCAGATTCTGTTTAAAGACTTCCAAAAACAAGAATCCATCACTTTCTGAGGCAGTAGTCTGTTTCATTAGTTCTTATTACCGTATTAGAAAATGCTTCCCTAAATTTTTTTCCTTGTACTTTAAACTATGATTTCTTGTCTTCTGGAACAATGCTGAACCTGTCTTCCACATGAAGATTGCTATTTTATGGTGTTCTGCCAACTTGTTCTTCTCTAAGGCTAAACATAACCAATAACTCCAAATTGTCCTCATAAGCTGTTCCTTTCAGAGCCGATGTGACGCATTGGTTAGAGGCTACTTCAGCTGACTGCTAGCTGCAGTTCAGCAGTTCAAATCTCACCAGCTCAAGGTTGATTCAGCCTTCCATCCTTCCAAGGTAGGTAAAATGGGGACCCAGATTGTTGGGGGCAATATGCTGACTCTGTAAACTGCTTAGAGAGGGCTGTAAAAGCACTATGAAGTGGTATATAAGTCTAAGTGCTAGTGCTAGTGCTAGTGCTAGTGCTTTAATGCCATTATCATTTTGGTTGCTGTCCTTTGGATGCATTTGAGTTTATCCATGTCCTAAAATGCAGTGGCCAGAATAAACCACATCACTTTGATAACAGATCTTTTTCTCATATACTGCTTCCCCATAAGTTGTCCTTGATGCAATTTTCACACCTTTGATGTTTCCTACTGAAATGAAACACTTTGTGCCTGATGCATTTAATCTTGATGGTTGCTGTCATGCAGTGATTTTATTGCCTGTTATATGTATATGCAGGGAGATGCATCCCTATTCATTATAATGGTTTATTCCTGAGCACGTGATTGATATGTTCTTGTACGCATGTGCGCATTCCATTCTTTCCTTCTGTTCCTGGCTTCCATTGAAGCAAGACCTATTTTTATATCAGACATGTAGATAATGAGGATTTATTGTTTTTGTACGGAAATAAATATTTTTACTTAGACTTTAAACTGCGGTTTCTTTTCTAATGTCAGATGTCCAGGAAAAGATCAAACTTCTCCTTTGTGAGATTAATTATCGCCTCTGTCAGTTGCTGTATGTTGTTTCAGCTTCCAAAGTTCCCCTTGAATCTAATACTGACTTTTAAAGTATTAGCTGCCTAGGTGTAGCCTGAAAACTTGATAATATTTTCTAATATTCATCCAAATCATAAATATGCTAAAACAACACAGTAAGTTGAATCAAGACCTTATTACTTCCTTCTAGCTAGATGAGCAGTTGCTATATCTCACTAAAGACTGCTGAAGACAGCTGCCAAAGTTACAACAATGATGTAAATGTAACTTTGTGACCAATGCCCTCATTTTCATCCTTTGCAATGTCTATCTCTCAGTCATATGTTCGCCATTACAGCCAGTTAGTACATTTGCCCTGTGCCTAACCTATTTTTTCCCCAGGCAGAGATTAAACAAGCAATCACTTCCTCAACTGGTTTAGTCAACATAGCAGTACATTCCTGTAACTTATAAGTCTTTAATTACTTTCAGACCTCTGACTTTTCTTTGTCTTCTATGTGGCTGAGACTCAAAGCCACCAGCACAGTAGGCAAATAGTGAGCACTAGCACATTTCTTTGATCACATTTCTCATTGTACACCTACTTGTTCTCTTATAACTCCTTCAGGGGCGGGTTGCTTACTTACCGGTGCCGGTGTGCTGCACGCGCATCTCCACGATTTGGGCGCGCGTGCGCTACGCGTGCATGCCCCCTCGCGTGATTTTGCTTCTGCACATGTGCAGAAGCAAAATCTCGCCGAAATCTTGCAAGGGGATGCACGCATGTGTGAGATTTCGGCGAGATTTTGCTTCCGCGCATGCGCAGAAGCAAAATTGGCCAAAAATTCACCGAAAAAGATGGCAATGTGTGCGACAGACCAGCGGAGAGGGCTCCGGAGCGGTTGCGCGCAAATTGTGCAATCGGCCGCTCCCTACCAGAGCTCCGTACAGGACAGCTCTGGCAGGAACCCACCTCTGAATTCCTTCCTTTCCAATGAATGTAAATTGAAAACTTAATTCTTTCTGGCTGATTATCCCAGTGCCAAAGTGAGCATTCCAAAGGATGGGGAATGGGGGAAAAGAAAAGTTGAAGTAAAATTGTAAGCACAGTGGTATTTGCTTGATTTTCCACTTAGCAACTAACTTATCAGTTCCAATTGTGGTTGCTAAATGAGAATTACCTGTATTTGCTTTCCTGCTTTAATGCTTGTAGTTCTTCAGGTTTGTTCCCCAATCAAAGCATGTATAGAGTCATTGTTTAGGCCATAGCTTAATTCATTCTTTCCTCTATGTACTCATTATTAGCTGTCTTTATATCATTCCCAGTCCTCTTCCCAATACTTTTTTCAATATTTTAATACTTTTTCAGGACTCTTTTCTCCTTTTCCATATGGTTAAATTTGATCTCCATAATTCAGTTTGAAAGGCCCATTCTAAATATATTCAGCTTTCATGAGCTGTACCCCACCTTTTCCAAGGAATCTCTCTACACAGAAAAATACTTTGTGACGGAAGAATCTGGGTTGTTCCCTTTGACGCCATCTGTGTGGCGAGTTGTTCACTTATAGAATTTTCTCTTTTCCTGTCATAGTCTTTGACTGAAGGAGAGAAAAACATGTAGATGTGGCTTAGGCAAAATCTTCCATTGCTTGGGTTCTATTCAAATCTATGTCTGGCTGGATCAGTAGAATTCTTCATTCAGGAATAACATCAAAAAGTTCAATGTGGAATGATGGTTTCTTTAAATATCATTGTAATGATGTATACTCTGGATAGATCAAGGACAAAAAGAGACAAGTGAGCAAAAAGTGAGATGATAGACAGACAGGCAGAGAGATGATAAACACCATACACATATATGCAAATTTAATTGAGATTAATTTAATTGTATTTTAATCCCTGTGTTGTTATTCATTTTTACCTCAATCATTCTAACGTTACAGTTTTATGCTTTTAATTTTAATCAGCTGTTTATTTTTAATTGAAGCTTCATTGTATATTCCTAAAGATCTCCAGAAGAAAAATTCCAAGACTTTCAGGAATATTTTTACTCAGTGAAGATCAATCCTACAAAATTATGCTTATTCTTTTCATGGTGTAGAAATGTGGATGTCTCCTACAGTTCATAGCAACTACTAAATAATTTCTTTAGCAAAGATTTAAAGGAATTAAGTATTTACACAGAATATAGATGGGAGCTACCCTAATAGTAGAGCGGAGACAGAAAAAAAGAAATACATAGCTGAGCTACATGTTCATTTTCAAGTTGCGTGAAAATAATCTATGGGTAAATATAAGATATAAAAAACACCCAAGCCCATGAAATAATTCCTTAAGCAACTTACAGTATTTTCACAACTCCTGCATTGCAGTACAGAACCATGTTAGGTGCAAAACAGAAATGCTTGCAAAATGTTTCTCAAGTGTTACTTTTTCCTGTCATTTGAAACATACATTTGTAGAACTTCTACATATTACTGTAAAATTATCATGTAAATATGACTGTATATTTTAAGCATGCATTTTGAATTGCCTTCATTCATAGATTCTCCATTCATTTCTGGAATGAGAGTGTGCTGATGTATCTTAATAAAACAACTTACTGAGTTACAATTCAGTTGCTCACTGTGTTTGCCTTTGAAACAGAGTTTCATTAGAGGAAGAAGCAAAGGCTTCTTCTACCATCTAAAAAAAAACAACCTTGAAGGTTTTGTTAAAAAGCAACATTATAAATGAAAGAGCAGCTCATTTTTCCCTTGAGAAGCCTGGTTTATATTATTGTATTTATTTCACTGTATTAAAAAAAATTATAGCATCAACTGAAATAGAAGATAACGCTGTCCAAGGACAAACTGTATTAACTTACAGACCACTGACAACAAAATATATCTATTTTTATGACTAATGGTTTCTAATCTCTCAAGAGAAATTATGCACACTAAATCCTAACAGCCTCTTTTCAAGAAAATCCCATCCCAATTTCATTTGCATGAATTAAGATAAGACATACCTATCAAATATCCATAGATATTTATGAAAGACAGGTTCACTGAAAATAATTACAGTTCCTTTTCATATTTATTTGGAAATACTTCTGGGGTGAGAGTGTTTAAAGCTTGAATATGTTCATAAGAAATGCTTACCTATGAGTAATAGAGGAAACTTATTGCTTTAGGCAACATTGCTGTAAATTTTAGAGACTGATTGCGCAATATAATCTCTTATAATAAAATGTTAAGCCAGAGTTCTCCAATCTTTCCGGTTTTGAAGATCAGCTGGGGGGGAGGAACAGAGGGGGTCCCACACAAGCGATGGGCACACCCACCCACCACTTACACAAATGGAGCACACACGCTCTTCTGCCACTTCTGTGGCCCGCTTCCAAAATACTCAAGGCTTGGTAGTGGGCTATGGTTGGGGACCCCTGTGTTAATCTACTCTCATACCCATCTCCAAATGGTCTTAGTGGCTTCAGGCTTGTATAATTGCACATGTCATATTTAGGCCTTTTGCACTTCCAATACTGATAGTTACAATATGAGTAATGGAAAAGCTGATCAGTCTTTTTGACCACGTTATGACACTCTGGTCATATTAAACTTATACTATGGGAAAAGAGTGATGGATGGTATGGATTGTCATCACACTTACCAAGTGTCATAGCATATTCATATTGTATAGACAGAGCATTGCTTGAATCTAATAATCAATACAACTATTCTTCAGCTGGTATTACAAAGATCATCTAGTTGTAAGAGCAGTGGGTGTTATACTTAAAAAGTTAAAATAGCAGCTAAGGTATAGAACCATACATCCTTATTATGCCACAATTATCTCAGAACTCCCCTTTTTATTTGTATTTTTGTATTTGCATTTGTTTATTTGTCAAGCATTTATGATTATAAGCAAAGTATAAACAGTAAAACATGATTGAATATACATGTAATAGTACAAGCATGAATAAGAGTAAAAGAGGTATGAATATATGAGTACATTAGTACAGGAACGGTAGGCACGATTGTGCGCTTATGCACGCCCCTTACCGACCTCTTAGGAATGGGGTGACCTCAGTTTAATTTCCTTTCGGTGCAGACAACTGAAGACATTAGAAGTAAAAGAAGTAATGTTCATACATAATGTTATGTTCATTTGTTTTTATTCATGTTTTATTCATTCAAAAAAGCACAACAAAGAATGTTCGTTCTGCGCCAACTCAGAAAGCTCAAACTACCCAAGGAGCTGATGATACAGTTCTACAGAGGAATTATTGAATCTGTCATCTGCACCTCTATAATTGTCTGGTTTGGTTCTGCAATCTAACAAGACAGACACAGACTACAGAGAATAATCAGAACTGCAGAAAAAACAATTACTACCAACCTGTCTTCCATTGAGGACCTGTATACTGCATGAGTGAAAAAGAGGGCTGTGAAAATATTTACAGACCCCTTCTGGACATAAATTGTTTCAATTCCTACCCTCAAAACAATGCTATAGAACACTGCACACCAAGACAACTAGAACACAAGAACAGTTTTTTCCCGAACACCATCACTCTGCTAAATAAATAATTCCCTCACCACTGTCAAACTATTCACTAAGGCTGCATTACTATTACTATTAGTCTTCTCATCGTTCCTATCACCCATCTCCTTCCACTTATGACTGCATGACTGTAACTTCGTTGCTTGTATCCTTACGATTTATATTTATATTGATTGTTTCCTGATTGCTTATTTGTACCCTATGACTATCATTAAGTGTTGTACCTTATGATTCTTGATGAATGTATCTTGTCTTTTTTTTATGTACACTGAGAACATATGCACCAAAGACAAATTCCTTGTGTGTCCAATCACACTTGGCCAATAAAGAATTCTATTCTATTCTATGTAAGACATCATATTACCTCTTGGTAAAATCTGACTTAGCTGGTACCAATATCAGAATGATCCCTGAGTTCTAAAACTATGTATGAATGGTCTAGTTAGTCTTGTAAAGGAGACCACAGGGAATCCAAAACTATAGTTTAGACTAAGGAATTAAAAACAGAGAATAAAGTAAATTGTTTGCATATTGTTGCCAAGAAATTGTTGGCTATGTCTACAGATACCCTAAGATTTACTTTTATTGGCACTGAGAAAAGAGCAAACTCAAGAATAATGCACAAAATGTTATAAAGCTCATGAAAGAATCTATGGTGCTGGTAGGGAAGGTCAAAGGAACCTAATTATATAAACAGCATAATGCAATTGCAACATGAGTTCCACCTTTTTGTACATATTTGCAAACACATATAAAAAGGAAATAAGTTTTCTTGCAATGGTGTGACAGTTCTTTTGTCATTTGGATGAAAGCATTAGGATTCTGCATACACATTTCATATTAAAATGAAAGGCAATTTCCATAAAGATAGTAAACATATTTCAATAAGGGACATTCAATCACATGCTGAACTTATTCATTTTAACAAGTTCAGTTTTAATGTCATTCTAGATTTCATTTAGTAACTGGTTCTATTAAGCAAGAACATGTTGCAAATGTAATGCTATACAAAAGGCATTTTGTTGGCTATATGGGAAGTTCATTATTCCTTTATTCACTTATGTTTAGTTGCTATTCTGTGTTCTATTCATTCTTTTTCTATATGTATATGGAATATTGATGTCGTTAATTCCAAGACTTGAGAATAGAATTGATATAAGTGAGTTAGGGACATCAGTGTGCTTTTGCTATTGCTTCATAGCATCCTATGTGATTTCACCTTGAGGCATGCTGTGCGGCCAAATTGTGTGCACAAAACCATTCAGCACTGCTAAGGTGTATCTAAATACAATCTAAATTTCAATCCACCTCTGAATGTAATTAAACTAATTTAATATTTAAAAACTGTTAAGAATTATGTCTCCACCTATTTGATAATGAAATAAAATTATCTAAATTTAGTAACAGAATAACAGAGTTGAAAGGATTTTGGATGTCCTCTAGTCCACAGGTCTTCAAATTTGGCAACTTTAAGACTTGTGGATTTCAACTCCCAGAATTCTCCAGCCAGCATAGTTGGCTGGAGAATTCTGGGAGTTGAAGTCCACAAGTCTTAAAGTTGTCAAGTTTGAGGACCCCTGCGTCTAGTCCAATCCCTGCTCAGGCAACCCTATACTATTTCAGACAAATGGTTGTCCAATCTCTTAAAAACGTCCAGTGTTGGAGCACCCACAACTTCTGGAGGCAAGTTGTTCCACTGGATTAATTGTTCTGTCAGAAAATTTCTCCTTAGTTTTAGGTTGCTTCTGTCCTTGCTTAGTTTCCATCTATTGCTTCTTGTCTGTTTTCAGATGCTTTGGAGAATAGTTTGACTCCCTCTTCTTTGTGGCAACCCATCGGAACACTGCTATCGTGTCATCCCTAGTCCTTCTTATCATTAAACTATACATACCCAATTCCAGCAACCATTCTGTTTTAACCTCCAGTGTCCTAATCATCTTTGTTGCTTTTCTCTGCACTCTTTCTAGAGTTTCAACATCTTTTTTTTTTTACATCGTGGCATGCAAAAATGGATGTAGTATTCCAAGTGTGGTCTTACCGAGACATTTTAAAGTGCTATTAACAGTTCACATGATCTTGATTCTATCCCTCTGTTAATGCAGCCTAGAACTGTGTTGGCTTTTTTGGCAGCTGCAGCAGACTGCTGGCTCATATTTAAGTAATTGTCCACTAGGACTCCAAGATCCCTGTCACAGTGACGACTATTGATAATTTATGCAATTTGTTAAAGAAAGTACAGAACAGTATGTGAAAGATGCTGCTGAAGACAAGAAGGCAAAGTGTTGAGGAGGTCAATTATATTGAGAATGACTCTGAGACTTTTCAGATTGTCCCTCATGCCCTGGAATATTGCAATGGTCTCTAAACTGGGCTGCATCTGTAGACCAGCTGGAATGGCTACTACTTTGACAAGCCCAATAATAATGTGCCCGATATTGTTATTTAAGTTGCACTTCTTGTCAGTTGGGTTCTGGGTACAGTTAAAGATACTGGCTTCTGCATATAAAGCCTTTCAGGGGCCCAGGTATATAAGGGACTACCCATCTCTGATAGTTTCTCTCATCCTGTAAGATCAGGATGAATGGATGCCCTCCAGGTGCCTTCCATTCAACACTGTTATCAGAACCAGATGTCTTCTCTATCACAACATCTGTCCCTAAGAGCATTCTCCCAGAGATTTGTATAGCTCACACTGCAATGATGTTCAGAAAGTCTCTGAAAACTTTGTATAGGATAGTGACTCCTGTGCATTGTCTTTTGTTCAGGATGTGTATTTCCTTTTGTATAAACATGTGTCTTTAATTGGGGCGGTTGCTTTTAAAGTTGTTAACCAGTCTTGTGGAACAGGGCAGTCTCTCAATTGTCTTTGCGCTTGGGTATATATACAGTACCTTATATACTGTATGTATTCATCATTGAAGCTTAGTGTTCTCTTATCAAAGCCTACTTCAGTTAGCAATATTTTGAAATATTATCCCAAATGCTTTGCCAGGAGTAGAATACATTATGTATTGTCTCAAGAATACTGTTTTCTAATAATCTTGCATCAGAAATGTGACAAAGACAAACATAATAAACTAGATTCATACTATCAGAATAGTTCAGCAGCTAATTCTATGGCTATAGCTGGAAGAAATGTGTAAACCAACTATTTCTATTAATGTGTGTTTTGACTCTCTGACAGCTTGTTAGACAAAGCACACTTGTATAACATAAAGTGTTATTGCACACCATGTAAAGCAGTCTGACTGAGAATGAAATTTTGTAGGACTTTAACATCAATTACAAACTTATGTATAGACTTAAACAGCAAGATTTACAAGTAGAACATTTTATGAAAGAATGAGGACAGAGCTCATAAACAATCAGGGGGAAAATGTGATATCAACATCTGGCTTCCCCAAGAAAGGTCAGCTATCATTTCATGTTACTCATTTGAAACAAAATCTGATGAGTTAATCAATTTGTACTGCAGATTGTCAACTTTTATTCCACATTTCTACGCTCAGCTATTTCATTTGCTTAAGCATTATAACTTTCAACAATCACATTTCATTTTTAATTCATGGTAAAAATAAAATACAAACAGTAGTATTTAATTTTATTTAACAATTTGAAAAATTGCTGGAACTAGGTCCTACTAAACCAAGAAGATGACACATCATCAAAGCCATAATAAATCTCTTCCAGCTTCTCTAGTAATAGTTTCAGAACTGTAATTTTTTAATATGATAGAAGAAAGTGTTAATATAAAATAAAATAAAAATGGAATGATCAGATTAACAGAATTTAATTAATGCAATATAATATTAATTACATTTAATTAAATCAGTTTCATTTTGTTTTGTTGTTTTGGTCCTGGCCCCATCTATTTTGTATTCAAAAGCCATTGTTCTAAAAAAAATTTCAGAGGTTTTAGACTGCTCTAAACTATTTCACTTCTCTATGATATTTTAATTGGGCAGGGGAAGAAAGAGAGATAGTTCTTTTAGAATGAAGGAAATCACAGTTTGGATATAGAAGTAGGGCTTAAGCAGGGGTGGGTTCTAACTTACCTCGCTGCCGGTTCGCTTCCTCCCATGCTGCATGGGTGCACGCTTTGCGCATGCGCACATGTGCAGTGCCAAAAAAATAAAAAAATCCCCCCCAAAAAGCCAAAAACAAGATGGTGACACATGCGCAGTGCTGGAAATTCAGCTTTTGTGCATGCTCAGAAGAAGAAAAAAAGCCAGAAAAAATTAAAAAATAATTAAAAAATAATTTTAAAAATTAAAAAAAGATGGCGGCCTCGACAGACTGGCACTGACCGAACCGGTTCCATGATGTCATTGTGATGTCACCAGCGGGTTGCTACCAGTTCGGCCAAATTGGTCTGAACCAGGAGGAACCCACCCCTGGGCTCATGTTGTCTCTTGCTATAATAGCAGTACCAGTAGAATAGAAGACAAAGAATAAGATTTTAAAAAATTGAGATCTAAAAATCAAAATTGAAAAATAATGGCATAAATATCACGACCTGGCCATCGAAACTATGCAATTATGGATGAAACATGTAACAGTGATACCCATTGTCATCAGGGCACTTGGTACCATGTCCAAGAATTTTACAAAATACATCAAGAAATTGCAGCTTCCTGCAATAACACCAGAGGAACTGCAAAAAAACCTGTGCTACTTGGAACATCATACATCTTAAGAAGATACTTGGTTGATACCTAGGATGCTGGCAGCAACCGGTATCAACCATCAGCACCAGTCAATGATATTTGTGATGATGATGATGATGATGATGATGATGATGATGATGATGATGATGATGATGATGATAATAATGATAATAATGATAATAATAATAATAATAATAAAATAATAATAATAATAAAATAATAATAATAATAATAATAATAATAATAATAATAATAATAATAATAATAATAATAATAATAATAATAATAATAATAATAATAATAATAATAATAATAATAATAATAATAATAATAATAATAATAATAATAATAATAATAATAATAATAATAATAATAATAATAATAGCCAGAAATACCACTTGGTCAGGCCACAAAATAGACAAAGCAATGAAGAAACTAAAGTGCTCTAGGACTTTAGCATTAAAACAGACAAACATGTGCTACGTAACATTTAAGAGTTGTTGATAAGAAAGAAAAAAATGTCTAGATAGTGGACATGGCATTACCTGGGGACAGAAGAATAGAAGTTTTTAAAAAACAGAGAAAATCACATAATAAAAAGATGTAGAATGATTGTGATTTTTTTTAAAAAGCAAATATACAGTAGTACCAATAATGAAAGGTGTGATGGGTGCAATCCCAAAACATCTGGAACACCATTTGAACACTGGCATTGACAAAATCACACCAGTCAATTACAAGAAGGAGCTGTACTTGGAACTGCTTATATCCTGCAACAAAACCTTTAGTACCATCAGACATATCTGTCTTCCATATCTGTCAACGGACGTTGCTGATCATGTTGGCGCTCCTATTTTTTTTTTTTTTTACCCACCTGCCCTTGTGTGAATATGACCTTTATTCTTCCTCCGAAGCACAGCTGAGAAGCTCCTCAGCTGTGTTTCGGCTTGTAATGTCATCCTGAGCATACGCGGAAGTGAAATCGCACAGTGGGGCGCGATTTCACTTCTGCGCATGCTCACGATGCGCACTGGTAGCTAACATAACCGGAACCCTCTCCTGATTTGTTGGTATAGAAGTAGCTAGTTATATACTAATGAAAAATCCAAATTTGAACTAAAGAGAAATTCCCTGACAATGAGAGCTATTGACCAATTTAACAGATTTGCCTCCTAAAGTTGTCAGGGTTTCATCACTAAAGATGTTCAAGAAAATGCCTGGACAACAAGTTCTACTTTCCTAATGATTTAACATTGTATTATTGCCAGTTTGCCTGCTTAGGGTCAAATAAAAATGACTTCAGTCCTACACTTGATTTTGCTTCAGAAACAAAAAAAAATCTAGATAGAAATGACTAATAGGAAGGACTAACTTCTTTCTGGGCTTGATTCTTAAAATTCACTATTTGACCTGGGTTTATTAATTATATAAGTACCATATAAAAAGACAGGGAAGAGTCAGATGAAATATAGAATGGAAGAACAATTTAACACTTTAGCTCCTCTTCAGCCTCTTGATTATATGATAGGATAGACAAGGACAGGAAAAGACTGCAGTTCCTTTTCTAAATAATGAGGAATGGCTAGTTCAAAACATTAGATTAAAATCTAATCACAACCCTTACAGACTAATCTGTGGTTAAGAACATGAGCAAAGTAATTGGGTAATCTTTTAAAGGTGTAGAACCTTTCTCAAGACTTTGATGTATCATTCTCATCAGTACTAAAAGTAGCTTGAAATTGCAACAATTACACTTTTCAATGCTTCTTAATGCACTTGAAGACTCTGAAATCTATGTTTTGCTAGAACAGAAAGTAGCTACAATAGGAAATTGGGGACAGAGACAATCAAGAAAAACAGTTGAGTTTAATTGAACTGAAGATTTTGTAACACTGCCACATATGTTGAAAATACACCAGAACTTCAATTTAATGGATATTTGGGAAGACAGGGTATCCCTTCAATCAAATATCCACTAAATCTGAGTCTATGTCATTTGTATTCATTTTCACTACTTTGATCGATGTATCTCTTTTCCATTACATTTGACCTGAATGGCATCATGTGCATTAAAAATGTTGATTTAATGGACAAAATCACAGTGTGGGTATAGCCTAAACAAACAGTTTAGTTGTTGTGTCCAAAGTCCATTAAACAAAGAATTTACTATATTATGAAGCACTCAGACATTCCTTTGAGAAACACTTTGCCTTCACTCTGTTATGCTTTTACAATTTTAAATAAACAATTAATACAAGCACACTTATGAACAGAAATTGTGGTTTAGAAATTGCCCATGTCCCTGTGAAATTACCCCATCTTGAATGTTTGGCTATGCACCTAAAACAGAATGCACCAGTATACAAAAACTTTGTATTGTAGTTTGGCATTTGAACAAATTGCACAAAAATGGATATATTAAAGATAAATGTGTAGAAAAAGAAATGAAATGTGTACAACTGTTTATTATAGTAGTGGAAAATATTTTAAAATTATGTTGTGCATTTGCAAAATGTTTACAAACTTTTTAAAAATATAGCTAATAAATGTAAACATAAATTGAAAGAATAAAAACTAAGTGCATCAGTTAGATTTTCCCAGCTTAATATAAGTGATTTCCTTTTATTCAAATTAAGCTCTACCTAATGAATTTGTCACCATTTGTGGAAATTGGAGCACCTCATTGTATGCAAATATGAATGTGCAGCAAACAAACTATAAGATACAGTTCAGCTGCACTCTAAGAAGAAAAAGAATGAATATATGAAGAAAAAAACTCATGAACCATCCGCTAAGTATCCATTGGCATGTTCTAGAATTTGGGTTTCCATTGTCAGATTAATGAGATGGTTTTCTCTGGCTCTGTTTTGAACTTTATTTTCAACAAGATCATTTCCTGTTACCACCACCATTCCTACTAGAGCTGTAGTGGCACAGTGGTTAGAATGCAATACTGCAGGGTACTTCTACCAGCAGTTCAGCAGTTCAATTCTCACTGGTTCAAGGTTGACTCAGCCTTCCATCCTTCCAAAATCAGTAAAATGAGGACCCAGAGGCTATATGCTAATTCTGTAAACCGCTTAGAGAGAGCTGTAAAGTACTGTGAAATGGTATATAAGTCTAAGTGCTATTGCTGCTAGAGTTTGTCTACCATCTTAAAATTACAGATACTTTAATGGCAGTCAATTTCAATGAAAGCACACTGTTGTTGCTAACCCATGAAGTCATCCTGTGCATTTCCATTTCAAAAGACTATAAAGTTTCAATACATTTTTAAAACTGTGCTGGATTTCTAGTATCATGAATCATTTTTTGGGGGGGGGGAATCTAGGTCAGGATAGGTGAAAGTTTGTTCTTGTTTTATGTAATTTCCTATCACTCAATGTTTTAGTTACTAGACTTTATAAAAGAATGATAATAAATCCAGAATACTGTCTATTTTAAGATCCATGTTACTAATTTATATGGCAGGCTACTCTGTATTAAATTGCCATAAACTTGTTTACTGGTTGTGTTTCACTTTTACATTTTGATAGTATCATGAGATATAGTGGCCATAAATTCCTGAATTGTAATTATGCTTGTAAAATTCTGCAGGTTGGATAGCTGCACACAGTTAGTGTTTTGGCATTTATATAGACTTAATAAGAATCATAAAACACTCCAAATTGCAAAGAAATACTATCTACCTGTAACAAATATTTGGCATAGCATTATCTCCACAAGACAATGTATTTCAATTATTAGTTCTTATCTGCATTTGCTACTACAGTCATGATTATGATAGATATCTATTAGGAGCAGTTTATTTAAGTGAAGAATTCCTTGGAAGGATTGAGAACATAGTGTAATATCATAACAATATACACATTTAGCAAAGAGATGCTGACTTAGTCAACAATACAGCAATACTATAATGGTTGTAACAATTGGTGTTGAAGTCCCAGTGTTCTAAGTTTGAAAACTTAGAAATAAGTTTTGAATAAAGTAATCCTTCTGAAAAAGTTAGGCAAGGCAGATACTATAGATTGTACAAGTAAAGATGATTTTTTTAAAAATTTCTAGCCAAGGAGAAGGAAAATGAAATGGAGGCCCACAGGCATAGTAGTTGAAATCTTGAATGACAGGTTTCTTTTAACTTTTCTTGGACATTTTATTTATAGCCAAGCATGTGAAAGAAAGATGAAAGGGAGAATTCATCCCAAGCACCAAAAATGTGTTACAGTATGCTTGCAGTGCAAACTTCAAAATAAATGCATATTTATACATTTATTTAGTTCTTGAATTTATTTGCCATCCATCTCATAACGAAATGACTCTAGGCAATTTCTAACATTAAAACATTTAAATTCTGACAAATATTTCTAAAACCATAAAAATAGAAATACCAATGAATATAAAATTTACAGCTAAAAGATGGGGAGGAGGAAACAGGATGCATGGGAGGGAGGTGGAATTGCCTTAATTCAACAATTCCATTGCCCACCATCCAGTCAGAGCTGAGCAAGCTTCTTGGATGAGAAGCAAAACGTCTTCAAAGAAAAACCAGAAAGTCCAGTTGCGTCTTGAAAAAGCACATTTGAAACAACTATGACCTGGATGACTGAGAATCTCCATAGACATTTAATTCAACAACCATATGAAGTGTCCATGCTCAGATAGAAATATTTTGGGTTACAAGAAGAGCCAGGTGGTAAGATTCCACTTTCCTTCTCCATATTTATTCATTGCAATTATTGTATGATTCTTACATGTTCCTGAATGTTTGTTATTTTCTGAAGACATTGGCAGAAATGTAAAGAGATAAATCTTTGAACACAAGACTAGTCTATGGCTATGCAAAATCAGAGAGGCAGTAGTGCCGTGGTTAAAGGTTTGGATTGGATATAAAAAAAAACCCCAAGTATACATCTGCACTAGCCACGGAAATTCACTAGGTGACTTTGGCCATTCACTGTCTTTCAAAGCAGCCTAACAGAATTGTTGTCAGGGGAAAAATGGACCCAGCCACCCTTAGTACCTGTAGAAAAGGAGAGTCCTAACCTTTACCTATAATATGGAATATATTTTCTAGATCATTTAAACTTTAAAGTATCTAGTATAATAGTTACATTAAATATAATTTCCTAGCAATTAGTTACACTCGAACTATGAGGTGGGCTTACATTATTTGCCATTAATATATGAAAAGACACTTCATAAGTAATACAAGAATCTTGTTTAATGCTAGATAAAGTCTTTGGGACATCTAGTTGCTGATGTCGCCACATGGGGAGGGGGAACCAAAGCTACAAAGAGAGAATTACAGTAGGAACATAGAACATAAGAAACACAAAGACAGCAAAGCTCAATATAGTGAAAGATGAAATGAAACATCTAAATTGACAGATTAGGCATTGACAGATTGAGACGAACTGGGATTGGACACTTTGAGACAGTAAATGACATTCTTTATTACTTCAGGCCATGAAAAACAAAGAGGGGACCATGTTCATTTTTTAATTAGGAAGAATATAACAAGAATAGTACTTGGCTACAGCGCAAGCAATGACCAAATAATGGCAATCATTTAGCATGTTCCAACCTTCAATGCATAAGAAGAGACTGATGACTTTTATGATCAAGTTCAATATGAAATCGGAAGAAAATGCAAGAAGATGGTCTGCTTGTAATTGGAATCTGGAATGCTGCAGCTGGAATCATGAAAGAGAAAATGTAGCTGGTCTGTATGGCTTAAGAAACTGAAATGAATCAGGAGACTAACTTAATCATTTCTGCCACTCCAATTATTTTTTCATAGCTAGTACTATATTCAAACAACCAAAATAATAGTTGTATAATGGGCTACACATGGACATAACCCAGGGGTGTCAAACTCAAGGCCCGGGGTCCAGATCCAGCCCACGGGGTGCTTAGATCTGGCCTGTGGAGCCACCCTGGAAACAGCCCACGTGGTGCCTCTGCCAGTGAAAACAGAGCTCAGGAGGGCCATGCACAGCCCGCCCAGGCTCTGTTTTCACTGGCAAAGGATTGCAGGAGGCCATCACAGTCAAAAATGGCACTCGGGAGCCCATTTTCTCTGGCAGAGCTGTCAGGCCACCACAGGCGCCCCCGACACGAGTGACGTCGAGCTGGCCGTGCCCACCTTGGCCACGCCCACTCCAGCCCTCCCAAGGTCAAACACAATCCTGATGCGGCCCTCAATGAAATGAGTTTGACACCCCTGACATATCCAAGCAAAATATATAGAAAACTGATTATACTATTGCTGAAAGGATGTGAAAAAGCTTTATTTATAGCATCAAAGACATGCTTAAGTGCTGACTGTGGAACAGATCACAAACTGCACACATGCAAGCTCCAATTTTAGCTAAAGAAAAACAAAGCCAGTCAGTTTCCATGATATCTTTAACATATATCCAGCATTTTCAAGGAGAACATCAGAAGTCCTAAACCTCATTGATAGAAAACAAAATGAATTGTGGAGTAAACTTAAAAGACATTATTAAGGATGAAGGTAAAAAGAGACTGCCAAAAATGAAGAAACAGAAGAAAGAAAACTCGATGTCAGAACAAACCATGGAAATTGCCAAGAAGAGAAGCCAAAACCAATAAAGACAAAAATCTCAGAAAGGAACTGAAGAGTTTTTAAAAGCTGATAGAAGAGACTAGAAGCAGTATCAGAACAACACTGTAAAGACATTATTATTATTATTATTATTATTATTATTATTATTATTATTATTATTATTATTATTATTATTATTATTATTATTATTATTATTATTATTATTATTATTATTATTATTATTTATTTTATTTATTTATTTATTTATTTTGTGAGATTTATATACCGCCTCACAGTGCAAGCATTCTCTAAGCGGTTTACACCAGTAAGCAATGTATATATTTATATTGCCCCCAACAATCTGGGTCCTCATTTTACCTACCTCGGAAGGATGGAAGGCTGAGTCAACCTTGAGCCGGTGAGATTTGAACCGCTGACCTGCGGATCAGTGTCAGCTAAAGTGGCCTGCAGTACCTGCCTCTAACCGCTGCACCACCTCGGCTATTCATTATTATTATTATTATTATTATTATTATTATTATTATTATTATTATTATTATTATTATTATTATTATTATTATTATTATTATTATTACAGGTCATCATGTCATTGTCAATTCTTAGCAACTGCATATATAGATTTTCTCCTTGATGATCTGCCTCTAACCTGATCCTTCAGTCCTCCAATGGTGTACTCATCATTACTGAAACGGAGTGTATCCACCTTGCTGCTGCTCGTCCTCTTCTTTCCTTTCCTTCCACCTTTCCCAACATAAGAGTCTTCTCCAGACAGCTATGTCTTTGCATAATGTATCCAAAATAAAATAATTTTACCCTGGTCATTTGTACACTGAGTGAGAATTCCGAGTTTATTTGTTCAATATCGATTGGTTTGTATTCTTGGCTGTCTACAATATTCTCAGGACTTTTATCCAACATGAAAATTTAAAAATGTTAATAGTCTTCCTAACCTGCTTCTTCAAAATCCAACTTTCAGTTCTTAGAGTATCACAGGAATATCATGAATTGCACAAATCTGATCTCTGCTGGCATATACACATCATGGAATTTGAATATCTTCTTCAAGGCTTTCATTGCTGTTCTCTCAAGTGCTAGCCTTTGCTGTATTTTTCACTATTTGTTCCTTTACTGTTGATAGTTGAGCTTAAAGGGCAAGAAAATATCCATCACTTTAATATATTCATTGCGAATTCTAAGGCTGATGACTCTACCTATTGTCTTCTTTGTATTTAATTTAATGCCATTTTTTTCCACTGTGCTCCTGACTTTTATTACTAGGACTTTCAGATCCTTTTCTTTTTTAGCTAACCACGTAGTGTTATCAACATAGCACATATTATTGATGTTTCTTCCTTCAATTTGAAATTCAAGCTCATCTTCTTCCAATTCAGCTTCCCTTAGTATACAGTATATTCAACATTTCAGCATAGCGTGTTCCATTATATTAAGTGCTTTTGCCAAATATGGTCCATACATTGAAACAGTCTGACTTTCAGAAAATAGGCAACAATCTCAAAAAGCTATAGTATGATTTATTTTACCAGCTATTTCACAGAGGTCTTCCTTAAATAGACATTCTTTGTGTTTTATTACAATTTTGTTCCATTGAGTCATGCTCTCAGTGGGAGGTTGCATTTATATTAGTTCTTGCCATTAATCACCTTATGGGGTTGAACCATGTTTCTCATTTATAATAATGGCGCCTACACATACTGCCACAGATAGGTCTCTCAGTATTTCCATTAGAAACCTCATCTCTCTGGAGCACTTACTTATAAAATTTTGTTGCTGGCTCCAACTCAAAATACACAGCCATAATTACCATCAGACTTTTTCCTCTTTTACTTTTAAACAACATAAATTGGATGATAAGCTGACTTTGTTTAAATTACAGGATAACAGGCAGAGCTCAAACCTACTTGGAAACCATAACTATGTTCTTGTCAGGATTAGTTTTGCAAATTTAGAAAGTATCGTAAGAGGCAGCTCTGTTAATATATTTTGCAAATTTGCAAACACAAATTGCTGTTCTCTTTTTTTATTTTAAATAACTGGGTTTTTTTAAAAAATATTTTTATCAATATACAAAACATAAGCATATACCCATATATGTTTGACAGAAAGCAAATAGTCATATATTTGATACTTGGATCTATTTCTATGATATCATCACTCAGGTAGAAAAGGAACTTTCTCCTATTAAAGATTATGCAACATGCATATTTATTTTATTTTATTTTATATCTTGGAACTTTATCATTATGGATGAAACTGGTTGTAGGTTCTATGTTGGGACAGCTGGTTTCTTCTCCTCCCACAAATTGTCTTTTATTTAAAGCCTGCAGCATTAGCGTTTCCCTACGAATACAATTCATTAAATTAGTAGACCTCAATTTACTGGACTCCATTAGACTACAATGGGTGTAAATATAGATCAGATGCTTTCTCAGGAATGAACTATATTTAGCAAGTAAGTCGTTCAATACTCAGAATCGCTTAGAGATGGGTGGTGTATAAATTGAATTAATAAATAATTAAGATGACATGTATCTAGAACTACAAGTACTTAGACTCGCTTTCTATGTACTTTATGGGATGAATCAGAAAAGTCCGATAAAGTGATATATCTGACTAAAGTACACCAAAATATATGAGAATTAAAAATGGTAACCTTTTGCAACTGTCTTTACACAAAGGGAAAAAAACAGTCCAACCTATCAAAAACAGCACCACAAAAAACATATTAGGAACACAAGTTAAAATAGGGAAGAAAATGGTAAGGGAACACCTGTCCTACGCTAGATGAATTCAAATCACCAGGATCAGATGGATTACACTCCAAGGTTCTGAAGGAACTGGCAGACTAAATCTCAGAACCACTGAACTATATCTTTCAAAGATCCTGGAGCACCAGGGAACTGCCAGAGGACTGGAAAAGAGCTGATGTAGTCCCCATCTTCAAAAAAGGAAAAAAAATAGAACCAGGAAACTACAGACTTATCAGCCTGACCTCAATACCAGGGAAGATTCTGGAAAAGATAATTAAACAATGAATCAATGAACACCTAGAAGCAAACAAAGTAATAACCAAAAGCCAACATGGGTTTGTCAAAAACAGATCATGCCAGACTAATCTTATTGCATTCTTTGACAAAGTGACAAATTAGTAGACTAGAGGAATGCTGTCGATATAATTTACTTAGACTTCAGTAAGGCATTTGATAAAGTAGACCATAACCTACTACTAGAAAAAGTAGAAAAATGTGGGTTAGACAGCAACCCCACCAGATGGATTCAAAACTGGCTGACCACACTCAACATGTAGTGCTCAACTGAACTGCATCTACATGGAGGGAAGTATGCAGTGGAGTACCCCAAGGTTCTGTTTTAGGCCCAATACTCCTCAACATCTTCATCAATGACTTGGACGAGGGGATAGATGGGAAACTCATCAAATTTGCAGATGACACCAAACTAGCAGGAATAGCCAACACTCCAGAAGATAGGCTCAAAATACAGAAGGATCTTGACAGACTTGAACATTGGGCGCTATCTAACAAAATGAAATTTAATGGTGAAAAAAGTAAGGTTCTACATTTAGGCAAGAAAAACAAAATGCACAGCTACAGTATATGTGGTACCTTGCTCAACAGTAGTAACTATGAGAGGGATCTAGGAGTCCTAGTGGACAACCATTTAAATATGAGCCAGCAGTGTGCAGCAGCTGCCAAAAAAGCCAACACAGTTCTAGGCTGCATTAACAGAGGGATAGACTCAAGATCACGTGAAGTGTTAATACCACTTTATAATGCCTTGGTAAGGCCACACTTGAAATACTGCATTCAGTTTTGGTCGTTACAATATAAAAAGGATGTTGAGACTCTAGAAAGAGTGCGGAGAAGAGCAACACAGATGATTAGGGGACTGGAGGCTAAAACATATGAAGAACGGTTGCAGGAACTGGGTATGTCTAGTTTAATGAAAAGAAGGACTAGGGGAGACATGATAGCAGTGTTCCAATATCTCAGGGGTTGCCACAAAGAAGAGGGAGTCAAACTATTCTCCAAAGCACCTGAAGGTAGAACAAGAAGCAATGGGTGGAAACTAATCAAGGAGAGAAGCAACTTATAACTAAGGAGAAATTTCCTGACAGTTAGAACAATTAATCCGTGGAACAGCTTGCCTCCAGAAGTTGTGATGCTCCAACACTGGAAGTTTTTAAGAAGATGTTGGATAACCATTTGTCTGAAGTGGTGTAGGGTTTCCTGCCTAAGCAGGGGGTTGGACTAGAAGACCTCCAAGGTCCCTTCCAACTCTGTTATTCTATTCTATTCTAACATAATTAAAATCTTTGAGTCAAAATTTGTGCTAGGTAAAAGGTTTCCATCTGTGGCTTCTTGCATATGAATACTTTTGACTCTTCAAATTTAAACCAAACTCTTAAATTGGATTTTAATATATGCATCAATAAAAACTGATCCTACACAGGGTTTAAAATAAAAACTAAACCTATACCCACTTTGTCTGCAAATATATGGCCAACTAGTTAGCTCTCTGAATATATGGGGCTATTGTCTTAGCCAGCTCCTGAAAAGTGTATTAAATGTATTAATTTAATTGTATTATGAATTATTAAATTGTATCAAATGGCAAACATGGGATATAATAGTGTAATGGCTGAATATGATTGTGATAGGCTGACTGAAAAGGAAAGTACATTGCTATCCCATCTTGTACAAGCAAATATTTGGATCTTTCGTTTAATTAGAAAGAAAAGCTCTCTAGTCTTCCATGCTCTTCATCTTGCTGCTTACTCCTAAGTTTACTACTATGCATGGAAGAGAAACACTTTTTATCCAGAGTGGGTCCACAAATAAAGTGGCACTAACAGCACTTGTTAGAATGAAAGCAATCATCAGGAATGAGATTAGGACACACAAAATGTGAAGCGTCACTAAATCACAAGAAAGAACTGCAGTTAAGCAGAATTACTATCTCTATAAATCACCAGTCATTGTCATTAAGTATCATTTATCTTAAATCAGTTTCCCATGAGGCAATTCCGATTAAGCTGCTTTCCTGAGTAAGCACGTCTCAAGTAACAAGTGCTGCACTCTATACCGCTTGGACTTGTGTGTATTGAATTACCTTCATTATTTTAAGGCAAAAGGATCAGTTATACATTATGACTAAAGGTTTGGGCATTCTGTTAGAAAGTAAGGAAAAGATGAATTTGCATGTATTTTCGTAAGATTATTTACACACATAATAGGTACTGCAATATCACATTATTGCTAGAGAAGGGCCTGAAATTTTCCACAAAGATTGTAAGCAATTCAGTACTATTTCTCCTCTATGGGAAGACTAACATTTCTAATATGAATACCAAATTTCAGTTTTTGACTATTTATTTATTTATTTATTTGGAAGTTCTTCTATGCCGCCCTACACCCTAAGGACTCAGGGCGGCATACAGCATTTTAAGGAACACCAAACAAATCATGAAAAACAATTTAAAAACAATTAAAAGAAACATATACCACCATACATACATGGGGGAGACATCAGATGTAAGGTTGTCTCAAAATCACCCCGCCTGCAGGAAGAGCCATGTCTTAATGGCTTTTCGGAAGGCCAGCAAGGTGGGGATAATTCGGATCTCTGGGGGAAGTTGGTTCTATATGCATTAAGGGCTTTATTATTGAATGATATAATAATATTGATTGATAATTGATCATGAATAACTTATTGGCAACAACTAGTGAATGATATTACACTCATACAGTACCTCCACACATACAGTTCTTACCATGCTATATTCTTTTCAGTGTGTTATATGAGAGCTAATAAACTGAGGTTCAATCCAGACAAAAGAGAGACCCTGTTTTTATGTGGTATGGCTGTCCAGTTGAGTAGTGATGGGAGAAGTCTACATTCACCTTAAAGGAGCAGGTTTATGAATTAAAAATAATAAGTGTGACATTACAAACTGTCATAATAAACCTGTTAAAATATATTGAAATAGAAAATGAATTTACATCTGTCAAAGAGAACTTAGAACATACCCAAAATTTTCACGCAGAAAGAAAATATATTTCAGAATGGTAATCATAACTGAACTTAATAACTTTTTAGAATATTAAAGCTAATATATTTTATATAAGAAATATCACATGAAATATCATGGTTTTATGCTTTCAGGGAAGCAAAGTACAGCCATTTATACCTTTCCACACAGAGTCTCACAAGGGAAATGTAAAGAGAAATTTTACCCTTCATCAAACAATGTGAACAATTTCAGAACTTAGCATCTTCTCTAATATTATAACAAAAGTTGTCTTCTTTCCAGACTAATTCCTTATCCATAATCACATTATTCAGTCATAATTAGCAAAAGTCCATTAAAAGTTATCAGCAATAACATCTATATTTTAACCTTAATCAAATAATCTAACTTTGTATTCCTTCACTTTTAACATCATAGCTTAACTTTATCTGAAAATACAAAAAAAAAATCTCTTCTTCCCATATCTTATTTCTTATCTATAAACAACTTTTCAAAGTGTCAGCTTTCAGTCCTGGTTGAGAAAGATCCATTAAGAAGTACTAGAAAGAACATTATATACTGTATATATTTTTTAACATTGATTAAATTTTACATTAATTCCATTTGCTTAAAAATCTTGAGGTTTAGAATATTCTCTTTAAATAGTGACACAAAACCTTAATTACTTCATTTTCTCTTTGTCTCTTCTCATGAACTTCTTCATAAGTTAACACATCTCTTTTGTAAATCTAAGATAAGAAAGTTGTCTAAGTCACTTCTGATTTATTATTTATGTGTCCTTTTTAATTATTAAGATATCAGCCGATTTCATTTGTAAATTCAATGTAACATCTTTTTCCATATCATTCTTGTAACTCATCATTTTTTAAATCCGCATTCAAAACAGCTTGATTTTCAGTGATATCTTCTAGCTCTTTTTTTAAAAAGACGATTATGGTAGGCCTCAATTCTTTGGCACTCAGCCTTTCTTATGGTCCAACTTTCACAGACATACATTCCAACTGGGAAAACCATAGCTTTGACTATACGCACTTTTGCGTTTTTCTTTCACTAGATTAAAAATCTTCCTATATTTTTTACAGGTTTTTAAACCCATAAGAAATATTCTTATAACTAAAGATCGAGTCTTACTTCAAATCCATTTTGCCTTGTAGTCCATTTATAGTTTTCCAAACCCAATGTTCTAATAACCCTTTTGCTATTTATTTCAAAATATTTTTAAAGTCCTTAAACTTACATTAAGCTTCATTTGCTGACGATTGAAGGAGAATGTGATAAAACTTGTCATTCTGAAGGTTCTAAAATTGCCCCCCCCAAAAAAATTACAAGCAATTTCCAGAAGTAATTAAGGGGGGGGGGAAATGGGTGAACCCCAATGTTTGTCTGAAGGCTTTGCTTGGGCAAAGCTAACTTTCCTTTGGCTCCCAGAGTTCTAAAACCTGCCAGAGACCACTATTTTATGGGAATCATTTATATGGAGCACTTGTGGGTGATCCCAGGCCCTTTCTTTATTCAGAGAGAAATAAAAGCTAGCTGACCCTTTCACAGTTTCCTTTTTCAGCCATGATCATCAGCTGAAGTAATAGCACTTTTCTTATATACCGCTTCATAGTGCTTTACAGCACTCTCTAAGCGGTTTACAGAGTTCAGCATATTGCCCCCAACAATCTGGGTCCTCATTTTACTGACCTCGGAAGGATGGAAGGCTGAGTCAACCTTGAGCCTAGTGAGATTTGAACAGCTGAACTGTTGAACTAGCAGTCAGCCTGCAATGGCTGCATTTAACCACTGCACCACTTCAGCTCTTAAAGTAAAAGCAGCCTTGTCTTCAGTCTGCCATGATTCCTTGGAACTCAAATATTTCAATCTCAGATATCAATCTCAGATATCTTCAAGCAGCTATCTAGGCATAGAACTATGATTTTATTATTCTATTCACTAAAACTGAGTATAAATTAAATTTGGAAATTATATATATATATATATATATATATATATATATATATATATATATATATATATATATATATATATATATATATATATATATATATATATATATATATATATATATATATATATATATATATATATATATATATATATATATATATATATATATATATATATATAATAACAACTATGTAAAATGTAAAATGAATGTTTTATTGTAAATATTTATTCTTTCTGCATTTAATTAAAACTTGAAATGCTTATTCTGATGCAGTTATCTCCTAAACTCCATGATTGTTCCAGAATACATGGGTTGAGAAATATGGTTTCAGGCGGAATATTTCAGTATATCAGATGAAACTCAGAAAACAAAGCTCTATTGAATGCTTCTTTTCTGCTAGATAAGTTTCTCTAAGAAGCCCAGCCTGGGAGCAAAGCCAAAGCATGCTCTAATTTCATGTTCTACACTACTAACATTGTGCTGCAATCCTATATTATTTTAATAACCATTGAAAAGCTGTGAAAGCCAACATATCTAACAACCAATTTACGTAGTTGATCGAAGTGCCAAGAGTTGTTCACGTAATCTGCTCCTGCAGCTAACACATGATATGCATTAGCTTATGTGTAAAAGGATCATGAATTCCTCTTATTTATTTGTTATTTATTTATATCCTGCCTTTACTATTTTTACAAATAACTCACTTTGTATTAAAGACTGAAACATGTTGATTGGAATACCCAGAAAAAAAATGGGTAACAAAATTGGCCTACATAAGAAGATGCCACAATTGCTAGTTATTCAAGAAAGCATATACAACTATCTTAATATCTATTGTTGATTTGAAAATGGGTCAACTCCCACCCTATTATTTACAAAACAGGTTTAGCAATGGTTTGGATTTAATAAAGATTTTAAAGCAGGAAGAGCCAAAATATATATTTTAAACACCCCAATATACTTTATGAATACTGTGAACTAATGAATGCTGATAGCACAGAAGATAGATAGCTATAGGCAAAGCCTGCCCTTCATAGCTTGCAAAACTCCTTTTCAAGATGCATTTTGAATTGCCCAATTATTTCCCTATATTCTAAGTTTGTCAGTTATTTGCAGATCTCTTAACTATTTAACTGCTGCATTTCAATGGTTCTGACTATTGAAAGATATAACAAATGTAACTGTAACATGCTTTTTTTTTAAAAAAAAGATGATATTTACTTATTAATGTCTTTGTCAGTCTTGACTCCTATTGACTTCATGGACTCAAGATCATTCCAGAAGTGGGTTTTCATTACCTTCTTCCATGACACAGGAAAGCCCTACTTTCAAATGTAGAGCTTAGAGGGAATAACTGACCCAAGGACACCAATCTGGTTTTTGTGTTCATGGAAGGATTACAATCTTGGTTCCTCTGCTCTTAGTTTAGTATCTTAAACATTACATAAACTACCTGAAAATTTAATACCATTTTCAAAAAATTTCAAATGATAAAATGGTCATTTCGACTTCTTTCAAAGCCACAATGGGGGTTTCAAGATCAGAAAATATGGATTTTAAAATGTTTTGCATACCTATATCAGTTTTGCATTTGTTCTTGAGTCTTCAAACTCTTCTTTTGTGAAAGAATTATTAGTATCATTATTTTCATTTATTTATTTATCAAATTTATATAGCTGCCCATCTCATCAAAAGCAACTCAGTGTGCAAATAGAGATAGAGATAACAATAGCAATAGCACTTAGACTTATATACCGCTTCATAGTGCTTTACAGCCCTCTCTAAGCGGTTTACAGAGTTCAGCATATTGCCCCCAACAACCTCATTTTACTGACCTCGGAAGGATGGAAGGCTGAGTCAACCTTGAGCCGGTGAGATTTGAACAGCTGAACTGCTGAACTGCAGTGCTGCATTTTAACCACTGTGCCACCTCAGAGATATTGTTTCCCCAAAACTAAACCTATCCCAAAAATAAGCCCTAGCTTGATTTTTTTTTACTTGTACACCTAATATAAGCCCTACCCCAAAAAATAAGCCCTAGTGAAGACCCTTCCCACTCTGTACCACAATCTGGTTGTACGAGTGGGGCAAGGCACATGCGTAAAAGTCAAGCTAGAGTGGAGTGGGGGAGTGGAGCTGCCTCAAACGGCCCACACCCGCTTACCTTAGGACCACCACAGCCAGGCCTCCCACACCCGACATCTGTCACACCACTGCCTGAGTTCTTCTGTGGCCTGACACCACATGGCACATCGTGCCGGTGCCACCGCTCACAGCAGGAGGCCGCATGACTTATCGTGCCAATGTGACAGATGTTGGAGCATGGCAGCCTGGCTGCAGTGGACCTAAGGTAAGCAGATAAGACATCCCCCCCAAATAACACCTGGTGCTTACTTTGGGGCCCAAAAGAAAATAAGACCAAGTCTTATTTTCGGGGAAACACGGGACAGAGAGATAGAGATGATAGAAATAGAGATAGAGATAGAGATAGAGATAGAGATAGAGATAGAGATAGAGATAGAGATAGAGATAGAGATAGAGATAGAGATAGAGATAGAGATAGAGATGATATAGAGATAGAGATAGAGATATAATTCCTTCATTGTTTAACATTCTCCCATTTCTCAGATTGAAAGTGAATGACCAATGATTATACTGGAGAGGAATATCTGCAGGAATTCTAAAAAGTCAAGATGGAAGCTACAATTGTGTGATTGAAGCCTTGCCCTATTTTACATTTATTTATTTATTTATTTATTTATAAGAGTTCTTATAGGCCACCCAATCCCATGGGACTCAGGGCGGCTTACAGCAGAGATTAGAACTACACATTAAAATAGCATCTAAAAACATCATATTACAATATAAAAAAGCCATTCATCCTTGGGGGAATCATCTCTTCACCCCGCCTGCCGGAAGAGCCATGTTTTTACTGCCTTGCGGAAGGCCAGTAGGGTGGGGATAGTCCGGATCTCTGGCGGGAGTTGGTTCCAGAGAGATGGGGCTCCCACAGAGAAGGCCCTCCCCCGTGGGCCCACCAGCCGGCATTGTTTGGCAGACGGGACCCGGAGGAGGCCCTCTCTGTGGGACCTCACTGGTCGTAGGGAGGAATGTGGCAGGATGCGGTCCCGAAGGCAGTCCTTTGATTACATGTTAAGACTGCCATCTTGACTTTGTTTATAACCCCACTCCTGGAGACAAACCCTGTTCTGAAGTATGAATTTGAACCTGCTTCTATCCAGCCATAGGCCAACATTAAAAATCTATATCATAGCTTCCTCTAATGTGCCTTTCTGGGAAGACTGTGTTGAATACCAAGATGTCATGTCCATTGAAATTCTGAGAGTTAGAACTTTAGTTTTCTCAGGCAACAATTAGAACAGGCTATTCTAACTTAAAAGCACAGTGTCATAAGGTCTTCATGATTGCCAGTAATTTGATAAATATAGCTTTATGATGATTGCCTAAAAGGGGTTTACTTTATATGCCAGTCTTTTGCACATAGCTGGTATTTAAGCTTAGTTACAGAGCTCACAATTTTGGGCAACAACAACAAAAAAGAAGACCCGTTCTGAAAATGGCTAGATGCCGGTTATCGCAAGACATTTTCTGTTTATGTTTCACTAGTCTATTAACACAGCATTTTTTGAACTAAAAAGAGAAACAATTAAAATATCGAAGTAGTATTCTATGTCTACTTTAAAATGGCTAAAGTTCTAATTTCTTTCAACCATAGTTTTTAGACACATCATGATTATTTTTTTACAGAATACACTGACTCCCCATACTACCAGAAGCATCTGTATATATATATGTTCAGTAACTAAACTTATGAAGATAAATAAAATTCAGGTGAAGAATTTTTGCCCTTGGAAAACTGAAAGAATTATATTTGGATGTCTAGTTTTGAAAACTATGAGAGTGAATCACATCAAAAACAGCCCTTAGCCAAAGTGATTTGCTTCTATTCAAATTCGGAGCTTTCAGAAAGAATTAAATCAGCAACATCTGATAGTCACATCTGCCTCCAGCATGTTCAGGTGTGCACATGTATTATTCCCTTCTTTCAGAGATGCTGAAATCTGTTTATATTGGTACATTTCCTCTCAAACATCTTTTGGCTAAATGAAAAAGTTTTAGGCAAAAGTCAAGAGGTTGTTCCCATCTGCGCTGAGCTGTATGGTTTTAACTTTCTTCTGGCTAAAATTAACACATCCACATCTAGCAGTTGGCAGTTAACAACACTTGCTTGAATTTCTAAGATCCTACAGGGATTTTAGTTCAACTTTAACAAACCAAAGGGCACTATGATACATAATTAAGATGCTACTTGCCCTTCAGGTGCTCAGCTACTGTTCTGTCTTTTAAATTCTCAGCTAAATTTTAGAGAACCAAACACAGTTTGGAAGGCTGAAGTTAAAGGTCAAATCATGCAACAGCAAAATCACTGTTGTAGAACGAGATTGGTCCAACCAGACAATGCTGGTTCCCTTGGCCAAGAAATGAAGATGAATATATGCCCTAGAGCAAGAGTGGATTCCTCCTGGTTTGGACTGGTTCACCTGAACTGGTAGCGACCTACTGGTGATGTCACGATGATGTCACCAAACCGGATCGGTCGGTGCCGGTCCGTGGGCACCGCCATCTTTTATTTATTTATTTATTTTGAATTTTGTTTGCATTTTTCCTTCTGAGCATGCTCAGAAGCCGAGTTCCAGCACTATGCATGCGGTCACCATCTTTTTTTCTGCTTAGTTTTTTTTCAGATTTTTTTGTTACTGCGCATGTGCACGCCCACGAGGCGCGCCCACGCAGCGAGGAAGGGAGGGAGCAAACCAGCAGCGAGGTAACTTGGAACTCACCCCTGCCCTAGAGTCAGACATGAGTGGACAGGAAACCTTTACCTTTTTACAGTGTAAGACTGCATGGTACAAAACGCAATTATTTTCTCAGTGGTACCTTGATGGATATCTGTGAGACTTCCTTGCTTGGTATGTGTATTGTTTTATGTAATAAGATAGTTCTGTAAAGATTAAATATATGCCAAGTGGAAAGTTTTTTACAGATTTTAGAAGAAATACATATTCTGCTATTAGTTTCAAATTTATGTAATTTTTAATGTAGTTTTTCAACTCCATAATGATAACAGAATTTATTAAGAAGAATTGAAAGAACTATGTGAAAATCAAAACTAATTTTTAGCTAGCTTGTTTTCTAAAAGATCACACAACAGTTTTAACTCTGAAATTAATTGAATGTTGATTGACTGACCTGAACCAACCATTCTACATGAATCTCATAATGGCAGGGATGGTCACATCATAAGCAAATGGGATGGAATAGTTCCATTTGAAAAGGTAACGCCTGAGATACCTGGAAACCAATATAACCCGGACTTAATACCTGGGTATTAAGAATGTTTGGTTGTATCCAGAAGCCTATAAAAGCAGTGCCCACAGGACCTACATTATGAGGCAGTGGCAGTTCATAATTGCCAGTAGGTGGGATGCTGCATTTTGCATTAAGTAATTGAGTGACCTTCCTAAGGCAGCGCCGTGAAAACTGCATTTCAGTAGTCTAATTTTAAGGAAACAAGAGCAGGATTTTTTGAATTTGAAGAAAACTTTTAATACTTTAAAGATGTCACCTAATTTCCCTCTCTTCCAAAATGAATATACTAGAACAGTTTAGAATTATACTAGAGTTAGAAATAGCATTTGGCACAATCCTGCAGCAATCACAATTTTCCTCTCATTTTCAGTATGTGATCATTTATTATTTTAATAAATGGTTCAGAAGTTATTCACTGTAACTTTCTTTTGACAGAATAATATTGTTGGAAATGAAAGGACAAAAAGCGAAAGAAAGCTCTAATCCTTCTGATATGCACAGAAACACATTACTGCTAACTGTCACATTTTCAACAACTTTGCAAATTACATCTGGGAATGTGTTAACATTAAGGAGTGACTGTTTAACTTTATTTGATTTTGTAAGGGACAGAAACCAGAAACTGGAAATATCAAGATTACTGGGCACCAGCCTAGAAAGCAAGCAGCCGTGAGTTCAAGTTGTGCCTTGGCCATGAAACCCAGCTGGATGACCTTCAAGCAGTCACTCTCCCTCAGCCCAACTTACCTGACATGGTTAATGTGGGGAAGGAAGGAGGGGGAAGATGTGTTGGATAAGTTCGCCACCTTATTTGTGAAAATAATAAAGGCAGGATATAAATAAATGAATAAAGAATAGAATAGAATAGAATAGAATAGAATAGAATAGAATAGAATAGAATAGAATAGAATAGAATAGAATAGAATAGAATAGAATAGAATAGAATAGAATTCTTTATTGGCCAAGTGTGCTTGGACACACAAGGAATTTGATGCATATGCTCTCAGTGTATATAAAAGGGAAAAAAGAAAAAAGAAAAAAAATACATTCATCAAGAATCATAAGATAGAACACTTAGTGATAGTCATAGGTTACTAATAAGCAATCAAATCATACTAGTAAACAAACAGAACAATATAAATCGTAAAAATACAAGCAACTTGGTTATAGTCATAAGTGGGAGGAGATAGGTAATAGGAAGGATGAGAAGAATAATAGTAATATAGTCTTAGTAAATAGTTTGACAGTGTTGTGTGAATTAGTTGTTTAGCAGAGTGATGGCTTTCGAGAAAAAGCTGTCCTTGTGTCTAGTTGTTCTGGTGTGCAGTGCCCTATAGCGTCGTTTTGAGAGTAGAAGTTGAAACAATTTATGTCCAAGATGTGAGCGGTCTGTAGATATTTTCTCAGCCCTCTTTTTGACTCGTGCAGTATACAGGTCCTCAATGGAAGGCAGGTTGGTAAATAAATAAATAAAGGCAGGATTTAAATAAATGAATAAATGAGTAAAATATAAAGTTGTTGTTGATCTCATTAGATGGCTTTAAAGGAGAACTGAACAAATTCATTGAATATATGGCTTTATAACTAATGTGGTTGGCTGTATATTTCCAAAATCAGAAACAGAAGATAGTAGTTGGCAAACAACTGAATGCTCCCGGTTCGGGTGTGCCTGTCGGTCGTCGGAGAGCCGGTCGCGAAGGCAGCGCGAGGCTCCGCCCACCCGCCTGGACACCGGCATTTGGGTTCTTTTACCCTCTGCGCATGCACAGAATGCTTTGTGCATATGCAGAGGGTAAAAGAACACAAATGGTGGCATCCAGGTGGGTGGGCAGAGCCTCGCGCTGGCTTCGCGACCAGCTCTCCGATGACTGACAGCCATGCCCGAACCGGGAGCATTTCACCCCTGAAACAACAGTGGCCAACTGAGGTTTATTGCTCTGGCATTCTGCTTCTGACCTGGTCTTAAACATCTCCTTACTCATCTGGAATTTATATTAGATTGCCCTAGCAGGACTATGTTTTAAATTCTTATAGTAATCTGTTTACCATAAGAACCACTGACATACTAAAATCCAGTGCAAATTTCTCTATCTTCTGGATACATTGTACCTGAGTTTTGCAAGAGGGGAGGATGGAATTCTGAATTGCTTTCTACTTAGTTCTCCTTCAGTTTGTTGAAACAGATTTCTTTTAAAAAGAAGGCAAGGAACTTTGGTGGATTTGCTGCAGTTAATTAAAAGCTAGCCAAGTATGAATGTTTTGCCCGTATTATTATGTATATATCAAGACCAGCAGTTTGCATCCTATTTGCTTTCTATTATTCTATGAAATATTAAGAGAAGCTATCATTAGTGAATTTTGCAACATGATTTTTTTCAGACAAGAAAGTGCAGACTTCAATAATCGCTCTGCTTCTTAAGTCACTTAAAATGGCTGCTGAAGTACTTATGTGGGTGTATAAAAGTTTTCCAAGCCCTATGGGGGAATGGAACATTAAATTTATTTGGAAGCAAGATTAAGGTTAACCGCTTCTGAAATAGAATATGTGAGGGAAAGTTTAGAGACAAGGGAATTCTAAAGTCTAGGTTAAAGGAGATTGAAGCACTGATGAGAATTTCAGAAGAAATTAAATAATCACAGCTGTTTTTGCAGCCATGCTGTCAGGATTATTATGTACGGCGAAGTAGACATGAGATATTTAATATTTCCACTATAGTCCAGACAGAACACCTGTTTTTTTACTTGATTTATAATATTGCATTGTTCTCAATTTGGCCTGGAATAACTGCAGATATAATATAGTATCCAATTTACTATTTCCTAATTATGTTTAGTAAAACTTATTTTTGTGTTGAAACAAATCTTATTCGATGCCAGGTAACAAAAAGTCATAGCATAGTTATCTAGGACAATATTTGTCCAGAGTAATAGTTATGTGTCATACTTTTTAGTAGCATATTTTGAATTATGATGGGGGAGAAAAGGGGAACGAAAACAAAGGAGAGGAATTATTGTAATAGGGATTTTTTTCCTTATGGGCTAAAAAGGTTCTCTTTGCTTTTTATAAGTATTCATGCCTTGCTGAAAAGAATTCTTTCTTGTTAGTACAACTAATCAAGTTGTGATTTATTTTACCTCATGAATACCTTTCCCCCTCTCAACAAATTCTCTTCAATGTGACCTTGACAGAATCTTCATGCTCGATCAGCCCACAAAATCTCTGTGCAAATTATCCACAACAATTGCCAATTAGGGATAGGTGCTGCAGTGGTTTTAATGTGGACTTCTGTACACCAACTCCTCAAATGAGCTTCGCCAAATGCATTTCTTTTTTTGACCACAAAGCAGCTATTACATACTAACACTCTGAATAGACTGAGTTGAAATTACAGGAAAGTGAGAAGATGTGACATATTGGAAGACAATTCTCTTGTATGTGCTGGAATAAATTAAGCAGCTATTCCAGTTTCAATTTACAAGCAAACACACGCAAACACTACTAATTAATACTTCATGTTTGATATGTATATAGTTAACAAAGACATTGCTTTCAAACAAAAAGTATATTTTTGCTATAATTAATGTAGTTAATTAATTTAGCACTGCCACCTCCAAAAATTCCATTTAAAATTGAAGACAAGCATCTTTTCTTAGAATAAAAATATATGTTTTACTCATAGAATTAACATTTTTATACTTTTATTGAACTTTGAAATATAAAAAACATACAAACTAAGAAAAATATTAAAAACTAAAAAGTGCAGAGAAGTGCTCTCTCTCTCTCACTCTGTGTGTGTGTGTGTGTGTGTGCATTCCCTTCCTCATTCTCTCTCTCTCTCTCTCTCTCTCTCTCTCTCTCTCTCTCTCTCTCTGTGTGTGTGTGTGTGTGTTTGTGTGTGTGCGCATTTCCTTCCTCATACTCTCTCTCCCTCCCTCCCTCCCTCCCTCCCTCTCTCTCTCTCTCTCTCTCCCACCTTTCAACCAAAAATCTCATCAACACATATTTCATATTTTATCTATTAGCAAATAATAAAACCTCAACATTCAGTATTTATTAAATTAATCCTTAAAATCTATTAAAAACTACAACAAATCTCTTCTTCTCATGTCATGTCTATAAACAAATCTTTAAAGCCTATTAGTTTAAACTTAATCAAGAAAAATTCTGATTAAATTCTGTTACCAGAAACAACATACTGAAAATTTTAATCTTTGATTCCTTGAAATAATGTCCCACAAATTAATTTACTGTCATTTTTTTTCTTTGTTTCTTCATGGCTCTGTCTGCTGTTCGCCTCAAAAGAAATCCAGAGTATAACAGTTGTCAACCAGATTTAATTAAAATGCATTTTGAAGTTTGAGACTAAAAAAAAGATACTGTTAGATTTGAATATTTCTTGATTACACATAAATTACTTCTGTTTCTTTATCCATCGTATCCTCATATAGGTTTGTCCATTCATACAATACAGTGATATTCTGTTCATATACATTTATATATTCTTTAAAAGACTGATATTATTTTTTGCATAATAGTACATATATCTGAAATATTTAGCCTAATTATATTTAATTAATATTGCAGGGCAACATGTAATAAGTAGTTTGACAACACCTTAAGTTACAATATGGCATTAACTTTCAAACCACTGAGTACTAGTATTTTAGCCATGTCATCTCATAAAAGAAAAAAGAAAAACCATTACGGCAGCATTAATATTCATTAGATGAAAGTGGTAACAACTATAGATAAAATGCCTCAAGTACAGAATGCAATTGTACTATAAACTTACATTTATGCACAATTACATGATAAAATAAATCTCAATTACTTGCTAAGTGGTTCCCATAAGTGAACATATGCATAAATGCAACATGTTTGTCTCACTTAGATCAATAGGGTTTTTATATACAGGTAACTATCCTGGTTCTGTATTGAATCAGACAATTATCTTGATGTTATGACAAAGTATATAGTCTTTTTCTGTACATTCAAGTCTTCTGACCACATATTGTTGCCTTATTCAATCATTTGAAGTACTGTTGAAGTCTTAATGCAAAACTCTGCCAAAAGCTATAACTAGACTGTATTTAATCAGAAATACCATTGAATAATGTTCTATGTCAACTGGACTGACTAAACAAATGCATTATTTTAATTATAACCAAATAATATAATAAATAGCCTTTGATGGCACAACTAATAACACCATTAAAAGACTTCTTTATAACTTTTCTAAAGTATAGTGGAAGTAGAAATAATACACTATGCTATCCATTTGCCATTAGGTTAAAACTGATTTCCCAGAGCCTTTGAATAGAATTAATTAATGCTAATGAGGCAATTGTTTGCTATTATTTTCATTGAGCTACAGGTTGCAGATTACAGCAATGATGTAATGATAATATTTTGACAGATTAATATTGAACAATCTAGTGAGAAACACAATTTCACAGAAATGAATTAAAATTATTTGACTTGAAATACTGAGGAGTCATAGATCAGACTCACCCTTTAGTGAATTAGGTCCTTAAGTGCTATTGAAAGCTTGAACAGCATTCTTCAAAATGAAGAAGGTCTTCTGCAGTCACGACATAAGCCTAAGATTGAAAATCAGCTTGTCAGATGCTATATCTTTCCTATCCTGCTCTACGGAGTGGAGAGTCTCTTGAAGAAACTAGAAGCATTTTAAATGTGGATTTACAGGCAGCTGTTACAAGGGGTGAAATGCTACCAGTTCCGGCCAGTTCGCCCGAACTGGTAGTTAAAAATGCTTTTTAAAAGTTTTTTAAAAGGTTCCGACGATCAGCTGTGCCGCGCGATCATCGGAACCTCTTTTTTTTTACTTTTTTAAAGCATTTTTTGCTACCAGTTCCAGCGAATAGGTAGTAAAAAAATGCTTTAAAAAGTTTTTAAAACAGGTTTCAATGATCAGCTATGACAATCAGCTGTGCCACGCAATCGATGGAACTTTTTTAAAACTTTTTTTAGCATTTTTTAACTACCGGTTAAAAAATGCTTTTCAAAGTTTTTTAAAAGTTGACCATGCTCACCCAGTCACATGACCCCCACCAAGCCACACCCACCAAGCCATGTCCACAGAACCGGTAGGAAAAAAATTTGAATTTCACCCCTGGCTGTTACATATAAGTTGAGTTGACAAAATCAGATATCAGAACATCATGGCTTCAAAATCTAAGGGACTGGTTTGGACAAAAATCAACAGCACTTTTTTGTGCACCTGTTAATAAAAATAGGATCGCCAACATGATCGCCAATGTCCGATGACGGATATGGCACAAGAAGAAGTACTATTGTGTCAGGCTTAGCCATCCATTTTATGGACAAATGCCAATCATCTTGATTTAATCTCAGTGATGAATATTATCTTTTCCAAGAGCATTTTAAAGACCTTCTTGGTTCTATCCATGCACCCGGGGTGGGATTCAGCCAGTTTGGACTGGTTCGGGTGAACCGATAGTTACGGCTAGTGGCTGGGCCCACCCACCTGCCCCAGCGCTATCCCGTCTTATACAATCACAGTGTTTTTTGACGCAGCACGCATGTGTGCAAGGCGCACATGTGAGCGAAGCTATCCCATCCTATACAATCACTGTGTTTTTGACACAGCGTGCATGTGCACACACTCACATTTTTGATTCTGGGCAAACCGGTTGTTAAATTATATGAAGCCCACTTCTTCATGCACCTTATTTGTTGCTTTTTTCTTCTACTGCTTTCATAGTTGCAAAGCATAGTAATTTTACTAGTTCAGCATCCACCTGCATCACATATCAAAAAACATAAGGCTTTACTTGTTGATTATCATTTCAAAGAAGCAGTCAATCTTTTTTCCGGTTGAGGAACAATTCATTGATTAATCTTGAAATCTCTCTTCAAATCCTTAATATGAAAGTTTTTCTCTTTCTTTCTTAATGTCCATCTTTTAAATTAGACATTGCCATTGGAAAAACCATAGGTTTAACTATTCTGGTCTGTATTGTCATAGAAATATTCCTGTACTTTTGATTTTATCCATATTTATTACAGCCTTTCTCTCTGGAATTAATTTGTTCTATACTTCTACAGCACGTTTATCCTGAGCCTGGGAAAATGGATCTTGAATATATATTTATAATTGTGGAATGAGGACAATAATATGGCCAATTGCAAAATAATCTCAAGATTAGATATCCTAGCTTGAATAGAATAGCATGTGCTTGTGGAACATTGAGCTTTGGTTGTGCATATGGGGCACAATGTGTCAAAACTGATCAGTCCTATACTTATGATTAATAGGGAATGATTCATGTGACATGACTAAGGTTGGTAACATGGCTATATTTTCTCGATCTTACTAAAAATATTATGTGAAAACCTTAACGGAATATAAATTATGATGTGTTGCAGTGGTTAAAGTCTGATTTGATTATGTCCATGGTGTTTAGAAGATTCTTACATGTACAGTATAAGGGTCCATGGTAAAGAGAATGATATAATGAATAACAGGAAGAGGAGAAAGAAACGGTGTATGTAAGAGCCATTATTGTATAGTAGTTAAGGGGGTATTTAAGAGCAGGAGATCCAGGTTTTCATCCTTCTTGAGTTAGTTACTTCCTCTCAGTTTCTGACAAGCCACTTGATAAACAAAACCCCTGTAACAGCATTCATTGATAGTTTCACTATAAGAACTAGATAAGTGCAGTGCAAAAACAAGTAGCTTCTGCAAATCTAAAAATCTAAATCTAAAAATCTAAATCTAAAACCTGTTGGACAAAAGTCAAAGAAACATAGCAACCAAGCTATGTTGTATGTATGTGATCTAACAAAAAGGAAACATATGCAACAGATCTGAGTGAAGTTGTGGAATTCCTGAATGTATAAAAAGAAATGAACACATAGGCTTAGTTATGAATGCTTGTTTCAGTGTGTGTGTGTGTGTGTGTGTGTGTGTGTGTGTGTGTGTGTGTGTGTGTAGACTATATGAAATATGTTGGGATGAGAATGATATCTCATAGAGGCGATGTAGGATCTTTTCTTGGAATTCAGACAGTTAGAAATAAAACCGAGATTAAAATATAATAGAAAATATTTATTTGAGTACAAAAACAATAAATCCTTAGTAATTACATCTTTGCTAAGAAAACACGACCGTTCAGGTCAATAGCTAAGGCAGAAGAAAATTAATGGTGGTGTAGGAATGCACACATGCGCAAAGAACATCATATCACGTGTTCTGCTTATATTGGAATGTACCATAAGATTAGATAGGGGTGCATCACCCTGCATAGACATACAACTGACAATATTCACTACGTGACAAAATATATATTATAAACACATACAAACACAATATATATTAGAATGAATGCCAATATCAAAGCATAACTGAGTTGACTGTTTATAGGATTTTTTTTAAAGGGTTAAAAAACAGTGTTAGGGATTATCAAGTGATTCCAGCAATTCTATGGCTGTTGGGAAAAAATTGTCATGGCAGAAAAGGAAAGATATAAATAATACCAAGTGACACAAAATTGAGTGAAATAATTAATATCCTAGAATATAAAAACAAATTTCAAAAATCATTTGGGAAAATGCACTACAAAATAACAGGAAATGTAATAGAAGTACTGTATATCTAGCACCACTGAGGGCGCTGAAGCAAAAGCACCATACCTTACCGGAGTAATGGCTTTTCTATGGCCCACATAAACCAGTTTAAAGTTTAAAACAAGACCAGTTTGAGGTTTAAAACCTTATCTGCTCTTCCACAGAGGGTTTGGGAACTCTGCCTAAATTAGTTCTTCATCCATAATACCTTATTTGATAGTTCACTCTTAGCTAATCATAACCAGTCTTAGCAGTTCCTGCACGGAAAAACCATATTTCTATCATTTGTTTTCAAGAGAGGACATCCAAAAAGATTCATTGCTATATGAAAGTATAACTGGGAGCAAGGTCCTCAGGCAGGAAGACAAGTTCCGGCCCGTAGGTAACAATCTGGCGTTTATCTTCATCAAACCTAATTCAAAGAATGTTAGAAGTGCAACAGGGCCTGAAATATCTCTCTAGGTAATTTGGATTGAACACTTTACAAAAGGGCAAAGCTAGAATAATAGTCCAAGCTATACATGAGCTGAGCTAAACATGAGCTGAGCTTGAAACAGTTTAAGGGAAGTTGGAGGTAGTCCTCCCTACCTTGCCTTACAAAATAGCAAGCAACTGCTAAGTTCTTTTGATCAATTAAGATAACATAACTGACACGTGCCCTTTGACTACATGAGGCATAAAGTAGGTATTTAAAACATAACACATCAATGAAAATTCTTTTATATTCCATAAATAGTCTTGGGCTTTCTAGCAAACACCATTATTTTAACCTTTATCATTATTTGCAATGGTGTTCTTTGGAATGTTGAACTAGAAATTGCAATTATCTGATATTCAAAATCCACCAGTGCAATAATATCCAAAATTACTTAATACAAATTGTTAATACTTCAAGAATTAAATAAAAAAGCGACTGAGAAAGTGGACACACTGACAGGTGCCATACAATAACCCAGATTAACCAATTTGTCATTTCTCTTGTTTTTGGTTGCAAATAATAAATTGAAACCACCCAATAAAAGCCGCCCAGAGTTTCCCTGTGGTAAAATGAACGGCCAATAAAGTTAATAAATAATAAATTAAATAAATAAATGAAAGAATGAATGAAAGATTTCATTTCTATCTCTAATTTGCTTTATAAACTTGATCTGAACCATATCAAAAAAAAATCAGCATCTAAAGATATTAATGCATAGAAAGAATCCCATCTATCTTGAAGTACATACAAAATATCTATTAATAAACATAAATTATCCGAAGCTTATCTATTTTTAATAAATCCAGACTGAAATAGATGAATTATGTATAACATCACTCTACAACTGTCTTTTCAACAAAGCAGTTAATAACTTAGTGTCTATTAATGAAACAGGTCTATAACTTACACAGAATGTTAAATCTTTACCCAATTTTGAAATCAATGTTAGAGAAGCCTCATAAAAAGATAAAAACAGTTTACTAGGTTTAAATTATATTTATAGACTCTTAATAATATTGGGACCAACAAATCTATAAATCTACAAATTTATATGATAATATAAATTCATGTATATGTGATGGACATCCATACATATTGATTAAATTTCAATAAATGTATAAATACTTGTACTTTTACATCAGAAAGTTGTCTAGGCTAGGAGCTTTCCCAGTTTTTATCAATTGAATTGTTTCTAATATCTCTTGAAGCTTCAAAGATGGTTCCCAAGATGGTCCCCCACACACTCTCCTGAAATAGTGGTTGAAAATCAAACAAAACATTAGCAATTTGCTGCTGATATATAAATAGTATAAATATAAGAATTATAAAAATTACATACCAGTATATTATCAGTGAATCTCAGCCTACCATTTTAAAAGTTTCAGAGGTAATATCTTGTTTCACTTGTTTTAAATCAGAGGTGTCAAACTAGATTTCATTGAGAGCTGCATCAGGGTTGTGTTTGACCTCGGGGGGCAGGGTGGGCATGGCCAGCTCGACATCACTCATGTTGGGGCGGTTCTGTGGTGGCCCAAGCGCTCTGCCAGTGAAAACAGGCTCCCAAGCTTCATTTTCAGTTGTGATGGCCTTCCTGCAACTCTCTGCCAGCAAAAACGGAGCTTGGGAGTGACACGTACAGCCCTCCCAAGCTCCGTTTTTTCTGGCAGAGACACCGCGGGTCAGTCCTTCGCTGTTTCCAGAGCAGCCCCTCAGGTCAGATCTAAGCACCCCCAGGCCAGATCCAACCCCCAAGCCTTGAATTTGATACCCCTGTTTTAAATAATTACCAGTTTTTCACCAGATTCCCAATATTTTAATTTCAAACTCTTTAAAGGAAATTCAACTTAGTGATCATAAAATTTATTCATTTTAACTTTCCCCGCATAAATATATTTATTTGCATATGCCAATAAATATTAATTAACCAAAATTCCATGTTTCTATCTGAAATTTCTATTACTTTAATGCAAAGGCACAAGCACAATGCAAAATTTATATGCATTTCATAACATTTACAGTAACCTGCAAATTAGTAGTTAATATAATGCAAAAAAAAATCTCTGTTCAGATAAGGCCCACCATTAACGTACTGAACATATTTGAAATGAAATGTTAATGTAATGAAAGCATGATGTGAAATCATGATGGACTTAATTCTTTAATCTAAAGAATTAAATAAAGATCAGGAAATCAATTGGTTGATCAGAATAGAGCCTGAAGGGACCTTGGGGGGTCTTCTAGTCCAACTTCCTGCTTCAAGCAGGAGACCCCATACCATTTCAGACAAGTGGCTGTCCAGTCTCTTCTGAAAAACCTTCAGTGATAAAGCACCCACAACTTCTGAAGGCAAGCTGTTCCACTGGTTATTGTTCTCGCTGTTGGGAAGTTTCTCCTTAATTCCAGGTTGCTTCTGTCCTTGATTAGTTCCCATCTATTGTTTCTTGTCTTGTCTTCTGGTGCTTTAGAAAATAAGTTGACCCCCTCCTCTTTGTGGCAGCTTCTCAAATACTGGAATACTGCTATCACGTCACCCCTAGTCCTTCTTTTCTCTAGACTGGCCATACTCAGTTCCTGCAACTGTTCTTCGTATGTTTTAGTTTCCAGGCCTATAATCATCCTAGTTGCTTTTCTCTGCACTATTTCCAAAGTCTCAATATCTTTTTTTGTAATGTGGTGGCCAAAACTCGATGCTGTATTCCAAGTATGGTCTTACTGAATTTATTAAAATCAGAAAATAAGTTCTGCAGATATAAAAGTATAGTCCTTCTTTCAATTCATTGGACAGAAAAGTAGTAGCAACTTGGGAAGATAAGGGAGAACATGTGAAGCCAGAAAAAGGCAGACTATTTTTATATAATATCATTTTATATTGTATGTATGATGTCATCTCAGAATCATTGTACGATATCTTTCAAAAATCCTAGAACACCGTGGAACTACCTGATGCTTGGAAAAGAGCTGATGTGTTTCCCATCTTCAAAAAAGGAAAAATCCCAAAGGTACTTTTTCAAGAGGCAACTGGAATTTCTTGTTTTTCTTCTCATCCAAGAAGCTTCTTCAGCTCTCTTCTTCAGCCGAAGAAGCTTTATTTTTATTTATTTATTTATTTGTCAAGCATGTATAAGATAACAGATATAAGTATAAACATGATTATGAATACAGGAAATAGATACGAATAAAGGGGAACAGTAGGGCAGAGACGGTAGGCACGTTGGTGCGCTTATGCACGCCCCTTACAAACCTCTTAGGAATGGGGTGAGGTCAACAATAGACAGTCTAAGGTTAAAGTTTTGGGGGTTTGGGGAAGAAACCACAGAGTCTGGAAGTGTATTCTAGGCATTGACCATTCTGTTGCTGAAGTCGTATTTTCTGCAATCGAGTTTGGAGCGGTTTACTTTATGTTTGTATCTATTGTGTGCTCTTGTATTATTGCGGTTGAAGCTGAAGTAGTTATTAACAGGTAGGACATTGTAACAGATAATTTTGTGTACTACTTCTTAATAATTAATTCATAATAATTAATTCATAATATTAATTGTGTAATAGCTTTTTAGATAAGAAGCGAGATGTCTTCAAAAAACAACAAGAAGAAAGTCCAGTTGACTCTTGAAAAAGCACCTTTGGGACAACTATGACCTGGATGACTGAGAATCTCCATAGACATTTGTCTGAAAGGGTTTAGGGTTTCCTGCTTGAACCGGGGGTTTGGACCAGAATATCTCCAAGATCCCTTCCAACTCTATATTCTGTTATTCTGTTAAGATAATATTTGGAAGAAACTCAGGCAGACCCACTGAGATATAAGAGAACGGTGAAATAAAGCACAGTCAGAGTCACAAGATTCTGTTGTTACAGCTTATCTCTAAAACTGTAGTTCTAGTTTTCTCTGAAGTCTGCTCCTGATCTAGTATATCCTGAAGGACTGAAAGGTATTTTTGATTGGAAAATGATTCTATATAAATGAGTCCAATCTAGATTAGATAAGGTTCACACATCCCTTTGGAGGATTGGAAATTTTCCTTTAAATCAGTTCAATGTCTTTTCTCTCTTTCTCTCTCCCCTTCCCTCTTTCTCTCTTCCTTTTTCTTTTTCTCTCCCATAAACCACACCTACAAAAGAAAATTTCTGTGTTGTTATTTGCAATCCACCTTCAATAGCAAACATATTTAATGGAGCTGTCAGTGTTTTCTACATCTTTATTAAGCTGCAAATCAAAAGGCCTGCTACAGGATTTTCAACATATATGGCATTAACTAAAAAAAAGTAAGCATGATTGTGTGTGACATTTTCTTAGAGATGTGAAATTCAAAATTCTTAAGCCATCATTGTTTAGACACAGAGGAGTTTACATCAACATTGCCACCGGCAAAATCTCACATATAACTACATAAGCCACACCGAGTTTATTTTAAAGAGTTTTTACAATGGGATAACATCACAAGACGTAAACAACTACAGAAGGTTTCGTGAAGATTCCCAGGGGGGGAAGTTGTCATACAATGTTACTAGAATGTTCTCTATTATTAAATATGCAGTACAGAGTAGTGCATATCTTCTGAAGTAGCAGATACTGAAAATAATCTTTCCAGTTTTCCTATTTTTAACACAACAACACCTTCCAATTCTGAAAAACTTGACATATTGTAAAAATATACAAAATACAGAAGGATAAGATTTTTTTTTGATGTTGTTGAAAAGGACATAAATAAGATACTTATGCTAATTGGTTTTTTTCTATTGCAAAGATAGGAAAGCAGTAGCCCTCCAGCTATTTTTTTTTCACCACAAGTTACAGAAGCCCAAGTCAGAATAGCAGAATAATAGAGTTGGAAGGTACCTTGGAAGTCTTCTAGTCCAAACTCCTATTCAAGCAGGAAAGCCTGTACCGTTTCAGACAAATGGTTGTCCAATCTCTTCTTTAAAACCTCCAACCTTTCAACAACTTCTGAAAGTAAGCCATTCCACTGATCAATTGTTCTAACTGTCAGGAAATTTCTCCTTAGTTCTAGATTAGTTCTCTCATTCATTAGTTTCCACCCATTGCTTCTTGTCCTGCCAGGTGCTTTGGAGAATAAGTTGATCCCCCCCCTCTTCTTTATAGTAGCCCCTTAGATATTGAACAGTGCTGTCATGTCATCCCTGGTCAGCATGGACAATCATGAGGAATACAATATTTAGAGAGCTACAGGTTCCCTACTCTAGCTCTACAGGAAGAATAGAATAGAATAGAATAGAACAGAATTGAATCATTTTTCAAATATAGGTAAACCCCTTCAAATCCTACTTGTTATAGTAGAGAGGAGGTATTCCTGGGAGGGCTGAGCAAAGATTTCCAGATATACATGCGAAGATTATATACTCTCAGTAGTATTACCCAATATATGAATATCATCCTAGCTACACACTAAAGCAAGCAGACACCTACATTGAATAGTAGTGATATGAAGATGCTGTACCCAGATGATCATGTAATAAGGACTTCAGTGTCATTAGTGATAATGATAAAGACATTATTTAATAATGCATAATAATGTATAATCCATTCTGTAAGAAAATGGATAGTCTTCATAGATAAAATAAAGTGAAACTGGTGGAATTGGTGGACATGGGAAAACTGACAGCCATGATGAACAAAGAGACTGACAATTTTTACCTCTACTTGGAAACAATTTTTTGGCATTTTTGCAAGAAGCTGAAAGAAATGAAAGGGATTTCTGAGATCTGATTATTAAAATTATATGGGTTTATAGAAATAATGTGAACAACTATTAGACTTGAATAAGAGTTTGATGTATTTTTACTTGCATCTGTACCAAAGAAAGTCAAAGTCATTTTTTCCTGTTTATCTTTTAACTTTGTATTTAAAAAAAAAATCAATAAAGTTATATAAATAATTCACTGGACTGATTAAAGTTCCATTCTATTAGGAATCTAATGTTTCTTAGAGGCGCAAGAGTATTTATTGCATACATACACAGACATACATGTTTGCATAAATAAGAATCATATGACATCATAGAAAAAGAGCACTTCCTATAGGGACTTTTGTTAAATTAAGGAGATTCATAGATGATACCCTATCTATTGTCTGTCTTATAATTTCACGTCTGAGTGGCCTGTTTTAACTATTACAAATACCATGATGCTATAATGACTTCTATGCTATGAATATATTGTATTTGAAAAGTACAAACAGCCATTCCGAATGGTTTGTGTTTGAACAATAGATGAATAGAGGTGTGTCAGTCAATCTGAACTTTAATATTGGCTTCTAACTGTGATGAAAACAAAACACATTTAATTTGCAGTGATACTTACTGCTTGCATGTTAGACTTTGCCACAATCTGCTGTTACTGCCTTAAAGTGGAGGTGCAGAGTAGTTAATTCTACAAGTAGATCTGACTCTTCATCTGAAACACCATATGGGACAAATATGGGACAAATACCTTACATTTTCCAACTCAGTAAATCACAGTATTTGTGCAACTAGGGAATTTTGTTGCATTTTCTAGCCATGTTCTGCTGTTGGATATACTATTAACTCTCTAATTTAATCAACCCCACCACCCATGCCTAACACATCAACAAATTTATAGGACCTATGAGTCCCTTCACTTCATTTTTACAACTATAAAATGTCTTTACCTCTTCACTTTCATCTTGGGAGCTGTTGTAGTGAAATAGCGTCCACATGAAAAATTGGCAAATTATTGCATCGGAAGGCATACTAAAATCAAATTTTAAAAGAAGAAGAAAATAAATCAGGAAGCTGTTCAGTCTTTTAACAAATACAATAATGCAATTTGGTCTTGTGGTAAAACAGCTAAGGTAGGACATGGCTTTTGGAAAAGATCCTATTTCAGGCTCTCCCTTCCTCTTCTCCCCATGACCCTGACCTGAAATAACTTGCCACTCACACAGCCAAAGAAGAGACTGAGCAAATCAGGTATTTTGTGCAAGAAGTACATCCATCTCTTTAGTGACACTTGAAGCTGTCACTGTAGATATTTCCAGCTACACCTCTTCAAACCAAATGCTCCATGCCTTACCTTGAGTCCTTTCATGCAGTTATCCTTCATATAACAGAGCCGAGGTGGCGCAGTGGTTAGAGTGCAGCACTGCAGCCTACTTCAGCTGACTACTAGTTGCAGTTCAGCTGTTCAAATCTCACCAGCTCAAGGTTGATTCAGCCTTCCATCCTTCTGAGGTCGGTAAAATGAGGACCCAGATTGTTGGGGGCAATATGCTGAACTCTGTAAACCGCTTAGAGAGGGCTGTAAAGCACTAGGTGTATAAGTCTAAGTGCTATTGCTATATGAACATGCAACTCAGGGGTGGGTTGCTAACTTACCGATACCGGAGCACTGCGCGCGCATCTCCATGTTTCATGTGTGTGCGCCCGCGCTACGCACGCACGCCCCATTGTGCAATTTTGCTTCTGCGCATGCGCGGAAGCAAAATCTCTCCAAAATATCACGAGGGGACGCGTGCGTGAGATTTCTGCGAGATTTTGCTTCCGCGCATGCGCAGAAGCAAAAAAGCCCAAAAATTCTTTTAAAAAGATGGCGATGCATGCGATGGACCGGCAAAGACAGCACTGGAGCGGTCGTGCGCAAATTGCGCAATTGGCCGCTCCCTAGCAGAGCTACGCACCGGACTGCACCGGTAGGAACCCACCACTGATGCAACTATAACTTTTGTGTATGAAAATTATGTAGTCCTTCACAGCTGAGCTGAGCAGATGATCAAGCAGAGATTTGAGATCTGAGGATTCCAAGGAAGATCAAAGGAAAGTCAATGGAGCCTTGACAAAGTCAGAGATTAATTTTTAATTTCAGGGTCTCACTGGTTTAGTGGTTGAAGAAGAGCCTGCTGAATGAGGCAGTTATAAACTATACAAGAGAACCCCACCTACCCATTGCTGTACCTTGTTTTGTGAAAAACTATGGGAGAAGAGTGGCTACTTTCCAAGGAAACAAATAATGAAAAAAAATCATCTAACCTATGAAAACATAATTTTAAACATAGATGTGGCTTTGGGAAGAAAACTGCAGCAGTCTTATCATAATGATAATGGTCACCATGCATCAGTACTGACTTGATGACACATAATCAATCAATCAATCAATCAATCAATCAATCAATCAGTTTATCATGGAATATTATGTCAAATACTTTTAAACTCAAGCTAAAGTTATGATATATTAGACTTAAATTGTTCTCGTGATGTAATGAGGTTGCCTAATTAAAGAAAATGAGATGAAGTTAGTTTGGCAATGTTTATTTTTTAAGAAATGTATGCTTACTTATTATAATTACCACATTGTTTCCAACAAGACGAGTTGTGAATGTGCAGACATTTAATATGTAGTGCTAGTGCAATTGTCTTCCTGGTAGTTTGATGCACCATTCAACAGTGTACTGAGTGGAACTGATTGGATTTATGTTATTTCCAGGCATCAGGACTATCGGTTAATGTCCCCGTGTTTTTCTAAGTGATGATTAATATGCATTACCTTGTCCAAAAATTAACAGTGGTTTTAAACACCTCCCCCTTGTTACTGCATAGAGTTTGCCATGTACTTTATTTTACACTGTATGGTACTCTACTGAAAGAATCATTTGTTTGAATATCCTTTCCATTTCATGCCAGAAAAATGTATTAAACATAAAAAAGAATAACAAGTTTCTTAAAGTTGTTGGTACCAGCTAGCAAACTTAAAACAGAGGTGGGTTCCTACCGTTTCTAACTAGTTCTTTAGAACCGTTAGTATTTCAGTGATGATGTCACAGAGCAGGTTCTGTCGGTGTCTCCATCTTGGATTTTGCTTCTGTGCATGTGCAGAAGCTATTTTTTATTGCTGCAGGCACGCTCACGCATGCAAAGCATACTCGTGCACACGGCACGATCCTGAGCGAACCAGCAGCAAAAGGATCCAGAACCCACCCCTGCCTTAAAAGATATATATTGGATCATAGCTTGCTTGGTCTTCATATTATGAATCAGCAAATACTCTTTCTAATATTCTTCTCAAAGTCCAGCTTTCATTTCCATAGAGTGACAATCTTTATTGTTAATTTTTTTGTTGTTATAGTTGTTATCAATAGTTTGGTTGCCTTTACTTTTAATTTTAGTCCCCTTTTTTCATTGTGCTCCCTTCTTCTGTTAGCAGAGCTTATGGATTGTTTCCATTTTCATCTCTAAGAGTAGTGTCATCAATATACACAAGCTACTGAGGGGTCTTTCTTTAATTTTAAAACCTCATTCATCTTTTTCTAATCCATCTAATCTGTCTTTCTCTATCTATCTATCTATCTATCTATCTATCTATCTATCTATCTATCTATCTATCTATCTACATACATATACATGCATGCACACATACATACATAGGTACATGCATACATACTTGCACCATAAAAGCTGAATAAATAAGGAAAGTGTATATAGTTTTGTTTCACTTCTTTGCCAACTAAGAAATGGTTATTTCACCATGTTCTGTTCTGTCCTTTATGGCTTGCAGACTTAGGTATAGGTTTTCTATAAGGACAATAAGATGTTCTGAGATATCCATTTTTCTGAATGCATTCAACAAGTTGACATGATCAATACAATTAAACCCTTTCCTATAATTAATTAAAAGATATATTTACCTTTTTTGCTTCTTTTTCTTCGTTTCTCTGTTAGTCAACATGCATCATTAATAATCCCTCTTGTTCCTCAGCCTTTTCTAAAGCCAGCTTGAACATCTATCTCTCTTTCCATGTAAGGATTTGATCTGCATTGGATGATTCTAGGCATTATTTTGCCAGCATCTGAAATTGATCATGTTACACAATAGTTTGCACACTCGTAAATACTCCTTTCTTTGGTATTGGTATGTTTAGGCTCTTTTCCAATCCTTCCAATCAATAGTCAAAGACCACTTTTTAGCAGTTCCAATCAAACACAAAATTTTCAGATGGGATACACAAGAATCATGCTTTCATCCTCTACTATACAATATTTTCATTAATTGTTGTTTTAACTGTTTAGCCATGTCTGACTCTTGGCGACCTTATTGGGAAGTGATCTCCATGCTATCCTGTCAAGCACAGTTTCTTTCAATAGTTGGATGATCAACTTCGTATCAGATTTGATGTTCTCAAGCCATTGTGTTCTTTGTTTGCCCCTTCTTATAGAATAGAATAGAATAGAATAGAATAGAATAGAACAGAACAGAACAGAACAGAACAGAACAGAACAGAACAGAACAGAACAGAATAGAATAGAATAGAATAGAATAGAATTCTTTATTGGCCAAGTGTGATTGGACACACAAGAAATTTGTCTTTGTTGCATATGCTCTCAGTGTACATAAAAGAAAAGATACATTTGTCAAGAATCATGAGGTACAACACTTAATGATTGTCATAGGGTACAAATAAGCAATCAGGAAACAATCCATATTAATATCAATCGTAAGGATACAAGCAACAAGTTACAGTCATACAGTCATCAGTGGGAGGAGATGGGTGATCGGAACGATGAGAAGACTAAGAGTAATAGTAATTTATTTATTTATTTATTTGGTTTTCTTATATGCCACCCAACTCCCGAGGGACTCAGGGGGGCGTACAGCACAGAAAAAATACAAGAACAACCAATAAACAATTGGATTAAAATCAGAATATAAAAATTAAAAATTGCAATATTAAAAACCATCCAACAACCAGACATACCCGGGGGAGAGTTCAGATGGAATTAAGCTCTACCCCCTGCCTGCAGGAAAAGCCATGTCTTAACGGCTTTTCGGAAGGCCAGCAGGGTGGGGATGGTTTGGGTCTCTGGAGGAAGTTGGTTCCAGAGCGCAGGGCCCACCACAGAGAAGGCCCTCCCCCTAGGGCCCGCCAGCCGGCATTGCTTGGCTGACGGGAGCTGGAGGAGGCCAACTCTGTGGGCCTAACTGTTCGGAGGGAAGTATGAGGCAGAATGCGGTCCCGGAGATAACCTGGTCCTAAGCCATGAAGGGCTTTAAAGATGATGATCAACACCTTGAATTGGACCCGGAGACTGATGGGCAACCAGTGCAGCTGGCGGAGTATAGGTGTCACGTGGGTGTACCTTGGCACACCCACCACAGCACGCGCAGCCGCATTTTGCACCAACTGGAGTCTCCAGATACTCTTCAAGGGTAGCCCCATGTAGAGCGTGTTGCAGTAGTCCAAGCGGGAGGTGACAAGGGCATGAGTGACTGTGAGTAGAGCCTCCTTCTCCAAGTATGGTCGCAACTGGTGCACCAGGTGAACCTGTGCAAAGGCCCCCCTAGCCACAGCAGTAAGATGATGTTCCAATTTTAGCTGTGGATCTAGGAGGACCCCCAAGTTGCGGACCTGATCCGAGGGAGTCAGTTTCGCTCCCTCGAGAACCAAGGAGGGACAGTTGTCATAGTCCTTAGGAGGCAATATCCAAAGCCACTCAGTCTTGTCGGGGTTGAGTCTGAGTCTGTTCCTCCCCATCCAGATCCTAACGTCGTCCAGGCACCGGCACATTACATCAACTGCCACACTGAAATCAGACGGGGTGGTGATGTACAGCTGGGTGTCATCATCGTACTGGTGAAAACGCACCCCATGTCTGTGGATGATCTCCCCCAGCGGTTTCATGTAAATGTTGAACAGGATGGGCGAGAGAACCGACCCCTGAGGCACCCCGCATAACAGGGGCCTAGGGGAGGATCTCTGCCCTCCTGTTAACACCGACTGCATCCTATCGGCGAGATAAGAGGAGAACGACCGTAAAACGTAATGCAGCCTTAGTTAATAGTTTGACAGTGGTGAGGGAATTATTTGTTTAGCAGAGTGATGGCGTTCGGGAAAAAACTGTTCTTGTGTCTAGTTCTTCTTGTTCCACTAACCATTCCTAGCATCATTGCCTTTTCCAATGAATTTGCACAAACCAGATGTAGTCATGATTTTAGCTTCTAGTGATGTGTCTGCTTTATACAATTTAACACCTCACTGTTAGTTACTCTGTCTGTCCGTAGTATGCACAATAATTTACAGCAGCATCAGACTTAAAAGGCATCAATTCTTCTTCGATCAGCCATTCTTAGTGTCCAATTCTCACACCTATTTTCATTACTTACTTGAAGATAATAGATAAAATGTTTATCAAATTTCCCAAACAAAACTTTGAATATGATGGTTAATATCCTAAATCATGTAGCACTCTTAGACAGGCACACTGAAAGTAACAGATTGAAACTTTCACTCTTCAATTAGGAAAGAAAACTCAAATGCAGGGTAGGAATACTAGTTTGATAATAGTATTTATGAAAAAGATCTGTGAATAGTAATTTAGTAAAATTAAATACAACTAAACAGTAGAATTTAGCAAACTAAATACAAGCAAGTAGTTTGATGTGGTTGCAAGAAAAAAAATCGGATGTTATTTTAAGATACATGTATAGAACTATAATTGCCACATAATGGGAAGAAATAATTTCACTTTATTCTACTTTGATGATACCCACTTTAAATATTTACGTACTATAAGGAGTTCAAAAAGAATTCAGAGAAATTGGATCAAGTTCAGAGAAAAGCAAGAGAACAATGAATGTCAGGAGGACATTCAGGTCACAAAATGTCAACCCCATTAGGCAGACCAGACCAGAAAATCAATTCCACAGGAAGGCTAAAATCATTGGTTATACCAGAGGTCTTCAAACTTGGCAACTTTAAGACTTGTGGACGTCAACTCCCAGAATTCTCCAAGGGAATTCTCCAAGGGAGAATTCTGGGAGTTGAGGTCCACAAGTTTTAAAATTGCCAAGTTTGGAGATGTCACGATGTAAATTTTGATTGTCAGCTGAACTCTATGATTCAGAGATTCCTAGCAAAGCAAAACAGTCACGTGGTGAGTGAACTGCGCATGTACACATTCCATTCTATTACTCCTCCTTTTTTTCTTCTGCTCCGGTCCTTCATTGAAGAAGGACGTGTGTTAGACCGCAAAGATGTAGTTATTAAGATTTATTGTTTTTATATCTTTTGTACTGAAATAAATATTTTGTTATTTTTAGACTTTATACTCGAGTTTCATTTGGTTAAGGAATAGATCCAAAGGAAAAGATCTATCACTTCTAAGACTTATTTTCTAATTCCTTCAGGGGACCCCTGGGTTATACAATGACAGAATGTTGCAAGTCTTATACTACTGTACCTCCTTCTCCTTCTCAAACTTTCAATGAATGAGGGAAGTGTTGCCTCAATCACTTCCAAACTTTCTTAATGGACTTAAAAAATGTTTTAGTCATTTTTGTTTTCTTTCTGTATATTACCATCAGGGTAATCTTCCTTACTCTCTCTACATAGGAACTGGTAGATGAAAGTGAAAAAAAAACCCTGCACAGATAGGTATGCACTTGGCATTCAAAAGTTAAGAGATCAAAATTTCAGTGTCATTCCAACCCTTGTGTAAATATTTGAGCGTCAAGACACTAGAGTCAATTGGAATCAGCATGTCCAGCTATCTTTTGTTTGTACATAAATATACTAAATGACATGGCTTTATAGCATAATAGAAATCTGAACAAAACATGTTTGTCACTGTATAAATCTTATTCTCTGTTGTTGGCCTAAAGCTTCAGAAACTGCAGTAACAACAATATCCAAACTTACCTTAATGCTATTGTGATGATGATGTTCGTCCATTGTGTTCGAAGAGGATCTTGACATCTATCAGGTTGTGGGTTGTATCGGGGGGAGATGTCAAGACTTGCGCATGAATTGGATTAAAGTGAGGGAGAGGTGTGCATAGTCAGCCTCACTCTCTCTTCCCAGATTCTATCTTGCTCCAATAGCAGGACAAGAGTCGAGACAGTTGAAGATGGGTGCAGTGGTTGACCAGGGCATCTTTCGTGTCTTGCCGTGCTCTTAGCGTACCACATCGCTTGCAGAGACCGCCTTCATGACCATTGTCCTATTCTAGTAGATTTCATCTGCTCAGTCCACCGGAATCTGACTTCACATGCTCGGGATAGACAAGTCCCTATCTCACCGAAGGTCAATGACCCAACGGCTACTCTCAACCTGGTTTGGCCAGCCTGTCGAAGCTGTTGTCCAGGGTGTGGCCACTGTGCATGCTACAGCTGCTAGGAGTCACAGGTGAGAGCTGAGTGACAGGTGGGGACCAAAGGTGAATGAGCTGCCCTAAAAGCTGCCCTAGAATGAGCTGCCATAAAAGGACATGACATGCCCTACACCAGAGGTGCTACCCCTGTCTGAGCACCCCATACACCCCATGCTATTGTGGAATCACCCAAAGAAAGACAAAATACTTCAAGAATGCCCCATAAACCTGTGTTCAGCTTTCCCAAACCTACATATTGTGCTGATCCTAACCTTTCCACAGTCTTTGCTTATCAGTCTTAGAGTTGACCAGACTTTAACAACAGGAAAATACCCTAGTACGGGAAGGCTGCTATCCTGAACATCTCACTATGGCTCATATAGGTTGTTTCAAGAAGACCAGTCATAATCGGAATACTGAATCGGTTGTCCTTTTTGGAAATGTTGCTCCAAAAGGATTGATACTGTACATCTATTATCCTATTAATTATGTGGTACATTAGAAGCTGAGATAGCTTTGTTCTTTTCTTTGTCTCTGTTCTGTTTTCTCCTAGTCAGAAGACTATATTCTTAGATTGTTTTCTTTAACTTTAATTAGCTTCCTACAGGAAGTTTAACTTTAACTAGCTTCCTACAGGAAATTCTTCCATCATTCTTTTCCTTCCCTGCACTAATGACAAAAAATTCAGAGATGCAAGCTTTCTATTGGAACATGCAATTTGTGTAATAAACTTTTACTTATCCCTCTCAACCTTAAACATCTGTCTTTAGATATCCTTAGCGAGCTTTATTGTATCCACATGTGTACGCTCTGCTAAATTCAGATTCTAGTAATGAATAATAAGATTCCAAGAGTTACTTCAAAATAATATTGAATGAAGTATGTCTATCCTTTGATCCAAAAATTCTATCTGGTCAAAGACCTAAAATTCTCTATAACATACCTTTCTATTTTGGAATGGTTGATCTACAACATCTGCAAAATATAAGCAACAAAATAACCTAGACTGGGAAATATTTCTGAGCTAAGAACATCCTGCTGTTAATTGCTCACATAAGAAGAATAAACGAGTAGTGCAGTAATTGAATTTTTATGGAAATAAACAGGTGGCAGATTTACTATAATTGTGGGAGATAGCAGGGGGCAAACGGCTGTGGCCATATTAACCTGTTTAATTGAATCGTCTGCATTTCCAACACAAATAAATAAATAAACATCATGACACTACATGGTGAGCTGTGTGCCAAATCAAAATAGTTACAATCATCCATGTATGCCAATGTGCCAAATAAGATAAGGCACTCTGCCAGTTTCCATCATGTTGATGTGTTTTTTTTATTATACTGCAGGAAGCTACAGAAACAAAAGTTGAAGTCCAACACAAAACATGGTGTTACTTAGATATAGGAGGCAAATGGCAAGCCTCCATGCAAATTCAAGGTTTTGCTAATGGAAAATCTCACTGCAGCCATAGAATATATATTTTTGTATCATGCTACCCCCTAGTGGAGAAATGTAGTCAAGACACCTGCAATGAAAGTTTTGCTGTACAAAGTTTTCGATAATTTTAGACCAATCAGTTTTTAAATTGTAGCTAATCACTTACCTATTAGGCTATAAGAATGTCTCTTATTAAATAAGTCATTTGTCACCCGATGCTGAAACAGAAATAAAAGATGCTTTTTTGTGAGAAAAATTTGCAGCTAGATTATATTTCTATTGCTAATCTTAGGTTTTCCCATATTAAATACATGGATAAAAAAGGTTAAAGGTCCAGCTTTGCCAAGCCCAGAAAAAAAGTATATTTTTGTGCAGGAGAAAGCCAAGATGTGCTAACTAGTCTTCATCAGACTTTCTAAACAAATTGGAACTCTGCTTAGGCAAATTTCCATCTCAAGGGGAGGGGAAACACCTTTGCTTACAGATTTGCTTGGAGATATCTTTATGGATCATGGCCATTGAATACCAAGTCCTTGGCTTACATATGTACTCATGCATTCTTCAACAATATTGTTACTACACATCCAGACAAAGCTGCCCAGTCTCTAGTTCATTGAAGCATTTATTTATTCATCCATTTGGAAGTCTGTGATACATAGAGAACCTCTGAAACTAAGAAGATAAAGAAAAGTCAGCAACAGGCTCTTCACCATGGCTTTATGTGCCAATAAAAAAAAGAATATTTGGTTATTGGGGAAAGCAGGAGATGTCTGCATATTGCTTCATCAATAATGTTGGAGATAGTAGGAGAGGTACTGGTGGAAACATATACTGACAAACATTGGAAGCTGGGTAGATGAATAAAGCTGATGGAAGTTTAGAAAGTTAGCACCCACCCCTCTCCTAAAAGAATGAAATATTTTGGGAAATACTAAAAAAGGCAGAGTATTATATTTCCCCAAAGGGAGAAATGGAGAAACATGCTCTTTGAGACAGAAAGCAGCCCCCAAGTCTTTCTTAATAGCCCCAGCAGACATTTAGGTGCCCATTAAGAAAGATTGGGCCAGCCTATTCAGAAATGAAACTGAGGAGGCAGACAGGATAGTTTGAAACAAAGGCAGAATGGCAGGATTATCCCTCAGTCAAGATCCAACACAGGACAAAGCTATTAAGCCACAATAGGAATTATTGCATCACCCTCGGAGCAGTCCAAACTTCAACCAAACTTAGCTTAGACAAACACCTAGGATTTGTACTATGCCTATAGAACAAGCTATGACCCCCTACATAACCCCTACATCAGCGGTGGGTTGCTCCCAGTTCGGACCGGTTCTTAGAACCGGTAGCAGCAGCGGCAGGAGGCTCTGCCCACCCGCCCGGGACGCTTCTGTGCATGCATTGTGCGCGTTGCGAACCGATAGCAGACTAATTCAGAACCCACTACTGCCCTACATGGCCCCATGGGAGTCTGACAACAGTCAATAGAATACATGTTCTTGCACAGGAACAGGAAGCTCAAGTGCAAAGCTCAAAGAAGGTATAAAAGCCCTCCACACTCATTTTGTCAGCTGCACCAGAACCATGTGCTTGGTGGTTCTGTTCATCATTAAACCTTCTTTCCAGTCAGCCTCCATGTTTCCAATGTCTTTCTCCCGGCTTGGAACTGAACCAGATGGATATTTCTTCCCACAGAAGTGAAATCTGAAAGTCTATCACATGAACCACTAACTCCATCATCCTTTACAAGTCCCAATTTCCCTGATGGAACTAGTAAGTGCCACATCTGGTAACCACTGCCTCATGCCCACTATCAGATTATAAATCACCTGAGGAAGCTGATTTTTAAAAACAACTGATCAATATATTAAATGAATTAATTAAATTAAAATACCCATAAACTCTGCTGAAACCATAACATAGATTCAGATTTATTAATGATTTCCAGAACTGCAGTGTCTGTTGCCAGGCATATTTTAGCTTTTACTTATCAAGGCTGGAAATGGAAAAGGTAGGGCTATACAATCCCCAAAGCAATTGCTGTCAACCAGGTATATATGGGCTGAGTTAAAAGAGATTTTTATCAGTCTTCTGATTTGCAACCTGCTTGGCACTTAATAGATAGTCAGGGAGCTCTGTTTTGGTGTGTAAATAAGTAAATAAATTTCTTCATACTAGTTTTAATTAGGTTAAGCTGATCCTCTGAAGATTTCTTTAGTGCTGTTGTGATGCCAGAATTACATGCATGCATATCCTTATTTGGGAAATGTTCTATTTGACCAAGACAATATATCATATTAATTATATATACCAAATGAGTATGGGTGAATGATATTGTGAAACTATAACCTATATTATCAGAACTTATTAATTTGAACCATAGGTCACTGTGTAAGTCAAGAAATTTAAAAAATAAAGATATGAAAGAATGAAAATTTACAAAATTGCTTTTGTCTGAGTCAGGGCCAAATCTGTGGCAATTCAACACATGGTTTTACTTGTGTTTTTAATTATTCTGCAGGACATGTGATTCTAATATCTGAAAAACTCTTGTTGTAATTTAAAGTGTGTGTGTGTGTGTGTGTTTTACAACACCTCCACCAAGGAACAACTTTTCAATTTAAAGTTCTGGTGTTTTACCACATAATAAATGGAACTATTATGGCAGGATAGGAGGAGAAGCTAGATGTCTATGGAAATTCTCAGTCATCCAGATCATAGTTGTCCCAAAGTGCTTTTTCAAGAGGCAACTGGACTTTCTTGTTTTTCTTTGAAGACATTTCGCTTCTCATCCAAGAAGCTTCTTTGGGACAAGAGAAGATAACACCCAGCCTAGTAACTATAGTCTTTCAGCTGGTAAGAAGTTTTTGTTGTTGCTATTGTCTGTCAGCTAGGTGAGGACGAACAGATCTGTGCTGTTCTGTGTTTTGAGAAGACGAATGTTAGGTAAAGTGTGGATCAATGATTCAGTAAAGTGGCACATCAGAGACATGTCTGAATAATACAGTTAGGGTGTAAGTTAGTGTTCATACCTGGTCATGGATAGAAACAATATTAATGACTTCTAAAAGATTCCTTTCATTGGCTCTGGATAGAAAGAGTGAGTCCTTACATTCTTATTAAATCTTTTGGGGATATTCAGTACAATTTATTATGCTATCATTCATCTAAAAGGACTAGGAACTGGAATTTCAGGGATCCGCCCAAGAGAGACCATGCATAAGCAGGGTAGGCCTGACAAATTGGACTCATGGTTTTGAGAAATTATGGAAGTGCTGTGCTCAAAAGTCAAAACGTCATAGCAGGCAATGCCCAGAAATACCTCATAAAGTATAACAAATGGTGCATTCACCCCCAGATTATTAATAACAACAATAACAATAGAAAGCATAGTCACACAAAATAAAAGACATAGTTGACAGAAGCAGTGGAAAACTGTTTTGTCTTGGAACAAAATTAGCAATACGAGCTAATGAAGCTCAGCTCTCTTTCCTGTGTTAAATAATCTACTACAAAGACTACTCAACTTGTTTTTGTTTTTTAAAAAAATGGGATTATCACTTTTTTGGAAGCTTAAAAAGGAGAAGTTTAAAAAAGCTTTAGTGGTATTCCTGAACAACACTAAAACAATCTTTGTAAGGAGTTGATAGAGTACCTGAAAAGTACTTTGTTCGTTAAGGCCAAAGGAAGTAGATAATCCAGCACTCATGTTATCACCAGAATTTACCATGCTAAGTTATGGAATATTCATATTTCACACTTGGTGAAAAGGGAGGAAAGAACAATTTTTAAAACTAGAATGGCTAAAGATAGGTCTGAACCATCTTCACAATGAACTGGAGATAACATAGAGGCTGAGGATAGAGACCTGGGATAAGGTGGACACTGTGTTGTTATGACATGTCCTTTGAAAAAAACTGTTTTCAGGGAGTCTTCATAGCAGAGTTAGTGAAGTGAGGGATTGAGTTCCACAGTATGGAACAAAATATGTCAGGGTAATGATGATTTAATAGCTGACCAGCTGCTGTAATGCTGTAATACTGTAATGCTGTAATGATGATGCAATGGTAGGAATGAGTCAGTAATGCTGTAATGATGATACAATGGTAGGAATGAGTCAGCAGGGTTATTTGACTGTTACCACTTTAAGAGTCTGTATTATAAGAGAGGCCCTGTTGGGGTGTATCTCTCTGTGTGTTCTTCCCTGCTGTAGCTGCTGATTGATTGTTTGACCTTTGCCTAGTACATGCATGTATATTCTTTTGTAGAGCTAAACCACTATTTATTATTACAAACCTCTGTTTGATGATATTGCTCCTGGGTTGTCTCACATAGTCACACTGTGCGCACTCTGATAGGTTATGGGCCCAGTCCAGAGAGAAAGCCAGAGTGACTAGAGAAACCAGAGAGAAGAGAAACCCAGTGAGAACTTGCACCAGAGTCAGAGGGGTTGTGCAATGTGGTTTGTTAGTGGTTAGTGCTTGTAACGGAAACCGGCAACATGGATTCCGCCAGCGTAATGGGAGGAGTTTTCATGGTGTCGCGGCTGAATGAGACAAACTACCTCTCCTGGAGTGTAAAGATGGAGATGTACCTGCAAATGTAGGGGTTGTTGATGATAGTTACTTATCCACCAGCAGTCCTGGATGATGGGGACCAAAGAAGAAATGAAAAGGCATTAGCCAGAATAATTCTGGCTTTAGAGGACAGTCAGCTGATACACGTGAGGGGTCTCCAGTCTTCAAAAGAGTGCTGGGAGGCATTGCACATTGTGTATGTTATTTAGACTGCAGGCAGTAAAGTGTTGCTGACACAGAGACTGTATAAAGCACAACTGAAGCCGGGGGAGAACATGTCCACACATCTGCAGGCTATGAGAAAGATATTCCTGGAGTTAGAGGAAAGATGAATGATGTTTACTGAGGCACACAAGGTATATGTGGTGCTCAGTTCATTGGACGCTTCATGGGACATTCCCGTGACTAGCCTAGAGTCTATGCAAGAGAGGGACTTAACCATGGAGTATTTGACTGGCCGATGGTTGGAGGAAGAACAGAAACAGCTTGAAAGGCAACTAAGAAAGGAAGGAGATAATGGTCAGCACATGTCAACATCTGCAACATCTCAAGATGCTAGCAGAGCAGTTGAGACTGTTTACACAGTGAAACATTGCTTCACATGTGATTCTACAGAGCATTTCCAGAGACACTGCCCTGAGAGGAGAAACAGAGGAGTAGTGAGACAAGGATGTAGGGCTATTCAACACATGAAGAGTGGTTCTTCATCGTCATTTTTTCCCCCGGCAGCAACAGTGTCTGAAAACACTAGAAACACTTGGTTGTTGGACAGTGGGGCGAGTCAGCATATTGGAAATAAACCACGAACATTTTCTGGCTTGAGACCAGCTAAGCAAACATTTGTTAGTTTGGCTAATGGTCAATGATATACTGTTAAAGGGGAAGGTAAAGTCTATGTACCTGAGATAGGAGAAACATTAGACAATGTCTTATATGTACCTGACCTAGATCATAATCTTTTGAGTGTTTCCAGGTTAGACAGCCAAGGGTATGAAATACTGTTTGCAGGAGGACAATACTCCATCAGGAAAGGTGGAAGAATTCATGCACGAGGAGTTAAGCAGGATGGCCTGTACATACTAGGAAGGCAAGAGAATAGTTGTGCACGAACACTTACAAACACTCCCACACATGACAATTGTGTACATTTATTGCACAGGAGATTGGGGCATGCAAGTTTTAGAGTACTGCAGAAGATGCCAGACCTAGCTGAGGGACTTAAACTAAAGCAATGCAAGATGTACTTAGATTGCGCTGTTTGTAAAAAGTCAAAGTCCAGGGTGTATCCTGTGAGTAAGAAAAGCTCAAGGCAAACAGAGTCTTGCAGTTAGTACACGCTGACTTGATTGGCCCTATTGCACCCTCTTAGGAGGAGCTTAGGAAGAGCTAGATATACCCTAGTCATAGTGGATGACTATACGAGACATGGGTTTTATTATCTGCTAAAAAGCAAGACAGAGGTATTGCAACAATTCAAGCAATGGGTAAGACTTGTAGAGTGAAGGTATGGTTGTAAAGTATGCGAGTTGCAAACAGACAGGGGAACAGAGTTCATGTCTGATAACTTCCAAAGATGGTTAAGGAGTTTAGGCATAAGGCATAGACGTATGAATCCGTGCTCGCCAGCGGAGTGGCTGAAAGACAGAATGGCATATTGTAAACCATGAAAGACTCACTGCTTGCAGATGCAGGAATGAGTAGAATGTACTGGGGGGAAAACCATGAACACAGCAAATTTTATAATAAACAGGATATAGAGTGTTGCTATAAATGAAACTCCTTATTTAATAACTGCATTCTATTTTAATGTCTTGGTTGTTAAGCAAAGTAGTCATTAAATGAGCATGTGACAGAGAAATGAAAGATATTGTTTTCATTGGTTACTGCTATCTCATTCAAATAAAGTTCTCTCCTACCATGTCCTGTGCCTGACCCCCCTCCCCCCTTTTTTTCTCCCTCACAGGGTAGATAAATTGCTTAAACAAACTGTCTCTTACTGAGCAGCTTTTCTTTGTAGTGCAAAGCTTTAAGTTAAAGGCTAACCACAAGTTAACAAGCCTAGCTCTGTAACCTTAACTTGTTGATTACAAGCCTCCAGCCAACTTGTGTTGCTGCTTGAAACTGACAAGACCTTAAATCAGTTTCATACTTTTGCTGTCACTCATGAAATTTGATTATAAATATGCACACTAATTAGAATATATATATCAGCAAAAAAATGTTACATACAGACAAAATAGTTTGTCGGCTATAGAAACTGCCTGGATGGTCCCTGGAGGGGCCGAAAGGCAAAATGGAAGCTGTGATGTTTCCTCCTATACAGCAGGATGATTTGACAGGAAAAAAAACATATATAACCCTTTCCTGGTGAAGAGCTGATAAGGGAAGAGAGCCTGTGGCCTAGAGCAAGCAGACTGCCCAGGTTCAAATCCCAGTAAGGGTATGGCTATCTGATGAGAGCTAAATAGCTTGAAATAGATCTATAATAGTCTCCCTTCATTTTCATTTATCAGCAAAAAATGTTACACACACACACACACACACACACACACACCAGAGGTGGGTTCCTGCCGGAGCTGTCCACTGAGCAGCTCTGGTAGGGAGAGGCCGATTGCGCAATTTGCGTGCGACCGCTCTGGAGCCCTCTCTGCCGGTCGCCATCTTTTTCTGTGAATTTTAGGGCGATTTTGCTTCTGCACATGCGCGGAAGCAAAATCGTGCCGAAATCTCGCGCGAGCGTGCGTCCCCTCACAAGATTTTGCCACAATTTTGCTTCTGCGCATATGCAGAAGCAAAATTGTGCGAGGAGGCATGCGCACGTAGTGAGCGCGCATGCACCTGAAACATGGAGGTGTGAGCACAGCGCACTGGCACCAGTAAGGAAGCAACCCGCCGCTGACACACACATATATATATGCATTCTATTTACTATCTTTGAAGAGTATCCGGAGACTACAATTGGTGCAAAATGCAGCTGCGCGAGCTGTGGTGGGTGTGCCTAGATACACCCACATAACACCTGTTCTCCGCCAGCTGCATTGGCTGCCCATTAGTCTCTGGACCCAATTTAAGGTGTTGGTTTTGACCTTTAAAGCCCTACATGGCTCAGGGCCAGGTTACCTTCGGGACCGCATCCTGCCGCATACCTCCCTACGACCGGTTAGGTCCCACAGAGTTGGTCTCCTCCAGGTCCCATCAACCAAGCAATGCCGGTTGGCGGGGCCGAGGGGGAGAGCATCTCTGTGGGAGCCCCCTCCCTTTGGAACCAACTTCCTCCAGAGATCAGGACTATCCCCACCCTGCTGGCCTTCCGTAAAGCAATAAAAACTTGGCTCTTCTGGCAGGCGGGGTGAAAGTGAGACCAATCAGGTTATATTTGGGTCTCACCCCTGGTTATGAATGTCAGATGGTTTTTTTTAATTTTTATATTTTTAATTATTATATGTTTTTATATGTAACAATGTATTTGATATGTTGTCAGCCGCCCAGAGTCCCTTGGGAGTTGGGCGGCATACAAATCTATTAAATTAAATTAAATTAAATTTTTGCCAATGGTCACTGATAATTACTAAGCAAGGAGTAGCTGTACTTCAGAAATGTTGAACTAGATCAAGTTTAAAGTCCAAAACAATAAAATCAGGAGAGGGTTAGGACTAGGGTTGGAGTGAGGATATGACATTTTTTTTAGGAAAGAACTTTTTTTTTTATTTGTGCACTACTCACTCCCTTAAAAGTGGGGCAGTCAATCTGAAAAAAATACCCAGATAGGGTTTGGATTCAGGTTATATGATTATATCTTGTTACTGGTGCTAAGAACAGAATACTTGGTACCTCAACTTTCCATTCTTTCTTTGATAAAGATTCACATGCCAGGTCACAAGCATATATAGATGCTAGAAACAATAAAGTATTGTCTAATATTCTTAGAGTAAACTGGTTAACAATGTCATAAGGGATATATTATGTTTTTTCTATATACTGGAAGTGTTCTAAATATTACTTCTATTTAAAAGTGTAATCTCTGTATTTTTGAGGCAACTAGAAAATCTTTATCCATAAGTGTCAATGTTCATACAACATTCCAGTTAAGCTTTCAATAGAAGAAACTAAAAAGAGTTCAAAATATCCATTGAACATTGGATACTCCATGAAGCATCAGTTTTCAATAATTATGACCTACAACAACTTTCTGACCAGAAGAGAATACACAAAGTCTCTTTTTAATTATTCTGGGAAAAGCAGCATTACTCTTTAAATTTGTTTTTCTAAGACTTAGAAGTTACAGCTGTACCAATGATGCCACCTTGTGGTTAACAATATCATAAAGCATTTAGCAGAGGAAAATGTTTGTTTCATAAAGAAAGAAGATAAAACATTCGGTGCAAAATTTTAGCTATTATCTAAGAATGCAAAATAAAGGATTATTGAAGTTTTTTTAGTTTGTGGAAATATTGGTCTACAGGGGATATGAAATATCAAAGCATGCCTATAATGAGTATATAATAAAAAAGTAAGACTTTAGTATCACTAATTCAAATGCAGCTCTAATTATCCCAAGTGCAGTAATAAATAATTCATATTTTCATTCACATACTGCCACAATATACAGTCAAAAATAAAAGTATAAACATAATTAAATTATTAATTATGTTAAAAATAATCTAAAGAAATATTTTGTTCCCTTTCTCTTTTTTCCTATTCAGACTTCAAGATTAAAACATCATTCTTATAGAGAATTTTAAAAGGTTATTTGAGAAGGTGGGAGAAGATATGAATGCTACCTGCTCATTCTCAAATTACTTAAATACTATGCCAGATTATTTGCTGCCCTATAGATATAAGCAGTATTTTTTCCAAATGAAAAATTATGCACTTTATATTTATAAACCTTAGCACAATAAACAAAACACATGTTTGTATATATTATACATCAGTCTTTAAATATTTCAAACTATTCACTTGGAAATTACCACAATCAATTTGGATTATGATATCATACTAAATTTGTATCAGACCTAAATTCTAATATTTACTGTAATTCTTCTTTCACTTATTTTTGATAATGACAATAATGAAATGAGAGTATCATGCCAGTTTATCATAATTCACCATATAATCATTCTGCATTTGAATCTACTCTCAGAATTTCTTCCTACATTAATACGAGGTGAACTGTAATCTATGAAGTGATTAGTAGGGATGAAATCTGAGCCAGGTAATGCCATAATGTAGAGATGTTCCTGATCTTATAACCCCACTCAGGTAACCAAATGCTATGTGCCCTATGGCAGCAACAATGGACACCATTCTGTTGCTTGTTGTGTTTTGTATTATTTTCCATTATATTACAGTTTTATATTCTGATATTAAAAGAGGACTAAGACATTTCTGAGATTTTTTTTTAAACATGCCAAATTTAGAAAAATGAAACTACTATCTCTATCTGTACAATGTGTTTTCTCTAGCATATTTGAAATATGCAGTCAGCATTATGCAGTCATAATGCTAATCTAGCCTCCCTTGGCTAGACCGCTAAAAGCTTGAGGATTAAGTAGTCCTGTTCATTTATTTTAAAGTTTTGTATGGCTGTCCACATTATGTAAAATAACTCTGAGCAGCTAACAACAAATAGATAGCAATAGACAAAAAATTAAAAATCCGCTCATGTCATCAAGTGCTAGAACCAGTGGTGGGTTCTGAATTAGTTTGCCACTGGTTTGTGCGCGCACTCGCGTGTGCGTGCAATGCTTCCGCGCATGCGCAAAAGCATCCCAGGTGGGTGGGCGGAGCTTCCCGCCGCTACCAGTTCTTAAGAACCAGTCAGAACCGGGAGCAACCCACCGCTGGCTAGAACAGTCTCAGCATAAAATAAAAAATACTCATTTTCTGAGTGAAAAGCACATCTTAACAGGAAGGCCAGGAAGATAGATAACCTCCACATCTTAGAAGGGAAGCTGTTCTACCAGGTAAGTGCAACTATGGATACCAGAGGACACCAGCTTGCGGAAGGCAAAACTAGGCTTACCATATCCAGAATGCGCCTATGGAATCACGATCAATAGATGTGTCATGATGTGAATATTGCCAGTTGAGCACCTCTGCCATATTTCTAGGTTTACTGTATTTTCTAATCAGCAGACATGTGACATGTATTACTGTGCATGTGTGCATTCCAGGAGTCTCCTCCTTCCTTCTTCTCCTGTGAGCCTCGCCCGAGGCAGACGTGATTTCTTAGCTGAGACAATGTAGCTTAATAACGTTTATATTCTTTTGTTACTTTTGTACTAAAATAAATATTTTGTTAATTAGAATTGAATCTCGGTTTTATTTTCTAAGGATGACTTCAAGGAAGCAAGATCCTATATCGCCTCGATAGGAATAATTCTTATTCCGCCAAGATGATAGCAAAGAATAGAGAGAGCTCTAAATTTTGTTATCATCTAATAATTGTCATTATTTTTGAAGTCCACTAGGCAGTGGGCAGTGTTTGCAAAGGGTACCATAATGTGCCTTATTCAAAAATCATGGCTATTGCTCATTGAATGTTCAATGGTTTTGTTCATGCTCTAAATAATACAAATAACACATTTATCTGGAGAAAGATGGCTTTGAAATTAATAGGAACATTCTTTTCTCCATCCTCCAAAAAAAGAACAATAGATTAAATAGGAATTGTAAACATGGGCAAATGCAATATTTGGCTTTCGTACCTTCAAAAGTCCTACCAGTCCTGAAGATTTCACTTTCCACGATAGATATGTGCTTCTAGGTCTATCTTGTGTGTACATAATTTTTTATGTACAAATACACATAAACCTATCAGAAGTTACACTCCAAAAAAGAACAGATGGCTATGAGAACAAACACTAAATTAATCATTACTGATTCAAATTAATTATGGATAAAATAAAAGCTGGTTTATCAATCAATTGATTATGCACTTTGTCAAATATTCTATTTTTCACACTGATGACCATGCAAAAACACATGGAGACACATTCCATTCCTCCAGCAGAAAGCTTCAATGATTAGAAGGAAGGTAAGATAAGCTAAAAGAAAGGAATAGTTGGAAAGGAAAAAGAAAGAGAAGAATAGAACTTGATGGAGAATGATAAGATGCATTCAGATAACTTAACAGAGAAAGAAAGAAAAAACTGAGAGACCCTGCTTTGATGTTTCAAAAAGAATAAAATTAACTTGACAACTGCCCTTCCAAGCACTGACTAATCTTCAAAATAATTTTGAAAAGCTTCCAGGTTTTTAGCCAGTGATTTCTGCAATCATTTGTACATCCTGCCCATTTATTTACTTCAAAAACTTCTGTTCATACTAGAGATAGTGAGATGATTCTCTAAATAAATAGGTGGTTATTTGGAAGGAGAGATGTCTTTTTACTTATATGGTATAGGATAAAATGAAACTAAAGCAATCCTGGGCAGAAAAAAAATCTAGTTAAAGAAATCGCCAATAGAGTGAGACAAGATTCAAAATAACTAATTCTCTGCCTTGAACCAAAGTCAATTGATCTCATTTTATGCATGAAAGTGGCACAAACCTTTGCTTTATTTACTGTATGATATAATGAATAAAGAGAGCATTATGTCCTTGTTGTCAGCCTAAACATTCACACATGGAGATATATATGTATAGGATTCCTTAGGTGACATTAATGCATCCTCATTTCTGGTATATCCAATGGTACATTTAATTGCAAGGACTGGCCAAAAATGTAATTCCATGAGGTTACTATAACCATGTGATGGATAATTTTATTGCATCCATGTCTTCATTCTTGGCTTTTTATGATTGAATATATATTTTTAAACTTACTCAATTAAAAAAATAGTTGATATCGAAACATAGAATCATAGAGCTGAAAGTCCTGTTCATGACAGGAGACCTTATATATGTAGAACAAATGGTTGTCTAATATTTTCTTGAAAAACTCAAGTGATCATGCACTCACAACTCCAGGATGTAGTCAGTAATTGCCCTCATTGTCCATTCCATTGGTTAATGGCCCTCACTGTCAGAAAACTTCTCCTTATCTCCAGGTTTGATCTTTCTTTGATGAACTTCGACTCATTGCTTCTTGTCCTACTCTCAGGAGCCTTGGAGAATACGTTAACACCTCCCCATCTCTGTGGCAATCTCTCATGTACTAGAAGACAGCTATCATGTCACCCCTAATTCTTCTTTTTGTTGGACTAGACATACCTATTTCCCTTAACCATTCCTTGTACAATTTACCCTGCAGATCCCTTATCATCTTAGTTGTCATAAGTGTCATAGTTAGCTGTCGTAAGACAAGTGGCAGACCACTTATCATCATCTGCATTCTTTCTAGGATGACAGCATCTTTTTTCTATCATAGTGACCAGAATTGGATGCAGTATTTCATGTGTGGCCCAGGGGCGGGTTCCTAATTTTTTTACTACCACTCTGTGGGAGTGGCTTATTTTGTGGGTGTGACTTGCCAGCCATGTGACCGGGTGGCCGTGGGCCTCAGGAGCTTGGCAGCAGCCGGTGAAGCGGGAGGGCATTGCCCACCTGCAATGCAGCCCCCTCACAGCGGGAGCAGCAAGACCGCGGCAGTGGTTCTTCTAGGAGGCTCCATCCAGCCTGAATGCTTCTCCCCATTCGATGATCCTAGGCTCCTGCCGCCCTTTCCCCCTCCCCTCAGCAGCTTGAGAAGCCTCGAATGTGCAAAAATGCCTGGGATCATCACCACGCGTTCGTGGCTTCTCAGACTGCTGAAGGGAGGGGAACTGAATAGGTTCTGCCACCCGTTCTTTCAGCATCTCACGCGCTCCCTCAGCCATCCTCCCCTGCTTGGACTCACTGTGGGGTAGGAAGGCAGCGCATGCGCAGTGCTGGAAGCTCAGCTTCTGGGCATGCGCAGAATAAATGTTTTTTTAAAAATTAAAAAAAAATTTTTTAATGGCAGCACCCAGGCACTGGCAACCGACCGCACCGGTACTGTGACATCACCAGCGGGCCACTACCGGTGCTATAGAGTGGACTGCACTGGTAGGAATCCATCACTGGTGTGGCCTCACTATTGCTATATAAAGCAGTACTATCACTTCTCGTGCTCTATCCCTCTATTGATACAGCCTAGGACTGCATTGGCTTTCTTGGCAACTAAACACATTGCTGGCTCATATTTAAGTGGTGGTCCAGCAGGACACCTGACGCCTCTCATAGGGACTACTGTTAAGCCAGGTACTGGCTATTCGATACTTCCTGTGTAGGTAAAGGACTTTACTTTTCTCAGCACTTAACTGAGGAAAGTTAACTAGCAATTTATCAAGAGCAGGATTCTTTTTTAGGGACGAAAATAGCACTTCCACTAAAAATCACATTGGAAGAACGACCCTCATGATGTCCTCCCCTGAGAATTTATGGAACTGGGAGAAGTAGAGAGGATGATCTTGGTGAAGAAAAGATGCACGGGAAGATAGGAATTCACACAAAACTCTTCTTTACATCAAAATTTGGTGTAAAGAAGAGTTTTTGAGTAAGAGTATTCTTGGAAATTTCTGTGAAATGTTATGTTAATTAATTTCTAAACCATTATCTTCTCACCAAATGGAATGAGACCTTGTAGAAAAAATACAGGCATATTTTTCTGCCTGCTGGCAAATTCCTAGTTTAAACAAATCTTTAATATAGCTCTTCTGTTGTTATGAAACATGAGATTAACAATAAGAAAAATACACTAAATAACCCTATTCAGCTACTGTTGTAGCTTTACTGCTTTTCCGTTTTGTATTTGCATCCATCACCCTTGTTATTTTAAAGACACATTGTGCAGTGTTAGATTCAGGAGGGATTACCTAGCAAGTGGTAGATCTACATGCCAGTTCTATGGCAGAACATAAGCCATTCTTCCCTTTGTCTCACTTATGCTGCTCCAAAACAAATATCATACAACCAATTCAATGTTCAACAGTCTCAAGCTCAACCCTGACAAGACTGAGTGGCTTTGGATGCTGCCTCCTAAGGATTATACCGACTGTCCCTCCTTGGTCTTCGGGGGAGACAAATTATCTCCCTCGGACTTGGTTCGCAATTTGGGGATGCTCCTAGAGCCATAGATAAAATTAGACCAACATCTTATGGCTGTGGCTAGGGGTGCCTTTGCACAGGTTCACCTGGTGCACCAGTTGTGACCTTATTTGGAGAAGGAGGCTTTACTCATGGTCACTCATGCCCTTGTCGCCTCTCGATTGGACTACTATAACACGCTCTACATGGGGCTACCCTTGAAAAGTATTCGGAGACTGCAATTGGTGCAAAATGCGGCTGCGCGAGCTGTGGTGGGTGTCTCTAGATACACCCACATAACACCCATACAATATAAATTGAAAGATGGTTATAGTAATAAGTGGGAAGAGATAGACACTAGTAAGGAAGAGAAGAATAATAGTAATACAGTCTTAGTAAACTATTTGACAGTGTTGTGGGAATTAGTTGTTAAGCAGAGTGATGGCATTTGGGAAAAAGCTGTCCTTGTGTCTAATTGTTCTGGTGTGCAGTACTCTATAGCGCCATTTTGAGGGTAGAAGTTGAAACAATTTATGTCCAGGATGTGAGGGTTCTGTGGATATTTTCACAGCCCTCTTTTTGACTCGTGCAGTATACAGGTCCTCAATGGAAGGCAGGTTGGTAGCAATTATTTTTTTCTGCAGCTCTAATTACTGTTATAACAAGGCTTTAATTACAAGCCCTAGTAATATAAACGGGACTCCAATTTGAGTAAGAAACCAAGGAAGAAGCTGAAATATAATACAACATAATAATATCAAAGAAGGTATAAAACAGGCCAAATGAATCAGTTAGTGGACTACAGTAAGAAGTGTAGGAAACGGTCAGGAATACATGCCAGAAAATTATGTCTTAGAACCACCAAAGTAAAGATTGATAAAGCCTCAGAGCCTTCTTTCAAAAAAAATTAAGTCATACAGATTTTGGTAAAATTAAAAATAAAACAACATTTATTATAAATGTTGCTAGTTTAAATCAGTTTATCATTAGTCAAAACCCAAAGACTCAATTTGGAAATTGAGAAGGACAATTTGGAAATCTGGACAAAAATAGGATGAAAACAAAACAAAACAAAAAGTGGAAAGGCAATCTTCATTTTACCACTATTCAGCTTCAGATTATAAGGCATTTGTGATCAAACCCTAATAAGACATGCTGACACAGTTGACTATGTATTGTCATCAAAGATCACAAGAAACCAATAGATATTAATATTAGCATAGCAGTGATATTAAAATACTTAATTATGAGTGAAGTCATTCACCAAAAAGATTACAAAAGGTAAATAAAATAGATCCCAGAACTAATTTCGATTACTATAGTTAGAAATTCCCACTATATCCACCATATCATCCTGCAGAATAATGGGAACAAAAAAAAAAAACCTTGAAGCTATAACCTGCACACCAAGAATGCTCAAAAATTATAATCTACATAGCAGTATATAGCAATCAAGTATATCAAATATTTCTGTAAGGTCCAACTTGATCAGTACTCTGGTACTGTGAAGGATTGTAGGAAGGATGTGAATAGGTCACTAGACATAAGCAATGAAGAGATAGCAGAACAGCCCATTGAAAGTTTATCTTATATATAAACACTCAACCTAGATGGCAAGAAATCTGGTATGATACATTTTATATCATTCGAAGAGACGCCTCCTTAATGAGCTCATTATAAATGAGAGTTGGAAATTCTTCTTGCAGTTTCAAATGCCCAATAATGCTAGACAGATTAAGGAAGCAAGTATTAAGGTTGAAAAAAGGTCCAGACTCAAATAATTTGTACATGATAAATGAAAAAAATAAAAGGACTATAACAAGGTAGATTCATGGCCTTCCTCATTGCTATGCTATGAGGAAGGTTTCCTCATTACGGAAGTGATACTTTAGAGAAATCAAATTACCACTCTGAATGGTGCAACATGCTTACTTTATATGAATGGAATCCATTTTAAAGTACCCATTCTTCATCACTACTCAGATGGTGATGGTGATGGTTATAATTATGAAGATCTGTTAGCTTTATATCGTGCCTTTGCTCCAGGTGCACTAGGGGGCACCTACTTTCACTCTATTGTAAGAACAGATCTGAGAAGTAGATTGGACTGAGAAAATGCCTTCAGGCCAAAGAGCCTCAATTAGTTTCTATGGAATAAGTGTTGGATTTCTAAGACCTAGCCCAACATATTAACCATTACATCAAGTCTATATTAAGCATATACGAATAACACATAAACATCCGAACTCTGTTTTTTATTGTACAATATACTAAATAAATACGTCACAGTAGAACAACTCAAACTGAAGTATCTGTCACAGGATTTAAATCTTTTGGAAACTCTTCTATCTGAAACATACAGAACTGAAGGGCACATCGTAGTAAGCATGCCATTGTAGAAGTAAACAAAGAGGTAAGCTGTGCATCTGAAACTATGATCTCTTACAGCAATGGCTAATAAAAAGGGAAAAATCAATTGAAACAGGTGTACCAGCCACATATTCCCATTGTAGGAAGAAACTATAGATTTAAGACTTCTATCTCCATCAGCCCATTCACTGTGGGAAAAATACAATTTTCAGCCAAGGCAGCCTTCATGCTTCACTCGTCTTGTTATTCCTCAAACAAATGTATTTTGTGGATCAAGGCAATATACCTCCATCACCACTTTTAACTCTGACAGCTCAGCATGCAGTTTGCACAAAGACCAGTTTCACTAGAAATTTAGCAATTTTAGCCGTTTAGTGGATAATATCTTGAACTGCAATAGCATGACACATGACCAATTAAGCATCTTCTCTGCAACAGTCATTGAAAGAGAAACTCAATATGACCACAAAAGGTTGAGTTTTAAAATCAATATTAACCTTGACCTTATGTTTGTCTTTGCCTACTTAAAATTTGTGGCAGTGAAATGAAAAATGGTCCCTGTGCTGAATCAGCAAACTGTGCTTGTACTGTGGGCAAAAGACTGCTCTGGTTATTCTTGAAGGAAGAGCATGTCATCTTCATTAATACAATCAAATTGCCTCATGGCTCCTTTCTATAGCTTTATTATGCCTTGCTACAGGAAAGACCAACGTTCAATATTTTGTTCATTTTAATACAGTGGTCCCCAACCTTTGCAGCTTGGCGGTCTGGCAGGGGGAGAGGGGAACAGGGCCACATGAGTGATGGGCTGGCATGTGCACACAGCTCAATTTGCGTGAGCAACGGGCCGCCGTGCCCGTGCATACACACAGTTTGACTTGCAAGTTGAGCTGCCATTCACATGCGTGCATACAGGCCCACTACTTGCACGGCCTGGTTGCGAATAGGCCATGGCCCGGTAATAGCTGTGGCCCAGGGGTTGGGGACCCTTGTTTTAATAGCTTGGTTCATTAACTTGGAGCTTCAATCATTTTCTGAGTTCAGCTATAATGAGAGCCAGATTAAGACTTGGTCTATAGAACATCTCACCCTGGTCAGTTATAAAATTGAGGAAACTTTTCTAGAGGACTGCTTAATGCAAAATGAAATTTAAGTTGCATGAAACCAAGGCAAGCTAGCCACAACCAACTTTATTAGCAAAAATGTTTCCAATTCTATGTTACTAATAAAAAGCATGACTAACAATTAGTAACATTGGTCATATATCAGGGAAATATCATCAAGCTCCACACTGGCATAGAAGTAAAGATATTTATAGTCAAAGCGAAAGAAAAGGTCTCACCTGCTTTAATAAAAGTATATGTGTCTATCATTAAACTGTATGTTGTGCAAGAGGCCATTCTGCAGGTGTTGAACTCCAAATGAAATATATTCAAATTGTGGAATATCTGGCAATTGACTAGTCAACCAAGAACCTAGTTTTATTCTAGAAACAGCAGAATGGGGAGCTATTGATATTTAATGACTTGGTCAGAAACGCTGGCAGTGGTTTATTGGAATTGGCAAGTAGAAAAATCTCTACTACTAGGAATATTTTTTACAGTTGTAAGACCATTCATTTCTGTATATAATGCTAGCACAAGTTAGAAAACTGTGATGAGGATGATCACTGTATGTTTGTATCATTTAGTAACAAATAAATTCTGTGCAATAATTAGTTAAAATATATAAAATAATACAACTGTAAAGAAACAATATTTGTCACTGTCATATACTGTACACTGTAAGATAAAGACTCATTTATCCAGATAGATTCATTTTGAATAGATGCATGCAGTTTTCTTGGTAACAGAATGAAAGTCTTCTTCTGGGATGTTAGAATTAAAAAGAATAAAAATAATATAACAACCTACATTGAGAACAGCATCCTGCCCTAAGTTGATATAAGCCTCCAAGTCACTGAGATTACTTGAGGCTCCAGTAATAGTACCAGATTCAAAAGAACCCAGCCTATACTTCATATCACTTTGGAGTACTGTAGACCCTTTTAAATAGCATGAATTTAATTAGTATTTAATTTGACAAATATACAATTTGCGTACATCATAACTTCTATTCAAGTAGCATTTTCATCTCCCAGGCTTACAAAACTAATTAAAGCCAACACATCAACAACATCAACATTATTTGTAGACAACTTGATTTCAGGATGCAGAGAATACTTTTTCTCTGACCTGTAGGCCAAAAAAAGAGTTCATTTTCATTCAAATGCCATCTCACTCAAGCTATCAAAAAAAGTTTTCCTACGTTCATTCTACACAAAATACAATTCAATGATCACAACTCTTCTGTGTTGTTTATATGTATACATATTTATATGCATATATAGTCTTGAAAAATACTCATGTTATTGCTTTTTAAAATGTAAAGAAATCTCCAGAAATTTTCTGTTGCACTTAAAGCTCTAGGGGTTCTTAAAATTAAAATGATAGCATATAATCAATTTTGCACCCATGCATATTTCCCAATGGCATCTCTTTTATGTGTTGCTACGGAATATGGATTTGCAAGGAGGTAAAGAACAAGATGCTGAGGGCACATGAGTAATAGCTAGTGTCAAGGTTCCAAATAGCATCCAAACTTAAATCAGAGTCCGAGGCAAAGTATTCCTCAAAGTTCCAATTTATTAATGAAGCCATGTTGGCACATCTGTGGAAAACCCGAATCTGACGCTACCGAAGTTTTCCACCCAGTTTAAAGTTCACATCCTTGTCCCCCACCCCTAAGTCCATCACGTTGCCCACTCATCTTCTGCCAGCGTGGCCGTTCCTCCCTCCAGCTTCCGGGCGGGTGTTAGACAAAGGATGCCTTGAGAATCTAAAAAGGGATATGTTATGACTACATCTACACCCCTCATGCCATCTCCCTCCCAAGTTCCCATAGTCAGCAGGCCTTCTAAGAATATGTGTGGCAAGCCAAGGCTTTCTCCAAGCTGTGGCATCGGCTTGGCAGCTAGTATGAACCTAGAGGCAGGAAATCTCATCAATGGAAAAAAAGACCAGTTGTAAGAGCTGCAGAATTGCAATGCTTTTAAAGAATAGCGTCCATTTCAAAAAGACAGCTAGAATCAGAAATCTGCTGAATCTCTTTGGTCCTTATCTAATCCATCACTATTTTTATTTGCGATTCTTGCGATTCTTAACTATCTTAACTGATCGGGAAAAACTAGGCAATGATTAGAGAGAGCAGCAATGAGATACAAAATTCTACATTACCATCTATTGGTTATCCGGCTTTCAAGTGCCTGAACTGGAATCTTCAGAGAAGAGCGGGCATGAGTGATGATTGCATGTGTGCAGCTATGATTTGATGGAGTGAAGTGGTGAAGGACAACATACTTTTGGTGACTTCAGGGAGTTTTGCAAGATGCAAACCCTCCTTTTTTCTTTCTCTTGCTTGCCCTCCTTTTTCTTTCTCTTGCTTGCCCATCTGAGAGATTTGCCTTTGTACCTGAAGAACTCTACTGTCACACCATTTTCTTTTTTCGTGTATGCAACTTATAGATTATATAGAGTACATTCTGTTAAGTATTGTTTACTGAAAGGATGGCTTAGATACAAAGGACCTAAAAATCCCAAAATTCCTAACAACTGTTTCTGCCTCCATGAAGTGAAAGTGAAATAGTTAAGACCAAGTTCAATATAGTGGTTAAGGCACCAGGTTAGAGACCAGGAGGCTACGTGTTCTAGGCCCACTTTAGGCACAAAACCAGCTGGGTGACCTTGAGCCAGTCATTCTTTCTCAGGCCTGGGAAGAAGGCAATGGCAAATCCCTTCTGAAATCTTGTGAAGAAAACTGCAAGGACTCTTTAGCAGGTAAATTAAAGTAGTATTGAGATTATTTAGCAGGGGGGGGAAATTGTCAGAGGTGCCTCCGTTCAAAACCCAGGAAAGAAAACCCCCAACTCCATGGTTGTAGAGAAATGTACTTTTACTGGATAAGAACTGATAGCAACAAGTTGAAAGCAAGATCTGAGGCTAAAGGCGCAAAAATCACATATAGAAAGCAATCCCAAAACCCTCCCCCAAAGACCTGGGCTGGTCATCCAATCCCGATACCCCCAAGATATCATGTGGGCCGCATCTTCAGGTGGAGCCTTCACATCTGGCATGCTGAAGCCCTTCATGGCTTAGGACCAGGATATCTCCGGGACCGCATTCTGCCACATACTTCCCTCCGACCGGTTAGGGCCCACAGGGTTGGCCTCCTCCGGGTCCCGTCGGCCAAGCAATGCCGGCTGGCGGGCCCCAGGGGGAGGGCCTTCTCTGTGGCCGGCCCCGTGCTCTGGAACCAACTCCCCCCAGAGACCCGAACCATCCCCACTCTGCTGGCCTTCCGAAAGGCCGTTAAGACTTGGCTCTTCCTGCAGGTGGGGGGGACAGCTTAACCCATTTGAGCTTACCCCCCAAGTATGTATGTGGTTGAATGGATGGATGTTGCTGCTACTTTTATACTGTCTTTTAAATTTTGTACTGTTTTTAAATTGTTTGAAATTTTGTTTATTCTTGTATCTCTTATGTTGTACGCCGCCCTGAGTCCTTCGGGAGTTGGGCGGCATATAAGAATAACAAAATAAATAAATAAATAAATAATTGACCTTGAGCTGGCTGTAAACATGTCAATTCAACAGTACAGTAGATGATGAGAACTTTCCTCCCTAACACTCTAATCAGACACATATGGAGACATCTCCAGCACTGCTTCCCCCTCTCCCAAATACCTAGACCTCCCCCCTCCCCCTATTTCTATGGCAGCAGAAGCAAGCAAGCAGCAGGGAGGCTGACAGAAATCCTGGAAATTATTCTCAAGAATTTATGCCAGTAAATATGGATATATTGAAAACAAAGGGAGAACAGGAATAGATATTACCAGGTTTTCTGACCCCTATCAGACGAACATGAATTCCTTTTGAAAACCTACTAATGTGACACTTGATTATTTATAGCAAAATCAGCTGCAACAGAGTTGCTGTAATCAATACCTACAATAACAGGCTCATAAATCAAAACAGCAGCAAATCAAGGCTATGTTTTGTTAATGAAGAGAATGACGTTTCTACAATATAGAAAGTTAATGTAAAATCCATAACAAACTTACTTCACAAGCCACTATTACAGGAATAGGATCTGTGGATATATTTAATATGCAGGAAAAGTGGGAAATGCAACTTATCTTTACACTAAAATCTGTTACTGAAAACATTGCTAGCCTATTATAGTTGTTGCTTTAGTATTTTGTTCCTTATTATCACAATCAGTATTATGTATACTTAGTAAAGGAAGATTTTAGAACATATTTGCCATAATCTTCATTAGGCAAAGCCATTAGCAATAACATCTGACAGGGTATAAATTATAATCAGGCAGATTATCTTGTCTGCCATTCACCCACTGATATGGATCACCAAATCCCATAGAAAGGGGTAGGGTTCTTGGCCACTTGGCCAGACTCATAAACATAATACCAACTTCTCTTACCTGATTCCATCCAACCAGCTAAGCTGAAGTATAAGAAATTATCATAAAAGGAATGAAAGATACCCTGAAATATTTCATTTGACTCAAACACTAATTCAGAATATTATTATCTAATATAAATATATTAAATATAAATATAAATATAAATAGGCTATCATTTTTTCATCTATAAAAAAGCTAGTATATGCTTGCTGAAATGTATGAATTTAATGTCAGAATAATACATTTTTCTTTGTATTTCACAATTATAGTTAGTTTTCTATGTGGAACATTTGATTAAAAGTTTAAATAATTTTATACTAGTATTTTAAAGAATAAAAACAAAAAAAATGTTAACATGCTGTTCTTTCTGTGTGTTTTTCCCTATATTCCTCCCTTAGTAGACATACGAAATTAGAATGATATGCAAGAAAATATTACATGCCAAAGTGCTTTTACATGTGTTAGATGTGGACACATAAAGAAATTATGTAGTCAAAGAATACATAATTAAAAGAATCAAAAATAGCCATTAATTATGAAAATTGAATCAAAAACATCTCACCAGGAACTTGCAGCACCTTTATAACATCAACTCCTAATTATTAAAGCAACATAAAACCAGTTCTCATTACTGTCATATCAGCACAATGATAATTGGATAATGCTAAAAGTATCAATCACTGGGGAAGGAATAACTAAGGAAACCTATAAAAAATCAGCCTACTGAGGATATTTTCAGAAGATGTTTCAAGAATAGGATCCTTCCATAGAAATATGATATGTGTGTATGTATATATATGTGTGTGTGTGTGTATTCATACATTTTAAAACAAATAATTTGGGTGAATGTAAATATATTGATTTTAACTATGTACTTACCTACATGTTGTGAAGCAGTTTTCACCTTAAAAAGAATGCACAAATATTAATATGTGCAGTTAGATAATCTATGTTTACATATGCATGTTCTGTGAGAAAAAAGGATATTAATACTGGATTATACACAAAGATACCTGGTGGTAAATCGCAATGAACATAATGTGAATTACTTTTAAGTAGGTATACATAAAATGCATAGAAAAATTGTACATATTTATTGCACATTATGGAAGAAATGAGATAAAGCAAACTCATCAACATATGCAAAACTGACACACTGGGAAAAAATGATCCATCATATCCATGTTACTGAATTTTGCATATAACCTTCTTTTTTTTGGGGGGGGGGGTCAAAAACTGTTAGTAGTTCCTATCTAGTATATACAGGCTGAATATATATAGAAGTTTTCAGAGAGCAGTATTTGTCCATTAGGCAAACATAAATTAAAAGTAACAGGGTTTTACTTACTAAAATACATGAAATAAAACAATTCCAGTTCAAAATAAACAATATTCTGACTTCTTCATATTATCCAACATTTCATTTACTCTTTGTTCTTTTTTCATTTTTGCTTACTTTCAATCCTGAAGAAGTATATTGATGAACTCTGAAGCTTGCCAACTTCTTTATAACCTTTTCTTAGTGTGCAGATCTAGTTTCACCCAAGAGTTCAAGAGGTCATGTTTTAATTTTCCCACCAAAAATAATAACTGACTTCAGCAGTGCCATCTCAGAAGCCACAGAAGCAAACTCTTTGATAATAGAGCTTTCAGATAAAAGTTAGGTGGTGCAGTTCTCTAGCGGAATGCCATTATTCATTCCCTTTAGAGAATAGCTTTCAGCCTAGAATTAGTGTATGCAGTGTTATTCATTGTACATTTACCTCACCAGAGAACTATTTTCTCCTGTCTATATATTCTATTCTGCTAGAGAAAGATGTTTTATAACTCATTGGAGAGTTCTATTTTATTTTTAATGTTGGCAGTCCTGCTTCTAAAATATCCATATAATCTAGAAAAAGAGACATTTTAATGCAAAAACATTTTTCAGCTTCCCAAATAACATTTCTCCTTTCCCTGCAGAAATTGTTTTTATTGATTCTGAATCTCAGGGAGCTTAGTATTCATAAAAAGAGGCCAAACAGCTACTTGAGAGGACTAAAGGCCTGCACTTAAGTACATAACGTATTTAGGGCAGGCAGGACAAAGTAATAATTCTTAATACTGTCCATTCTCCAAATACGCCTCCTCTATCTTTTCTTTTATAGTCTGGTAAGAGGCAAAATCCTCCAAACACTGTTTTGACAATGAATATGGTCTTCTTCAATAACTTCAATCATCCCTGGAAAAATAAAAGGAAGATAGCCAGGATTATGAATGTTTGTTTCTTATAAAAATAAAAGGCCCTGAACAATTTTATGTGTGCTGTAGTTTACACAGAATTCTCATTCAGACAACCCTTTTGTGCATTCAGGGTTAGGATTAGCAACAGACTCACATTGTCCCTCAAGGACTTTAATATTTTATGAAAAGCAAACTTCTGCAGCTCCCATCTCTTACAGAAGTAGATCTGTTAAGACCAAGAAAAATGTTATTCTTTGTGGTGTTATTCTTTGTGGTGGATCCTTCCTTATGGAATATTCTTCCCCAGAGATAAGAATCCCCCCCCCAACTTGATACTTTTGCGGAAGGCCTGAAGATATGGTTCTGTCAGCAGGCATGGGGACCCCAGATTGATGTGAAGCCGATCAAAGGGATGGTGTTTGTTGTCACTGTGGAAGGCTGGGAGGAGGGTCTATGGCAGTGGTGGGTTCCTACCAGTGCGGTCCACTCTATAGCACCGGTAGCAGCCCACTGGTGACGTCACAGTACTGGTGCGGTCGGTTGCCGGTGCCTGGGTGCCGCCATTTTTTTAAAAAAAAAATTTAATTTTTTTTAAAAAAATTCTTCTGCGCATGCCCAGAAGCCGAGTTTCCGGCACTGCACATGCACTGCATTCTTACCCCACAGTGAGTCCAAGCAGGGGAGGATGGCTGATAGAGCCTGTGAGACGCTGAAAGAACAGGTGGCGGGAGCTATCTCCATTCCCCTCCCTTCAGCAGTCCGAGAAGCCACGAATGCGCAGGATGATTCTAGGCATTTTTGCACGTTCGAGGCTTCTCGAGCTGCTGCGGGGAGGGGGAATGGGCAGCAGGACCTATCTCAGTTCCCCTCCCTTCAGCAGTCTGAGAGGCCACGCCCACCCAGTCACATGGCTGGCAAGCCACACCCACAAAATAAGCCATGCCCACAGAGTGGTAGTAAAAAAATTAGGAACCCGCCCCTGGTCTATGGGTTACTGTAATGTGAATATTTAGTTTTGTGAGCCATCCAGAATCACCTGGATGGTGAGTTGGGTGGGCATGTAAATTTGTTTAATAAATAAAATGAATAAATAGAGTCAAGACAATGTGGGTTGTTATGTGTATGAAATATTCTTCCATTTGTTGGATCTGTCCAGGGGAAGAGTGAGACTATTCTCTACTCTACGCTGCCCTGAGTCCCTCGGGAGTAGGGCAACATATAAGAACCAAGAAATAAATAAATAAATAAATAAATAAATAAATAAATAAATAAATAAATAAATAAATAAATAAATAAATAAATAAATAAATAAATAAATAAATAAATAAATAAATAAATAAATAAATAAATACTCGTTGCATGACTCTATTAAACATGTAAGCTAAATTCTTCAGTGAAGCCACAGCCAAGATTTGTACTGTGACTAATTGTCCCAGAACAGAACATTCCTATTCCACAAATCTTATAGTCAAACTACATAAGATGTAGATAACAAATCAACTTTAGTGTTTACAGTCTTGACTGCTACTGAGATGACTCAGGTTCAAGTCCATTCTCAGCCATGGAAGTTTGCAGATGACTTGGATTACCGTATTTTTCCATGTATAAGATACTACTTTTTTTTTAAAATATTTACTTGAAAATGGAGGGAAGTCTTACACAGGCGTCAGAGGCAGAGAGGAAAAGCAACACATGCCAGATGAGCCTCTATCTTATATGCAGCTCTATCATTCCTCTCTATATTAGTTGTTTCCTGTAACACATTGCCACTCTAGGTTTCATCTCTATTGTTCCTGTGATACATTTCCTGTTCTTGTTGTATTACTCTTGTTGTATAACAAGATGGCTTTTGCACAGTGATGGCTTGTAATGCGCTTACTACAAGAAACTACATGAAACATGGGGGCGTCTTATAGACGGAAAAATATGGTACTTATTCTTTCTTAACTCAAACTACCTCACAGAGTGGCTGTGAGACATAACAGGTGAAGGAAATTGTATCTATTCCACTTTGAACTCCAGAATGAAAACGAAATGTGTGATGCAAAAATGAAAAGTGTGATGCAAATATAAATCTATAAACAAATACTTTAATTTAATTATTCAATTACTTATACAATTTATACAGCTGTCCACCTTAAAACCAACTTTGGGCCACCTACAACTAATAAAACAGCATAAAACAATATAAAACAGTAAAAAAATCAACAACAATGCTAGAAATAGGGAAAACTTTGCACAACAGCCACTCTTCTCTAATGCCCATACTTTCTCTCCTATCCTGCTCTCACGCACTCTTTGCCAATGTCTAGGAAGGATATATAAATTTGTATAGCAGGAGAAAGGCCATTGCGATTGTTCTGACTGGGATGATGGCAGCGCTGAAGTTCTCAACTTCCCTCATCATCTTTCCAGTGAGAAACATTTTCTCAACAAAATTATTTCTTTAGTGGCAAAACATATCAATATTCTTAAGGCTGCATCACCTTTAATTTTGTTCTGAAGCATAATAGCCAGGAGTGATAGGCAGGAAATCATCTATCTGGGAACTGCAAGTTATAACTTATTCTCTTTCACAAAAACTTTCATATCAATTTTTCTGATACACAAGTCAGTAAATGCTTTTATCAAGTCAATTCTTCATGGCTTTTTTTAATGCTTCGTGATGATATATCCTGGACCAAAACAGATTTAATATTAAATACATCTTTGTGTACAGAATGGGGAAAAAACCAAGAATATAATAATTAATGCTCAGATATAGGTGAAAATAATGATGAATGCCAATCATTATTTTTCAGCCTAGCATACCTTGTTTATGAGTTCCGATGATAAAATGAGGTAGGGGATGAAGCAGAGCTCCTGGAGAGAAGACTGGATATAAATCTAAAAATAAATATCTGAACAGTCAAAATTTCACAGATGAAGAAACAGTATTTTAAGAGCCGAGGTGGCGCAGCGGTTAGAGGCAGTATTGCAGGCCACTTTAGCTGACTGTGATCCGCAGGTCAATGGTTCAAATCTCACCGGCTCAAGGTTGACTCAGCCTTCCATCCTTCCAAGGTAGGTAAAATGAGGACCCAGATTGTTGGGGGCAATATAAAAAATATACATTGCTTACTGGTGTAAACCGCTTAGAGAGTGCTTGCACTGTGAGGCGGTATATAAATCTCACAAAATAAATAAATTAAATAAATAAATAAATATTTAATAGTAAGCTTGTGCAGATTCTTCAGCAAAATGAAGCACCCTTCTGGATCCATATCATAAAGCTTCAAAGCAGCTGCATGGAGATTTTGGGTGGTTACTCCGAGGCACTCCTAAGACTCTGCGTGATAAGCAGAAGTCATTTTCACTCTAGACAGCTATGGCAGAAATGTGTTCCCAATGCATACAGATATACTGTACGCATATACAAAAACCTAACCTTCAAAATAACCACACAAAACTTGAATGATAGATGTGAAATTTTCTCCCTCTTCATGGGGTGAATCCACAGGGACAAAGCTTTCACATTCACACAACTCTATGTAACAGGAATTAAATGTAGAATTATTTCATCATAAACTTAAGTTAAACCATGGTTCACTGAATTAATTCAATTGCCTGAATTCACACATCATTTTTTTTATCTTAAATTAGCCAATTGGATTCACAAAACAAGGTAGCCAATTGAATTTTCATCCTAGGATGTTGTGTAGAGCCACTCATAGTCACATAGAAATCAAATTATGTTGCATATTAACTAATTATAAATTAGTAAATACACACATAGGAAAGTGCAGAAAAATGGTGTAGATTAAGTTGAAAATGCTTAAAGGAAATATTAGAGAAGTGAGTAGTTAACTGTTTTCATACTGTTAGTATGAAGAACATATTAACAATACAACCTTCACACACTGAATTTCCAAAAGAAAAAAAATCTCATGTAAAAAATACAAGCTACTTTGCATGTTTATAATTCCGTGTGGCCTTCCAGTAAACACATCCAAATAGGTATTTATGTTAAAAGTATTTGAGTGACAATTACAGTCTAAACTGCCCATCTTTCTTCCCATACTTTTATCATTTTATTCCTTTAACCTCCATCTGACCTCTTTTGGTTGCTAATGGAAAATGTCTCTGACTGAGTAATGAATGAGCCATAGATGGATATAAGATTTTCAGAACTTATTCATGAAATGAATGAAACAAATAATCCTCATTGGTTTCAATTTTTCAATTGTTATAAAGTGAAGGCATATTCCTGATTACCATTAAACCATCACTTACTGAATTCAAGCTTCAAACAGTTACTGGCTCTGAGGAAATGTATGAATAGGATTCAGTGCAGATTTTCAACATTCTTAATGCATATAATATCAGGGACTTCCTTTAGCCATAAATTTATTTATTTATGTATTTATTTGCTCATATGACTTATATCTCATATAATGATTCTTGGCAGTTGAAGATCTGATGATCTGCATTGCAAGTTCTATCACGTTTATACATAAACATGCATATACATAACATGTTTCTCTTGATAAACTTCTTTAATTCTTATGTCTCTTTTCACTCAGAGGTTGAAGAATCTACTCCAGCGGATTCTCAGCCTTGGGATTTGGTCAATCACCTTGGTCAACTAGAGCAGGTTCAAGAAAAATCAGATGACAAGGACCCTGATTCTGAATATCCACCCAACCTGACATACTTCAAGAACTCCAAAGAGTTTTTATAAGATATACTTGCATATAGGGAAGTCTGCAGAGAAAGAGGCCAAAATTGAAGGTGGTGAACACAACAATGCAAAGACCTGGCCTTTTTTGGGTGTATCATGGTTGTAGCCCCTATTTTGACTTTTCTTAATCAGATTCATTGAAAATGATGTACATTTTTTACAAAAATGCACATCTGGTTTTTATCACCATTCACTGGCATGTGACATACAATTATCATGAACCGGTAGTGGCAGCGGGAGGCTCAGCCCACCCGCCCAGACGTCATCATGGACAATCTGCGCATGCGCAGAAGTGGCGCACGCACATCTTCGAACTGGTAGCAAAGGTAAGTGAAACCCATTACTGCTATGAATTCCTATTTATAGCAGCCACACCAACCTAAATCACAGCAATTCATTATTTCTGACATGCATTTTGTTTTTTATATGTATTAGTGAAAAAAAATTCTGCTACAAGACTCTCAGTGAAGTATGAAGGAATTTCTATTTGCTAGAAACTGGACTTATCCTTGGTAATGGGAATTAATATTTGTTCCTTACAAATCACCTTTTGCATATAGGTCAAAGCTGAATCTAATAATATGTCACTTTGCTTCTTCAGTATTGTTGCGTCATAAATGAATAACATGGTATAATATATATATAATATAAGTCAGGGTCTTTCTACTACAGGATAAGCTGAGACTTGAACTTGTTTTTGTGTTCCATCAAATTTCAGTTTTGGTTTTCTTCCATTGTTGCTGTATTCATAGTTTCTATTCCATATTTCCTAAACCAAGGAGTCAAATGAGACCAGCAAACAGAGAAATGTCATTAAGGAACGATCACTTCAAAAGCTCAGGTTACTTCCTATTGGCAGTGGAACATTAGTCCAACAACAGAACTGGCTGGTGATCATTGGGAAATTCCCCAAATTGCCACCAGAATCCCACCTGATCCATAAGACGCTTAAGGAAGACCACCATAATGGCCTAGTCAACCACAGAAGGGACAAACAATAGTCAGTATAATTGTCTTATCACACAAAGGGCTTAATGTAATAATCCTCCATATGCATATCATAAAACAATTGCTTTGGGCAAAACCCAAGGTGTAATGTATAACTGATTGCATGTGTTAGGCCATGAACTCCTGAGCTGTTCCAGACTCTCAGAGATTAGGAGGTTCAAATTCCGTAGTGACAATTGAAGAATAATTTTAATATCACCCTGAGATTATTTATTTATCCATTCAATTTCCAGGCCACGCAACTCCCCAAATTAAAAACATTAAATAAATTATTAAAAATCACAATTACCTCAAGGAAATAATAAAGAAGAAACAACCTTCCACATCACCCTAACCTAGAGGAGACAAGTGTGAGAGAAGATCTATGTTTTGGGTAGGGTGGAACTCAAGCAAATCTCTAGGAAAATCCTGCTCCAGAGGGCAGAACCCCCCAAAAAGCATATCTACAAAATACACTATTTACCATTTTTAGATAGGTTTTGGTAGTACCTGACTGAAGTAAGCCAAATCTCTATGATCATCAACCACCAATTTAGATACTAGCAAGTTTTTATTACAAACAGACCTGGCAACAACCAGAGACCAAAGTCACCAATGAACTGGACATTAGAATCCAGGATATCACTTGAAGTCAGGGATATCTCCCTGCTTCACACTCAGATAAGCCAGCCAGCCATCGCTGGCGCTTTTTGGAGAAATAAGATACTCCTGGATCAGATTCTAGTGTTTAAGGCACCAGGCTAGAAAGCAGGAAACCATATGTTCACGTCCCACCTTACCTGCGAAACTGGCTGGGTGACTGGCTGGTCATTGTCTCTCAGCCCAACTCACCTCACAGGGTTGTTATTGTGGGGAAAATAAGAGGAGGAAGATGTGTTGGATATGTTCGCCTCCTTGACTTATTTGTCAAAATAATAAAAATGGGAAATAAACAAATAAACAAACAAACGAATGAATGAATGAATAAACTCTGGGCATTCAAACCAGCATCAATTTTACTCACGCTTTCTCACACTACTCAAGCTTTCTCCCACTACTAGCATCATTACTCTATGGCAGGGGTCACCAACTCCCAGTCTGTGTACCAGTACCAGGCCACAGCATGCCAGAAACTGGGCCATGCAAGCAAGCAAAACCCCATCCACAGGATTCAGGCAGCATGCAAAACCATGCCCCCTCTGGTTCATGGAAAAATGTCTTTCCATGGAACCAGTCCCTAGTGCCCAAAAGGTTAGGGGCCACTACTCTACGAACTGCCTTGCAAGTCAACATGCTGTGGCCTGCATCCAACAATTAGTAGGTATAGACAGTACTAATAACATTAAGGGTGAACAATTAAAAATAACCTTTTTATATAGTAAATATGTATTTACAGCAAAAGCAAAGGCACTTTCTTTTTAGGAAATACATCAACATCCCTTTTGAAGAAATTTTCTACAAAGTTATTCTCACAAAAGCTTTTTTTTAATCTTTTCTACTATTTTAATCAACGCGTTTTTACAGCCATGGTAATCCCTTCTTTCAATTGCACATCAAATTTAATTCCTGCATAAGGACTGTTTGGTGTGTGTTTTTAAAAAAAACCAATCATAACCTATGTTTGTTTGCTGTATATTGGACCGGCTTTTCTTTTGTGCTTAAGCATTCATTTATTTATTTCGGTACTGCTGTGAAGCACTTGCTATAATTGAACAAATCATCAAAAATTAAGATAGAGAAAATATTTGAAGCTATAATTCCTCTTCTAGCCATTCCAGTAGAGAGCAAAATGCTGCTCAATCTTTTAAGTGCTTAATTCTGGAGAAGGCGTCAATGTTAGCAATCAAACAGCAATATAATAAAACCTAATTGCATATTTATTGCACAGTTACAGGCAGAAAAATTGATCCCATCAGAATTAGGAAGAATGTTTCATCCATCTGTGGAACTACTGAATTAGGCTCTTCTTTCGTTAAATTAGAAATTCCAGAGACAATTACCTGAATATTTCATTACATTTTATATATTTACTTTACTGTAATTCTCATGCTTGGGTATGAGATCTTTACCAAGTTCTTATTTAATTTAGCGATTTAAAAAAAAGAAATGGGGCGAATGATTACTTGTGTAATGTAATTATCATGAGAAGTTTCTAAAAGTGATGCATGGTACTTACATGTTGCTCAAGTGAACAAACTTTCATTAGTAGAAAACAAACAACTGCAATCAATTGTGATAATGAGTAGGGGATTATTTCATCAATAGAAGTTTATTATTTCTTTAAGAAGCTTCAGAATTAATTATCAAGTTTATAATTTTAAAAATGTGCATAGTGTTACAGCACTGACATGAAAATTGGATGGATTTTAACTTTTGTGCAATACTTCCCTATCCATGCATCTCCTAGATGTGTTGTTTAGAAAAGTCTTTAGCTCTTGACTGCAACACTTTACTTCTGCAGACTTATTTCTTCTTAATTTTTCCCTCTCTTTGCTTTTTGTAGTATCTTGCATTATAAAGAAAGCTAAAGGTCATAAATATTTGGCCACACCATTGTGTATACTGATTAGTCCCACTAAAGATGTTGCTAGATTGTAGATTTTGAAATCAGGTTTAATAACTTGTTCTCAGATATGGTTAAATCCTTAAAAATAATATGTTCTAATGCAGGGGCGGGTTCCTAATTTTTTTTACTGCCACTGTGGGCGTGGCTTATTTTGTGGGTGTGGCTTGCCAGCCATGTGACCAGGTAGGCGTGGCTTCTCGGACTGCTGAAGGGAGGGGAACTGAGATAGGTCCTGCTGCCCATTCCCCTTCCCCTCAGCAGCTCGAGAAGCCTCAAACGTGCGAAAATGCCTAGGATCATCACCGTGCGTTCGTGGCTTCTCGGACTGCTGAAGGGAGGGGAATGGAGATAGCTCCTGCCGCCCGTTCTTTCAGCGTCTCACGTGCTCCCTCAGCCATCCTCCCCTGCTTGGACTCACTGTGGGGTAGGAAGGCAGCGCATGAGCAGTGCCGGAAACTTGGCTTCTGGGCATGCACAGAAGAAAATGTTTTTTTTAAAAATGGCGGCTCCCAGGCACCGGCAACCGACCGCACCGATACTGTGACATCACCAGCGGGCCGCTACCGGTGCTATAGAGTGGACCCCACTGGTAGGAACCCACCACTGTTAATCTAATGTCAATGGGCAGAAAAGAAATTTTACACTGTTGTAAAGTAAGCATAGTTTTCAAAATAGTTTGATTTTTATAATATGGTCAGAGTCTTAAGATGCTATAGAAGCTACTTTTAATAAAATAATTATCACCTCTATTTACCTTTATTTGTTCTGATGTCATTGTTTACTATGCTTTCTGAAAAGAAGTGTAAATATATTTCTATTTAATATCACATAGTATGTATCTAATTAAATGGATGTAACTTGTGAAAGTGTATGTTATAATAAATGTGTTAGCCTTAAAAGTTCCACGAAACCCTGAAGGTGTTTCCAGTGCCTGACTCCAAAACTACTATTCAAATAGCACCTTACAGATATTCCATCATTTTCTCCTTAATGTATTTTTCTGACAAGAAAAAACTCTCAAAAAAGATTAAAAGTGGTGGACTTTGGGTAATGAATAACTATGAGTGTTGGTTTCAAAATGGATTACATTCCACTAAATACAGGGATGACCCCCTACAAAGGATAATACAGCAAAGTGGTATCTCCACTTTTTCCCTGCTTTTCAGTATTTTCTAATTTTTTTTTCTTAACCTCTTTCTTAACCATTTTCTTTAAAAATGTGGAAAATCAAGCAAACAATCACAAAGGTTTATATGAAAGAAAAATGAAAGCAGATATCAAGGTACCAGGCTGTGTGTCAGAAAGACTAATAGAGAAAACTCTGCTAGAACCTTAGTAATGAAGATGATTGGATAAGGGACATGGTTTATAGGACCATATAAATACAGTTGTCAATATCTTTCATCTGCACAAAGTTCAATTTTATTTGTAAGATAGATAAACAATATTATTTTTGTCTCCTATGTGTGTGTATGTGTAAAATCAACATTTCTTAACAGCCTAATAATTGTCTTTTCTATTCTTTTCTTTGACCCAAGCTAATTCTTCCTGAGCAGCCACATGACAGGGATAATGCAGCACATAATCTGCTGAAGCGTATCATCTTCCTCCATTCCATTTTAAGGGCTATGAAAATTCCAAATTTCTGCTCAGCATTTTTGTTTCTGCCCTAAGGCAATGTATTACTTTAGAACATTTTAGTTGAAACTGACAGAATCAAAAACTGCTTGTTGAAATGCAAGTATCTTGAGAAATACACATTTCTTTCAATAATTCCATTTGATTTTAGAATTATATAGTTGATACCATTGAGCTGTAAGACCTACACAAATATAAAATTGTAATGATACAATATGTATTTTATCACATGTATAAAATACATGTTGTGGCCCGTCGGCTGTCAGCAGAGCTAGCAGCAGAGTCAGACAAGGAGGAGGGAGAGGGGGTCCAGCTTTGGAGCCTTTGGAGCCTCTGATGAGGAAGCAGAAGCAGAGGCAGAGCCAGGGCCTTCTGTCCACCCCAGATGGAGAGGCAGCTGTCTTTTGGGGCCTGAGCTGAGTGAGGAGGACTCAGATGGGGCCCATCCCAGATGTGGGTATGCGTAGAGAGGAGAGGAGAGCAACGGAAAGCAATAAGCCGGCTCTCATAGAAAAGAAGTCGTAGACACTAGCCAGTCCCTCCCTGGCTGGGAAATAAATAGTAGGGGTTTGGGAATGGCCTGTTGTTACAGACAACCATTCATTTTCCAGTGTACATCAATCAAGTCAGATTCCTTTGCCGGAACCAGGTTTGTTGGGACTAATTGCTCTGTATTTGAGGTGCCAACTGAGTCTCCCTGCTGAGAAATAATAGGTAGTGAATTTGCCTCAGCCGGTGTGAACAGGGACTGTTTCTGCTTGGCTTAATCATTGAAGGACTTTTTATCTTGAGTTCCCGTGTGAACAGAGACTGTGGCCTGTTTCTGAAGGAGAAAAGACTTTCATTTGTGACTAATTATTTTTGGTTTTGTCTATCCAACGTGAATAACCCTAACCCTAGCCTTAACCCTAACCTGAACACACTTGTAAGTGGATCATAAGCTTCCTAACAGACAGGAAGCAGCAGGTGAAGCTAAGCAGAATCACATCAGATATCTGTACAATTAGTACAGGTAATTGTACAGGCCCCCCAAGGAAGTGTGCTCTCTCCACTTGTCTTCTATCTATATGCCAATAACCGCATCACAAATGATTCATCTGTTAAACTACTGAAGTTCGCAGATGACACAATGGTGATCGGTCTCATTCGAGACAATGATGAATCCACATACAAATGGGAGGTTGAACAACTAGCCTCGTGGTGCGACAGGAACAATCTGGAACTGAACACACTCAAAACCATAGAAATGGTGGTAGACTTTAGGAGAAACCCTCACATGCTACCACCTCTTACAATACTAGACAATACAGTATCAACAATAGAGACCTTCAAATTTCTAGGTTCTACCATATCTCAAGATCTAAAATGGACACCTAACATCAAAAACGTTATCAAAAAAGCACAACAAAGAATGTTCTTTCTACGCCAACTCAGAAAGCTCAAACTGCCCAAGGAGCTGCTGATACAGTTCTACAGAGGAATTATTGAATCTGTCATTTGCACCTCTATAACTGTCTGGTTTGGTTCTGCAACCCAACAAGAAAGACACAGACTTCAGAGAATAATTAGAACTGCAGAAAAGACAATTACTACCAACCTGCCTTCCATTAAGGACCTGTATACTGCATGAGTCAAAAAGAAGGCTGTAAAAATATTTACAGACCCCTCACATTCTGGACATAAACTGTTTCAATTCCTACCCTCAAAACAACGCTATAGAGCACTGCACATCAGAACAACTAGACACAAGAACAGTTTTTTCCTGAAAGCCATCACTCTGCTAAACAAATAATTCCCTCAACACTGTCAAACTATTTACTAAGTCTGCACTACTATTAATCTTCTCATCGTTCCCATCACCCATCTCCTCCCACAAATGACTGCATGACTGTAACTTTGTTTTTTGTGTCCTTACGATTTATATTGACTGTTTCCTAATGTGATTTGATTGCTTATTTATATCCTATGACTATCATTAGCTGTTGTACCTTATGATTCCTCTCGAATGTATCTTTTCTTCTATGTACACTGAGAGCATATGTACCAAGACAAATTCCTTGTGTGTCCAATCACACTTGGCCAATAAAGAATTCTATTCTATTCTATAAAGACTGTTCCTGCCCTGTTTTAAAAGAGGGTTTGTTTTACTCATGAGTAAGTTGTTTCTCATTGCTTGTGAAGGCTGGGTCAGAATATACAGCTCTTTCTATAATTCCATTTGATTTTAAAATTATATAGTTGATACTATTGAGCTGTACAGAAATATAAAATTGTAATGATGCAGTATGTATTTTATCATATGTATATAACATTTAACTACACACAGAACGTATACAAAATACATAATTAACATTATTTTTTACCTTAATTTGTAATGTACTGAGTTGTACATTCTTTAAAATTAGGAAGAATTGCTTTTGATCATAGAAAAGCATATTATTTCTCTACTCTTCATTAGAGTAATCCCTTCTTTTTCATGCTTCTTTATCATCCTGGTACAGTTTTAAGAGTCATATTATCTTTGATTAATTGAGACTGAAAGTATCTAAAACCCATCCATGCTATCTCAGAACCTGAAAAAACTGGGCAGTAGAGAGTGGCCGCTTATGCATCTTCTAAATAATTTTAAAAATACAGTATATGACAGATGGTATGGTTTATTATTTAAAGTGCTAGACTAGAAGTAAGGAATAAGAAGAAACAAATTTAATATTCCCTTATTCATGGAGACTGACTGGGTATCTTTGCCCCAGTCACACAACCCTAGGGAGGAAGTAAAAAAAACTTATATCTTTCAAACCACACTGCTCCATAACCTTCAGTAATGCCTTCCTCCTGCAGTGAATTAATTTATGCTGAATATACAATACATGCATATATATGTGAACACATATTAAGGAGAGTTAATTTTTAAGCAAATTTCTTTTAAATCAATACATAAATTGATTAATATTTAACCATTCTGTATAAGGTCTGTATACTGTAAGAACCTTATACATTATAGTTGTCCTAAAATTAAAATCCAATACATATTTTCTGTGGGAGAAAAGTCTACAGGATTTAGATATGTCCTAGATTCCTCTTAAAACCGATTAATAATAGCCATTTATCAATTAACACTTGTAGCTAATATTCACAGTCTAACACTTATAATTATGTAACCCCAAGCAGTGTTAATTTTGCACCAATACTTTATATAGAGTTTTTGAAAAGAAGCAAATATATACCTGCAGAGAATTACTTTAAAAAGTTGTTGAGACTTCATCTTGGTAGCGGCAGATAATTCCAGTGGTGATTTGACTCAATAATGTGTGTGTGTGTGTGTGTGTGTGTGTGTGTGTGTGTGTGTGTGTGTGTGCGTGTGTGCAAACACACACACGCACGCATCTGTGCGAGCACATGTGCATACTGTGTAGCACAAAGTACATAGAAGAAAATCATTAGTAGATAGCATTGTCAGTTCTTACCACCCTTATTCAGAAAACAATTGGACTTTAAGGCCGTGTCAATACAAATTGTAGCTTCTTGATGCCATAGGAGGATTATATTTCTCTTTACTTAGTCCTAAATACATGTGGCCTGTGACATAAAATGAGGAACAACAGATGACAAAATGCAACTAATTGGTTATTCCCCTCCCACCTCAGAAGATTAGAAAAGGCAGCAATGCCATTGAATGAATTTCTCCTAACCAAGACTGATCAGTTGGAAAAAATCAGGAAGGGCATTGTAGGTGTTGTATACACTGCATCTCACCATACCATCCTTCCTTCTTAAATCCCATCTTTTGCATCTTCACTCTTCATGGCCGTAGCAGAGTAATCCATGCTGTATTGTGTTGCAATAGTTAGAGATCTGGACCTTTTCTCTTTAGTCAGAGGTGGTCGCTATCCATTTATTTACCAGACAATGTTATTTATCTCTTGGGTTTCATTCAGCTATACATATCTTTGCAAACTATTCTCCTTCGGTACCTCATTAATATAGTTTTGTATTATTATAATGATTGTAAATTTTCATGTGATGGAATTATTAATTAGAATAATAAGCCTCCTGTGAGCCTTTCTAAAAGTCACACTATTACTTTACAAATAATTCAATGTGCACAGAATATAAAAGTGCATAATTAATGAAGAAAGCAATCTCTCTAAGGACATAGAGCCTGTTTTGGGGCCACTAATCTTACCAAAAAAAGTGATGCCTGAAACTATTTTTCTTAATGCAGTGTTGCTAAATGCAAAAAAAAAAAAAAAAAAAAAAAAAAACCAGAAAGACATTGAACAGAATGCTGTCAACATCAGTAAAGTTGGCTTGAACAACTTCCTGTTTCAAATAGTAAAGCAAAGAAAGGAAAAGACAAAAGAGCCAGCCAGAATCATTGAGATGTGCAGCTTTAGAAAATTTTGAATAAATAAAACATTTGCAGCAAAACGGACTGAAAAGTGATCACATTTACACATGATGTCAAGCCATTGCTTGCTTAATCATGATTTGTTCAATAGACAAAATTGATGGGCTCACAAAAACACAAAGCTATAAGCTAATATATAAGCTTATAAGCTATAACCATGATGGCGAACCTATGGCACGCGTGCCAGACGTGGCAAGTAGAGCCTTCTCTGTGGGCACGCACGCCATCAACCCAGCCCAGCTCTAATCGTGTTTCTCCATCAACTCAATTAATTCCAACTTCTCGCAACAGAAAGAGATCTCGTGAAGTTGGAATTGATTGAGTGAACTTTTTCACTCACGTGCTTCACAATGAGGGAGGCAGGGTCCCATCCTCTTCCTGTAGCCCATTACGACGCAGAGCCACAATGCGACCCATGCAGCTCTTTCACCCCTCTGCTGCAGCTCCCTGTCACCCTGTCGTGGCACAGGGATGAAAGAGGTGTCGCCCTGTTGCGGCAGTGGCGATGGGTGGAGACTTAGTGCGGGAGCAAAGTGCCCCTGTACTTGCCTTTGTGCGGCAACAGGATTCCGCCTTTGTCGTGGTACATTTGCTGTTGCCACCAGCAAAGAGGGCTGGGAGAGAATGGTGGGGGTGGATCTTACAGGGTGGGGTCATCCCCAAAGCCTAGCCTTCCTCCTCCCTTGGCGGGGCCAAGAGAAAGAAGGGGGCAGCGTGGGGAAGCGTGCCTCTCCCCCAGCTGAGCGCTGAGCACAAAAGCCCAGGGGGGGTGGCTGGCCCAACAGAAGCGCCCCCATTGGCGAGTCGGACAGTGGAGAGGCCTGATTCAGGTCTTGCAGCTGTCCCGCTATTCGGCACCTCCAAACGCAAGCTGCCACCTTTGAAATGCGCCACACCTTTGAGGAAGCTGGGCAGCGATGGCTGGGGCTATGGAGGGGCAGCGGAGATGTCAGGGCTGCTCCCCCCCTCCTCAGCAAACTGGAGAAATGCGGAGAGTTGCGGGAAGCTATTCAGAGAGGGATCTACCTGGGTCTCTTCTTCCCTCCCCCTTAGATTTCCCCCTCCCAGTTTTCTTCCTTAGCCTCATTTTAAGGGCAGGGGGAAGCATGGTGGGACAATAGTAGCTAAAAGGCTGCGAGAGGGGTTAGGGTTAGGGTTTATTAAAGACGGGAATGGGGAAAAGATGCCATTCCTTTCCCAAGGACCCAGGGAAAGTGGAATAAAAATAGGTGTGTGTGTGTGTGTGTGTGTGTGTGTGTGTGTGTGTGTGTGTGTGTGTGTGTGTGTGTGTGTGTAAATAACAGCCCGGGATAGCTTCAGCCACAAACAACAGCTGCTGTTATTTTTGCTGACAGCTTCTAAGCTACACAGCATCCTTTAATAAATACTAACAATAATGAACCGTAATATACAGGATTAAAGGAAGGAAGGTGAAATCAGAGGAGGGGGGAAGGAAGGAAGGAAGGAAGGAAGGAAGGAAGGAAGGAAGGAAGGAAGGAAGGAAGGAAGGAAGGAAGGAAGGAAGGAAGGAAGGAAGGAATAAGGATGTGTTGGCCCTTCAGAGGCTACTGCACTACACTTCCATCATTCCTGAGTTGTGCTGTTAAAGAAATCCGGTGCCACCAGGGAGAAATCAAGTTGTGAAAGAGTGATTGAAATTCCTCACAAAACCTCATCATTCAGGTTAAATTGCCATGTTGGCACTTTGTGATAAATAAATGGGTTTTGGGTTGCAGTTTGGGCACTCAGTCCCTAAAAGGTTCACCATCACTGAGCTATAAGAAGCTCTAGTGCACAATGGTTAAAGTGCAATATTTCAGGCAAACGCTGTGCACAGTCTGGAGTTCAATCCTGATGGGGCTTAAGTTGATTCAGCCTTCCAGCCTTCCCAGATCAGTACAATGAAGACTCAGATTGCTGAAAGCAAAATGCTGATGTTGCAAACCAAACAGTGCTGCACTAGGGGGCAGTATATAAGCCTAAATGCTATTGCTATTGCTAATGTATCAACAATAGTAGATTTGCCATGCTATTTTAAACAAACCACACCAAACCAGGATGGTTTAGTGCAGTGGTCCTCAACCCCCGGTCCGTGGACCGGCACCGGGCCGCGGCATGCCAGAAACCGGTTCGTGCAAACAGGTGAAGCCCCATCCAAGGAATGCAGGCAGCAGGCAAAACCACGCCCCCTCCGGTCCATTGAAAAGCCTCCCTCCAGAGAACCCGGTCCCTGGTGCTAAAAAGGTTGGGGGCTGCTGGTTTAGTGTATTGAAAGCACAGCATTGTTGTCTCTATGTCACATGAAAGATATAACCTTGTGCCATTTGCAAACTTATTTTTAACTTTTTCTCCATTAAAAAAAATGTTTCACTGTGCAATATAGTAGTTTAAGACTGTTTCAGATGTCCATAATTAAGATTTTGGGTTCTGGACAAAATTCTGGGGTTTTTTTTAATGCTAAAGAACTAAAGCTTACTTACAGCTGTGGTGGCACAGTGGCTTAATGATACTATATCTGCTGGCTAGAAATGGTCTGCACTCCAGAAGTTTGAGTTCAGCTTTGTGAGATGAGACGAACTCCTGCGAGCAGCTCGCTCTCCGGTTCCTGCCCACCCTGCAGTTCAAAAGCATGCAATATTGCAAGTAGATAAATAGATAGCACTTTGGTGGGAAAAACCAACCACTGCGTTCGTGTGTGCAGAAAGTGGAAGCTGGTGCTAGACCTGGCTGGACATGAGGCAACACAACATGAGGTGAGGCGAGACCAGCAGAGGAGCCCAGAAGATCCAGTAAGCTGAGCCGCGTTAGTCAGCTGGTTTAAACTAGTTTTCCCCCTGCGGTGCACCAAGAATAGGCATGCAAGTGCTGAACAGAATGAACTAGCAGTTTAGGCTATCAGGGCTGCACTGTATCTAGCAGTTGCAGATTTCCCTGACATTGTACGCCATATGCTAAATAATAATAATAATAACTGAAGCTTTGATAGGAAATATAGTTAGGCTGAACAGCATTAGATAACAGTAATGAATGTATTCTGGAGGAAATAAACCCTTCGATTCCATATCTGTTCTGATTGATTTAAAAGTACCATAAACAATT